>ML677360.1:18213986-18360273 GCA_007922305.1 Dermatemys mawii | reverse complement strand
AGGGACCCTCTGCCACCTGCAGCCAGAGCCCCCCTGCACCTGAGAGCCAGGGACCCTCTGCCACCCGCAGCCAGAGCCCCCCTGCACCTGAGAGCCAGGGACCCTTTGCCATCTGCAGCCCCGCAAGGCCACCTGCCTCGTCTCTCCGGCCAGCTCCTTTGCACCCACACCCGTCGTCATGAGCTCCCCTTTGAAGCGAGCCCCGCTGCTCAGGTCCTTCCTGACGCGGCGAGATGCCAGCGCGCAGCATCCTCCTCTGCAACCCAGGCTGCCCACGTCCTCCGCCTGCGCCTTCCACCCTAAGGCGGAGGAGGTGGCGCCGAGCGAGCCGGCTCCTCACTGCAGGGGGCACCCCCTCTCGGCCCTGCCCGGCCCCACCAACTGGCCCCTGCTGGGCAGCCTGCCGGACGTCCTCTGGAAAGGGGGGCTCAAGAAGCAGCACGAGACGCTGGTAAAAATAACCATCCGCGGGGGCTGGAGGCGCCCAGAGGGTCCCTGGGGTGGGCCGCGGTGGCTAACCCGCGCGCTCGGGGTGGGGCTGCCTTGCTCCCGCTGTTCTGCGCCCGGGGCCGAGCAGCGGGGAGAGCCCCGCTCCGTGCGCTCACCTGGCCCTCTCCCCCCGCTGTCTCCGCGTCCTAGGCCGATTACCACCGGAAATTCGGGAAGATTTTCCGCATGAAGCTGGGCGCCTTTGACTCGGTTCACATCGGGGCCCCCTGCTTGTTAGAGGCGCTGTACCGGAAAGAGAGCGCTCACCCCCAGAGGCTGGAGATCAAGCCTTGGAAAGCCTACCGGGACTACAGAGACGAGGGCTACGGGCTGCTGATCCTGTAAGTGGAGATGGGGCTCTGAGCATCTCGGAGAGGGGATGGGGATGGGGATGGGGATGGAGGGGGGGGCCGGAGATCTCCGGAGCCACTATCCGGGGACATCCGTGAGCGGGATGTGAGAAATAACTTCCTGTGCGGTTTGAGCCCTTCCCCTCCTTGCAACGCTGCAAAGATGAAGATAGAGACGGTGCGGGACCCGGTGAAATCAAGGCTGCAAAGGCGCACAGCCGATAACGCTGCCGGGCGTGCTTTGTAAACAGAGCGAGGTGCCCGCAAGGAGGGCAAAGCCCCACGTCAGAGGCTGGAGAATCGATCTTGTTCTACCTTGCTCCAGGCACGTGCCTCTCCCGGCAGAAGGCGATTTCCAGCCTGCGTACACGGCAGTGATGCTATAAACCTCCCGCTATCATTAAACGTGTACTATTTAGTCTCCATTCAGACTAGCTGTGCTTTAGCGTCTCTTTGCATCTTTACCCACTGGAAGTTATTTCTTCTGAAGTAATGACACGATCATTAACCAGAGATAATTGTATTTATTACACATTTTTTTGATTCTTATTCTTTTTTCCCTACTTTTTAATGTGAAGACACATCGATACCTTAATGCTGTTAGCAAATATGCTCCCAATTTGCAATCGTTTGATTAAGCTTGCAGCATATTTTGTGGGACAGTGCAGTTGCTTTGCTTTGTTTTTAACATTGCTCTTTTTTTTGCCCTTATTTAATCTAGAGAAGGAAAGGACTGGCAGAGAGTCAGAAGTGCCTTTCAAAAGAAGTTAATGAAGCCGACAGAAATCGTGAAACTGGATGCCACAGTCAATGAGGTACTTCATGCTGAAGGATGTGTGAACTGTCTTTTCTTCTTCAATTTAATCATTTTGTATGCACCTAACTCTTACAACATTAGGTAGTACACTTCTTAATATCACTCAGGATAAAACTGTACACAAAGAAAGCACAAGAGTCTGATCCCAAAGCAAACGATCTGAGAAGCTGATGGCTAAGGCCCTGGTCAACATCTAGATACCATAAGAAGCTTTGAGAACTACTGTGTTGCTTTGCAGTGGTCTTCCCTTAAATGTGTTGCTTTAACTACTCTGTGCTTTGGTCATCTATTCTGATACAAATCCCCCAGAATTTACAATTGTAACTCCCCTAGATAGAATAATCTTTTTAAAATATTTATCCATTGCTTTGAGATTCTCTCTGTTGAACTTGAAGAGTACCAGATAAGCAGTTCAAACACTCTGCTTAGAATCAAGAAACTAAACTTGGCTCCAAATCTTTTTTCCCCATCATTTAGGTCCTGGTGGATTTCATGCATAGAATAGATGATCTTTGTAACCACAATGGTGAAATTGAAGACATATATTCAGAGTTCAACAAATGGTCCTTTGAAAGTAAGTTTTTTTTCTTTATAATTGAAAATTACATACATATTAACACCTGTTATGACATTTAAATTTGGACTAAATGTTAGCAACTATATACTACAAACAAACAATCCTGTGCTAGTCCCACAGGGTTGGTTGAGATATGGCTAAAAGGTCTCCTCCATCTCTAACTTCTGATTTTGTGATGTTTGCTAACAATGGCAAAAAATTAGATTTTGATACTAAAGCTCTGATGCAAAGAAAAAGAAAGAAAAAGACATATGCGTCTTTAACAGAACATTCAAAATCCCTTTACATGTGCATTAGGGAATCCCAATAGCTCACTTGGCAAATAAGGTGACCGTGATGTGCACCACTTAAAAGATGCCACTTAAAAGAAGGGATCTGAGGCAAGAGCTCCACTTCCCGTAGGTGTCATGACTAGATTTCCCTGCTGCAATATTGGAGCCCCACTGAGCCTGAGCCAGCTGGTACAGAGGGAATCTTGAACTACCTTGAAGTATCTAGGCTTTTGTTTGTGCATAAGAATGGATCTTAGAACTAAGAATATTTTTCAGAAGGGTAATTGAGTAAGTGGTGGAGACTAGTCTAAATGCTCGTGTAACTATACATATATATTACATGACAGGTATCTGCTTGGTGTTGTATGGGAAGAGGTTTGGACTCCTGCAGCGGGATGTGGGAGAAGAAGGTCTGAACTTCATCAAGGCTGTAAAAACGGTATGAAAGCAGCTTAGGCCCAAATTCTCGAGGGCATTGAGGCACCTAACTCCTGTTGAAATCAGTGGGAATTTGGTGTATAAATAGCTTTGAGGAGCTGGACTTAGTCTGTAAGCACATTGTTTATCATCTGCTCTATGTACAAACACAGAAACAGAGTACTGTTTTTTTAAAATCAATGCACTGAATTAGTGAGTTTGATTTTGTTGCTTCACTCCCTAATTTCCAGGGAACATAATAAAAATAGACATAAATTCCAGGCAAAGTTTTTCAAACACTGCCTATACATTGACAACTTTGCACTTGCAAAGCCACGTATTTGCATGTCTAAAGCAGGTAACTGGACATCTAACTACCAAATTTGCCTTCTGACTAAACTGTACCAAAAAAGGGTATAAAATAATAAACCAACCCTAGAAACATGTTTGGGCTACTAATTAAATTTTTTGTGTATAGAACAGGCACATATGATACACCACCATTATCTTAGTTAGGCTGTCTCACCTCTGTGAGATTGTTAAATTTGCTCATTTGCATGTGCAGATATAGGGGATTTTGTACATAACAGGTGCATGCTTACTCACTTTTTATAGCACGCTTGCTGTGGTCCTAGTTCAAACGTGAATCTTTTCTGTCCAAGATAGACACCTCATCACAACCACAATTCTGAGTTACAGTGAGAATTTTTTTCTTTCTGTTAATCCACTTTTTTCACAAAGTATAATTGGTTGGTGATAACTCAGAGTGAACAAAGTTGTGGTTTTTTCCTTCTTTATTACAGATGATGAGCACTTTTGGGATGATGATGGTGACCCCAGTTGAACTTCATAAAAGTCTGAACACAAAAGTCTGGCAAGCTCATACCAATGCATGGGACAATATCTTCAAAACAGGTAATTTTTAAATACAAATCCCACATGTTTATGAATGCTGGGAATTCCTGCTGGGAATTCGCTCACTTATAATTGTTAGTGCACTGCAAAGCTGCTGATTGCTGATCTTCTCACAAAGTGCAACATAAGACACTTTTGCTTCTTACTCCAACCTCCTCTACTCAGAATGTGGGAGCACTGTTTACATTGCTCCCACTTTGACCCCCAAAGTGACACAGTACTGTATGGTTCTTTTGAACAGCTGTTCCTGTTGGTTTTGGTTCTATTGGCCTTTGAAATTAACAAAAGATATTGTATCCACAGATATTACAATGGAGTTTTCTCTATTTCAGACAGCCTGTGAATATTCAAGTTAAAAATTAAGCAAGGTTTTGTATGTCAGATTATTGTAGTTGACCAGAATATTTATTCCCCCAGTTATACAATGATTATATATACTGTTTACATTGCATGAAATATATACTGTTTACATTGCTCCCACCAAATTTTCTTGAACCTGACTTAGTTATGACTAACACTTTGCTTTGTCTGTAAACACATGATGCATAGGGAAAACCCATCAGTTTGGGAAAGACCCAGAAGTTTGGGAACAGCATAATTAGTGGTCCCACATTAATCTCTAAAGAAAGGTAAATAGATATCGAAAGTAGGATATTGCATAAAACTCAGTACATTTGGGAGGCGTAAGTAGCAGAGTCCACCATGTTCTTAAGGCTGTTCTTGAGAGACAAGGACTTTGCATGCTAAGGAGAGATGTATGTTAAGAGTTAAAGAATTACTTTATGGAGCTGAAATTCAATAACCTTACAAATGCAGATCCTGAGACCCCCAAAGTGACACAGTACTGTATGGTTCTTTTGAACAGCTGTTTCTGTTGGTTTTGGTTCTATTGGCCTTTGAAATTAACAAAAGATATTGTATCCATAGATATTACGATGGAGTTTTCTCTATTTCAGACAGCCTGTGAATATTCAAGTTAAAAATTAAGCAAGGTTTTGTATGTCAGGTTATTGTAGTTGACCAGAATATTTATTCCCCCAGTTATACAATGATTCATATTTAAGCTTAACATCTGTTGTATGATAGAGAAAATATATACCACATTGCTTTTTAATCTTTGTGTTTTAAAAAAAACAAACTATAAAAACTTGCTTCATTCATCTGGGGCAACTTCTGGCACCTGGGCTTCTGTTGAATAGTGTCTTTCTCATAACTAGTCCTAATGAGGCTACTCATAGAGCAAAAGTACTATTCACTGTGAATAAGAATGGCAAAATCTGGCACACTATGTTAAAAGAAAAAATGACTATCAATTTGGGATCTGGTATTTAGCTTCAGAGAATAAACACATTGCAGAGTTTTGAGTTGAAAAAAAAAAAGTAGGATACTTTTATGATAAAATGCCCAACTCTCCTTGACTTCCAAAATCCCATTGTCCCCTTTGAAAATCTAAGCCAATGAACTTTATCCTTAAGTTAGCTACAACACATGTATCCATAGCTGAATATGTAGCTTACATAAAAGGTCATTGATTTCTTTCATAATTCTACAAGGCAGAATGCCTTCTAATATTCAGTAGTTTCTTCTGGCCATCCCTGATTTTCATAAAGGTGGGGATGTGGTTGTTCCAATGGGGAAAGGGATATTCATATGAAAAGGGCAATATTAGTTTGGAGGTTGTGGCTCAATAAACGTTATCTCCTCTCTCATGATCACTGGTGTAAATATGTTTTTCCCGTTGAATTTTGATGAATTTTTAGTAACTTTCTGATCACTTCCTCCCTGTTTATCCCCAGCCAAGTGTTCAATTGACAGCAGACTGGAGAAATATTCTGCCAATCCCAGTGAAGATTTCTTGTGCGACATTTACTTTGGGAGTCAACTCTCTAAGAAGGAACTGTATGCTGCTATTACAGAGTTCCAGATTGCAGGAGTTGAAACGGTAAAACTGGTTTGTTTTCAGCAAGTTTTTTTGTTATTGTTGTAATGCTGTAGTGCTGATAACTATCACATATCAGACTGAGGGCTGTTCTCCACATTCAGTGCACATCAAGCTTACATACATGGAGCTGTGAAAGTTTGTTGTTAGTCTCATTTTTCATATGGGCATCCTCACAGTCACTGAATTAGTATCATAGCAGTTACCTAATTTTCCAGCTCTACCAAATCTTTCTGCCAGTAAGGGCAGGGTATCAATTATTTATCATAGTCTAATATCTGCATAATCACTTAAACTGAGTTGTAAGGATGTATGTGCAATTCTACCTACAAGAACTACATGGTGATATTTTTACATTCTCCTTTCCCCACTTCTTGTTCTCTTTTAGAGAACAATGGGCAGAAGGTTCACATTATCTTAGGCAAGACTGAAGAGTTTTCTCGTGTAAGGCAAAAGGCTGGCCATACTATGCACATAATATGGATAGTCACATTGCTTGATGTTCTGGTGTCTTAGTCATCAGTGTTTTCTTTTCTGGTCATGTTTCAGACTGCCAATAGTCTACTGTGGGCTCTGTGTAACATTTCACGCAATCCACACGTTCAACAGAAGCTTTTCCAGGAAATACAGGGTGCAGTGTCTGCTAATGAGAGTCCAAATGCTGAGGACCTGAAGAAAATGCCTTACCTAAAAGCATGTCTGAAAGAATCTATGAGGTAGAACTCTTTAGATAACTTCTGAGTAAAGCAAAATGGCCTCTGTTTGATCACAATGGTCATCCAATATGCCATAATGGGGAAAGGTATGTTAGTGGGTATAATAACTTCAAAATGACCACCTAGGTGTTCAGAGTAAAATACGAGGAGACAAAATGATGGCAGATTAATTCAATTTACATATTTTATTGCAGAATAACACCATCTGTGCCATTTACCACTCGCACACTTGACAAAGAAATAATGCTTGGGGACTATGTGCTACCTGAAGGGGTGAGTAGAATTTGTTACTGTAAATAGCTTAAAATAAGTATTTTACAGTATAATTATCAATACAGGGTAACCACGTCAGTCTGAAAATGACTCTGGGACATTTGCTGGTTACAGACTAGTTCCCATTACTGAATGTAGTGATAAACTCTTATGAAGCATTCAGACAGCATAGTCATGAGCTAATACCAAAAATAGACGAAGGAACTGAATGCTGACAATGATAAAATATTAAGATTTCCCAAAAATTGAAAACTACTGAAATGTAGGATAAAATTAGATTAATGAAATTAATGCCTGAAATTATAAAGGGGATAATCTCAGACATTCATTTTTCACTCTTTTCAGTTTGCTCCCTCTCCCATTCTTCTATTCCTTATTTTTCATCTTACATTCAGTAGTTCTCCATAGGCTAAAAAGCTAGCATGGAAGAAGCACAATAATTCTCTATCTGATCTTCTCTTAAAATCTGTTCTGATGCAACTCCGCTGGCTTCAATGGAGTTGCACCTGTATATACTGGAACTAAAGTTAGCTCATATTTCCAAAGAATTTTAGTGTTGATTCCAAGACATTCTTCATATTTTCTGTTATTTGATATCTGCTGGGTGGCAGTGTCTGTCTGCTCTTTGAAGATTATTTCATATATCCAAAAAAGTACTACAGTATGTTACTTTTTTGAGGAAATAACTTTTGCTTCACTTTTTATCAGCTTTTTCCAATAATACAAAATGACTCATTTGGTTATGCCGAATGTGTTCTTAACTGAACTTTCCCCGCTGCTTTTGTTTCCAGACAGTGTTGATGTTAAACAGTCATGCCTTGGGATCCAATGAAGAATATTTTAGTGACTGGACTACATTTAAACCAGAACGTTGGCTTCAGAAGAACACAATAAATCCTTTTGCTCATATTCCTTTTGGCATTGGGAGGAGGATGTGCATTGGGCGTCGCTTAGCTGAACTACAACTTCATTTAGCCCTTTGCTGGGTAAATATTACATTACAACATTCTTTAAACAGCAAGTAACTGGTCTGATTATATGATTAAAAAAATAGGCTAGTGAGCCACAGTCATGCTTGGAATCCTGTAACTCATGTTTTTGTCTTTACAGGTTGTTCGCAAATATCAGATTATAGCAACTGACAATAAGCCAGTAGAAACTCTGCATTCAGGAATACTAATCCCCAGCCGAGAGCTTCCCATTGCATTTAGAAGACGATGAGGTAAAGTGGATAAGTGCCTTGGGAAAGTAGTAGACTCCATTCTGCTCTATGTTAGTACACCACTACTAAATTCTTTGGGGCTGTTCAGGCATAACAGAGCAGATTTTGGCCTGTACAATCTAACATCATTGCATGAAGAATCATATTTCTTAGAGGTCATTATGCTTCATTGCTTTTAAATAACTGTTGTAATCTACAAAAGAAGCTAAGAATTGCATAAAAGATTGATATAGCTTTCCAACCTTTGATTATATTAAGTACAATGGGCCACAAGAGTCTGCTTCTATCCTCCAGACTGATGGCGAAAACCTACCCATTCCCCCACACTGTCCCTCCCCCCACACACACACAAGTATAACATTTATTGACTGGAATCCAATAGATGTTTTCCTTCTGCGTTTCAAGACGGCATTATCCTGAAAATAACATTAGATTTTCCAATATGCTAAATCAGAGTGTTGGTCCATCTGGTTTCACCAATGGCAAACAATTAATCCTGACGATAAAGGCAAAACACACCAATAGAATTGCTTGATCTTCACTTGCATAGCACTTGAATTATTAAAAAAGGTGGGCCAGTCCAGGAGGCTGGATTCAAATTAGAGTTTGGAGTTCAGATTCAAGGTTAAATAAAGCTATGCTTTGATTTTGACAGTGCCAAAGTATTATGAATTTATGAGACTTCAGATCCAAATAGCCAACATACTATAAAATCTGCTGTACACAGGCCTGATTTATCTTTTACTAAAGCCAAATGTAAATTGGAAAATTAGGTTTCTTGTGGATTTAGATCTGAGCCAGAACCATGCCCTCAAAACAGGAACTTAAGTGATATATAGACTATTTACTAGTCTACTGGACAAGAGCAAAATTCACCCTATGTGAATTAACTAGGGATATTAATTCTAAGCTGTGCTTAACATATACTTAGGTTGTACAGAACTGTTCATTATATGAATGGACTCTCTGTTTATCCAGATTGTCTTCTGTGGACTAAGGACCATGCTATTGCTGCCTTTCCTGATGACAGCACATGTGAATCTGGAATGCCAAAGCCAATAGGCACTAACCACTGGGGAAATCACCATCGACATGCCTTCAACAATGCACTGATGAGAAGGACAGAAATACAGAGTCAACAAAAGCTCATGTAGTCCTTACACTGTATGACAATGTGTCAGTTAGCAGGTTTTTCTAAATGCATTTCACAATCCTAAAATGAAAGAACAAAAATATTGTGCATCTTTGCATCTGTGGGTCCATATGCCAGCAAAGCTGAGGGAAATTCATTGTTTGAGAGTTTTATAGTGGGCTATGGAACTCAATATTGGGTGCCAGTCAGTACTGAGTGAAGGGTGTTACCAGCTGGAAGGTGTTTAGTGTTTGAGAAAGGAATTAGGCTCAATCCTGTGTGTGTCATGAAGGGTACCTGAGAATAATCAGGTATGAGTGAGATGGTCCTGTTAGGTTGTGGGTGAGGTGGGACAGCGTGAAGAAATCTTGCCTTAGTCTTTCCAAGGCTGTTCCAGTTTTGTGGATCCAGTTGAGGATTTCCAACTGCAGGGCTGTCAATTTGTGACCTTTTAACAAAAGAACTAATGAGGAAAATAATAGAAGTATATTTCCCCCTTAAAAGATTTTCCTCTTATAAAGTGTAGAATAAGATCAAAGCTATTTAGATGGACTTGTTCATGTATCTGAACCCTGCTTCTCTGCGACACCTACACAAGGGCTTCTCAAACTTCATTGCACTGTGACCCCCTTCTGACAACAAAAATTACTACATGACCCCAGGAGCAGGGATCGAAGCCAGAGCCTGCCACCAGGGTGGGAGGGCCTGTAGCCTGATCTCTGTCATGCAAGGCTGAAGCCAAAGCCTGAACTCCCCCTCCCCTTCACTGCTGAAGCCCTTGAGCTTCGGCTTTGATCCAGGCAGTTGGGCTTGGGCTTTCGCTTCGTCCCCGGCCCTCAGCAAGTCTATCATCAGTCCTGATTAAAACGGGGTCCTGAGCCACTTTGGGGTCCAAACCCACAGTTTGAGAACCTCTGCCATACGCAGTACTTGAAAATGGCAAGGCAGCTAATGTGCTGTGACTGCTGCTTACACTAATCCTAATCTCGCACTGCTTCTTATGCTTCTGTTCCCTCACCTGCCATCATCCTTCCCAGTTTGTGTTTCATTACATCCTTACATAGCAAGCTGTCTGAGCTAGTGACTGTCTTTTTTTGTTCTATGTGTAAACAGTACAAAGCACAAAGGGGCCACTTAACTAGGGCCTTGAGGAGTTACTGCAATATGAATTAAGATCTTAACAGGGAGAGCATTTTGTCAGATGAGCAACTACATGTATTTTTTCAGATCTCAAAGCACTACAAACAATAAGGAGCCCAAATATTTCAAAGGGTGTTGTTTATTGTGGGGATCATAGTTTGTAAAACTACACATGGATTTCAATATCTGGTCTGAAGTGGTAATTGCCCAGCATGTGATGAAATGCCTAGTAACGATCATGGCTCACTAGCATATTTCCCCTTATGGCCATTAAGGTGTACCTCATTTTTAATACAGAGTTTGTATATTATGTAAGTTGCTTTTTTTAAAAAAGGAAGCCTATTTCTAACTAAATACTTTGAAAAGATGTGAAGTCTTAATGTCTGTTTTCCCCCTAGATTGTTCCCCTTTCTTTAGGAGCTGGTTATATTCATATTTCAAATAACTATTATAGTGTATAAAGAAACGTGTGAACATCCTGCTCTTCCCATGTAATTTTGTAATAAAATAGTGGGTTCTTTTCCAGAAATAAAAACAGTCTTCCATTCTTATTAAACACTTTTATTAATATAATAAATATGGTGATTCTTTCATTGTACTTTATATAAACAGTTTCTCTAGGTCAGGGGTCTCCAAACTACGGCCCAGGGGCCGGATCCGGCCCGCGGCATCAATTTGTCCGATCCCCACCCCCAGCTGAGCAGGCATGTGGAGAAGCCGCCACTTCCCCCCTGTGCGAGCTGCTGCTGCTGGAGGCCCCATATGCGGAGGGCTGAGTGCCCCGTGGTGTGGCCAGAGGAGCAAAGGTGGGGTCGTGGCAGCAGCCGGAGGAGCAAAGGTGGGGGGCGGTGGCAGAGGCTGAAGGAGCAAGGGGGAGGGGGTACGGCAGAGGCCAGAGGAGCAAAGTGGGGGTGCAGTAGCGGCCCGCAAAGCCCCCTCAAAAATCTAATACGGTCCTCATCTCAAAAAGTTTGGAGACCCCTGCTCTAGCTTACTGAATAATTACTTTTCCCAACTCCGGAAGTCACTAATTATCAGTGATGGGGGCCCTGTTTATCCCCAGAGAATGTGACAAAATCTGATTCCACCGTAGAGCTCCCTCTGTCTTCACACCCAGCAGGCTGCTGTGTTTGAGGCCCGCCTCACTGGGCACTCTGTGCTTTAAGTTTTCTGAGTCTGAAAAATCCAAGGTCTGCCCCTGTCAGGACTATGTAGGCACATGCCTGGATGTGGATCCTCTGCCTACTATTCCCTTCTGAGAGCTGACACACACACATGTACTGGTCCAACTGCCAAGACCCTGAAACTAGTTCTTCCCCCCTCACACTTCCCTTTAGCAGGCTTAAGCATACCCTCCCTCAGACCACCAACTGTGTGGTCGCTCTGGGTTAACAGTTCACCTCTTCAGGGGTACGTGATAGCAAAACAAACAGACATATGACCTTTGCACAGGATTCTAAAAAAAATTACTTTTTACTCAGATAACACAAGATAGACAACATACTAAACACACCAATATGAATTATCCTGCCTCAGTTTCTTCTGAAGAGTTCTTTTGGTTTAGGACAAAAACCTCGGAGGTGGCTAGGATCCTTCTCCTGGAGTGCATAACTTCTCTTCAGAATATAGAGTGTCTCTCCCTCCCTGGTCCCTCAGTTAAATCAGACCCCCTTGATATTAACACATATTTATATCTTCCTCTCTCCAGCCCAAAGCTTTCTGAGAATCTCAAGTTCATGTCCCACCATTGACACCTGGATCATTTATTCTTCTTCTGGGAAATTTCCACTCATCACTTCTCCTTCATTGCAGAGAAGTTGGAGGAACTAGTCTAGCTTCAGCCAACTAATTTTTCCAAGATGTTTCCATCTACATAAATGACTCTTGTCTTTGATCTGGTAGAAACATGCCAAAGCCCAGACAGCTCCCACACACTGAGGCATTCCATAGTATAACAATTTAACATCAGCTCAAATTCATGAAGTTGTACATAAATTGATACCCCAAATCATTACACAGTGCATGTAGAATATCAAATATAGATCAGCTGGCACATAACCCCCCAATTAATTAATTTTCTGTCTCTTCCCAAGTTATGAAAAATGAGGGACTGTATACCTTTCATGGGCAGTTGCCCATGTTATGGGCCTTTCACCAAGACTACATTGGAGCTAGTCACAAATTAATCCCTTAAAAAGATTTTGGTTCTCATATGTGCAACATTAAATCCCTGACAAAGCAGAAGTGATGAGGCATATGCCTTTAAAAACCTTGCAATAAGTTGCTGCTCTTGATGTTCACACTAACAAAGAATGCGCGTCTCTAGAGTTGTAACTTTCACTCATGCAGTGGTATTTTTATCATACAAATTCATAGCATTTCCTTTGGTCTTGATCCTGACAATCTACATTACCTTCTTTGATAGTAATAAATCATAGCACCAGAGTATACCCTTGAATTACAATGCATGAACAATTAAACAGTATTGCCCTCAAAGTACTGGACCTACCTCTATTAGCTGTAGAGATATACTACAAGTTTGAATAACAATTTCTAAAGATCTTGGGAAATAAATGTAGCCATCCATCCTTCAGCCTCTTAACCTTCACTCCATTCACACAATCTGTACTAGCCTACAGGTTAGGCCTTTGCATGCTTTGGAACTTGTCAAATTACCCCCTGCAATCTCTTTCACTATTTGCATTCTTATCAGGCCTCAGTGCATACCAAGTGAGTCATCTGACTCTCACATCTACAGCAGATATTTCAGTTTGAACACTACGTGGTTCTCCCTAGTACACACACTAGTGCGACCTCCCTCACTAGAACGGACATGTTCGCTCTCTCCAAAATTAGCTAACGTCATTATAAAGCCTTGCAGGAAGGCATGGAATAGTATGAGTTCTTGCAAGAGCAGAAGATATAATCCTACCTAAAACAACATGTCCATCCTACTGATACAGATAGCCTGAGGGTTACTTACGGAACAAGCGGCACATTTGCCAAAATTGCTCCATATTTGCTGAGTCAAGGATGTCTCTAGCTGAATGAACTATGAAGTTAAAACTCTACTCATTCTGTTTCAGAATATCTCTTTTCTGATAAACACATTCAGACTTGCTTACGTTGTTGTAAACCAGGTGTTACTCCTCTAATGTCAAGGGAGTTTCACCAGTGCACTAATGAATGTTAATGGGAACAGAATCAGGATTAATGTTTCATTTCTGAGCATACTTTAGCTGATCACATATGCTCCTGCTGAACTTTTAAAAGCAACCACATGAGCTCTTATCTATCTATCCATTTTAAAAGACCCAGAGAGACCACCAACCAACTCTCTCTAAGGCTTTTTAACACTTCTGCTTTATCAGTTATTGTCCACATTTACTGAGTCAACACGTTTAAAAGACAATGGAACAAATTCTGCTCTCAACTACATAAATCAAGTGGTGTAAATCAAGAATAATTCAATGGGAGTCACTCCAGGTTTGATACCATTGTATCAGAATGTTTGAGCTATGATGATCATACGTGTCCTTTTGCCCAGATTTCTCAAAGGTAACCTCATTATTGACCTGGAAATTTTCATTCCTAGAGCTTTGTGATTTTTCAAATTTCTGAACAGTTAATTAATCTGCTAACTCCAAGTGACCTTAGCATCAGTTTACCCAGAATGTTCCTCAGTTGGCCAAAGACAGGGATACTTTTCAAAGAAGAGACAAAAATATACCAGGCATCAACATTACAAAGAACTAGGTAAATGTCAAATTATGCAGATAATTAATGACCAGGCTAGACATTTATATTAAGAAATCTCTGAGGAATCCAGGGCAGCTAATTCTCACAGTCCAAAAATAAAATAATAAAATAATAATAATAATGGGATGGTTCCAAGGATTAACAGTTGGCTCTGGAACCTTTCACCTTTAGGGCACCTGTTTGAACATAATTGACCCAGTTAACTGTTTGAGATGATTCACTATTTGTGGATACTTATTAACTGAAAGTCAACACCATCCTCTGGCAGCTTGGTATCTTTTTCCTCAAGGGAGTTAATGGTGCTGCTCTCTTATCAAGGGGAAAAGGTATTTAGATTCTCAAATAAATTGTGCTATTTGGCGCCAGCCTGGGGTTAACATTCCCAGAGATGAGAGAGTGGTAAAGTTGGCCGAGTTAACTTTTGGGACCCAGAGGTGGTTCTTCCAGTTAGGTTTCAGGTGCACAGGTGTGGTGATTTGGAAGAAGCTAGAGCTATTGCTAATTAAGCTGTATGGGTGCAATCCATGAAGGTATTTAGACACTTTTTAGGCACCACTATGATCCACTCAGCTGCCATCTAACCCTGCCTAAGTTTTGCCTCTGGGCATGAGCATGACAGCCTGGGCACGGTCTCCTGGCTGTGCATGCACACTGCTGCCTCTTGACAGGGGCTCAGATGCGTAAGCTCAGATTGGCTCACAAACCGGGAAAGATAGATGTTTGGATGTCTAACTTGCAAGAGGGGCCCAGATCCAGTAGAGGTCTCAGAGGGTGTCTACTGGCTCGGGCCTCTTAGGGGAGTACATGAAAATCAGCTTGGGAGTGGGGGAAGAGCAGGAAGACCTCCCTTATCACCTTTAACCTACTATAGGTTGGAGTCCCTCCTCCTAAGGGGGGAGCAGGGGTTTGAAGTGGGCTCTACCACCTCTTCCAAGAGTGCCCTAACCACCTAGACTATGGAATGACTTTGTAGCCTAATGGTTAGGCTATAACCTGAGTGGTAGCAGATCCCTTAGGAGAAGGATAGGAGACTTTAACTCCTACTCCTGGCAGAGTACTCTATTCACTAGGCTAAAGATTATAAAGGAGGTGATCCTCACCCCAACCAACCCACCTGTTTTGTTTCAGACCCAGATGCTGAATGCCTGTCTTTCCCTGATGCATGGATCCCGAAGCAGAGGCTCCCTGCCAAGCATGCTGGCTTTGTGGATTGCAGTTTAATGTGCCTTTCTCTCCCCATTCATTGTATAGACAGCCTAGGCACCTCACAGAAGTTTTCTGGTTCGCAGTGTTGTTCCTATGATTTTCTAAGTGCCTAAAGTTAAGTGCAACAAGACTTTGCATTGCAAGGGCTGAGTTTCTTCAAGGATCCCACCCTATTGGTTTGTAGGCAAATAAATAAGTTCAGTTTTCAGGGCCCCCAATCTGGTGCTTTTTAGGGTTATGTTTATTTTAAATCAGGTATTATAAACTATTTTACATGTTTAGCGCAGCAGTTACACCCTGAGTACTTAGTAGTAGCCTAAATTTTTCCTACTAGAAAGTATATTAATTCCTTATTCCTTTGAAATAAAGTCACATCTATGTTAATGTTGACTTTACTGGGAGTATGATCAAGCTCATGGTGATTTGACTGTCAAATAATCCAAGTTATTTCTTGAAATTCTTCAAAGAAACGTTAATGGCTAAAGTTTGCTTCAGGTCAAAGATCCTGATGCAGCAAAGCACTTAAACACATTTAATTTTCAAATTGAGTAGTTCGATTGACCGCAATTGGACAACTCATGCTCTTAAAGTTGAGCATATGCTTAAGTGCTTTGTTGAACTCGGGCCAAAATAGGAACATTTATTGACTTTCCTCTCATTTTATCAGACACAGACCCTAAAGACTTTGCAAACAAAGAGCCAGATGTTCGGCATTAAAGTCAGTAGAGCTATACTAACTTGCTCCAGCTGAGAACCTGCCTTATATTGTTCAAATACACACATCCCCAAGATGTATGAAGCACAGCAGTTAACTTTCTGCCATCCATGTAAATATGTGCCATGCATCTTGGATTAGAATCTGGTCACAGCTATTAAGAAAGAAATGGACATGGCAGAGAGCCAATTTAGTGTTATGAGAGTGGTAAACAATAATGTCACCAGTTATGAAAACAGTAACAAAGTCTGATCATCTTCCAGAATAACATTCCATCCTTGTGTGCTGTCCTTGAATTAGTTTTGGGGAAATAATTCATGAGGAATCATTTATCTTTGGGTTCTCTTTCTCTTCACAGACCATCCATAAGCCGATGACAGTTTTTCCTCCAATTATTTGTTTATTTCAAAGCACAAGTACATTCTCTCTTATCTCCCATTTTTCATTCTTTTTTTCTTCATCCACCTCTTCTATTATAAGTCAGGGGTTGGCAACCTTTCCAAAGTTGTGTGCCGAGTCTTCATTTATTCACTCTAATTTAAGGTTTCATGTGCCAGTGACACATTTTAACGTTTTTAGAAGGTCTCTTCCTAGAAGTCTATAATATATAACTAAACTATTGTTGTATGTAAAGTAAATAAGGTTTTTAAAATGTTTAAGAAGCTTCATTTAAAATTAAATTAAAATGCAGAGCCCGCTGGACTGGCGGCCAGGACCCAGGCAGTGTGAGTGCCACTGAAATTCAGTTCATGTGCCACGTTTGGCATGTACGCCATAGGTTGCCTACCCATGTTATAAGTAATAGGAAGTAAATGAAAATAAAGTGAAGTACCTTGACTGGGGCATGGGATTGGAGTGCAGAGTGGGTGCGGGGATCAGGCTCTGGAAGGAAGTTTGGGTGCAGGCTCTGGGCAGGGTGTTAGGATATGGGAGTGGCTGAAGGGTGTGAGCTCTAGGGGGAAGTTTGAGTGAGGGGTGAGGGCTCTGGGCTGGGACAGGGGGTTGGGGTATGGCAGGCGGCAGGGGGGCAATGCTTACCTTGGGTGGTGCGGCTCCCAAAGTGACCAGCACACCCCTCTGGCAGTGGGTCCTAAGTGGGGGGAGGGGGAACAAGGGGTCTCTGCATGCAGCTGCCCGCAGGCACTGCCCCTGCAGCTCCCATTGGCCGCAGGTCCCAGCCAATGGGAGCTGCAGAGTTGGTGCTCAGGGCAGGGGCAATGCATGGAGACACCCTCCCCACCAGGGGCTGCAGGGACGTGTCGGCAGCTTCTGGAAGAGGTGTCGCATGGAGGGAGGGAGGCAGCACAGGCAGGGAGCCACCTTAGCCCTGCTGCACTGCTGCTGGCATGTCTCTGCACAGCCCTTGGCAGGGGATGGGGCAGTGGGTCTCCATGTTCTGCCTGAGGCAGAGGCAGCACATGGAGCTGCCTTCTCCTCTGCCAGGGGCACACAGAGATGTGCCAACAGGCGGCCACTTCTGGGAGCAGTGTGGAGCCACTGTCCATGGCAAACAAGCAGCCTGCCTGCCTGAGCCCTGCTCCACTGCTGGCTGGGACTCAGGGACAGGTTGTCAGATGAGATTTGTCCTGAATTTTGGGGACACCCCGTGTCATTGGGGGTCCCATGCCACTGCACTGTTTGTTTCATGGTAAATCCGCCAGCATAATGCTCCTGACTCTGAGCATGCACGCTGCAGCTTCCCTGTACACATCCAGACTCCTATCTCCTGCCTAAGTCACAGAGTGATTGATGAAGATGGGCATTTGGCCACCAAGCTTGCATAGAGGGGCCTGATCTGATAGGCCTGCTTAGAGGACATCTAACCAATCAGGAGCCAGTCAAAATCTGGTCAAAGGCAGCAGCGGTGCCCACCTGAAAACTTTAGCCCAGTGATTAGAGCACACAGCTGTGAAGCCAGAGACCCACGTTCAGTTCCTTGTTTCTAGTTCAGAAGGGAGAATGAATTTGAACAGGCACCTCCTACCTCTCCCAGGAGTACTCTAGCTACTGAGCTATGGGATGTGAGACTCCCTTGGCGGCTCCTTTGTAGCTGTTCTATTGAGAATAGCTCACAAAAGTGTCAATGGGCCAGAGAGAGAATGGGAATGACTGTATCTGAATGGTTGGGGCATTTATGTGGGCGACCCCAGGTCCAGTTCACTTGCTCCAACAACTCTTTCATTGTTTATCTACACTGGAACAGCTCCAGTAGAGGAGATACTGAGGGCGCACCTGAAAACAGTGCCATAGCTCAGCCTCCTAAGAGGTAGGATGTGAACGGGGCTTCTTTCTCCCTCTCTGGCAGAGAGGGAAAAATTGAACCTGGGTCTTATAGGTGGGCTGTCGCACTACCACTTCCTCCTTCAATCCCCATATATTTGAAAACCTTCAGGTGAGAGGTGATTTTTATTAAGGCAGGCCATATTTTGCTTCTGGGAGCTGAACCTGTAAGGAGTTAGTTATAGTGAGGTCGCAGGTGTTCTCATTAATTCTCTATCAAGCAAGAACATTGTGTGAAGGTAGTTCACAGAGATTAGATATGTACCAGTGTGTGGGTGGCTTTATCAATAAGCAAATTCCAGGCACTGGCTTTGGAAAGAACCTTTTTCAACCACAAGCGTTATGAAACCAAAATTCACTAACATCTACACTGGGCTGTTTAAGTCTCAACTGGAAGAAGTATGAAAAATACAGAGAGAAGCTGAACTGTTCTGTGACTAAAATAATCCATGGCCTGACATCACTGAAGGTGCAGCTATTACTTTCAATTCTCTATTAAGCCTCCACCATTATCACTTCCCATCTCTGTGCTTCAGTTTCCCCATCAGTACAATGAGAATAATGATACTGACCCCATGCTTTCAGATGTGCTGATGAGATGAGCTAGGTATTATTTTAAGATCTGCTAAATAAGAGCTATGTATTATAAGCACTTTAGCCAGGGCTGGATCCCATGGGCTTGATTTTGTTCTCATTTACAAAGGTGTAAATCAGGAGTAAATTCACTGAATCCAATGGAGCTACACTTATATAATACAGGTGTGGTGATTGGAGAATCAGACCCTATACATTCTTTATGAAAGGCTGTCCAACTAGAATATCTTGAGACTATACTAGGGACCTAGTTCTCCACTGAGTTGCACAAGTATACATTTTCCAGAAACACCCCACCACTCGTATATGAATTTTATTGTCCACTTGTTCTCCACACAGTCATCCAGAGTTGCTTTAGCACCCTGTATTTAATTCTGTTACCACACAAAGGTGCCATCCAGTCTCATCTCTTACTTAATAGTTCTCTTGGACACATATGTGCTGTCCTATGGCTTTAAAACAAAATGAAAATAGAGATGAAACCAGTGATAGCATTCAGATTGAGAATTAAACCTTGCCCAGATTTGCAAATATTCACATCCTGGGTTTCATTTTGGGCCTGTCTGCATGCTGAGAAGAACAAAAAGGCTTCCTTATGAAACACAAAATACCTCGCTCCAAGGCACAGTGTCAAAACAAGAGTGGAATGGAATGTATTTTACAATCACAGCAAATTATACTTTGCTTTTTTGGGCATGTTCCTGCTGACAAGTTAGAACACTTTGCCTTTAATTGTTAAACCTGTTCAATGAACACAGAGCAAACCAAACTAAGCCAGTAACTTACATGCAGTGTATTGTGGCAATACAGCAGAAATTGAATCAAGGAATGACTGCCAGTACTATAGACCACTGGAAATTTGTATGCATAGAAGTGATACTTTTAGCCTCTGCCATCACATTTCAATGCACAGGAAACTGATAATAAATCAAATAAAGCACAATTAAAATATGATAAATAATGTTGGTCTGGCTAACAACTGACTGTTCCACATTAAAAGGAGGTAGGAAAGATAAGGCATGGTCCAGATCTTGCTTGCCTTGCACCAAAGAGTAGTTTCACTGTCAACGGGAACATCCACGCGATTAAGACATGCACAGCTTCCTGTAGGTAAGATAGGAAAAATGGTCTCTACATTTATACGAAGCAAGGTCTCAAAGCAAACCATACTCTGCACTTACCCAGATACTCAAATTCCTACATAGAGCCAGATTCTGATCTCAGTTACATCAATGTAATTCAGTAATAACACCATTGGGCTAGATCCTCAGGTCTAGCTAAACCAGGAGTGAGCAAATGTTTTGGCCCGAGGGCCACATCAGGGTTGCAAAATTATATGGAGGGATGGGTAGGGAAGGCTGTGCCTCCCCAAACAGCCTGGCCCCACCCCTTATCCAACCCCCACCCACTTCCTGCCCCCGACTGCCCCCATCAGAACCTCCAACCCCTGCTGCCCCATGTCCCCTGACTGCCCCCTCCAGATACCCCACCCAACCCCTCACCCTGGGATCCCACCACCATCTAAGCCCCCCTGCTCCTTGTCCCTGACCACCTCCTCCTGAGACCTCCCACCTAAGTGCCCCACCCACCCAACACCCCCTACTCCGTCCCCTGACTGCCCTGACCCCTCTGCACCCCCTCGCTTTTTGACAGACCCCCAGAACTCCTACACCTATCCAACCCCCCCACCCGTCCCCTGAATGCCCCAACCCCTATCCACCCCTGACAGACCCCCTAGGACTCCCATGCCCTATCCAACCCCCCAGTTCCCTATCCCCTGACTGCCTTGCCAGAATCTCCACCCCATCCAACCACCCCCATCCCCTGACTGCCCCTGGGACTCCCTGCCCCTTATCCAACCCACCGGTCCCAGCCCCCTTACCATACCTCTCAGAGCAGCGTGTCTGAAGGCCACGCAGCTCACCAGAGCTAGACACGCTGCCCCGCAGGAGCTCACAGCCCCATCACCTTACCATGCTGTTCAGAACGGCAGGAGCTCAGGCCCCACCGGAGCCAGCCACTCCACTGCAGTGCTGCCCAGCAGCAATGGGCCAGAGCACTTGTGGTGATCTGAAGCTGCAGAGGAGGGGAGACAACAGGGGAGGGGCCAGGAGTTAGGCTCCCTAGCTGGGAGCTCAGGGGCCAGGCAAGATGCTCCCGCGGGCGGGATATAGCCCACAGGCTGTAGTTTACCCACCCCAAGCTAAACCCTACTTGGTGCAGAGGCAAATGTGGCTGTACACCACCTTTATGCCACCCTTATCCTGGGCCGAGCCAAGGGCTGAGGGAGTTCAGCCAATGATACGAGCAAGAGCAGCCTCAAGGTTCTACACTATTGAGGAATTTACAGCTGGCCACTTAAGCCCTCTTTAAATCTGCTTTGTACAGCTGGAACAGAATAAAACTAATTTGGTGGGCCCAAGCTTCTGGCCTGTTGGCTCCATGAAGGAGATAAGAACACTTTCGTTTACATTCAGATTTTGCTGGGTTCAGGACAGCCCATATTCTGAAACCCGAGGCAGAGATCTTTCTTATCTCCAGGCTACATTTGCAAGTTGGTGGTGTTAAAAAAAAAAAAATCAAATCCAAAGGTTCATTGGCTCCTTGTGAAATGCGAGTCCACTGTTTTTATTTCAAGGAATGTGATAAGGCTTCAAAGTGCATTTTCCATAAAAAAGACAGACCAAGAAGGCTCTTATATGTAGTAACATGTTGCTTTATATTTCTCAACTAATTGGACATCCCAGAGCTATTATTAAGCCATTACTGGCAGCCTCAAGAGCAGCCTCTCCCTGACAATTAATTTTCAAGTGGTTGGCATGCCACTGGGTTATTTTTAATCATTAAAGGCTAAACCAAAGAGCATCTTGGATTTTCCACTCAGTAGAAAAACGTTGCACAACTTGCGAAATTGTGAAATCTCTGTACGCCTTCAAAGAATGCAAAAGACCCATTTCTTTTTAATAGCCAGCATTAGCAAACCAGACATGTTGTTTCACTTCTGTGCACATCTACTGTATGTGAAGCTTCATTAAAGGGCAGGTGTGTTTTGCTGGTGCTAGCTACAAGTTCTAACTTTGAAAAAGGGGCAGATGTTTCTCTCTTTAAAAATACAGGTGACACAGATATTCATCTTGCAGAATTGTCACTAGAGGTTTATAGATTACGCTATCAGAAGGGACCACTGTGGTAATCTAATCTGTTGTCCTGTAAAACATAGGCTGTGTGACTTCATTGAATTAATTCTCATTTAAATTATAGCATATCTTTTGGAAAAAAGTATCCAATCTTGATTTAATACTTTCCAGTGATGGAAAATCCTCCCTAATCTTTAGTAAATTGTTCCAATGGTTAATTATACACATTTTTTTAAACTGGCCTTATTTCTAGTCTGCAATTTGTCCAGCCTTAACTTCCAGCCTTTTGATCTTGTTATATCTTTGTGCAATAGATTGTGGAGTCCCCTATTATCAATTTTCTGTTCCCATGTAGGTATTTCTAGACTGTGATCAAGATACCCCTTAACCTTTTTTTTTGTTAAGTTAAACAGATCCTGGAAGCTTTCACTATCAGCCTTTCCTCCCATTCTCATGGCTCTTCCTAATTGTTCTCAGTCAATCAAGTGCCATCTAGCTCTTCCCCTTTCCATGGTAAATATTCCCAGTTTTGCCAGGCTTTCAGACAGCACGTGCCAGTCCGGCCATAGCCCTACCCACATTTGCCATTGTTCTCTAGATCTTTCAAATCTTTGCCATAACTTTCCTGATGTGATTGGCAAAACTGGGGAGAGTAATCAAGATGAGGACAAACACTGCATACATGCCGCTGAATTGTCACATCATGACTGTAATGCCTATGTTTGTGCAGAGGTGTACTGCCTTAGCAGTCCCGTGTGAGGAAGATCAGCGATGTACATGAACCTGTTACCCTCAGTGCACTATATGTTAGGACTGATACAGGAGGAAACATGCCAAATGTCTTGAATCTTCCTCAAGAAGCAGATGAACAAGCACTATGCCTTGCATGTCTAGACGAAATGATGATTCATGACCCCTGCCACTTCTTGCTGCAGCAGCTAGTAGGGAAAAGGTGGGATATAGCCACTATACCTCTGCTCTCCAAAGTACTTTCTGCTCTTCATTTATTTATCCTTGCTTTTTTCTCCAGAAGATAAAGGAGAGAAGTTAGGCAAGCATCCGTCCTGAAGTATCTGGATCAGTTCTTAGATGTGATGCTCTAGTTCAGCACAGGCCCGGAGACAGAAGCTCTGGTTTCTTTACTGCATTAAGAGCTGCAGTTCCAGATAAGAATAAAAAGAATGAAAAAAGTCATGGCATAATACCATGGCACAAATTACTTGTGACGACTTTATCACACCTATAGATAAACACTTTGGCATATACGAGAATGCACACAGAGACTGCACGTGTATCTGAGAACTGAGAAAATATTTTGGATGGCCTCTGATTAAATAAACACAAAAGTGCTGCAGTGAGATTAAATAGATGGGCGAAAGCCTCTTTAACTATCATAATCTTTATTTATAAGAGATAAGCACTGACAGTAGGAAAGCTAGCTCATGACCTCTTCATCTCAGCTGCATCAGGCTTTACACTGTGTTATCAACCTTATTTTAATATCAGCCCTATTCTGCTTTTAGTGCTGGTTATAAACACAAGAGATCACTCTTTCTGACACCCAGGAAGGTTTAGTGGGATGACAGGCTGGACAATAATATAGGGTGGGATGGGATGACCTACTTCCCCTTCTCCACAAGTAGTTCCTGGAACACATGAGCTAACTTATAGACACATCTGACTGTTTCTTCAATCTGCTTTGACTTTGTAAAAAGTAATTGAGTGGGTATAATCTGAATGTATCCTACCTAAAGTGTCACCTGCAGAGTTTTCCTGCAATTGTTTCAATGCCCATTGAAGTCAACACTAAAAGAAAACTGCAAGGACACTATTGTATTTGTTGCCCTGTGTTCCATATAGAGACAGAGATTCCATGATTTCACCATCCTTCCATCTTACTCTTTTCCACTAGGTCTATGCATTTGACTCCTACAACGTATTCATGGCTGATGTCATTCTTCCCTGCATCTCTGGCTATCAGTGTTCCAGACTTGGAGAAGATGTTGCTGTTGAACGAAGGATTTGTATACTTAAGAACTTAATTCTGCATACCCAAAACACTCATCAATTTCACTGGGAGTCTGGAGTGTGAAGGAATTCATGTCTAGGTTCTAAATGGGCAATTTCTAACTACAGCGGAAAACATATTGGGCTGGATTTTGATCTCAGCTGCTCTGGTGTATCTCTGTAAGACATCCATTGACACCCATGGATTTACAGAGCTACAACTGAGATCAGAATTTACCTTTATGAACATTTTTAGCCTAGTTTTGACTAAATGGAAAGTCAGTTGCAGTGAAATATTCACTACTTATATATCAAAACCTTGTGACCCTGTCCTTGAACCACATTTCACCCTAATGGCAAAAATACTAAAACTTCACAGTAGTAGAACTGTAGTAAACAAACCATGTGCTGACCTATTTTTGGTCTGGGGAATAATACCAAAAGAGATGTTAAAAACAGAAAAGACTATGCACCAAAAATCATAATTTATTCTGCAGTTTAAAAGGGAGCTGAAGTGTAAATAACCTTGAGCAAAGCTTTTTAGCATAACAAAGTTATAAAGTTAGCATAATACATATTATTAACTCAGAAATTAAAGTTCTACTTGGATTGGACTTTTGCAATTCTATTTTTAGCTCACTTTAATAGCTAATGGCACCAGGTGAACTTGCATCCTTGACCATCTAACGGTACTTTACTATTAATAGAAAAAAGTCATTAATGAGTAACTGGGATCAGTGCACGAGAAACATAAACCCATTTCTTCACAACATCTTTTTGTGAACTTTATTACTTGGTACCTAGTTTTTTTAAAAATAGACAGTTCCGCTTCGATCCTTGAGTACAAAGCTGTAGCTGGCTGCACTGCCCCAGAGTTAACAGGAAGACAGACTGTGATTCTGAGACACAGCATGCTACCTGGTTCCCCTTTGCTCTGTAGGGGGAAGTAGCTTTTTCTAGGTCAGAGGTGAAAGTAAGCCGTACGCTCTGGTACGGCAAACCAGCAAGAGCCGGTGTGCCTTACTGGGGTGGCCCGGCTTCCCCGGGGAGCAATTTAAAGGGCCTGGGGCTTTAAATTGCTGCTGGAGCACTGGGGTAGTGGCTGAGGTGCTCTGGGGGCTCCCCTGCTTCTACCGCCCCGGCCCTTTAAATAGCCACCGGAGCCCCACCGTCGCTACTCCAGGGCTCCAGGGGCTATTTAAAGGGCTGGGGCAGTAGAAGCAGGGGAGCCCTGGGCCCTTTAAATAGCCTCCCAGAGCCCTAGGGTCGGGGGTGGGGGGGGATCCAGGGGCTATTTACAGGGCCTGGGGCTCACGCTGCCTTTGCCACCCCAGTCCTTTAAATAGTCGCTGGAGCCCCGCCACTGCTACCCCAGGGCTCTGGTGGCTACTTAAAGGGCTAGGGTGGGAGAAGCAGTGAAGCCTTTAAATAGCCCCTGGACCCCCGGCTGCTGCTGCTGCTACACCGGCGGGGGGGAAGGAAGGGGTGCAGGGGGAGGGGGCACTTACCCTTCTGGGTGGGCTGAGGCTGGCTCTGACCCCCTCAGCCCCACCACTTCTGCCCTAGGCCCCGCGCCGTCCAGGGGCCAGAGCCAACCCCAGAGTACCAGTAAGTCACTAGACTTACTTTAATCCCTCTTCTAGGCTTATAATTGGGACAGCTTACTTTTCTTGTTGTATTAACTACCATACCCTGCATGTTGCAGTGTGCATATCCCATGCTCTGCCTACCGCCTACCCTGTCCCCTTATGTGAAAGGAAAGGGTGGAATATAGCGGCCTCGGGGAAGCTACAGTTGTCCCTACACTGTTTCATGTGATCCAGGTTGTGCCATGATCAGTGGAACTGGAATTAGTGGGCCACTGTTGCCTGGAGGGACTCGTATTACGTCAATCCCCATGGAAGAGGGAATATGGGGAGTTTAGGCTGGAAGCAACTCAACCACACAGATAGAAGTGCACAGGGTTTAATGAAGTTTCACTTGTTCGGCTTAAACTTCATTTGGCTTCGTACAATGGAGCCCCACTATAACACGACAAATGGGATCCAAGAAATCCCATCGTGCTAAATGTGGGGTCGCGTTATAGCGGGGTCTCAGTCCCTGGCAGGCGGGGGCTGCAGTTTCTGTCCTCACTGCCCAGCAGGGGAGAGAAGCTGTGGCCCCACACCTGTCGGGAACAGAGAACTCCGGGGCTGCAAACTGCAGCCCTGGAGTTCTCTGTGGAAGCCGCTGCCTCCGCGCCAGCCAGGAGCAGAGGACACCAGTGTCTGCAGCCCCAGGGTCCCCTGTCCCGGCAGGTGCAGGGCCGCAGCTTCTCAAGCCAACACCCAGAGAGAGCTTGAGATCATCAGAGAACAGAGAGAGGTCGAGAACCATCCAGAGGCCAAACCAAGAGAGAGGGTGGAGATTGATACAGAGAGTTTGCTAGACTCAGAGCTGGGACAGGGAGAGAGAGAAACGGGGGAAAGAGGTCATCCCAAGTGTAGTCATCTGTTCAGATATGTAAAATAGGGAAGATATATTATGATCAGTGGAACTGGAATCAGAGGGCCAATGTTCCTTGGAGGGACTCATATTGAGGGGACAACAATAGAATGGTTAGAAGCAACTCAGCCACATGAACAGAGTTATCCACAGGGTTTAATAAAGTTCCATTTGTTCAACTCAACCTGCATTCAGTTTCAAACTTTTTGTCACAGCTTCCAGGGCAAGGGGGTGATAGGTGATCCACTACTCCCTTGAGCAGGCTACCTGGGTTTCATTCACAATCTGGCCCAGAATGCTACACAGACATTATAGAAATATTAATAATCCAACATATATTTATTTTAAAAATATAGAAATAGGCCCAAACTGCATAGCTGGGATCTAGTTCTGTGCTTTCCTGCAAACTGGAGGTGCTTGATTTGGGTCTTTGAGGGCCAATGCATCTAGGAAGTATGGAAGGACAGTGATTCAATAACAAAGCAATAAATAAGATGCCAGTAATTTTAAAACAACTTGGCCTACATCCTTCTGTTATTTTTTAATGTTATACAATGATGACATGGTTAGTGTTGTAGACAAGAATGATTCTATTCACCATGGAAGTAACCAGCAGTGGGCATAGTTGCTGTCTAGATAAACAGCATATGTCAGTCATTCTAAACCATAAGAAATGAGCTGAACAGTAGCTCTATGTGGGATGAAGCAGTGGGGAAAAACTGAGATAAGAGAACAGGAAAATATGTATATGATTTCAGATCGCTGCATGTTTGGCTGACATTTTTACTTCAAAAGTGAAGTGAGAAAACAGAAAGTGAGGATTTGCCTTGTGATCCATCTCCAAAAGCAAAGTTCTGACCTGATTCAGCAAGTCTGGTCATTCTACTTTATATAATGATTTGTAGAACAGTTTTTCTACACCTATGCTATGCTTCTGCTCTCACTTACGCTGGCTTTCATGTTAGTGGAGCTATTCCTGAATTATGCTGATATGGGGGCAGAATCACGTGTCTGTAAAAGATTTTCCAAACTGAAGTGAGACGCAGGTCATAAAAGATACATCTCATTATTAGGAAAATATAGGCCAATATTTGTGCCGACTACAGTGAGAATTTCTCCAGTGAGTTCTACACAACCGCCTTGCAGTCCTCCACGTAGGAAGTGTAACTTGGGGAAAGGACCATACTCCATCTATCATAGCTGACATAATGTGTTCTTGGGGGATATGGCAGCTCATTGCTTGTGTGTAAAAACAGGAATCTACTGGGTGCTGGTTTCAGAGGGGTACCTGTGCTAGTCTGTATCAGCAAAAAGAACGAGGAGTCCTTGTGACACCATAGAGACTAACAAATTTATTTGAGCATAAACTTTTGTGGGCTATAACCCACTTCATCAGATGCAGGGAGTGAAAAAAAAGTAGGCAGGTATATATACAGCACATGAAAAGATGGGAATTGCCTTACCAAGTGAGGGGGTCAGTGCTAACAAAGCCAATTCAATTAGAGTGGAAGTGGCCCATTCCCAACAGTTGAGAAGAAGAGGTGAATGTCAACAGAGGGAAAATTATTTTTTGTGGTGACCCAGCCACTCCTAGTCTTTATTCGGGCCTAATTTGATGGGATCCAGTTTGCAAATTAATTCCAGTTCTACAGTTTCTCACTGAAGTCTGTTTTTGAAGATTTTTTGTTGAAAGAATGGCCACTTTTAAGTTTGTTATTGAGTGTCCAGGGAGATTGAAGTGCTAGCATCTTGAACCCTTCTGTCTTTGCATGTTCAGTTTCTTTATCAATGTCAGCTAAAGTTGGCTGAGATAGTTACCTGAGGATTCTTTCACCATGGCAACACAGAGCTTGCTTGGTATCTCTACTCCACCCTCTGTGGAGCATCCTGATGTAGGGGACATGGCAGAGGGAAAGAAGATATGATCACAATGGCCTGACTGGTGAAATGACACCTTTGAGCTATAGGGAGCCACATGCAGTTTAGAGCAGCAGCAGCCCACATGGGAGATTAAGTCTGGCGGGGTGCCTAGCGTATAGAGGATAATGGGGACAAGAGGTAGGAGAACAACTCCCAAGAGGCACATCTGCAGTATTTCCAAATGGAAATATTTTGATTTGGGGGCAAAATATTTCAATTTATGGATGTTAATGTTTTTGATGGAAAAATAAAATTTTCCACAGGAAGCAGACACTTTATTTTTTATCAAAGCTCCCATTTTCTCCTAAAAAAGAATTTTGGCAAGATGTTTGACCATCCCTATGCTATACATATAAACCCATGCTTCCCCCTCCTGCCCCCAGCAATATAATCCTAGTAGACAGCTAAATTATGTTTTTATACACACACACTATCTTTTCCTCCTTTTATTTATTTCTGCAGTAACATTTGTGAGAGACCATTTACTAGAATTATTTGCAAACTGGCCTCAAATTGTGACTGACACACTTCCAGGTTAAATGCTCAGCTAAAAAGTCCCATTCTCCAAACAGAAAACCGAAGTGTTACATACTGACTGCCCAAAATTTCATTACATCATCACCTGGTTTACAAACTCCACAAACAGGTGGTGTGGATTCGCTTTGCAGTTGTGCTTGTTTCTTAGGAAGCAGACAGCTATAAATAACTCTTAAAAGGACAGTGAGACAAATACAAGACCAATATTCCAGAAACAATAGCCAAAGCCACTAATGCCTGTTTACTAAAGGAACTCTCTGTATTTCCAACCTAGACTTAACTAGAAACATTCAGCGTCCAACAGAAATGTTGTCCAATTTTAGACTATTATGAATGTTTTCTATGGAAGTCTTCCTGAGATGTTAGTGGTTACCTCCAGGTCATTATAGCATCTATGCCCACACATTGCCTATCCCTGTGTGGTAGCTCTTATTACTCAGCATTGCAACCTCACTTTTTGCTATAGACCAGAAACCCAACTATAGCTCACACTGACAAGATGGAAGGGGTAGTGTTCTGTGTGAGAGTATCCACCATCACCTGTACACGATATGAATTCAGGATTGCAGGTATCTCAGGGTTTCTCAAACAAATAAGCTGTTTTCATGGCAAGAAAAAAAAAAGTGTTACATATCTACCTGCAACATTCAGTGGCTTCTGTCCATCTGAGGACTCTAGTCTATGATGTTACTTACAAAAACAAGAAAGGAAAACATTATTGAAGGCATTCTAGAAAATACAAATGACTCCTGTGGAACTGTTCTACTGTCTGTCTGTCTCTGCCAGTCTGATTTTAGGTATTAGGCAGGCTTCTTCGCATGCAAGGTATGCGTGTAGTTCAAGGATGTACTTATTTAAAATGGCCACACTTCTACATGCACAATAGAGGCCTTTTTTTCCCCAAAGTCAATGGGATGCTTTCCATTAACTTCAAAGGTGCTAGGATCAGGCCTGAAATGATTCCATCATTTGAACTCGGTGACACTTGTCCCCCAGTGCACAAACCCATTTCCTTATCACTCATTACACACACTCTCCCTCTGATGAAGTCACACTTTAACTATAAATACAATAACTACTCTGTCCTCTTTAAACTCAGGCCACAGGCTAGAGTATACAGGACAGTGCAATATGTTTCTGATAAGCAATAGCTAATCATTTTACACAACTGGCAACAACACCACTCAAGACACTTGGAAAAGATAACATGAAAAACATACTACTTCCCTTTTAGAACCCTTTTTGCACTCTTCTAATGCAGGGATAAGAAGGCTGTGTGAGTCATCTGTCAGATCCGCTATGACATTGTGGGAAGTTACCACTGACATATGAGTCAGATTAAATAATTAACTTCAGCTGAGAACTCCAACATGCACCTTATGACCCCATTGCTGGAACTCCTAGAAAACAAGTTTTAACAGCAATAAACTTTATTTTATTTTTTGTAAAAAAGGCAGCTTATCATAGAATGAGACTTGGTAAAAGAGTCATTTTCTGATGCAAAAAAACAAAACTTACTACTAAACCAACAACGATATAAAAAGGGTCAGCTTATGATCTTGTGTATATTGATGTCATTCTACTGAAGTCAGTGGAGTAGCACCACTTTACACCAGAGCAGGATCCTGCTCTATATGTGTAGTAAAAATTTACAGCCCAGATTCTCTGTCTAAATCATGATGATTACCATATGCTGCTTGGCTGGTGCAAGGGGATCGATTATAGGACTAGTTTAACTGGCAAGGTCAGATTGGCCAACTCTAGCTTCTACTCCCTAACTCTTCTGTTTCACATAAAACAGTTAATAATAATGCACATGCTAGAACTAGAAGCTGACATGAAGCTGCCTTCAGACTAAAGAAAAAATGAATATTTAATAAGGGGACTATTTCTCCATAATCTGAAGACAACTAAACAAAAATGCCACTTTCACTTTTTATTTTTCTATTTGTATCACATTCTCAGTCTCTTTCCCCATCCCCTATGCACACAACTTAGCACAGTTGTTCCTAGTTGAAACCAGCTGATGGACAAAAAACCCTTTCCCAAAGGGGTTGCGGAGATCCCAGCTGAAAACATATTCAGTATGCTGAAAACATACTGAGCAGCCATTTACAGAGAGTAGCAAGGCAGAGTATCCCATTTCCAATTACAAAAAAAAAAAAAAAGAAAGAAACCCAACCAAGCAAAAAACCCCACAGAAACCTAAAAATTAAGACCCCTTACTTAGTGCAGGCTGCCATAAGTGAGAAAAGGCATACATATTTTTGTAGTAGGGCAGAGGCTTGCTTGTTGTCTGGCAATAGTGGCAGGACAGGAATGTTAGAAGAATTGTATAACACTTATTCTGAGACTCAAACCCTTGCCTGCCTCTAGGATTCATTACAAACCTTAATTAAAGCGAGGTTAGATAAGTTTCAGGTAAGTGTAGGCCAGGTGTCAAGTGTACATAGGCCAAGCTTCAAGGTAACATACATAAACCAATTTTCCAGATGTCCTGGATTGCATTTCTAATAATCTTGGAGCTGATTTTCAGGCAACCTAAGGCAAAGTTTGAAGTTACCCTGTAGCTGACTGATAGCTTCAGGTGAAAAACTGCAAAACTATAGGTTTGGACTGATTCCAGGAAAAACTCAGCACTTTAGGCTGAATTTCACTTGAGGTTTTGAGTTCTTTCTAATCTGAGTTACATAAGCTAACTCTCCAAAAAAAAAAAATTACACAAAGGTCAACATACTGAACTGCAAATGAAACTAAACATGTTTTTGATGGCTTTATTCAAAAGCCTTTCCTGTAGAGTCAGATGCATGGGCCAAGGGTAGGTGGAAAGTCCATTTGCACAGAATAAAGTTAGTTTACTCCACTGTTTGCAGTTTAACAGCGTTATAGTTATTAGAACTGAGTGAATAGTAAACAAATATAACACCCACAGATTCAAAAGTGACAGAATAGCATTTTCTTGGGGTATTATGCTATACCTTTGATGGAAATACTATGGAAGCAAAGGCAGAATGTTAATGTATTCCTTTGTCTGTCAATATATAGAATGTTCTTACAGCTCAGTTATCAAGGGCATGGTTTGAATTCTCAGAACAACCAAAACATAGGGACATATGAATTGCCGTACTGGGTCAGACCTGTGGTTCATCCAGTCCAGTGTCCTGTTTCCAATGATGGTCAGTAACAGATTCTTCAGAGGAAGGTTCAAGAAACCTTGCATTAGGCAGACGTGGGATAATGTATTCCTCAGTCTCCTCCTAATCCTTAGCTGAAAATTCTTTGAAACCCCAAAGCATGAGGTTTAATATCCATTCCAAAATTGGTTAACAAGAATATCCAGAGTTATAATAGTCCATTATCCATATAGATGTCCAATGCCTATTGGAACATTGCTAAATTATTGGCCTCAATGGAATCATGGTTCAGATTATGTTTGTGTGATGGGTGCCATCTCGGCCAGCTGGGCTTTAAACCAGGGAACCTCTAGAACTAAAAGCACAGTATGAGCTAAAACACCCTAGCTAGGGCTCTAACAGACTGATAACATCAGCAGATTGGGCACCCCTTGACCAGTGGGTTGCACTTGCTTTAGGGTATGTCTACACTGCAATCTAAGATGTGATTGCAGTTCAGCTAGACATATCAGCACTAGCTGTATCCATGCTAGCATGGCTAAAAAATAGCACTGTAGATGCAGCAGCGTGGGCTTTGCTGTGTGCTGTACAAACGTACTGGGCACTCTGGGTATGTACTAGTATTGCTAGCTTGTGCTGAAACCTGGGGCTCCCAATCTACACCTCTGTTTTTAGTGGCCAGCATAGGCATGTCTACCTAAACTGCAATCTCCTTGGATTGCAATGAAGACATATACTTTGTCAGAACTTAGAACAGGGCATTTCTTTCTCTCTGTGCCACAAAACTCAGTTTCCTTAACAATATTACTGTATTGGACTTGCAATGCTTTTTCATAAACAAAGGGCAAATATTTTCAGTCCAAGCTACTTTGTTTGTGCATTAAGGAAAACAACAAAATAAACGGGGAGGAGGGAGGAAGTAGTCTCAGTGAGAGCATGGTACACGCATCTCCTTTGTAAACATGCCGCTTCAGCCCCGCCTCACAAAAGAGCAGCTGCCCCTACAGATAGGCAGACTCCTTAAAAACGTAAAGGTGTGGTGCTGAGAAAACAAACTGATAGCGACATACACCTAAAGCACAGCTGTCAACTTCTTTAATCCAAGAGCTCAGAGCACTTCACAAACATTAGTTATGAATAATAGAATATCAGGATTGGAAGGGACCTCAGGAGGTCATGTAGTCCAACCCCCTGCTCAAAGCAAGACCAATCCCCAACTAAGTCATCCCAGCCAGGGCTTTGTCAAGCCTGATCTTAAAAACCTCTAAGGAAGGAGATTCCACCACCTCCCTAGGTAACCCATTCCAGGGCTTCACCACCCTCTTCCCACATTACCATAGCCTAGGGATCGGCAACCTTTGGTACGTGGCCCACTAGGGAAATCCACTGGCGTGCTGGGCCGGTTTATTTACCTGCTGCATCCACAGGTTTGGTCGATCACAGCTGCCGCTGGCCATGGCTCGCCATTCCAAGCCAATGGGGGCTGCAGAAAGCAGCGGCCAACACATCCCTCTGCCCACGCCAAACCCGCGGACACTGCAGGTAAGCAAACCGTCCCAGCCCGCCAGCGGATTTCTCTGACAGCTGCATGCCAAAGGTTGCTGATCCCTGCTATAGCCAGTTACCTATGGAGGCTAGGAGCCAAAAGTATAATAATTGGCTTGGCCAGAGTCATATACTGAGTCAGCGCTAGAGGAAGGAATAATACCATGACATCTAGATTCCTAGTTTTGTTCCTCTCACCACTCGACACACCCATCTCCTTAAAATCATTGTTAATGTGAGTCAGGCAGAACTTGCTCTTTTGAAGACCACACTGCTTTTCAACAGCTCCTCCATGTCCTCTGACTTGCCTTTATCTTTATGCTTACAAAAACAAATCTAGGAAGTTAAAGCTAAGAGAAAGCTTTCTCCTTCCAGGCATCTCACCCATTTATTTTGTAGCTAATGGGCCACAAAGTTTCCAAGTTCCATTTGCCGAATCCTCATAAGTGACAGTCAATAAAGGGGCTGCCAAATGAAAGGCCTCTGTTGATTGATTAGTACATTTACTGTAAGTACAAACCAATGCAAGAAGTATGGGAAACTGTTATCACAAAAATGGTATTTCTGGCAGAACAGTAATATACTGGGTGTTCCTTCCTCCCCTAAAATGTTTGTTTAGCATCTGTGTTGTAGGGCCTGGGTCCAGCCACAAGTCTGAGCAGAATCCACCAACATGATATGTGTATACACAAAGAGTGTAGGTGTCGTCGGATTCTGTCCAAACAGCACTCTGTCCTGAGCTTGTGTGCCTGAGGCTCGGGGGAGAGAGTGTGGGGTGGGGGGTGTTCATTAACTTAGTTTGGGGTGACATTTTCACAAATGGAGAGTACCTTGCTTGAATGCATGTGTAAAAATTGTCTCTATTCATAGATGGGGAAACTGATGTGCTGAGTGTCGCCCAAGGTCCCATAGTGAGTCTGGCAGAGTTGTGAAAAGAATCTAGGGTTCCTGATAGTCTTCCATTCCAATACCCTATTCACTGGCTCTGAGGGCATGCCCACTGCCTGAGGTCATGTTGTGCATATTCTAGGGCTAAGGGATATATCTGACTACGCAAAGAAGTAGAGAGGGACCTGAGCTCCCAAATTCAGACACATATCGGGGGGGTTGAATTCTGAACCCCAAAATTCAGGGGTATTCTGGATCAGTGGATTAGATGCAGCCCATTATACAAATCAGAGGCAGCACTGGAATTCACATGTGAATTTGAGTTAAGACACCAGCCTTCCCAAGTGTCAGGGTCTTCAAATCCAGAATTTTAGTTCAGGCCTGTCTCTATGACACTATTTTTGGTTCCGAAATTCTTACTAGGCCCCCAGCACATAAGATTAATGATTCTGCACTGCCATCTACTGACTGGTTGCATGATTACAATAATTCCGAACACTCTCATGGTTCGCACAAGGTATGACCCACAGCAATAATCTGCTTGCTAGAATCACCTTTGCCTCCCCATCTCCCTTCTCGTGCAGTCATATTAAAGAAGAGCATTTCCATTAGAGGCGCTTCAGTCCCCATTTTCACTTCTTAAGTGGTAAGGCTTAAAAGTCTTGTTTAACTCATTTTTTCAGGGTCTTACTCATCTGGGACTTACTTAAAATACTACAAAGGGGCAGCCTGGCAAGACCCAGATATAACTTTTGATTATAGGCTGTCCAAATAAAACCTGTAGAGTTAGCTAACCTTTGTCTACAGGCCCAACAAAGGCTTTAGTTATAGAAACCTAATTTGTGTATTTTCACCATTTAATAACAAAGGTGCTCTTCAAATCTCTTTTTAAAATGCTGTTTATTATTTGTAATGAACTAGTACCTAAATGGATAGGGCCCATTGTGCTACTCACTGTACAAACAGAATTAAAACACTGTCTTTGCTCCAAAGAGTTAACAATCTAAGTATAAAACAAAAAGACAGGTGGATGTGACAGATGGGAGTGCGAAGTGAGAATGTGACCATAATTGTTCTGTCAATACAAAAAATGACACACCTAGGTGTGACAAGATATGTTAGTCTGGTTGGCAGGGAGAAAGATAACATTCACATTATTGCTGGCCTTAAATGGAGGCATTGCTAGTGTACAGAGTATTTAGTGAAATGGAGTTGGGTCCAGCTTAATTCAGCTACCTAATACCTTCACGAGATAGGTGTTCTTGGCAGTTTGGTAGCTAATGTGTTCTTTTCTAGAAGCCAGAATCTTCCTAGCAGTAGAGGATATATTTTTTCTTGCCTATCTGCTTGGACAGTAGTTTTCAATCTTTTTTCCTTTGCGAAGCCCTAACATTTTTCAAATGGAGATACAGAAACCTTTGGATTTCTCAGAAAGTCTACGGACCCCCAGGAGTCTGTGGGTCATAGATTGAAAATCACTGTGTTAGCATGAACTGTGGGTGAAGTGGTAGAAGACCCATTAGGGGGACATTTAAGTCCTAGACTGGGTAAATCAGATAGTATAACTACCAGAGATCCCCATAGCAATAATGACCCACTGCCCCAAAGAGTTTATAACAGGACTATGAGTGTATCAAACAATAGGAGGGAAGATGTGAATAGCGGTAATAAGATTAAACCACTCTATGTTAGAATAGTTATGTGTGATTTACTTCTCTGCTGAGGTAGAGAAGTTAGATGACATTTTCAAGGCCACACAGGAAGTCGGTAGCAGAGATAGGTTAAACTTCAAACTCCTCATTTTCAACATTGGTGCCAACCCAAAACACATTTATGCATGGGAGTAGTCTCATTGACTTCAGTGGGAATACTCTCTAATGCTAAAACACAGGAAAAGTTTTTGTACCATTGGGACCATTGTCTTCTGTTTTCCTCCAGACCGAAATGTGTCTGGCTGGTATTTTAGAAGGGCCATCCCTAATCTTTTATTGAAGTTTGCTGGAGTAAGAGTGTATCACTATATCACTGAGGCCATCCCATAAACAAGAGGTAAAATCCTGGCCTCCATTGAACCCTTGGGGAAAGGATTTTACCCACGCTATGAATCTTTGGGGTGAGAAGTTTAATCTAAGAGTGGGGGTGCAAAACATGCCTCAGTATATTCAGAAAATGCTAATGGAGAAAACTCACCTTCCTCTGAGCAAGTAGTTATAAAAATACAAAAAGCCTTTTTTTTTTCTTTTAAAAATGCTGGTAAACAGTGTTATTGTTTCTAAGCAGTTAAATCTTTGCCTACCCTCAATTTGCTGATACAAGCGTTTAAGCTCAGACTGATATACATGCTCACCAGTGGGCAGCAGGATGTGCTCTCCTAAGAATAAACTTGCTGATTCATTAGCTTTTGCTGTAATAAATGGCATTTGCTGGCCCAGGTATTCAAGCCACTTCCTATTATTGGGAATGTCTATTGCCAAGGGAGCCTGGATTTGTGTAGATCTCATTACAATATTTAAAACCTTCTTTCATGCTTGTAACAGTTCAGTGAGTGAACTAATGCATCTCATTTTCAGTCCAGTGCAGGCAGCACGTGTCTAGAAGGAAGCAGCTGTGACTATATTAAGCTGCTGACTGACAGGCTAGATAGAGCCCCCATCCTCCCACCTTCTAAGGCTCCTTAGCTGCAACACCCCTGGCAATAGTCACCTAAATCTAGGTGAGCTGCTGAGGTGCCCATTCCCAAAAGTATTGTGGCTGCAGTGGCTCATGCTAGCCGCCTGAATATGTACCCTGTGGGTTGGGAGGGTTTGTACTTAGATGACTACCTGAGAGTCACCCATATTGCCCTGGCCACACGGTTATTTTGAGGGTGCTAGCTCAAGCAGACCTAGTGCATGTCTGTCTACCTGTACTGGCAGGCACTGGCCTAGCTGCTACACGCATATACCTTGTCTCCATGCTCAATCCTCTCTCACCCTTGCTATGTTTCTCTGTCTTTTGAGCAGGTGTTGTGGCTGCCTCCAGCCCTCCTGCGGTGGGGTCTGACAAGTATCTGGTTCTAGACATGTTTGGATCATGCTGAGCTGGTAAGATAACTTTCCCTCATCTAGGCTGAGGATTCCACTAGAGAGCCTCCCACTCTGGTGTGAGCTACAGTTCTGAATTGCTTGTTAGCGGAGGGTGGTGTCAGGGCTTAGGTGGCTATGCACATACCTATAAGAAGAAATGTAGGCCCTTAAGGGACTTGGGTGCCTATAAGGTTACATGGCACCTGAGTGCTAGTTCTGAAAATGTTAGTGGTACCTAAATGGTGGACATAACGGCCCAGAGAGACAGATAGGCACCTAAATACCTTTGGGGATTTGGGCTTCAATCTCTGAGGCATATCACCAGCCCAGGGTGGGGCTTGATCAAAATTTCTCTTTATTTCAGCTCTGACTCATGGGTGTATCCAGTTGGTTTTGTGGGAGTGGACAGGTAGTTTTGCTGTCTGTGGAATCAACAAAGAAAAGGCTTTTCATGTGAGAAGTTACCACCCTTAATGCTATCTATCCCACAAGGAAATGGGACTGGAGGCTCTTCCTGTGCTAGTTTAAGTATAAGGATCCAGGATATAATAATAGAGGGTAGTAGGTGGGCCCTAAGGAGCCTCTTGGGTTGTGAAGCTTTCTTACCTTCAGTGTTGCTGTTTCCACACAATCACCACAAGAAACAGGCACAAATAAATGCAGTCCAAGGTAATGCCATTTCAATATCATACATGAAAAGATTCAGCTTCAAAGCACAACATTTGACACTTGACTCACCACCTCAGTACAAAAAGTCATTTCACTTAATTTCATTTAAAAGCTAAATTTGTAAGCCAGGAGACTTTGTTTTTGTTTTTGTTTCTGCTAGATTTGCAAAGTTCAACTGTCAGTTTGGGTCACAAATGAAAAGCAGCTTGGTAGCTTTTTTCATCTCTGCCCCTACTGGAAATTGGCCCACATTGCAAAATTACCAGTGTACCATTTAGCACAGCTCTGCATACTTAGGGCACAACAGAAATGCTGCACTGGTTAGAGCTAAGAAGCTGTAAATGCCAGCTGCATGTGTGAATTCTGTGGCAATATTGTCTCTGCTGGCAGGTAGAGTAATAGTAGCCAATGCTATTACCTCACAGCCTTAAATATTAAACTCATTCATAAAATGTATATTAAGAAGCAATTGTATCCCATACAAAAATGACACACGTTAAATATTGGTGAATTTATAGTGAGCTATAGCCACCAGGCATGCCCTTCTGCTCATTAACTGCAATATAATCTTGGATTAATGTGATGTGAGAATATTATGGTTCCTTTTTATGTCACTTTTGTACATTGGCAAGTTTTTTCCCCTTTTTAATTGATTTTTTTAAAATTAGAAAATGTCAGAGGGAAAAAAATAAATACAAATATATCTATGATGCATTTAAAACTGCAAAAGGGTAGAGTAAGCCCAGTCAACTGCATATATATCCTGGATTTTATACAGTACTTGTTTTATGTCCCTTGGGTTGTGAAAGCCACCATTTCTGGAATTGGGAAGCCTTTAGCAGAAAACTTTCTCATCCCAGCTATAACTCCTCCCTACTCACTATTTATGATTATGTTTAAATGTCCAAATCCTCAGCTGGAACAATTCAGCATAGTTCCATTGACTCCAAAGGGGTGTTAGACAAACCCAAATCCTAACAATAGTAGCAAAATTACCTCAGTGCTTATAAAACACTTTGTACCCATTAACTGAAAAATATTCAAGTAATCAGTAATAAAGCTTTCATCTGTCCAGTGCACTACAGCTACACTTGTCTTTTTTGTGTATACTGTCTTGTATTTTTCATTATCTTTAATTTACTATGCCAATATTTGAAGGGGGGAAATGGTTCCAGCAGCCTTGGCCTTCAGTGACTTAGTTCTTAGAAGAGAGACCCCTAAATTCAATAAATATAAATTCATAAATTCAATAACTATAGTATCATTTGACTGTTTTAGCTCACTTGGCAAAGTATTCTGTGATAGTTTGTGCACACTGCTTTCTTGGAGATTTTCAAATCCTTTTGTAAGCATGAGCCATTCAGCACTAGATCTCGCAGAGGCAGGTAAGTATTATCCCTTTATGTAAAATGGGGATAATTTAACAGAAGAGGAAACAAACTGACTTGCTGAAAGCCATGCAAGGAGTTGGTAGAAAAGTCCAGATTAGAAGTCAGGACCTTGATGCTGATAGTATTGTGGTACCTGTATGCACAGAACTTTCTTAGATGTGATGTGCTTGAAGAGAGAAGACCCAACTTCAGGAGTTGAGAAAGTAATGCTGCTCCAATGACACCATACTCCTACATTCTTGTACATCCCATACTGTGCTTGCACACCCTAAACTTCGCAGACCTGGTCTTTTCTCAATGTTTCTTTAGCTTGCGTGCCTGTAATTTATTACACCTACACAGTCATGATCTTTATAATTACCCACCCCTTTTGTTTATACTGCTGCTGAATTGCTCAGTAGGAACTATTTGCCAAAAAGCTAGTTTCTCAGCAAAGTGCAGACTGATATACTGCAGCCTAGACATGAGTAAGCCATTTTTTCGGAAATCTGATCTTTCATGTGTCATTCTGAGGGGGATGATGGCAGATATCAAAGAGAATTCTGTAGTCATGAAGGTTCAAAAGCACTGACAGCTGGTGAAAACAATTATTTGGGCTTTGCAGAAGCTGTATTAATGCAGTGAAATATTTAACATAGTACTGTTATCGTCAGTGCATATTTGGTGGGAACATAAAATGCTCATACAGGAGAATGATTGTGGTTACAAATGCCTGTTCCACCCACTAAGCAACTGCACATACAATAACTCCCTGTTTCGGTTCTGACACAGTAACCTTTTATCTGTTCTGGAAGCTCCCACATGAAGAAATAGCTGGTTTATATTTTGTAACTCTCTTTTAAAGACAGAAAATACCTTTTTCTCCTGGGGAGAAAGAGGAAAACAACCTATTTCCTATTTTACAGCAGAGACTATGAATTATGATATGAAATTGTAACATCATACTCCAAACTGTCTGTTAAAGAACATTAGCAAATGCTTTTTATTTTCAGCCATGTTTCAACTGAAATATCTAGGCCAAATTCTGCTCTGACCCCAAAGTAAACCTGAAAAGACTTCCTTGAGGTCAGTGAAGTTACTTAGATCGGTGAGATCTAAAGAGAGTTTGGGTCTCAGTTCCCACAGAGAAATAGTGGCAGCATGGCAATAATTACTGATGATTCTGCTTTCCTAGAGCTTCCTATGCTGAACCAATTATTCTCTGTTTTTCATTACCTGGTTAAATGGCAGTGTCCAAATAAAATACATCATTAACAATTATTATGGTGTCTATTACAAAAAATCAACTGTTTCTGAAAGCTGAAATTCCTCCAGTTATCTCCAGGAATCACTAAGCCTAAAAGCTATAGCAACATTATCCAGTGCATTTCATTTGGGTATCCAGAAGACTATCCCAGGGTGGGTTAAGTTCTAAGTAAGGGACTTGCGTTCAGCTGACAAAATTGTCTGACCCTGGGAGTTCCCAGTCACACTCTCCTAGAAACAATGTTACATCTGGGGAAAAAGACAGGCCATTGTTTCTTGTAATATAATTTGTAGGGCTTTATGAAGGCTAGATATGTTAGCAAGGATGGTGCCTCTATCGCTTCTGTTGCAAGTAGGGTGACCAGACAGCAAATGTGAAAAATCGGGACAAAGGGTAGAGGGTAATAGGAGCCCATATAAGAAAAACACCCCAAAATCAGGACTGTCCCTATACAATCTGGACATCTGGTCAGTCTAATTGCAAGACCAGGCAACAGCCCTCAAAATGAATGTGTTTTGGGTTTTTTTCCTGATATTCGGTATAAAATTTCCTAGCTTTCTTAATCCTATGGGGCCAAATCCTAATGGGAGGGAGAAATCTCACAGAGACATTCAAATACCTTGGTGTTAAATGTGGTGTAGAAAGTTTACATAGAAGTCAGTGGGGACATTGTTGAGTGAGTTCCACTAGTGTTAGCCCATTATCACTACTGAAACCTCCTTATTCACCCCCTTGTTTTCCTTTAGCCCTACACTCCCTTCAAATATTTATAGATAGTGACACTGGAATCACCTAATATGTAACTAAAGCTGCTCAGGAATTTTTTGATTATTTTTTTAATTGAAGGACCAAAACTTTTCTTGGGAATATATATTTGAATAAACTTTCAGAGGGAAAGTTTCACACACTCAGGAGAGAATTCCTAGTCTAAGAGAGTGACCCATCCCCAGAATAGTCAATAGCCCAGTGACTAGGACATTCAACTTAAAACTGGCTTTCCCACATCCCAGGTGTGTGCTCTAATCACTGGGTTAGAGTGGCATTCTCTGTATAAATAATTAAATATTCATTGGACCAGAGAGACTTGCTCCATATCCCTGTGGCTAGGACACTGACATGGGATGTGGGAGATCGAGATTCATGTTGAGTGCTCTAACCACATGGCTATTAATTATTCTGGGGCTGTCTCTTTCATATCTTCTTGTGGAAAATTTCCAAAGGGGATTGGTTTCATTCCAATAGGAATGAGTATAAATTTTGTAACCGCAACTTTTTGTGAAACAGAATTACTGTTTTCTTGCCAGACTATTTGTTGTAACCATATCAAATTCATGCCAGTTAACTTACTCTTGAGGAGTTCTGTGAATTTTCACTGGTTTTCTCAAGATGCACCAAAAGGTGTCAGAAATGCCCACAGATTGCCCTATTCAGGCATCCTGGGTGATAATACACTTGAACTCATCGAATCTGGAATTTTTCATTGTGGAAATCCTTTTATTTTGTAATGCCCTTTAGTAATTGTGAATTAAACTAGCATCAGTACGGACTTGACTCAGACTTCATAGCTGACCTCATGAGTCATGGCATAATAAACTTAAAGACCTATCAAGGGACCAACCAATGTTGATTCTTCTCTCATTTCATGGTCAGTGACTTTGCTTAGAGAAGATGGAAGGCTTTTGGCACCACAGGATCCTCTCCTTTGAGGTCCCTGTGCAGGTTGAAAAACACAAAGGTTAACTCAATTTTAGCCCTACTGACAGAAGCGGGGGAGGTGAGACACTCATGACCCCAGCCTATCCCTCTGCCACTTGGACTGAAGGGGGAAGGACAATTTCTAGCCTGTGTTGCACTTTCGTTGAAATAAGCAATTATTCAATAGGATTAAACTGAGTCACAGCCAAAGCCGGCTCCAGGCACCAGCCTGGGAAGCACGTGCTTGGGGCAGCACTCAGGCCAATATTAGGGCAGCACTTTCCGCTTCTGCCGCTATTTTTTCCTCCACTTAGCCCAGGCTCCAGTGGGTTTTTTTCTTTTTTTGCTTGGGGTGGCAAAAATGCTGGAGCTGGCCCTGATCACAGCGCCACCTTGTTTTTCTCCACCATTCTCCCCTGGATTCCTTACTTAGCTCCCTCTAGTGGTGGTATGTATGTATCGTTATGTATATATGTATTGGTATGTATGGTTACCGATTTACTCCTGTTCCACACAATCAGCTTTAAATAGAATAGCCTGTTAACAGTCTCTACCCCCATATCAAATCAATGGGCCAACCCTGTTACAGAATCACAGATAATGCAGGGAACAGACTGGGTGCACAAATGGACTAAACTATTTAAACCTCACTTCAGTTGTAAACATTTATTTGTGCTGGCATAATTTTTGGACATGAATACATGAAAATGACTAGCTAGTTGATTAATGGCTCAGCGGCCCTTTATAATTTAACAGAAAGGTTTCTGAAGCTGCCAGATGCACAGGTTTGAGCTGCACTGGGAATCACCTCCTAGACAAGACTTCAGTAGTGACAGTCTCATTAAAAATTCCTGATAGAAAATGCAGCATTTTTGATTGCTGGGAGATAATTGAAGCCATTGTGCCAGGACAGCACATAGTTTCCTTTCCTTGAGGAAGAATTCTCCCTGGCACCTGCCTCTCTCTCCCCAGAACCTCTATTGAGAGTAAATAACTGCATAATTAGGAACATTGTGCAGGAACCACTACCAAAACCAGGATACTAGACTGGATGGGCCATTGGTCTATACTGGATGTCAGCTCCTATCTCTTTCAATCTATGAATATTCAGAATATCTTTGAATTGGATATAAAAGGGACAATAAAAGTGGTACTGAAATGTTTCTCAGAAGCATTTATGGTCTGGCAGTGGGTAACTTTTGTACGTTAAGAGATGTGCGTGAAAAATAAAATCCTTTTAACTGGCATAAGAATAAGTTTTGCTCTCAGTTATGCCAGTGGGAATTCCACTAACTTCATTAAGGTTGCCTTGAATTTACAAGAAGTGAATCTGGGCCCTCACCAAGGCAGATTCATCCCTGGAGTAACTTCATTAACTTCATTTAATATAAGGTTATTTTTTGCTGTCACAACTACTTCTTACCAAATCAGGTAGGAGAAAATGAGTTATAAAGGGAGCACTGGGCTTTGACTTCAGACTCCAATTGAGTTCCATGGGAGCTCAGGGCCCTCAGCACCCTGTAGGATCAGCCTGTTTGTAAAGATGCTGAGAATCTTAGAGAGATCCAGACTCCGTCTATCACTTCCCATGTGGGAGGAATTGGGATTAGTTTGATAAGGGAAGTAGATTTAACCGCTGCCTCATGCCACTGATGTCTGCAGAGAAGCAGAAAGCGAACAAACATTTAGATTAAAATGTTAAACGAGTTCCACCCAGCTCAAACCAAATCCAGTGACACAGTAAGGAAAAATGCCTGGGTAAGTAATGGTGAAAAGGAAATCCTTTGGTAAATAAAAGAAAGCAAACAGCCTGTAGTGTAAATACCATGGATTAGAGGCTGAACAGGAAGAATGTCCTGCTTATTGACAGAGAGACAGGGACCAGTTTTGTCTCAGTGTGCTATACATGATGATGCAACTGACAGTCAACGTTATGTTTTGGATAACGTATAGTGAATTCTCAAAAGGACTGTGGTGTGGAAATCCAGGGTCCTTGCTCTGCTTCATCTCAGTGCTTATTCAGATAATCTATTAACTGAGTCTTGCCTATGTCAAGATAGAGTAAAAAGTACTGTAGATTTAAAAACTAAGAAAATGATTGCAAGGTCTGATCCTACATTTGAAATTAGGGAATAAATGTTACTGCCTCTCAGAAATTTTCTGACAACATTTTTCCATCATACTGCCAATTCGTCAAAAGCAAAACATGTTTTGGAAACATCAATTTTGAGGAGTTTTTCTCCCCATTCTAGACTAAAAAAAATTATGAAGTGTTTTAATGTCAAAACATTCAGTTTCAACATTTTTGGAATAGATGTTTTGTTTTTCATTTCAAAATAGTTTTTTGTTTAAAAATTGTATATTATAAAAATGACACATGTCCAAGTAGAGCAAACCATTTTAATTTTATTGGAAGAAAACATTTCAGTTTTTTCCCCAGGATTGTTTTATGGGAAATTTCAAAATGTTTGTCTTCATTCTGTTTCAGAATAGGAAAAGCAACACCGTCTTGTGGAATTTCCCCCCAAATGGAAAATCCACTTCCTGCCCAATTTAATAAATGTTAAATTATACCTAGTGGCTGTTTGATAATATAGGGCAAGTACAAAGAGACATATTGCACATGCTAATTGAAATTTTTCAATTGTTCCCTACTGGTTCAAGCTTCCCAACTAGGTTTCATAAGCAGCCAGGTTCCTGGGGCTAATAGTCATCCCACTAAAATCAATGAAGACCAAATGAAGCAAGCAGAGACTGACAGATTCTAATGTATGTAACTAGAATTTGGCAGTTGGTTTATACTGTAACTCTGTATTCAATTTACCATTCACTACTGCATAAGCAGTTTCCCAATTGCTATCCAGTGAAAACTTCTCTTCTGACAGTTGTGGCCACTGCAATCAAATGTTGCCCTCTGTGGGGTTGTAAGCCCAGGATGTACAGTGTTATTTGGGAAAATAGCTTAATAAGGTTATAAAAAGCTAAAAAAATGTTGTTGTTGTGTTTTTAAACAAAAACAGCACCTGAAGTGACATTAGCTGGGGTGAAATGACAATCCATATGCTTTATGGTATGGGTTGATCACCAGCAGGGATCAGGGTGTGTTCCTATCCACTCCCATAGACCTGGGCCAATGTCATATTACACAGTTATGCAGGATTTTTACTTGTGTGGTTTTCTGGTGGATGAAGCCTCTGGCATTGGCACTCTTGGGGACAGGATATTATAGCAGTTAAACTAGGAGTCTGTTCCTGTCTCAAGAATAACAATAAAAGGGAAATGAGCAAGAAGGGATGTGGAAAGAAATGTAGAGAATGCATTAGCTTTCAAATTTAGCTGAGTTCTGAGATCAGATATTGCAAAGACAAGGCAGTGCTAAAAGCAAACTGATTAATAGAGTTGAACACTTGAAACTGATACGTTATCTGTGCCATCCTGACAGGGCTGTAGAGGAAGTGTGAGAGAGTACCGCTGGGAACCCTCCCATGACGCTCCAATAATAATTTTCACATTGTATGTCACACCACTACGGCTTGAAGAAGCTCCTGGTTTTACACGGTTGCTTAAGTGAAGCGACATGGTCTAAAGCGTGTGGGGTCGAGAAACTGAAACCTCTGAGTTCTAATCCTAGCTCTGAAACTGTCTTGCTGTGTGTCCTTGTGTGAGTCTTTTCACTCCTGTGTGATTCACTTTCCCCATCTGTAAAACAGGAAATACTTATTTTGTATTGTGGGAGCACCACAGAGCCTCAGTCATGCTCCAGTACCCCATTGTGCTCAGCCCTGTACAAACACACAACAAAAAGACAATCTCTGTCCCAAAGTCTATATATGACATAGTAATGCCTACCTAAGAGCATCATAAGGATTAAGTAGTAATATTTCACAATGCTCTAAATTGCTGAATATGATTGCACTTTCCAGAAGGAAATTTAAGAGCCATCTCATCTACACTGAACAGAAAAGCAGTGAATAATTTTCACGTGACCTGTTTTGCTAATGTGAGGGAGAATTGTGCTTTTTTAAACAGAGTTCAGCAAACAGTTGTTATTCCCAGGAGGAGAATTTATTGCTGCTGGGACAGCCCAGTGTAAGAACTCAGCAGGGGGAAAAATGAAGCAAATGGATGTAACTGAACAGATTTGGGTGTCTCTAAAGTCCTGGAACAGAAAATAGTTCGACAGGGCTGGTGGAGTATTCCACTCCACCCCTTTGTATGTTTGCACCTAGTGCTAGTGAGCATTCTGACAGCAGATTACCAAAGGCACAAGCTACTACTGGCAGCTGTTTGCTAAGGGACTGCAGCACCTCCACCTGAACAGCGCCAGGTTGGCTTAGTGGTCGTGGGATTCTTTGGAAAGAACCTGTACAAGGTAACTTACACTGTTATGATTTCTCCTGTATCTTGGGCTGGGCTATTGTTTTCATGGTGTACCATTTGTATCCCACGATTCAACCTAGATCTGTCTGTTCTCATGTGAACTTCTGCCAAGTATGCAGCTGCAAAGCTGCAGGCTGGCTTGTTTATTCTTCAGCGTGGCTGGTGTATATGTTGTCTTTTGCTGTGCATCAGCATTTTCTATCTGATGCTTAGTGCAAACTGACAGAAAGACAAAAGGGAACCAACTTTCCAAGAGAGATTCTTACCAAATTGCACAGGACTATTAAAGCTTTCTTGGTACTTGTTGAATTGTCATTTCCCTGGTAAGATTTCCCATGAGAGCCTGAGGTGTGACTGTGAGTGCCAGTCTTAGCTAGTTTACCCTTCCCATTTGATTAATGCATGGCCTGCAATGCATTCCAGTCTTGCAAAGATTGAATGTGAAACTTTAAGGACTTTAATTTTGCACTTTCTGAATAGGTGGCCACAGCTTTGTTGCTGTTTGAATTGTTCTAGGGTGTTCTTGTTTGCTCAGAGTGAGTAATTTCACTCCTCCCTCGTCCTGTCCCTTCCATGTAAGGTGGATAAACTCTCCCTCCTTAGCTGAAGTTAAAGAGTCCTGTTTCCCCTTCCCCCAGATCCTGTCCCACCTATCTTCTGCAAAGGGTGACTGAGAGCTGGATGACTTCTGTGAAGGTAGGAAGGGGATTTTCTGAAGGCCATGCCCCAGCCCTAGTTCTTCTTGGTTGCATATGGCTCAGATCAAAAACTTCTTGATCTAGCTGGATATTTACTTGGTGACAGGTCCTCGTACTCCTCTGTTCGGCATTTATTTTATTTTCCTTGCTGCAGCAGCGTACAGAGCAGATCCAATAAGATGTACTTATGGGTTTAGTATGCAGTCCTGCTCCCACTGAAATCAGCAGCAAAATTCGCTGTTCCTTAGGCACAGAGCATAGTGAAAAAAAGAGAACTAAGCCTGATCGATTGTAAAGGGATTTTAAGCAAAGCATATGGGCTGCTTCACTGTGAATCAACTGAATGCCTGAGTCTCTGTGAACTTTCCTGTATTACTGAATGCTATATGACGCAGCTTGCTGTAATAATTTTAGATTGGTCAATAAATGGCATTTAAAGGGTCAGTTTGGTTTCACACAGCCTGGGCAAGAGATCACTTTTTATTACTTTCCCAGTGTTTACTCTGCAAAACCACGTATACACACAGCAGAACCACACCTATGATTTTTGGATGGGGGAAGGGAGGATGACATTCACTCTTACACAGAGAGCCACACAAGGACTGAATTTCTCCCTTGTGGAAAACGATATGGTTAATAAAAAAACATATTTCTTTTGGTAGTTTCTTTTCCCTATTCCCAGTAGAAGAGGTGAAAAATGTTCAGAGGAGGAACTGTTTATGGGTTGCATCTGACTTGGATATTAATAGCATGCTTTCCTTTTGAATCCAGTTAGACTACATTCCTATCCTCCAGGTTGATTGATCCTTCTGCGAGGTTACAGTTGCAACTTGATATAAAAATCTGTATCCTTTTAAAAGGAACCTCCAGCTGATGGCAAAATTACATTTGTACTCCCTCCACACCATGGCAAGGATTTTATTCTCCAACTTAATTCCCATGATGGTGTGTCTCTCTCTACAAAAAAATCAGTACTCACCCATACAACAAGCTAGGTCTGGGAGAGGTTTGCTAGCAAATCTCATATGGAATCATGCTTTGCCTACATGCCTGTATTTGAAAGATGAGAGCTTTTTGGGGCATGGACCATCTTTTTGTTCTGTATTTGTACAGCACCTAGCACAATGTGATCCTGGTCCATGACTTGGGGTCTTGGATGCTGCCACCATAGAAATAACAAAGTGCCACACCTGTAAAATCAGACTGAAGAGAGAACCCAACTGGGAGCTCTGAGAGATAAAGGGTCCATAGTTAGAGAACGGCTCTCAGGCAGCGACTGACAAGATCAGATTCTGCTTAAAAGAAAACGTACAGATGATCATAGAATTTAAAGTAAAGTACATCTGAGGGGTCAGGCATTCAGTTATTTCATCACCAAAGCATCGCCTGTGCTCTGCTTAAAGTCCCTGAATGGTGTTGAGCACTTTCAATTCACTTAAATCAGTGTGAATTGCAGCTGCTCAGCATCTCTGAAAGTCATGCATTTAGATGACCTCTTATGTAGGTGTCTAAATGGATTCTAGAGCCTAACTTTAGGCAACCCTAGTTCAAAAACGCTGGTCTATGTAAATCTGCCGGTGCTGAAAGGTGCTGGCATGACAGACTTGGAGAGTAAATCTGGAGAATAAATATAGCAGAGAATGCAGCCGTGCACACATCCTCCACTCAGCATCCCACCAAAACACCACACTGCTGGCCTGGAGAAAGAGGGGGTTCCACCTTAATGTCTTTATATGGGATTGTACTATGATTTTAGGGCATGTGCTGCAATAGCAGAATGGCCCGACTGCCTATTATGTGGTACTCAGCTGACAGGCTCACCTTTTAGACTAGAGGGAAGTAGGAATTCATAATGCTCCTAATTGCCATTGTGAGGTTTTCCCTCATAGGTGCATGTAAACTAGTGTGTGTATTTTCATGCCTAATTTGTGCAATTACTGAAATTGCACATGCAAATAATTTATTTGCATGCACAAATGGCCGCTTGGACCTCTAACCAGCCAAGTCGACATTCAGTCACAGTTTGCACCATTTACTTGTGCACAAATTACTCACTCATATTTTGTTAATGGAGCTGGGCTCCCACTCTTTTGCTAACCAGCCTTAAAGATGAGATGGTCTACCTTAAACTGAGTTTTGCTTCTGTCATCTGAGCTAGAATAGCCTACTGGAAAGATGTTATCCATTCTGTCTAGATGTCTGCAAAAAGATCCTGCCAAACGAGCACTTTCCTGGGAAATAGCTTAGGAGAATAGAAAGGGGTCCCTAAATGGGGCCCTGATCCTAGTTGCCCTGCACTTGGAGAAATTCAGCTTTGATTTGAATTGCATAGCTGACTTAACTATTTTGATAATAAACCCAACCAACCTCCTGGAGGCAACCTACTGTGCTAGGTGATGGAAATATTCGGATATTTGAAAAAATACAACAGCTCTTTGTGAAACCTTGAGTTTGACAGCATCCATCTTGGGCTGTCAGCATCTTCTGGGGTTGGCAGCCTAGTTGTATGCTTGCTGTTTGGCAATTTACAGTGAAGTGAGTGGGCAGTATGTATGCTTGCAAAGGCTTCGAAGCTGGAGAAGTAGGTTTGCTATGAGGAACAAGAGTGCCCAGCACAATGGGAGCTGCTGGATGCTAAGCACTTCTGAGAAAATAACAAAACAACTTGACCATTTTATTTAAGTGCCTAAATAGGAGTGAGCTCTTTTGAAAACCTGGCTCCAAATGTAGGTGCTGAAAATCTGTCATACCAATCTTTGCTACAGCGATATAAGCATAATGGCAGGATTACAGGAGAGAGGCAACCACAAGTCTGTATCAGACTGTTGAGGCAAATGTAAGTGATGCTGGTTTAGCATAGTTCTATGCATATGTGTTGTTAATACTATCATTTCAACTGATGCTTAGCTTTGTCTAGAGGTGGCAGTGACCTTTCGCTTGAATATCACTTTTTGTTGAATATCAGAAACATGTATGTTTTGTTGGGTTTTTTTAAAGCAATATTAGAGAATCAGAGTCATGACTTGACTCCAGGCAATATCATTTTGTACTCAGATAGTAATTGCAAGAGACTTGTTACTTAACTTTTTTCCGTAACCACATTTCCGCTTAGATTGTAGAGCAGCCATTGGTAAGACATAATAATGACCAATTGCTATGACCTAAGATAAGTCTGAATGGGTAATATCACAATCACTCGCATGATGGAATTTTCTCTTGCTTTTTGTGTGAGTATTTTCATCATCATCCAAGCCAATGAGGTAATGAGTTAACCTCAGCTTTTTATCAAAAGCAGCTTTCAAATGAGCTTTTACCTCTTTTGGGTTTACGTGAGATAAGCAGCTCTGAAGATTTCTTGAATTTCAGTGTGAATGTTATTTTGATTGCCTGCTACACAATGGGGCCCCATTTTGGGTTGGTCCTGAGGCACTAAAGTAATATACATGATTAATAACAAGAGATGGTTTATTTCAGCTGGAATTATATTTTTTCAATCACATTTATACATTTAATTCTATGTAGGAATGTAAAGTTCTGAGCCCAGATTCTGATCTCAATAATGTACCATTCAGATGCAACTGAAATCATTAGAGCTGTATTGATATCAAACGGGTGCAAGTGAGATTACACTCAGACTCCAAACTCCTGTGAAAATAACCAGATGCTGTGTTCGTTTTCTTCCAAATGCACGTATATTACATCTAAGGCATATCTGGGAAGTAAAGCACATAGTTTGCAAATGTTGCCTACACTGTGTAAATGGTATAGTTGCTTGCGTGAGTAGGTAAACTTGGTAACATTGTGCATGGATAACAGAAATAAATTCTTCAGATTCAGCTAAACCCTGAATGTCCCCACTGAGATTAAGCAGTAGGATTTGAACCATTTATTTTTTTTTTAATCTCCAGATAGCATGCTACTCTGTTTCTAGGCAACAGAACTACCCAACGGGGACAAGAGGCCACTATACAGCCATGGGGAAATGTTGGTTGTTTTCCATAATAAGTCAAAAGTTCCGATGTATAGTTGAAATAGCAGCTGAAAAGATAAACCTCTTGTAAAACTTCTCAACACTCTGAAGTCAGGGCTCCCTGCTACAACCTGTACTCATGCAGATACTCTTATTGAAGTCAAAATATTAGCTGTGTTTATGTACTGAAACATAATGGGATTATTTCAATGTTCACTTCAGTCCAATATCAGGCCTTTAAAGAGCACAGTACCCAAGGATGTGAGAGAGGCGCTCAGTCATAATCTCACCAAATTTGGGAGTTTGCATACAAAAGGAGCCAATTCTGAACTATCCATGGGGAAAAACCCTACTTGATTAGGTTTAGCAAAAGTACCTCTAGTTTTGGCCCCTCTAAGCAGAATTCGGGAGATAACTGTAACCAGTTATTTGAACCTCCAACCTGGGTGGCTTCAGCTACAGGGAGACCTTTCTCTGAACAAGTTTTGTAGAACCAAAATCTGACCAACAAGGTTTAACAACCCCTGGATTTCCTCCCTCTTGAATATTTAATAATGGTCTAATTAAAACATCTACTAAAAACTCTCGTCTGAGGTATAGCTGTGCAATATGACATTGTGCTAAGCAAGCTGCAGTTCCTGGCCATGAATAGCTTACACTAAGACCTGGAGAGTTCAGATGATATAACGCAGTCAAAGAGAGACCTTGCTGCTTAACTCAAACTTATTGTCTATGCCTAACCCAGTCACCTAAGGCCTGAACAAAAGCATAGAGAAGTCAATAGGAGTCTTGTCATTGACTTGTATAAGTGTTGGATCAGGTCCTTAATGAATGAAACATTACCTAACTAAAATACCCGACCTGGACATGACCCCCACATCTGGAGCTGCAAGGGGGTCTACGCTGCTCTTGTACCAGAGGAATTCTCTCTCTTTTACCATCTGTGGCCTTTATATCCTCTATATGTCATTGGCAAGGCATGTGAGGCTCTCAGGGAAGAATGGGGAAAGAACATCTCCTGTAGGATTTGCCATACAGCACACACCATTCCTCTGACAAGAGCCAGATTTATAAAATGCCTGGATGCATGCTTTTTTCCCTTTTTTAAATTGCCCTTTGTGTGAAAGCTGCTGGGATAATTTCTCCCACCCCCTGGTTGTTTCAGTACTAGTGTTTTGCCTTTCATCTTAACAGTGAGCAATTCCCTGCATGCCCTATGCCTTCTTTCCAGGTAGGAGACACTGGCTCTGTGCTCTTGTTTCACACATTTTAACAGTCCTTATAGTCTTAACAAGCAACCCATGTGTCACCTGCAACTAAACTTTGTGAAGAAGCCAGAAATGTTTGTGAATCTACCCCTTTTTTGGTGAGCAGTTGTCAGTAAGGGAGGCTGCATCCAAGTAATGAGGTCTGTAGCATCAGTGGGGTAATAAAAAGCAACTTTCTGCAAAGCAGATGGGTTTTCCAGGAATTCTATGGTGCCTGTGAAAACCTGTGGTCAATTGCTTTCTCTTCATTTGATAGACACCTTCACAGGCATGCATCAACTTTGTATTAATAAACTGTTTTCCTTCATAGGCCAGCAAATATGGGAAATAATTTGTCTGTTCCAGAAGAACCTGAGGACCAAGATAACGTGTGCACAGCAGAGAATTATCAGGTAACCAAGAAATCTTCATTCTAACGTTCCTTGGCTACGGTTACATTAATAAGAATGACCAAGAATCTGGGTGCCTAACTCCCTTTTCTGCTTTTGAAAATCCCACCCTTATTATACGCAACCTTCTTATATTAAGGGCTGGATTCTGGCTTCTCTGTTCCCATGTGTATGGTGTGGGAGGAAAGGACGCACAGACACCAGAATCTTGAGGTGCAGTCTTGTCCCCATTGATGTCAATAGGGAAACTCCTACTGACTTCATTGGGATCAGAATTTCACTTCTGTCTACTTTGATGGGAACAACAAAGCAACAAATTCCATTGATTTAGGTGCCTAAATGCCTTAAGATCTGGGCCTCAGGCATGAAAGATATTTAAGCATTGCTCGACTCAGTTTCTAAGGCTCTAAGTCATTTGAAAATGGAACTTAGGCTTTGAAGTCACTTAAACACTTTACAAATCTTTACCAAATATCTTCTGCTACACTGGTGTGTGCAAATTCGTGCACATATCTATTCTAAAGCACGCAGCTAAACAATATATTATTTGATGTTTCAGGTTATATCTGAACCTCCTGCCAGTGCTAAAAACGGACCTGTCACAATTCAGGTTGTACAGACTGTTTCTTCTGAAAATGATAAAGGTATGTCCTGGAAAGGGAAGATTGTTACATCCACTCTGCTTTTGCTAGCAGCTAGAAAGATACAAGGCTAACGCTGAAGCAGTAAGAAGCAATGTTTAGTGTCAGATGAAAAGATTAGCTCATATGTCAGCTCAGACTTGTGGTTTTCAAAGCTTAGGCCTTTCAAGAAGATTAGATGGCAAAGAGCAAAGTGAGCAGCTAATTCAAATACTCTCATTAAACTGTTTGTTTAATCAGATAAGGGGTGTGCTGCTGCAAATTGCACCTGAACTATAAAGAGCTATACAGTAGACTGAATATTTAGGACCTGATCAATCATTGTCCCAGGCTGGCACAAAGAGGTTAAGCACAGGTGTAGACCTGGTACAGGGGCTCTCTAAACCTCACATGTTGGATGAGTTTTCTGTCTGGAACACAAAAGTCAAGGCTCCAGGAGCTAATACAAGTTTTACTTAATTGGAGAAAAATCAGCACACTACTTGCAAAAAAATCACCTTGCTGACTCTAAAATGCAGGGGGTGGGAATGTGTCAACTCAGGCTTGGAGCTGAGCTTCTGGAGCTCTGACTTTTGGTGTTCCACACAGAAAACATATCCAATATGCATTTTTATTAATCTATGTCTCTGGCTTGATCTATAACAATTTTATTAAGTGGCATAGTAAGAATATTGCATCTGCTCATACCCTACTAAATATTCATGACTCATTCTTATTCCTGATTATGTTCTTGCCTACTCTTGGGATATTGTTTTGATTAGAAAAATTATTAGTTATTTGTGGGGAGAAAAAACTATTAGAACTGCCTTTCTTTTACATTTGTATATAGTGCAAGCAATATGTTGAAGCACAATGTTTACAAGTCATAACATCCTTAACACAGAAGATGTTAGTGGGTAGAAGGCCAGTAAACTGGTAAATTGATTGGTTTTTATGCTATCTACAGTACACTTACAGCATGTGCTGGGGAAAGCAATAATAACATGACTGTCCCCCAGACCTGATTGGATCATGGATCTATTTTGCCATGTATAGGTCACCTAACTATGATCCTGACAGCCACTGACTGTCACTTTAACAGTGTTTTTTTATTTACAGAGATCACCTATACACTCAGGCCACGTTTACATTACCTGCTGGGTAGTGATCGATCCATTGGGGATCAATTTATCACGTCTGCTGTAGACGCAATAAATCGATCCCCGAGCGCTCTCGCTGTCAACTCCGGAACTGCGAGAGGTGGAAACAGAGTTGACGGGGGAGCAGCAGCGGTTGACTCGCTGCTGTGAGAACGCCGAGGTAATTCGACCTAAGATACGTCGACTTCAGCTACACTATTCACGTAGCTGAAGTTGTATATGTTAGGTCGACACCCCCCCAGTGTAGACCTGTCCATAGTTATTAAAGAAAGTAAATTCTCCAGAAGAACACAGTTTGTGTCTTTCCCTTGTAACAGGCTGCACCTGAACACAACATAAAATGCCAGCTTCTTTCATTAGATGTCTAGAAATTTAAAGCTACAGTACTCAGAAGTGAAATCTTAATTTACATAGCTATGTATGTGAGAGACCAGGTGGGGAGAGGCAATATATTTTGAGCTGGTCCAATAAAAGATATAATATAACAATATTATATCTTTTGAGCTGGTCCAATAAAAGATATAACAGTTATGCTGTGTTGTTATATAGCAACACAGCATAACTACATATGGCACCATCAGGACTGTAGCATGGTTTCAAAATATGGTCAACTAAGGATTCCATCATATCTACACTGCAAGACCAAAACCTGTTTTCGTAGAATCATAGAATATCAGGGTTGGGAGGGACCTCAGGAAGTCATCTAGTCCAACCCCCTGCTCAAAGCAGGACCAACACCAACTAAATCATTTTATCTCTGTCTGGGAAATATAATGTAATTCAACCCCCTGACCTGTTTGACTGTAACAGGCTCCCCTGGATATGAGTTTACTATTTTGTGTATAACTACAGTACATAGGTGGAATCTTGTCTTTTTGTACATAGAACATATATCAATATCATAAATAAATTATGGGTGTTGGCTCAATGCTTGAATGATTAGCACTATTTGACTTGGTTCAGCTCACATATAGCTGCCTTTTCCTTCCTGTTTTCCAAACTATACTGTCAGAAAAAGAGAGAGCGAGAGAGAGAAAGAGAGATGCACACGTGTGTCTTGGGGGATGGGGAGGGAACCCGCTGGTCAGTGTGTGTTACACATATACCTTCATGACCAGTCCACAGAGACTTCTGTCCATAGGGCTAAACAGTAGAGCAAAAGCAAAGAGCCATCTCCCTGTATGATCTTGTCTCCTACATGTTCCCTGAAGCCTGCAGATTAAGTCAGTGGAACTCCTACCTTACTCCACAGAGGTTCAAATCCCCAGTGCAAGAATGTCAGAAACTTGGCTGGTTTCCTCTCCCTTATGTGAGTTATTGTCAGGGAGGGAAGAATGAAGGTTTGATTCGTTACTAATGCATGCATGGACTGTTTTCAAAATTGCATATGTACACCTCTCTTTTGCTAAGAAAGCTAGATCCCCTCTTGTGTAATGAAGCAGGGAATTTTACTTATAATCAGAGGTTATTTTTCCAAAGCAAGGGAACAATGCTCCATGATTTTGAATGTCATGATTTCCTCAGGGTTTTTTTTTCTTTTTTGATTCTTGGTGAGTTCGTAGAATCATAGAATATCAGGGTTAGAAGGGACCTCAGGAGATCACCTAGTCCAATCCCCTGCTCAAAGCAGCACCAATCTCAAGTTAAATCATCCCAGCCAGGGAACCTTTTGCTCTGAGCCTTATTGGTGTTTTATGTCAGTTTTACATCCCTCCTCCCACCAAAATTTCATTAAACTTGCAATTTCAACAAAATGGGTATTTTAGTACCAAAAAACACACTTTTTCTTAGATTTCCAATTTAGGAATATGGTTACATGCATGCTCAATCCCATCTATATTGCGAGATTAAGATTTATTTAACTGAAGACATACATCATGTTACCCAGCCCCCTGACCAGTCTATATTGTTAGTTTTAATTTTCAGATTAATCACTCAAAGAAAAGGGCCCATTTTCACTTAGAAACAAGCCTGATTTTACTTGAGAAACTGCCCCATTGTCATTCCACAGAATCAATTACCTGAGGAAATACATAAATCTTGATGTGCAAGTAGTTTTTCATTTCATCGTGTGTCTGTGATACATCTTTAGACAGAGAAAATGAAATGAATGGGAAATGAAATAGTGACCGTATACACCTGTTTCTGAAGACGCAAATCCTGCAATGAATCTCATATCTAGATGGTCCTCTGAACTGACATAGATCCCTGACATCAGTGGGGCTCTATCTAGAGACCATTGCAAGGCAGTAACCTACATGTCTGATGCATTACAAATATTAGAAGTGTGGTGTGGTTCAAGGCTGGGGTTTTTCAAAGCTGCCTTGATGATTTGGATCTCCAGTTCCTGTTAATTCTAACAGGAATTGGACATCCAGAATCCTTAGGCAGCTTTGCAAATATCAGCCTGAAAAGAACCCAGTGATGTGTGGGTGGTGGTGATATGCATTTTCTCAAAGAGAAGCTATTTAGGGTCAGTTTCCCTCAAGGTAATGAGAGCTTTCCATCAGTTTCAACAGCTGAAGGATCTGGCACTTTGACTCCTAAAGAATCCCCAAGAAAGATATGAAAGGCCACAATTTTCTAGAGTGCTCAGCCCCAGCAATGGGGACAGATTTTCAAAAGAACGCCGCATACTCGGGGAAGAGGGTGCTGCGCTCCTTTGAAAATCTGTCTGTAAATATCACAATGACACCTTATGGGTGCTAAGCACTGTCATAAGCTGGCCCTTATTTAGATGCCTAAATGAGATCTGATCTAGTTTGAAAGTTTGACCCCAATTCTGGGTGCAGAACACTTGAAAATTTGGCCCTGACCTGTTTTGAAAATTTGGCCACAAGTGCTCAGGCACAGTTGTTCCATGCTGCCAACCACAGTTTTAAAGGTCTCTTTGCTTTCCTTTCAGAAACTATTTAATTTCTCTTCCCACCTGTTATTTCTGAAGCCTCGCCAAGCACCGTGCTACGTGCTGAGAAAGCACTGGCTGGTAGCCTTATTGTTTCAATTCACATCTATACAGATACAGCGGAGGGAATGTTACTAGTGTTCCTTCTGCCTGGGACATTTTCCATTTCTCGATGCTTACAGATATCAGCTATTAAATATTGTTTCCAGTCTTATCTAGAACTTTATTATTAAGTGAAAACTACCAGTACATTACAGCCAAACTACCAGTACATTACAGCTTTTGAACGTTTTTTTGGAACAGTAAAAATGTCCAGCTGCTTTATGGTATAGAGTCTCAATTCCATAATACTGTTTAGCTGTAATAAATCTTAAATAGACTATTCACCCCACTGCATACCACCAGAACTTTTCAACTGTGCCCCCAGCCCACTGTCAACAGTTATGCATCCTCTCTACCAGGTCCAAATCTTTGTCTTGTTAATACGTGTAACTGAGGTTGCATATCTTGGGTCAAACCCTCCACCCACATTGTAGCCCGGGCCAAAGACAGTCACAAAGAAGATTCCATGAAAATGGAAACTTCGGGCTACATTTCTGAAGATCGTCTCTAATTTTGTGACCATATTTTTGCATCTGCAAAATGCAAATGTGCATTGAAATCTGAGGATAAACGTTAGTATTTATACATTCCACTATCTGATTGCACTCAGAAATGAGGTAATTAAATATAATTTGTTCCCACAGTCAATTCTGCATCCTTACTTCACATTTAATTGCACAGTAAAGTGCTAGGTTAAGGACCCTTTTAAAAAAATGAAACAGACAAAAAAAACCTTAGTCTGTATGTGAACATAGTAAGAAAGCAGGTCTTCTGTGAGTCATGTTGGGTTTAGAGGATAATGCTGCTTTCCTGTTCATCTGTTCCTGTGTGTAAATATAATTTATTTGACACTTGCTTCTTGGAAACAATGATTATTCCATTGATGTTAGTAACCAGCATAATATAGCTTTACTGTACTCATTGTAGTACAGCATCTGAAAGTGCTTTGATAAGACGACAAGGTCCCTCTTCTGAGGAGTTTTCATGTCCTCAATAGTATGCATCACTGATTGTAAACTATGAAACCTTTTGTGGCATCTCAGATCACTTTTATGGCTATCATGTCCTATAGAACTGGTTGGAAACCAAAATTTTCATTCTATGGAAAATTAAAACACTTACAAAACATTCATTCAGAAACAGAATGAAAAGCCACACTCTGGATATTTCCAACAGAAAAAAAATTGTTTTTAATTTGAAACCATTGCAGTGTTTCATTTTGATAACATTTAGTCATCTCATTTAGACTTTGATATTAAAACATTATTTTAAAAATATGATGTTATGTTTAGAAATTTAATATAAAAGTTGAACCAAAATTAATCAAAATTATTAAGTAAAAATTAAACATTTTGACATTATTGAAACTAAACAAGCTGAAATTCAACAGTTAGACTTTTCATTGTGAATATTTTGTTGAAATCAACAGATTCCCCCAAACCATCTTGATTTCAACAAAACTGCAATTTGTGATGGAAATTATTCCCTCAGAAATGTAACCAGCACTAGTCATGTACTTGCTTTAGTTGACAATTCATCTAGTCTGTTTACCAAAATTAACTACTACAGATTGATAGTTACTTGTCAAATAAAACTCATTTGTGATCATCTGTTAGTCTAGTCCCAGATGACCCAAATGACGGGGGCTATTAAAGAGTGGAAGATTCAGTTCAGAATGTCTTTGTATTTATGGATTAAAACTAGACTTTTAATGTGATTGGATGACTATAGAAGTGGTATATGTGGCTATTCTTAATGTTCCATTCAAGACATGAAAAACTCCAAGCTCACCCAGTGCATTCTACTTTTTGGTGGCATGACCTGCTTTTGCCCTGTGAATGAGCAGAATTTAATACAAATTTAATACAAAGTGCATGATACTTTCCAGGCCTTTCATTCCTTCCATAGTAATTAGAGATATAAGTACTTTCTTGGCTTCACAAGCTATGTTTTAAAAAATGAGAATTTAACAAGGCTATCTTTCTATTTTATATACTAAAATATGTTTTTCTAAAAAGTGCTTGTCTATGACACATAACAGAAACACAGCATTGTTTATGATCTAAGACTGACACTCCTTCCCCGCTACACACACACACACCTGGTAAGGCAATTCCCATCTTTTCATGTACTATGTATAAGTATTCCTGCTACTGTATTTTCCACTCCATGCATCTGATGAAGTGGGTTTTAGCCCACGAATGTTTATGCCCAAATAAATTTGTTAGTCTCTAAGGTGCCACAAAGACTCCTCTTTATTCTCTCTTTATTCTGTGTCTGTAGATCACCTAACATAATGGGGTATCGATCCATGACTGAGCTCCTAAGCACTATCATAATATAAATAATATATTCATCTTATGCTGCTGTAGGTAGGATTTCTTTTGTGCACTATCAAGAAAAATCTCAGCTGAGCCATCCTGTTGATATTCAATGACTATGACGTCCTTGCTGTGCAATGGGAAAGGGCCAAAATGAAATATTCTGGGCACTATTGCTGTGATGTTCAAATTGTCATCTGCTGAACTAAGCCATTATCTCAGCTATGTCACTGACTGGAAACCGCTTCTTTATGCTGCTGCTTCCTAGGTGATACCTGCTAGCACTGCTGCCTTTCAAGCATTTCATTAGAAGGGTACAAAATCTTCAAGGCAAAATGCTAAACAAGGTGAAATTTGAAGATTTTTTTTTTCACTTCATTGCCAGATAGACAACATTACCGTTTTACTGAAAAACTGGTCATTTTGCATGGGGTTTTGACTAAAAAAAGTGCACTTTCCCCAAGAACGAGCCAATTTCAAAGCAAAAATTGGCCCATTTTAAGTGAAAATTTTTAAAAGTTGAAGTTTAAAAAAATGCAAATGTTGAAAGTCCACTTTTAATGATTTTCTGTTAAAAAGGGCATTTTGGCAAGTTTTACAAAACTTGTTCATCCAGCAGAATAAGATTCTGTTCTGAGTGGGATCTTTGGGAGCTGCCATGATATAAATATTAGACGACAAAATAAAGTAAACTGTAGAGCAGGGGTAGGCAACCTATGGCACACGTGCCAAAGGCAGCACATGAGCTGATTTTCAGTGGCACTCGCACTGCCCAGGTCCTGGCCATCATTCTGGGGTGGTTCTGCATTTTAATTTAATTTTAAATGAAGCTTCTTAAACATCTTAAAAACCTTATTTATTTTATATACAATAGTTTAGTTATGTATTATAGACTTATAGAAAGAGACCTTCTAAAAACATTAAAATGTATTACTGGCATGTGAAACCTTAAATTAGAGTGAATAAATGAAGAACTGGCACACGACTTCTAAAAGATTGCCAACCCCTGTAGAGGGTGCCCAACTGGCATAGAGATGCTAAGTGACTTGCCCAAGGGATCACATGGGAAGTCTGTGGCAGAATAGAGCACTGAAGTTGGGTCTTCCAAGTTCTAGGCTAGTGTCCTAATCACTGGGCCATCCTTCCTCTCCCATCTCACTGTGCCTCGGTTTCCCACCTGTAAAATGGAGATAGAAATACTTTCCATCCCCTCCCCTTGTTAGTCTTTTTCTAGTTAGGGTATACGTCTGAAAAAAGAAATAATGGGCTTGATCCTGGGCTGGTGCTGAGCACCACAACTCCCACTGACTTCAGTGAGAACAGAGAACATCAGAAACTTAGAGAATCGGGCCTCAAAGCTACATAGAAGCCCACATTTTGTACCAGAGAACACCACATTTACTAAACACATTGCAGTATATATTGTCTTCACACAGGCATCACATTTTAGAACGAGTTTATTAAAGCTCTAGACCACCATGATTGATAGGATAACTTCCTCGCTTTGTTGGATAATTGCTGTTTTATGTTTCTATTTGCAGTGGATGCAAGGACAAGTGTTGAACAGAATAATGTGGCCGTTTCTTCCCAGAAGACAATAGAGATAAGCTCCACTTCTGATGCAAATGGAAAAAATCTTGGGACTGAGGCCAAGAAACCCATGCCAGCTGCGAAATCTCGTTTTGTTTTTGCTTTTTCACGGCCCGTACCAGGACGTACTGAAGAGCAAGCTACAGACTCGTCAGTTGGATCAGCTAAGCTTGATGTCAGTTCAGAGATGCCTGAAGTGAACAAAGCATCAAGTGAGAAAGTAGATAGTCCTGCAACAGCTGTGCTGGAAGAAGGGTCTCATAAAAACCTAAGCCAGGCCCCTTCTGCAGCAGAACTTAGTGACACTGAGCTAATAGCGTCACCAGAGACAGAAGACGCAGCCTCATCAAAGACAAAACAAGTAACTTTCTTTGACAGACTCTTCAAACTGGAAAAGGGGAAGGAGAAAGAAAAGAGTAAGACAGAAGTTGAAACCCAGGAGGAAAGCCAGACTACGGAAATTCCTGACACAGGCATCACAGCAGAGGAGGCTGCTGGGTTGCAGAGCACACCAAACAATGTCCCACCAGGAGAGGCAAGTGTTTGAATGGGAATATCAATTTCTTCCTTAATGAAATCTCTTAGGAATATTAATAGTGCAGGACAGCATAATGATTCGGATGGTTGTGTGAATCAGGCAGCAACTACTTTGCTTTGTAGTGTGACTCCCCCACTTATCAGGGATATCTAAATCGCTGGAAGATTAATAGAAGCTGTAGCATCTGTTTCATGACAAAATTGATGATGTCTGACCTAGAGCTTATATTCATTTGTATTTTTACCAAAGACTTGGGCAAGATAGCTATATTCATGCTTCATTAGTCTAGATGATGAACACCAGCTGGCTGCAAGTGTAAAAAATGTACATGGAGCACAAGTGACTTTCATGCTTTAGAAGCTCAGTGTCTGATATTGAATGGTTTTAGGAAATTCTTTAAGCATATTTCACATGAAGCTTATAAAATAGTATGTCGCTCATTTTATGCACTAGCTACCTAGGCATATCATACATACTAGATCACAACCTTTAGTGAAAACTAGAATACCATAGTAACTCTTTGCACTTTATATGTGTAGTACTCCTCATCCAAAGAATAATTCATTAGAATGGATAGGAATGAATTTTAGAGACAGGGAAAATTAAGCATTAAGAAGTTAAGTGAATTGCCCACGGTCATATGCTAGTCAGTAGCAGAGCTGGAAATAGACCTTGACTCTTTTGTGCGCTTTATAGATAAGATCTCAGAATGTAAGATAAATAATTGTTTTGTATTGATAGCAACTGTTCTGATGCTACTGTTGAGTTGCTTTATACTTGTCTCAAATGTGATGGCTTTTTTTACTCTTCTTGTAGAATAGCGGATAGTAGCAAGGAGAATGTGCAGTGGTTTAGTCTTAATTTCATTGTATTTTTTATTTATGAAGGCCTGTCAGCACTCTGAAGTAGAACTAGTGGAATGTAGGAGGAAATGTAATCAGAGTTTTTTCTGGTTTAAAATGATTAATAGGTTCTCAAACTTAATGGGGCAAATCAACATAGCTTCATTGACTGCAACACAGTAGTGCTACTTTACAATAGCTAAGCATCCAGCCCAACTTTCTCTAAGGGATGAGTTCAGGCTTCATCTGTAAATTTTATACCATCAAAATTACTAGAGATTGATTTTGCATATCATTACACTTCAAGCATGGCTATGTTGCTCAAAAGACCAGCCCATAAGCAGGTATAAAGTGGTGTAACTCCACTGTTACCATCAATGTGCTAATTTGCATCAGCTGAGGATCTAGCTCAAATATTTTTATGACCTCTGGGGAAAAAAGACATTATAAAAATTGGACAGTTGTTTACCAGAATCTATGGAGGAAAAGGCCATTTTAAGAGCAATTATTATGTTGATGGCTCTAGCATAAATCCTCTAATTACACTAATGGTGGAATATCACTAACTGCTGCCTTGAGCAGCATTGACCATATCTCTGAATGAGATCTGTTTGCCTTCTGAATATATTATTGCAGTATTGTTTCTAAAACAAGTCTCTCTTTTTCCACTCTGAAATTCATTTTCTCCCCAGATGTTTGGTATCTCAGTTCTGGAGGCTCTCAGCCCTAGAATAAATCTATCTTTTTTTTTTTTTTTTAAGTTTGCTGGTTTGTTTTATAATAAGAGTTTGAAATAATAGAAGTTTACTGATAACAAATGTGGTTTTGTGCCTATCCTTCAAAAATGGTCCACATCACTGGGTATCTCAGACAGCTAATTTATAACATAAGGGATGTGGTGTATTTGTGTTCTGACTTGGACTCATGGAATCTAAAATCACCCACTGTTTAAAGCAGAGCTGAATGAATAATCCACAGTGAATAATGTATTCAGTACATACTGCCTTTTCTTTCAGTTTGCAAATTATCCAGGAAAAGTCTGATATTCTGCCAGTATTCAAAAATATTTACAAATTTCTTCAAGATTAAGTCTTGGTTTATAGCTGATTAGAATTGTTATCTTTAGAGTTAAGTATAAAATTCACAATTTATGCTTTGTTAATTTCTTTAGACCAGGCCTATGCCATTTCACTTTACTAGGAATGGTTTGCTTGTAGGCAAAACCCCTGAAAGAAGGCACAACTTATACCGGAAATAAAGAATGTTTTTAGAGCTATAGCTTATGCCTGTTCCCCAAGCTATATCAGCAAAACAACGTTGCTAGTATAACTGCATCTATAGTAGGGCTTTTTGCTGGTATAAAAATGTAGAAAATCACACCTCTTGCTGACTGGCAAACACTTCTAGTTGGCCTATGATTCTCTTTTTTTATATTAAGACTTAAGCAACCACCCAGCACAAATTTCAAATTGCATATTTGATTATAAAATGTGCAGTGAACAGTTCATGCTGTCTTGGTTGGTGCAAGCAGTGAAACGTGAAGCATACACTGTACACTGCAATACAAAATCAAAAGTAGCTTTTCACTAGGAATTTGTGTTACACATTTGCCTGTGGTGAACAAATTCTCACGTCTGCAAACCTCAGGCATATGAGCGTTTGTTAAAAGTGAACATCAATGCGTCACAAACACGATCAAATCAAAGTAAACTTTTCCAACTCAAACAATTACACGTTAGAAATGTTTTTGCTATTCCACAGCTCTAGCTTGGATACTTTGACGTCTGCTACCCTTATTCATGTTGAATGCTACCTTTGATCCCAATCCTGTAAAGACCAATGCAAGTGAAATCAATGGGACTACTTGCAGTCGTAAAATTAAGCACATGCATAGGACCTTGCAGGACTGGGGCCTTAGTTTGCATATAATGCCTTTGGAATTCAGTAGAACTGCTTGTGGGCTAACTCCCTGATTCTGTAAATACTCTTAACTTTAGGCATGTGAATGGTCCCAGTGAAGTCACAAATGTGCATAGGTGTTTGGAGAGTAAAGGCCTCTATTGGTACTCTATGGGCTTGGTTACACTGGCACTTTATAGTGCTATAAAGCCCCCACGAGCGCTATAACCTCCTCCCCGTCCACACTGGTAAGGCACGTAGAGCGCTATAACTGCTGAGTTATAGCGCTATTGATATTTTATTGATATTGGAATTTTGATAGGAATCAAGTTGAGATGTTCACAGTCGTAACTTTTTCCAGCATTACATTTAATTGCAATGTTCCTCTTTTAGAAATTAATGTGTGCACCTAAAGTGTGTTTAAAAATTATTCTGTGAACAGAATTTAAAGGTGCGTAAGATTATGAAACAGTTAATCTATAGTAATAATTTTAATCAGTATTTCTATTTGATCTGCTTCATGAATACACACAATCAATTCACCATTTGTGTGCTAGAAGAAAATGGTTCATTGCACAAACTGGAAGAGTGGCTCAGTAAGGCAGTGACTAAGGCACTTTATAGCGCTATAAAGCCCCCACGAGCGCTATAACCTCCTCCCCGTCCACACTGGCAAGGCACGTAGAGCGCTATAACTGCTGAGTTATAGCGCTATTGTTAATCCACCTCCGTATGGGGAATAAGGGCTGTAGCGCAGCTGCTGTAGCGCTACAGCAAGAATGTGGACACCCACTGCGCTACAAGTGATCTCTGGAGATGCCTAGAGCCATTTAAGGCAATTGACGTCTCTTCCCTTTGTTTTGAACTCGGCTGGAGGAATGCGGAAGTACCTCTTTAGAGTTTCTCTCTTAACTCGGCAGATAAGCAGTGCAAATGTTTAAGGAGGGAGCCTGTGTGAAAACAAAGCCTTCTGTGAATGGAGGCTCACTGACAGGCTTTCAGAAGAACAGAAAAATCACTCTCTCTCTCCCTCCGCATACACACAACGCGTCCCCCCTCACCCCCCCTCGTTTAAAAAGCACGTTGCACCCAGCTGAATGCTGGGATACCTGCCCTAATGCGCTGCTCTTAATGCCGCATTAAGTGCCCCAAATGTGGCCATGCTATACCGCTGGCGTATCTGAGTGTGGACATACAATAGCGCTATACATATTACTGTATAAGGGGACCGCTATAACCAATAGCGCTATAATCTTGTAAGTGTAACCATACCCTATTGGTGAGAGTGAAACTTCAGCCTTCGCCTTGAAGTTCGTGGCATTTTTTGTGTATATTTGAGGGACAGTACACAAAAAGGCAGGGGGTGAGAGATCCTGAGACCTTTTATGATGAGCCAGGAATGAACATTTTATAGCCAGGTTAAACGAGGTGATAAAAATGCTGTCAAATTTATAATTAGTCTTGAGTTGCTGAGCTTGGCTTTAATTCCATGTGATTAAACTAAAGCCTGGCCTTTGTCTTCAAATACACACATACTATGTTTCCTGTAAAACTGGTTACTTTACATGTATGATGGCAGAAGGATTAAGATTTAAAATTACACCAAAAATCTCCCAAACAGCTGCTAATTTAACTTGATTGTGTCTGCACAGTATTACACCATTAAAAAGAAACTCAAGTTACTGCTGTTGGCACATTATTGTTTTTGGTGGATTATGATTTGGAGCCTCTATAAGAGCTTGTTCAAGTCAAAGAATCACTGAGGTTGATCACCAGCAAATAACCAGTAACTGTGCCGGTAACTGAAGGATAGACACCATAGTTTTAGCTTAGGAGATGCACAAGCATTCAGTGTTTGACAAACCAGTCTTTATTTTCGTGATCTATAAAACTACATTCACATCACAGCATAATTAAAACAAGGACAGGATTCATGAACTGATGAAGAATTTACTATTTAAGCCAAAGAAAAGATAAATTATTTGCCTGAAATGTTTCACTGAGCCAGGATTCATACAAACAAAAGTGTTGGCAGGAATACATTCTTTTGATACATTTTTCTAATGACTGAGCTAAGCTTATAGTATAAGCCCTTAATTACCCAAAAGCTTTTCTCCTTACAGAAATACATTTACACAGGAACATTTAGCTCCTAATGCTGACTTTCCTCCTATGTTTTTTCCAGAGGTCTTTTCATTAGCATTTGTCTTTGCAGAGCACTTTATGGAATGTGCTGATGCAGAGGTTTTTTAAATTTAAAGATGGCTTTAGAATGTGAGGTTCCATATTTATTATCTCCTCCTGACTTTCGCTGTAAGGGCCTGATGCTGCATTCCTTACTCCAGCAAAATTCCTGTTGAACGTAGCACTGGGCAACAATTAAAGCCTCATATCAAGATGCAAGTTTGGGAAGTTTGTAGAGGCTAATAGTTTAGGGGAGCTCCTTGTACAAAACTGGTGATTATAGTGCAAAAAAGGTAACTGTGTGTGAAACTGCCCATTGCCAGAGGAAAAGGTGGAGCTCAGAAGTGCAATTTGCTTGTTTGCTCCTATGTGCATCCATTTTGCTGATGCAATTTGGTTGCCTGCACATGAAAATATGAGCTTAACTATGCAAAGTAAGTGTGTGTGTGTGTGTGTCTGTCTGTCTGTCTGTCTGGGGAAGAAAGTGTGAGAGAGGATTTAGTTGTGCTTTGTGGCCTATTGGGTTTTGAGGCTCTTTACATCCTCGGCGCTCTGCACACAGTATAGTCTTTCAGTTCAGCAATGAGATGGCTGTATGAATGTAGAGCACCTACTCCTACTTGACCAATGATGGTCGCTGTGTTTGTTTATTTGTGTGTGTGTGTGTTTGTGTCTGTGTGAGTGTCTGTCTAATTTCTATTTGAGTGTATGTGTGTGTGTGAGAGAGAGAAAAACTCAGGTTAAAGTCACTAAACAATTCTAAGTGAAGTTCTTTTGCTGACATCACTAGTTTCAAGCATTCTGTTAAGGCTAGTTTTGCTTAGCAATGTATATTCTGCATCCTGTTTTTTTGGTCTGCTGCCTCACACTTCACTGTCCGTTTCACATCTGAAGAAGAGCTAGCTTTTATCACGTGTCCACTACCATTATACATGGCATCCTTGGAAGAATGGCAACTGAAACTGGCACTGACTTCATGTGTTTTGCAGGGAACTTGGAAAGGCTTTGGATTTTAATTGGCAGCTGTATAAACTATTGTGTCAGGTCCTTGCAAGAAACTTCTAAATAGCCTGTTAAAACGTTCTGAGCCATTGTGATGCATATCCTTCTGTGGTAGATTTGCAAAATGCTGGCTGTTGATTTAAGCAGGTAAAATCCTGTTACTGCTAATGAAACCTGTGTAGTTAACTCTTTGCATACAGGTCTAAGAACGTGCTGCACCATGTGCACACTTCACAGTGCCAAAGAACCTCTCCAGTAAAGTTTTTTTAATTGCATTCATGATTTCACATGCTCAGAATTCCTTACTACTCCTCCTCCTCCCTAGCCCACCACTTGCCCATACAAATATATATTCCTTTGTAAATCATATGTAAATAGTTGTCTTCAAATTCTATGACACAGAGGAAGAAAATCTCAGAAACATGACCCAAAGGAACATTTCTTTGAAAAAGTGGAAACTGATAAAAATGCCTAATGGCAGATTGATAGAAACTTCCTATGTGCCTTTATAACCCCAGCTAGTCCTTTCACTCAAGGTATTTCAGAGATACCACCTATTGAAGATACATTGGCAACTTTTTTTTTTTCAATTTTGTCCCTCAAAGAAGCATTAGGAAGCATCATCTCCTAATGGCTATTACTACTTCTTGTGCCACCATTTTCTCTGCCTCTGGTAAATCCATACTTCAGTTTCAAGAAAATATACAGTATTATTATAAGTTATTTGTACTGAATAACAAGACCACCAAGGTATGAGAATAACTTCATGTCCAGAAACAGCAGATCTTATTTGAAAATGGAATTGTTAGCCCACAGGAAATATTGACATTTCAAAATTTGTTTTCCCCAAGAAAAGTGGGTGCATGGAAACAACTTAAATATTAATTGACACGTTCACTATCTGAACTTCTGCCTGAATGGTGAAAGAGGGACACTTATTTTTGCACTTCTGCCTCACAAAATGTAAGTGATGTGGTACAGTTCATAAATACTGGTCAGTGGATAGTCTTGAGACTAAAACTTAGTGGCTTAGTAAATGGATGGATGGTGGTGTGTAGCCTAGTGAACTTTTCATTAATTCCTGCTATTTTACTATAACCAACATGTCTTATTGTAACCTATTTTTTTTAATTTGCCCCAGTTTTTGATGTATTAATATCTCCAGCAGGGAAAAGCTATTGAAAACATTAAAGTAGAGACTGGTATCACTAGGTGCAATTCACAAAGTCATTATGTAACTAGTTAGGTGACTCTTTTCATGGAAACAACAAGAAGTCCGGTGGCACCTTAAAGACTACGATTTATTTGGGCATACACTTTCTTGGATAAAAACCCCACTTCTTCAGATATGTGGAGTGAAAATTACAGATGCAGGCATATTTATACAGACACAAGAAGAGAAAGGAGTTACCTGATTTCCAACTAACAGACATTAAGACAGGGACAATTTAGGACCCAGATTTTCCAAACTGTGCATGTGAAAAATGCATAGAAATAAATGCCTATTTGCAAATGCCATTGTATAAATGAATGGTCCATGCAATTTGGTAATTTACATACTGGGGTGAGTGAAGATCCTAGCGTCTACATATAAAGGCTAAAATGTGCAACATATTAAAGAAAAAGGCTATATAGTTAAGCGTTTTTTAAAAAATAAATAAAAAAATAAATCCAAGGGATGATTAATTTAATTACCTAGGGGTTCAAAGGCCATATATTTAACTAATGTAAATAAGCATGGCTGCATTGACTTCCACTATATAATTATGATCTATTTAGAAAGAAGGAGCATTTCTCAGTCCTTAATCAGAGGCATTTGGTACAAGAAAAGTACAGAAAACTATCTGGATTAAAATTATATGGGGCCCAGTTTTCAGTGGTATCTCAGTCCAACTCAGCTTGTATGAACACTTCTTTTGCATACCCCATCCAGCAGTCCCATCTGTGCACCTGCATCCCTAGCTGGTAGGACTTTTGCTTTCTCACTGTGATCTTCTGTTAGAGATACAAGGCAGGTGAGGTAGTATCTTTTACTGAAACAAGTTCTGTTGGTGACAGAGACAAGCTGTTGAGCTTACACAGAGGTCCTTTTCAAGTTCTTCATAGCTCTTCTACGTCCTGCTGCTCTTCATGTAGGCTTTTAAAATGAAGACAATTGGGCCATCTTCTCTTCTCCCCTTTTGTAGCATAGAAAGGTGCAGAATTGCCCTACCTAAACACATGGAGTAGGTGTGGGGAGGCCCCAGGGAAGTGAGGGATAACTATGCACTCACTGTGAAGTTGCTTCTTGTCCCTCTGGAAAAATCTCAGCTTCCTCAAGATAGGTGAATATGGACAGCCCAAACGGGGAGAAATTGAAGAAACAGCCCATCTCTGTGATGTGTTCCCCTCTCAGGATAGAGTTCAATTTGAATCATCAGTTGTTATTGTTCTGTGCAGAGAAATACAAGCTGAGCACTCCCTCATAAGCAGCATTTTCAGCTGCCCAGTCATGGCCAGATTCTGGCACCTCTGTGCCGTCACAGCAGTATGGAGAGGCTAGAACAGGAGAAAGTACCTGGCTTATTGTTTGTTGGATCCCAAACTCTAACTCCTAAAAACTTTACTCATGTGGTCAATGCTACTTACTCCTCACATAAGTAGGATTTGCAGGAGCAAGCCCAAAAAATAGATTGTTAATGGAGAAAGGGAACCTGAGTGTTAATAAAGGGGGCAAAATAGAATATGCCCAATCATTGTTCAAAGAGTCGTTTATACATAAGACAGTGTAAGTTGAAATTGAATTCACTCATTTTCATGTGTATAAATCCATACAGTGATGATTAATCTATTAACCTGTAACAGTTACAAAGTTATCTCCTAGGAGCAGAGATCCCTAACTGGTCTGCTTGCACTTTGCTAATCACATTGCTGTTAGTTACAATGAGATGTATTTGAATAGTCTGCTAACTGAACCCCCAAAGCCCAGAGCCCAATCCTGCAACATGTTCAGTGCCCACAGCATCCACAGACTGCAGTGAAGATGGGGACAATCAGTACCTCTTGAGAGGCACTTAGGACGTTGCAAGATCAAGAGCTAAAGATGTGTGAGATTCTCATGCTTTTATGTTATTTTTTGTAGGTATTCATGTAAAAGATATTTGGGAAGAGGAGGTGAATTTTTCACACAGATAATTTAGGTAGTTTCTGAGTCATCATTGATGCCAAGATTATAAATAATGAAGACGGTCTAAGGACCACATATTTTAAGATTTCCAGATTTTCAGAAAAAATCAACATGGTAGATATTGCATTCTTTTGTAAATCAGGCTTAAATGTACTAACGGCAGCTACTAAGCACTTCTGAAAATCTGGCCCTTATTCACTGCCTATATTGGAAGTGAGCTTCTTAGAAAAAAATTCCCAGTTCTGAGTGTGAGCATTGGAAAAACTGTCCTCATTGTACTGTGTGGAAAATCTGGCCCCTCATACATGAGATGAAGCTCTGTGTGGCTTAAAAAGCTAGGATTATTGTTGATGTTTGGTGGTAGTTTTTTTAATATTTGTATTTTCTAGATAAAAATTATTTCTGGAAAATGTAGTATATTGAGGAGCAGAAGCTTTCTTTGTGTGTTGTAATCAGACACTCTGGCTTCAAAGGCCAAAATTGCAGCCATTTGTTATCGTTCATAAGTGCTAAGCCATGTTAGTAGAAAAGGGGGGTTGTTTTGGATGCTGCATGCATCTCTACTTGCTATGTGTGTTATACTCTGTAGCTCAGAATAGTGTTCTTGCCAAATGCAAATACTTGCTACATTAGAAGAGAGGGGCAAAAAGATTTGTATAAATGCTCCATTGTCCTGAATACGTAGGCTGGATAAGTATGGCTGGAATTGGGGTTGTGACTCTTGAGAGCAACAGGATGCAAATCACAAGTGTTACTTTTACATTCCACTGGAAATTAAACAAGCTGGGTCTGAAGAAACTGTGCTCCTTTTTTAGGACATAGATGACTGCAATCAAAAAGCCGTGCAGCAAGACTCAGCAGGTGTCAATACTGACGAGGCAGCAGTAAAACAAGAGAACCCCAAGACATTTGCCACAACAGATTACAATAATTCTGTCATGAGTTTCTTTAAAACGCTGGTAAGTCTTTGCCTACAGTTTTGCTCTGTAGGGAACACCTAAAAACAAAGTCTGTTTATTAAATTCCAGTCTATATGCATCTATGAATGTCTAATATACTCATCATCTCAGGTACCAAAGATTATTGTTGTAAAACTGAACTGAGGTCTTAGAGAATGCTGAGAGAGAGAAACTGTTAAATAATTTCTTAATGGTATTGATTAGGAAAACTTCCTCTATCCTTATAGACTATTTTAGAACCCAAGTCATTCTGCTAAATTAATATTATTTTCTGTGAGTTAAAGCTTGCTTTGAAAATGTCTAAATATACAAACAAAACAGTCATCAGTTACTGGCAGCACAAATGTAAGTCAAGGAAGAGACAGGAAAACCATTAAGTACAAGGAAGAACAATAGTTGTTAATGAGAGAGGAAGCTGATAATGAAAATACTAAATTAGCAAAGCAAAAGGACAGAAAATGCCATATGTTATAATCCAGGAAGATCAGAATTCAGGATTGGGTTCACCTTTAGGGAGTAATGGAAACTGCAGGTTTGTCTTATCTTGATTTTTATCTTTCCAGACACTGTCTCAAAAGTACATTCAGGAAATGAATTCATCTCATATTAATATGCAATAAGTCTTTCCCACTTGGAAAGCAAAATAGAGTTTGATATTTGTAGGTTGCATGTGTATTCTTTCCCTTATCGTCATAGATAAGCCTGCTAGGTTCTAACTGATGAAATTTCAGATCCTGAAAGAAGCTGAATTTGGACATATTTCATCCACTATTACAGTATTTTGTTTTCTCAAATATTTAAGGTTTCACCAAGCAAATCAGAAGCCAAAAGTGACTCTGAGGACAAGGTAGGCAGTTTGCTTGCTGTTTTTCTCTCTGTCATTACCATTACAGTGTGCTCAGATTGCCTTCAATGCTATAGTTTCTTCTCCGGTGCCTTCCCTTCATCTATACATGAGGTTACTGTTTGTTGTAATGAAACAAACAGGAATCTTTCAGAAATAAAATACAAAAGAAGAAAGATGACTAGTCTATTTTCAGTTTCAAATACTGTACTGAATATACTATTGAATTCACGTCCCGTGTTAGATGTTTGAAGCTGATATAGTAATATTGTTATATTAGAAGTTATTTAGATTCTCAAACTAGATGAATTTAGGGTTTCTGGATAAAATTCTGGCCCCACTGAATATAATTGCAAATTTTTCATTAACTACTATACAGTTGGGATTTCTTTATGATTTTGCTTACACAGCTATGCAAAGCTGCCAGTTTTCACTTCCTATTATTTAAATATGAATATAGATATTTTTCTTGCAATCTTGCATGCAGGGTGACATTCTCACCTGTTTGTACAGAGGGTCACAGAAGTTCTTCAGCGCAGCAGAACTGTAGCTATTCTCTGCAGGGTGTGGCCAGCTGTGGAACAGGTCCATAGGAAGATGATAACACATTCTGCTCTTGCTGGAGCCGGTGTCTAAACCAGATGTCATTGGTGGGAACATGCCAACAAGGGTCTGATCTAACACCCATTTTAGTCGGTGGGAAGAATTCCAGTGATTTCAATGGGACCAGACCTGACCCCTTCATTCTGTGTCTCTAGCGGTCACAAACACCCACTCTAGGAGTATGCTGTAGTTGGAGGGGCTGTACTATTCCTGCTAAGTAGCTGAAACCTGCACCTTGATCTTGGTTTGTGAGGTAAATTCTGTCCGTCTCCCCCTCTGTATAATTCCCTCATTTATTCAGGCTTTAGAGGACATGGGGAGGTGAGAGTCAGTTTCTCCATTATGATTTTAAAATGGAGTAGAAAATATGTCCTGACTCTTCTAATGTAATGCAGCGGCAGACTGCAGTCTCTCCTGCAGTGACATTGCCTTCCCACCTCCTAGCAGCGCCAGCTCATGAAAATCAGGATAGCCTTCGTAGGCACAGACTTTATTGGAGCTACACTCCTTTATACTAGTTGAAGACATGGCCCATTGTGCCAATTTCTACGTGCTGTTACATCTAGTCTTGCTGCTGAAAGCAGAAGAGTTATTCTGGATTTACACTGGTGTAACAGAGCAAAAATTGGCCCATTAAATGTGTGAGTTCCAGGAATTGTTATTATTGTAGCTCTGTGAAGCATTTTTATGGTAGTAGTCTTATTACTGTGCATATCTGAATCCTGGCATTGTCCAAAGTGTATACATCTAATTTGTGAAGATTGCATATGTTTTGGAAACTGTTTTTAAAAGCACAAATCATTCTAATAGAAACAAAGTATGCCTTTAAAGATTGCTCTTGATCCCATTTTGAAGTCCATGTCAAAAATCATAATGGCTTCAGCAGCAGCAGAATTAGACCATCAGAATATATAATGTAGCTTAATAACGCAATGTTACAGTAGCCTACAGGAAAACTGTTGGTAGTGTGAATTAGACAGGAATTCCCAGTGAACCTGGTAATCAGTTCATATGTCTATAACTAAATAACCTCCTATATTATTATCAATTAGATTTTTTCAAGCACATTCAGAGAAACAGATTTTAAAGAGAATAAAACAGTTTAAAAAGTAGCATCAGAGTTCTATATATTCAGTAATAAAAAATAACTGTTAATGCATTTCTCCTTTTATACCAATGTCCTGCTATTCTTTATGCCCCTTTAATTCTTAACAACTAGCCAAATTTTGACACTTTGGACATATAATAGGTCATTCACACAACCCTGTCAACTACCCCAACTATCTGGGATTAAATTTTCAAAGGAACCAACAAAAATAAGGCACCCAAATCCAATTGAATTTCAATGAGATTTGGATACCTATCTGTCTCAGAAACCTCTGAAAATCCTAGCCTACACAGAGAGTTGCAGGCCTGACTTTGTGAAAACCAGCCTGATATTTCTGCAGCATATGACTGTAGATATAGGCACACTGTTTGGGTTTGGTGTGCTAACACACCTGTAAAAGTAAACATGTCCAGGTGCCTCCAGCAGGACATGCAAATCAGCCTTTGTGCACAATACACAGAGATTGCTGGGAGTGCTTGCTACGAAAAACAGTTTTACTTCCAATAATCTTTTTTCCAGAATTAACACTACGAATAAGAATTTAGATTGGCAAGACAAATAAATCCTCACTCCTGGTGAGAAATCACATTTTCACTCATTTCAATAAAAATAAAGTAAAAAGACGGTAACATTCTGTGTGTTTGTTTTGCTTTGCACTAAATTTTATTCCGCCTCCCCTCCATATCAAAATCAGTTTGACAGGAAAAGAGTGAGGAACAAATAATACATTTCTGATAGAAATGAATTCATAATCAATGCTTTTCGTCAAAACAGGGATTTTGCCACTTTCACCATATTAAAAACCCTGTCAGCCAACAGGAGTACTAAAATTGGAACCTAATTCCACTTAGGGCTTTGTCCTCCCCTTAGTGAAATCAATGGGAGTTTTACCATCAACTTCAGTGAGAGCAGGAGCAGGCTTTTCTTCATGCATACAACAGGGAACTGTTTTTATAGTGCAACCACTTTGTCCACAGAATAAGTTCTCTCTAAGTATGTGCCTTCATTGCAGAGTTAGCCCATACACTTCTTATCTGTGTGTTACCCCTAACTCCACTTGTGTCCTCACCCAACTTTGGTTGTGCTTTCAACCCAAGCTAGCTGACACAGCTGATGCTAGGGGTTAGGGTATGGGTTCCACTTCATCTTGACTGATAACCCACCCACTTTGCAGTGAGGATGCCTTTGAGTTCTGATAGTCCTCCAGGGTCTTCCCACAATTCCTCCCAGGACAGAAAGATTCTCTCACAATTCACTGGGAAGGAATCATACAGCATCTCTTCTTACTGCAGCACAAGAACCATGGGATATGCCCTCAAAAGTCTTAGTGATACACAGCTATGTGCAGCATAGTGATGACACAATAACTTGGATCTTCTTGAATCACAGAAGAAGATTAGAGTTAGAAGAGACCTCAGGAGGCCAAGCCCAACTAAATCATCCCACCCAGGGCTTTGTCAAGATGGGCCTTAAAAACCTTTAAGCATGGAGATTCCACCATCTCTCTTGGCCCGTTCCAGTGCTTCACAGCTCTCCTAGTAAAATAGATTTTCCTAATATTCAACCTAGAGCTCCCGCACTGCAACTTGAGACCGCTGCTCCTTGTTCTGTCATTAACCACCACTGAGAACAGCCTAGCTCCATCCTCTTTGGAACCCCCTTTCAGGTAGTTGAAAGCCACTATAAAATCCCTCCTCACTCTTCTGGTGCAGACTAAATAAGCCCAGTTCTCTCAGCCTCTCCTCATAAGTCATGTGCCCCAACCCTCTAATCATTTTAGTTGCCCTCGGCTGGACTCTCTCCAATTTGTACACATCCTTTCTGTAGTCAGGGTCCCAAAACTGGACGCAGTACTCCAGATGTGGCCTCACCAGTGCTGAATAGAAGAGAATAACCGCTTCCCTTGATCTGCTGGAAATGCTCCTACTAATGCAGCTCAATATGCCATTAGCCTTCTTGGCAACAAGGGCACACTGTTGACTCCTATCCAGCTTCTCATCCACTGTAATCCCCAGGTCCTTTTCTGCAGAACTGCCACTTAGCCAGTCGGTCCCCAGTCTGCAGCAGTACATACGATTCCTCTGTCCTAGGTGCAGGACGCTGCACCTGTCCTTGTTGAGCCTCATCAGATTTCTTTTGGCCCAATCCTCCAATTTGTCTAGGTCACTCTGGACCCTATCCCTACCCTCCATCATATCTACCTCTCTCCACAGATTAGTGTCATCTGCAAACATTTACTGAGGCTGCAGTCCATCCCATCATCCAGATCATTAATTAAGATGTTGAACAAAACCGGCCTAGGACCGACCCCTGGAGCACTCCACTTGATACTGGCTGCCAGCTAGACATCGAGCCATTGATCTCTACCCGTTGAGCCTGACGATCTAGCCAACTTTCTATCCACCTTATAGTCCATTCATCCAAACCATACTTCTTTAACTTGCTGGCAAGAATACTGTGGGAGACCGTATCAAAGCTTTGCTAAAGTCAAGGTATATCATGTCCACTGCTTTCCCCATATCCACAGAGCCAGTTATCTCATAACAGAAGGCAATCAGGTTGGTCAAGCATGACTTGCCCTTGGTGAATCCATGTTGACTGTTCCTGATCACCTTCCTCTCCTCCAAGTGCTTCAAAATGTATTCCTTGAGGACCTGCTCCATGATTTTTCCAGGGACTGAGGTGAGGCTGTAGTTTCCTAGATTCTCCTTCTTCCCTTTTTTAAAGATGGGCACAATAGGGGCACTTTTTCCAGTTGTCTAGGACCTCCCCTGATTGCCCCAAGTTTTCAAAGACAATGGCCAATGGCTCTGCAGTCACAGATAAGCATTTTCAATGCGGCTGATGACCTGGGTTAGCTCTGCAGTGAAAAAAACATCCTTCAATCTGTCCAAAGAATGTTAGGAAAATCCTCACTTTCATGCCTATGAAGAACAAACTACTTTAGGGTTGAATTTGGCATCTTAAAGCACACCAACATGCTGTTAACAGACATACCTATGGATTTAACCTATTTTTGCAAGAGAGAGAAAGAGATGCTCTCCAAACATGGGTGCAATCTTATTAATGTCATTGAAGTTTCACACATGTAAATAGAAGCAGAATTTGGCCAATATAATAAATGTGTATTTCGTCTCTTGAGTTGAATCACACTGTCATAGGATTAGCTGTTTTTTTACAAGTTGTTATTAGCCAAAGTTATCCACTTGACTGAAACAAATATGCCCTCAACTGAACCAACCCTTCACAGTACTCCTGAACTTGTCCCACTATGTTCAACCCTTTAGCAGAGCGATGGGAGTATCAAGAACACTGCAGAACAGAAGAAGAATTGGCTGTTGTTCATCTTAATAGCTAACTCAACTATCATATAATAAAAGATCCAAGAGATAGGATGCGACAGTTAGGGGCAACTACCTGCCAAGGGAAGATCTAGGTGTCAGGATGACATCTAATTCTATGCTGGCTTCAGAGATTCCTGCAAAATACTTTGGATTATCCTCCATGATCCAGTGAACAATAGTGTCTTTAATTTAATTGATGGCACTGTAGACCAAACAATATTTATTGCTTTGGGACTTGGATCACTCAGTGTTCTTGTGGTTTTCTGTAAGTCAGTCAACTCTAATTGGTCAAAGCTTTCAATAACCTGTGATCAGTTGGTAGTTTTCATTTTGGATTTGATTAGTCTAATCTGGCATATTCATACTTTTGAAAGTATTAGGCTTGATTTTTAATTAATTCATATAAATATAAATCAGGAGTACCTTGTTTGTAATAAATGGAGTTACAGTGGGATAAGAGATCAGAATTAAGTGCCAGACATTTGCAAATAGCAAATAAAAAAAGTAGATTTAAATAAATATATTTAAATATATTAAATTTAAAAAATGTAAATAAAACAAAACATTCGACCATCCCACCTAAAATGAGATCTGTCACAATGGTCCCTTACGGCTTTATAATCTACAGTCTTAAAGACCATGTATAATACACCACGTTTTTATTGAACAGCATTTTACTTTCATACGTTTATAAAAAAAGGGCTGAATTTTTCAAAGAGGTGGATCAAGGAGAAATCTTAACTGGTGTTACCTGTGAACTCTATAGAGTATTGGCATTAATATTATTACATTAATGAGGTTAGTTTGGTTCAGGAATAGAATTCGCCAAAAAGTTGTATGTATGGTTCGCAACAACCTGGTATTCTCTATTTTTAATTAATAAATTCAATTTTTTTTCATAAAAAAACCCTGAAAAACTTGGTCTGACAGGATTTCTCCCCTGCCCTCCACACACAAACTTTCTCTTCCTCTTATCTTCCCCCCGCCACTTACTATTTTGCTACTGAGAAAGATGCAGGGTGAGGGGGCAGATTAAAACTTGGAAATAAATAAAAAAATTGGGGTTGGTCTTTTATCCCTTTTAAAAATAGGAAAATGTCAACATCATCCAAAATACTGAAGAAAGTTTTCAGTTTTGGAAAAAAACAAACATTTTTTCATCTAATTTCAAATGAAAACTTTCAAATGGCTCCACTCAAGAGGTTTTAAGGGACTCCCAGACAGGTTAGCTATTTTAATAGACCACCTTCCTCAGACAGTCAATGTAAGTGGTTTTGTTCTGGAAATTCCAACTGTTTGAAGCCATACTTCTAACTCTGGTATCAGAGACCGGATACTCTTGATTCATGCTCAGATTGGCAGATCATTCCCAGAAGCAATGTCCTTTTAAGGGACTATACAATGGAGTGACTTTAAAACATTTACTTCCTGATTTAAGAACATTAATACCTGCCCACTTCCTAATATTTCTCTGATTTTTTTAACATGGCTAGTAGACATTTGCATAAGTGTTTTACACATTTCCATAGATCTCAGAATGTTTTGCACATGCATTTTAGATTAATGCATTAAGATTAATACATTTTTATTATTTATACATCTTATTCAAAAACCTTTTTTATGTAATCAGCAACACAGCATTAGAAAAATCCTAAATAATAAAGATAAACCTGGACCCTGAAAAGACTTATACACCCACTTAATTTGAAGAACATGAATAATCCATCTGAACTCAAAGGGATTATTCATGTGCTCAAAATTAACTATATATGCTTTACTCTTTGTAGAATTGCCACTTTAGCATAATGATGAATTTGGGGCCAAATTCTGATCTCATTTATACCAGTTTAATCTGGAGTGAAGTTAATCTTGGATTTTATTGGTATAAATTATTTCAGACTTTGCCCCACTGGACTCAGATTAAACATTCACATACAAATTCTTCTCTCATTTGTAATTCTGCTCAAATCACCTGAATTCCACTAAAGTAATAGGAAGAGGAGGTTTGCTAAGCGATGACTGTCAAATTTTTGCTACTGTTCACCTAAAACAAAGTCAATGGAAACTGAGCGATAACTAGTTAAAAATATAACATTCTTTTGGCGTGTTATTGTCCAGGTGGATGAAATGAAATGTTTGGCTTTAATACACCACATGTGAGTGTTTTATTATGTATCAATTAACACTTAATTATGTATAATTAATAATGTATTAAAGGAAATGGAGTATGTAATAGACTATAAATGCTGTTGCACAAAAGGAATCCAAAGTGGAAAAGGGCCATGGTGGGCCTCCTGCTCAGAAGACAGCAGCAGAATCCCAAGCTAAAGGAGCCAAGAAAAAGAAACCAGGGAGTCCCAAGTTAGGACACAAAACATTTAGCAAACTCTTTAGGCATAAGGTCTGTATATGATTATAGCAAAAGTGGAACCCTGAGTAGTAACAGATGGCTCTTGTCGCTGGGTGAAGTATTAAAGTGATTGGATTTCATATGGGGCAACTGAGATTGGAATCTGGTCAACCCTTAAATAATCTGAAAAATAATTATGTGAGCAGACACCTAAAACCTATGGGGAAAAAAATGTACTGCAGCATGGAAAAACTTCCTTCATATACCATCTGTGAATTCAGGATTCTCAAAGAATCTCTCTAATCCGCTAAAACCTATGTTCTTTTATTATTGTAATAAGTCACTAAAGCTAACCAAACTTACAGCGGCCATAGCCAGAATACATAGAAGATTGGCACTGGCAAACAATGAATTATGAAAAAAAGGTCTCCTTCAATGGGATGCTAGATCTAAGGGCCCAATCCAGCTTCCACTGAAGACAATGAAAAGATTCCCATTGACTTAATTGGACTATTACATGCTTAAAGTCAAGTATGTGCATAAAAACCTTGCTGAATTGGGGCACAAACATGCATTCAGTAGAGCTGGTTGGAAAATGGGATATTTTTCCACTGAAATGTTTGAATTTTCATTGTAAAACTGAAACGTTTTTGGCTGAAAACTGAATTTTATTTCTGGTTGAAAATCTTTTTTGTTTTTCCTACTGAAAACTTGGAGAAAGCAGACACTTTCCATGAACATTTTCATGTAGCTGGAAGTCCAGTTTTCCATAGGAAAAAGAAGTGGTGATAGAGAATTTTCAACCCAGTCCTACTACTGAGTGTGTTAGATCTTAAAGTTTTTGTCTTAACAAGGATGATCACCATTTATGTTGTGATGCAGTGTGGCTGGGAGGCAAAGAACAGTAGCATTATATCCCAAAGAATGTAGAGTCAGAGACCCTTTAGTTGAGGGAGGAAAATAATATTAATTGCAAAAATTCCACTCAAACACCCACTTGGATGTTTTGGGAGTAGGGGGCTTTTATAATAAGTAGCTATGTTCAGGTTAGAGGTGGGAAGGAACCCCCTTAAAACTAAAAAGAACATTTTATTCTCCACTGTTCACTAAAAGTTCCATGTTCCTGCATTTTTTTCTAGACTGGAAATGTTCAGTCTTATTAAATCTCATGGAAGGGACTAGAGTCTTCCTGCTGCAGTTAAAACTATTGGGCACTGTCCAGACTAGGAAAATAGGTCATGTTTGACAACATGACAGCTAACAAACATATTTTTAAATAGCGTAGAGTATTTAATGCATTTAAAATCAGTTATCTGGTCACAGTCGATCCCCAGACCTCCCACGAGTGTCAAACATGACTAGCTAATATTTTTTTAAAAGGTATTTAAAAACATATACTTTTTATGTTGAATCTCACTCTCCATCTGTGGGGATATTTTTACTGCGTTTTTTCAAAGTGTGTGAGTGTTTTGTGTTTAAATATATAAGAAATTACCACGCTATAAAACAAGTGTAAGTAATATTGGGACTACAAATTTTGACACTCTCCAATGAAAAAGGTAGCAAGTTCAAAGTTGAGGCTAAAACACTACCCGATTAGTTGTGGCAGACGTCTCAAATCAGGACACTGCCTTTTGTGCCACCACAGGCATGTCAGTCCTTTGTGTTGATTTGCTTCAAAATCTGAAATTACTGACATTGGTTATTTAACAATGGAGTTCCTTATGTCTTAATTTCTGGTTCAGTGACATGACAAACTGTAATTTAAACATGACACATCATCTTAGGCAATTAGATAAAGAACTAATGCATTTAAAATGATGGTTAATTGGTTTAATAAAATTTCATTTTGAACACTTCATTTTGAGAACCCTTGGCTACTTAGAGTTTTTTGTATTTAATAGTCTTGTTAGCTTCAGTAATACTCCTGAAGTGTCCATCCTAACTGAAGAAGGATACCAATTATTTAGATTTTTTTAAAAATCCATTGTTTTTCAGTGCTACCACTTATATAAAGTACTAACTTCTAGTCAAAATAACAATATTAAAAAACACATTTCATTCCTTGGGAGCAGTAACATGGACCCTAGTTACTGGAAACATGTGAAGCCTGGTACCCTGGGATTTTGTTAGCTTTGATGGGATTCTCCCAGCTGAATCCCTGTGTATCACGCTATTCAGATCTGGAGTGTGTGTTGCTTTATGGTCAGATCTAGTTTTTAAAATATAACTTTATTGATTTATGAAATTCCATCTGGAGAGTAGACAATTAATTAAATTTCAGGTGCTATAGCTGAAGTCAGCTTCTGGCATTCACCCTGGAGTTCTGTAAATTACTCTGGATCATTGGAGCTAGCTACAAAAAGGAGAAGTTCATGTCTCCAGCAGAACACTCACACCTGTTCTTTCAAGAACTCCCGCAACAGCACGGCAAGGTGCCTAGAATTAGAGAAGCAGGAAGACAATTTGCCCTATATTCTAGTTTATTGCTTCTCTTCCTTTTACAGAATCCAGCTGCTCCTTTCCTAATATAAGATGGCCTATAATTTAGAGTGAGTAGCTCAAAGGTCATGATAACTGGTTCAGTGAAATTTGGATCTGATTGCATAAACTGCATGTTGCAAAGCTACCAGTGTTGCAATAAACTCAAAGATCACATTTTTCATGTGAACAAACTCCCAAATTGAAAAGCAAATCCCACCCAAGACCATTGAGTTTTACCTGAATTTTTTTTTTACAAAAAATTATACATTAGCCCTGAGTTAACAGGTCTTGGGTAGGGAACTCTGCAGGGAGGAGTGGTGGGGACAATGGAATCAACCTCCAACCACCAGGGACACCCCTGGATCCACATAAGTGTAGACCTCATGGATTCTTCCCTAGGATGCCCCATGGTCTGCTCTGTTGATCATCTTGAGAGATGGTATATTCCAGGCACACTCCATGGCCTTTAGAGTGCAGAGATGCCCCACTGTGTGACCATTCTCTCTTTGTCGGCTTCCTCTCCCACTGCATAGCCTTATTGCAAAATGCAAGTGCTTTAAAGGGTGTGTGCAGACCTTCTGAGCTTGGGTAAATGTCACTCCCTAAAGGTCTTAAGAGTACAAAACATTTATCTTCAGTACAGAACTGGGGTATACAGTGCTTTGCAAAACTCTGCAATAAAACCTGATGCTCAAACAATCATAACAATAAAAATCTACTTGCATGATGATTTGTAATGGGCATAGCTCAAATATTAACCAGGCCTCAAAACAGAAATTAAAAACAAACATTACATGGCTCTGTATAACCCCAAATCTATCCTAGATAAATCTCTATTAGTCACACCTAGTATAATCAGATCCAGCTACATTTAAAAGCCTGATTAAGCAATTATTGCAGCACTATGTGCAATATCTTATCTGCATTTTGCTACAAAATATAGGCTGCAGTATAGCATTTATCACTCAACATTTCTTATCCCAGAAATTAAGACCCAGATTTTCAAAGACATCATTTTGCAAACAGTTCCCATCTACAAACATAAGCCAGGGTTTGTACAGATGCATTGAGTGTTGTATGTGCCTCTGTGTGCGTACACAGGGGCATACACACACAAATGTGTGCCTTTGAAAAGCAATGTCTGCTTTTAAAAAAAAAATGTTATGCCTTATGCTAGGAAATGAATTGGAGATTTTTTTATCTTGAAAATATAAGTCTGTGAAAATAAATGCACAAGAACTGGCCACAAAGCAGCTGACATGAAACTCCAGTGTTTCTAAAGATATAAATAATTGTTGGGAAAATGACACAAAATGCACCAAATAAAGGTGACTGGTGTACTAGTGGATGAGTTTGAGTTTGGTGATCTCCATAAAGTAAGCTTGAAAGCCCAATGCCTTTTAGTAGCCAGCTGTACTCCAGTAAGGCAGAGCTGATGTAGGGTGTATCATGCTCTATTCTAGGCCTGCACAACATGCAGCCCAGGGACCATATGTGGCCCGCACAGACTCACTGTGCGGCCCATGAGGGGTGGGGCAAGCCAAGTGGTGGGATGGGGGGAAGCAGATGGGGGTGGGGCGAGGGCGGGGCTTTTCGGCCCGCAGCTGGTTTTTTTGCAGTAATATGGCCCTTGCTGCTGTCCGAGTTTTGCAGGCCTGCTCTATTCCTTTCTAGGTCAAGCAAAAGGTTCATTACTGGAGCTGCTCAAACTACAGCTGCCTTGTTTTTTTAAAAGGACTGGTAGAAGCAGGGCAGTCCAGTTCAATTTATATGGCAGCAGGAGTCTGGACTTTCATACTCACAAATGAAAAGAAAATTATTAGAGAGACAACCAATTCCTGAACTGTGTAACTGTGAAGAATGGTATTGTTAAAAACAAACTTGCCTTTGTGTTTTGTTTCCCTTTAGTCCACAAAAGAGACCCAGCAGACAACTAATGCCCAAGTGAGTAGATAACTTATAGTCATCCATGTATGATACCATCATATTTTAACTAATGTCACTGCCACATGCAGTGACACAATGTATGAATGTAACAATTAAAAGTCTTTCCAGTGGATGGATTTCTACTTAATTTACATCTTCCTTTGCATTACTTAACTCTGAAGTATATGGCAATGCAATCTGCATGAGTGACACTGTACAAGTTGTGCTGTACTGTGTCATATTCCTTGGGTAATCGTGGTTTATTGGGTCATAGCTCTTGTCATGAGTGATGCTTGCGTGTGTTTTGACTCTGTTTTCCTGTACAAAGTTTTAATGATGCTGTAACGATTTATGTCTGTAGGGTGCTGAACAACAGCCTGTCACTTCTGTCAATGTAAAATCCGAAAAAAATGCTCCTCCTCAAGAATCACAGATGACGAAGCAGAATGCAAAATCCCCTGAACCCGCAGCTCAGCAGCAGGCAACAGCAACAACTACCGAAGCCCCCAAAGATATGGCTAAGGAGAAATCTACACCTACTTCCACACCCTTGAGCAAACTCTTCTGGAGAAAGGTATGTCTAGATTTCAGAATTGTTTCCTCTGCGCCCCACCTCCCCAGTTTTGGGAGATAATATAACTGGATTCCTGATGAAGGAACCAAAGCCAAGACGTTAAGCAAGATCTCATTTTTAAACAAGGTAGGTAAGTGTGAATGTCTGTGCAGTTACTACCATTGCACATGTGCTTTGTGTAGTTGAATGTGCAAATGGCTAGTGATGGTAATTTGCATGTGTATTTACTTTACTAGTGTGTAGTTATGCGCTTCTGGAAAAGTCCTATATGATTTAATAAAGAGTAATAACTTTCTATAGAATTTTTTGAACTAACCCTATGAACAGGTGATATAAATATCCATTAAATTACATGGGTTGGTTTAAAAATCCTTTAGAGATTATATTATTCTTTAATAAATTCTATAGTTTTTAGAGTAATTTCCATAGAAGTCTATTTCTTTTTATAGGAGTCACCCGATTTATTTGTTTTACTCATGTGAACAGTCTGAAAATCTGTCCTTGCCTGGCTGTGTTTCTTCTGAGTTTCAAACAGGAATGAACTTGCTTATAAGTTTGTGGGTTCAGACTGACTGCTTGGCAGCCCTTAGTTAAAACAATGTATTTGATAGAAACTAGCAGGAATTATGAAAATGAAGCAGTGGTTTCTATGGTTCTTTGTGGTACATACACAAAAAGCTGGGCCCTTTCTAATTTTATTTATCAGAGGAACTGACTAAAGTATACTGAATCATTGTATTGTAAATAACTGCCCGCCTGGGCTACTGTTCAAATTTAGATGCCAAAAATGAAATTCTCCCAAATAAATACATACTGATTAAATGAAGCCTATGAGTGTCTGTCTATAATTTCTCTGCTGGACAGAGGAATTGGAGACATCGTTTTTGTATGCCACTAACACTGAATATTTATGGTGCTTACTAGTTCACAGATGGAGCAAGCATGATTTGCTTGTTTCATTTCACATCCAAGACAGTTTAAAGTGGTTGTCTGGTTTTATTATTTTGCTATGGCATTGGATGAATCAGGTATTTGTAATGAAAGGAAGCCTGTAAAGTGGGAAAAGAGATATCTGAGAGCTTTCATATTGTTACGGAAACCGTACCAACTTTCTGAATATGTCGGGCTCAACTGAGATGCAGAGGAGGATGCATACTGAGCCTCAAGATGGGATAAGAAGAGAAACAGCTGAAGAGAAAGGGGCAAATCCATTATGTTGTAAATCCATTGACGCCAATGGGAGTTCTACCATAAATTCACTTAGTCCAAGTTCTCAGTTTTTAATAAATAAGTAACCTAGTCTACTGTGTACGAGGAAAGAAGGGAAATGGAGATCTGTCCCTGAACATTAACTCTCATTGAAGACTTATGTGCCAAAATTCCATTAAGACTAATAAGTGAGATTATGCCTTCTACAGAGGGCCAATACAAAGCCTCTGCACTGTGGGAGTCCCACTAAAGTCTCCTGAGGGCTTCAACTGGATTCAAATAGTGCAGAGGCCTTCTGCATGATGGTGCGTTTCATCCAGTGTGAATATCAGCTGCCCTCACACACCACAACCCCGCCCAAATATGTCAGGCCCAGGCAACTCTCTCCATTTGTTTCTTCTTTTTCTTTTTTAACCTCTATCAATCTGAAGGGAAGACTGAAAGGGTATGAGGACATCTCAAGACACTTCCTGGCACGTGGAGCTTCTGGAACCTGCAAAAAGGGCTTAACCACCCACTTTGACCACTTTGAAACCTGGACCCAAATTTTGCTGCATGGGCCTATCTTTGCCTAATTTTGAATTATCCAGACTTCCATATTCTGCAAATCTTGGCTGGAAGTCTTATGAGAACAAGATTTGTTGCGAGATTTCTGGTCTTTCCTGCTTCCAGACAGGATAGAAATATCATGAGCTAATTGGAGCCAAATAAAGGGGTAGTAAAAAATAAAAAAAATTGCCCAACTTTTACAAAGCTCTAAAAAATATTGTTTTTAATTTTATCTGAAAGCCTTGGCTGCTTTTTATTTAATCCAAACCAGTGTTTGTCTAGCTTTAGAAGTCACTTGATTTTTGTCAGACAAGCTGAAAAAATATTTGCATGGCTAGCTGAACAGGTGTTATTTTTAAATGTTTTGTTTTCTCGGTAGGAAACAAGACATATTGTAATTACTTCATAATAAAATCCCTGGCTTGGCTTTAATGATTGAAATAATGCATTGCACCAGTCTACAACTCCCTGTGGGGTGTTCATGTTCATTCATGTTCCCTTGCTCTTTCTCATTGTAATGTAGCTGATTTAAAAATACATGAAAATATATCTTTTGTCTCCATTAATGAACTAGTTGTTGTCAAAGGAAGGTTGATTTTCATGGAAGAATTATTTTATCTTATCTCATACATGGCAGGCACAGTCAAAATTTGGCTAATTAAAAATATGAACCAGGTTCCCAGCTGGTGTGAATTAACTCTTCATTAATTCCAGTGGAACAATGCTAAATTACACCACCTGAGCTTCTGATGCTTTATTCTATTAATATAAAATAATCTTTGGACCCAGTTCTTCTCCCACATACACTGTTCTACAGTCATTGAAGTTTATCTTGTTTATGTGGGTATAAACCAGTGGGAAATTTTTGTCTTTTAAAAATCTCACTCTTCTCTCTGTTTGGGAAATGGGCACTGTAGGTCAAATCTGAACCTTACATTGATGCAAACACTAGAGTAACTCCATTGATTTGACCAGAGAGAACTGAATTCAATGGAGTTACTACAGATATAAACAGGTGTAGCTGAGAACAGAATCTGGCCCTTTATAGTTAGATTTTTTTAAAAAAAATTACCCATTTGGTTTGAATGATTATCCCTTACCAGCAAAAGATTTGTGTCACTTCCTTAGGTTTTCTTGATAGAGGAAGATATTATATTTCCTTTAACCAGGAATCTTGGTGACCTAATCAGCTGAGGCCAAAGAAATGCATAAATGCACAAAATGATTTCCCCCTTATAGGAAACTCAGATTGCTTTGGAGATATTGCTTGTTGGTTTTTATTTTTATTTTATCAATTCCTTTTGTATGCTTAACATACTGCTCTCTTTCCTTAGTTGTTAGAGAGCAGAAGCTATTAGCAGCTCAAAATAAGTGTCTCTAATTCACACCAATGTGTAGTGCTTCTTTTGAACTAACAAACAGAAACAACCATCAAACAGATCCAGTTACTACTACTTTTCCAGCAGGATTCCCTGGAATCTAAAATCCTTGTCTCTAGAAGGTGCTTTCACTTCAAAATATAACTAATGAAGTGACTGTCAACACACTGTAGTGCTAATGCTTTCATTAGAGCTCGGTAAACAGTGCAAAATAATATCTGTGAATGCTGGTTCAACTTTCCAAATTAATTCACTTCTGCTGTATTTGACCCCATTTTGTAATCACTTTCCAGGAATATTCTCACAAATGGTTGGAATGTTTGCCAATGTAGCCTTTCTATTTTTTAAGCAAATGATGAATATTAGAGAACAAGCAAATTTTGCATTTGTAATCAAAAGTATTTGCACTGGAAACCTGATTCCAGGACTAGAACATATCTAGGCATAGAAGTATATCACATGGCCCTTTTGAATAGAGAATAATTACAAACAAGCTGCAGGCTAAGAAGGATTCAGGGAAATTGGTTAGTCAATTATCTCAAATAATAGATACATTTTGGAGGGGACAATCACAATTTGAAGCTGTTACAGTTTTGATGTCATAGGTGTATCAGCAAAAGACTGCCTCTTGTACTGAGAAGGGAGGATTCATCTATTGACAGTATAGCCAGCAACCCAGCTGTCCAGCAGGTATGATAAGCATGTACCAAACAGCATCCTTCAGCACTGAGTCATTAGCATGGAATTTGCAGAGCAAACAGTACTTGAAGGGTGGGTGCCATGGAGAAGGAAGACGAATATTTGGGTGGAGAAGGTGGTTATAATGTATTACCCAGGCCTTATCCAGTCCTTTAAGTGCTTTGCCAACCTCCACTGCAGAATGTACTACTGGCAAAGTGGCATGGGAATAGAGGGTGAGGGTTTCATCTGAACTCTGGTCCTTTTATCCTAACTAAAGGGGCCAAAGCAACGTAAAGGGGCTTTAAAAGGGAAGTTCCCTTGTGTAGTAACTGGGGGAGACAGGCATGGCTGATTTTTGAGAAACCCCTTGGAAGTCCTAGTGTAGCGGGCATGCTAGGGTGGGGCTAGGGATGGGACAGGAATCAAGAGCTGGGCCACAGCATATAGCACTACAGAGGTTCTGGACAACGCCACTTCCTGTAAGCAGGCAGGGACAGGCTGCAGTAACTTAAACAGAACCTTTCTAAGTTACATAAGGGCCACCCAAAACCAGAAGGGCGCAACAGTGGCTTAAAGCCATTTTACTTCTCCCACTGGACTAGGAGTTCTGCTATGTGCCTCTTAAGCAGCAGAGGTCAAAAATCAGATCCAGCTGCTTTTTTAAAAAATTGAAACATTGCAAAAGACAAACTCTAAATTAATACTTATGCATTACAAGAAAATACAGCTTGGTTTGTTAGCTAGCAAATGCATGGCCCAAGAAAAATAGAAAAGTAGAGTCTTATGCAGGGTGGAGATTAGACTTAGATAGGGAGCACCAAGCTGAAACTGCCATGTGAGAATAATACAGAAGACAAGGTATAGGATTTACTTTAAACTTCAGAAAGGATGCTCAGTAAATGAAACAAAACCTTATAGCCAGCTCATTACATCAGGCCCAAAAATAAATTACATTTTCACTTTCACTGCATTTTGTATAGTACTCACATAAAAGAAAACACTGACCTGAAAACTCCTAGGTACTGGTACAACATCAATTATTTAATTGTAGGAAGGCCTGAAAGTCTTGTAAGTCAGAGGAAGAATTCAGAGCTTAGACAATAACTTACACACATACCACCATTACCACTTTAACTAAATTTTTATATTAAAAGGAACAGGTAACAGTATCTTATAGGAAACAGAACAGTACTTTCCCATGAATAAAAAAGCTGTAAAATACTGTTATAAATCACAGAGGCTCAGAAAAGTATTATTTTAAATAATAAAAATACAATGGTAGCTCTGTAATAATAAAGCTAGTGGGTAGATTTAATTTTATTCCTTCAAACAAGGTAATCACCTTGACATACTATTCTAAGGTTTTGGCTGGCTCTCTGCAAAGTCTGTTTTCTCTCTTTTTAAGGAATTTAAGCTCAGTCATATTGGTGCAATTCAGGAGTGACTCTTGAATTTTGTGAAATTAATTCCAATTTACCCCAGTGTAATTGACAGAAGAATTTTGACTTATAAATCCAGAAAGCTAGTCAATGTAATTTATGGCTATAGGAATATCACTGTGTATTCAAGACAAATAAAGATGATAAAATTGCTCTCCCTATAGTTTATTATTATACAAATTGTAGATTCCTCCTTATAAAAGTAATCACAGAACATAGTGTCATTTTTAATTTTTATTGCTGCTTTGTTGAGTAAAGAGGAAGACAGGTCCATACTCTAGAGGAGAATTTAGGTTAATGTAAAATCATTCAAAGTTTATTGACCATTCATCTTTGTCAGGCTCTTCCCATTAAACTTCAGCTGCTGTCAAGAGCATCTCTCAAAATCTTTGGAATAGTAAATGGGAACATTTCTTCTGGCCTTCCATCAGAAGCAGAGTTTTAAAAGTATGCAAAAAAAAAAAAACAAACTTGTAATTTGGAGGGTTATATTCCCTTTGGAAGACTGTGCACAGCGCTCTCTAAAATTAAGAGGAGTTATATCCATTCTGTAATGTGCTGTCAGATTCCAGGAATCTACAAAATGTAGGACAACTTGGCCTCTTTTACCTTACCGGAATTTTGTGGTGCCTCTTCAGTTTCCTTTCACATAATGTCAGGTTTGCATATCCTGCTCTGACTCTTCTTCACAAACTCTGATTTCTAATTTAGTCAGCACTACATGCAAGAACATCCATTAGAGAGAACCTAACTAAAGATCATCTCTCTTTAGGAAGCCATTATCATTCCAGCATTATCACTTGTTGTTTTATAAGTACACTTTGAAAAGGCTACTTGTGGTTTCAACCACCATGAATATTCATTGTTTCACAAAATAGCCTAATAAACCCTAGGACCCTAAGTTCAGAATATTCCAGAGTCTAAAAATATATCGGGTAAAACGGTCAAAACCATTTTAGTGGTTTTGGAATTGCTGGAATTGCTATTGTGGCATAGCCCCCTGGTGGAGATGCAGCGTAAGCCATCAGAATTTCTTCTGCTCACATAGCTACACTACCAACGACATTAGCTAAGCCAACAAAACACTCTTCTCTTGGCATGGTTGTATCTACACCAGAGATTTTGCCAGCATAACTATGTCAATTGTGTAACTCAAAGTTTAACCAATTGCTTGACTATTGCAGTTTGATGATAAAAATATTCCAGAGATGAAGCAACCAAACAGGCAATTTATTGTTTAAGCACAAAGCAGTACAGGAAAGAGAGTTAGTACATCACTGATCCTTCCAGGAAGTAGTTTCTTGCAGGGTGCTCAGTTCATCAACACAGAAGATCTGCTCCCAAAATATGCCTCCAAAACTTCTTATATTTATACCAAATAGTGTTTACAAGTCAGAGCTTTCCATACGTCACGGAATTCTAGCCCACCAGTCCATAACCAGTTCTGTCCTTTTATTATCTTCTGTTTTAGACAGTACATCCCTGGTGCCAAGGGGTGCTGGGGCATGTCCCAAGCCTGTACCAGGGCAGAACATTTATGTATCTTGACTCTGACAAGTTTCCTATCTGCCTATGCCAAATGCTGAATTGTACTATTAAAAGGTATTGGGTACTTTAGCATCAGTAAGTAAATAGAATACAATTTAGCATGACTTCCCAATACTGTGGGATGCCTAATTAAAATGTGTATTAGCAACATTGCCCAGATAAAATGAGAGATTTCATAAGCAGTTGTCATCACTGCAAATTAGATGTGCATTTTGTACATGCCTATTTTTTAAAAAATCTGGCTCTGTAATTGCATTTATAAAGTAGGTTTGATATTATTTTAAATTGGTAGTTTTATTTAACTTTACTAAAGCTTTCTGACTCTACATTTCTTGCTCTTAAATTGTACTGTCCAGTGACCAATGAATAAAAATACCTCACTACTGTAAGTATAGTGTTGTGAGGCATGGAATATTCAACAATTAATTTCTCTGAATGGCTGATTATCTCTTAATATTTTCTAACAGCACTTCTTTCTTCCTTCCATCCCTCCAGTATTTGGCATTTCTTCCCAGGATGCAACTGTTATCACTAAAGAAACTAAACCCCCTGCACAGAAAGCACTTGAGAGAAAACTAATTCAGGCTGCAGCTGTAACAGCAGTAGCCTTAATAGGATCCCAAATGCTAATTTTTGAAAGATGAGTTCCTAGAAGCTAAGGGTATGGTTACACTTACAAGATTATAGCGCTATTGGTTATAGCAGTCCCCTTATACAGTAATATGTATAGCGCTATTGTATGTCCACACTCAGATGCGCCAGTGGTATAGCATGGCCACATTTGGGGCACTTAATGTGGCATTAAGAGCAGCGCATTAGGGCAGGTATCCCAGCATTCAGCTGGGTGCAACGTGCTTTTTAAACGAGGGAGGTGAGGGGGGACGCGTTGTGTGTATGCGGAGGGAGAGAGAGAGTTATTTTTCTGTTCTTCTGAAAGCCTGTCAGTGAGCCTCCGTTCACAGAAGGCTTTGTTTTCACACAGGCTCCCTCCTTAAACACTTGCATTGTTTATCTGCCGAGTTCAGAGAGAAACTCTAAAGAGGTACTTCCGCATTCCTCCAGCCGAGTTCAAAACAAAGGGAAGAGACGTCAATTGCCTTAAATGGCTCTAGGCATCTCCAGAGATCACTTGTAGCGCAGTGGGTGTCCACATTCTTGCTGTAGCGCTACAGCAGCTGCGCTACAGCCCTTATTCCCCATGCGGAGGTGGATTAACAATAGCGCTATAACTCAGCAGTTATAGCGCTCTACGTGCCTTGCCAGTGTGGACGGGGAGGAGGTTATAGCGCTCGTGGGGGCTTTATAGCGCTATAAAATGCCAGTGTAACCAAGCCCTTAGTCACTGCCTTACTGAGCCACTCTTCCAGTTTGTGCAATGAACCATTTTCTTCTAGCACACAAATGGTGAATTGATTGTGTGTATTCATGAAGCAGATCAAATAGAAATACTGATTAAAATTATTACTATAGATTAACTGTTTCATAAACCTACGCACCTTTAAATTCTGTTCACAGAATAATTTTTAAACACACTTTAGATGCACACATTAATTTCTAAAAGAGGAACATTGCAATTAAATGTAATGCTGGAAAAAGTTACGACTGTGAACATCTCAACTTGATTCCTATCAAAATTCCGTTCACCCCAATGACAAAGGAAAAAAATGCCCAGGAAAAAAATAGATCAGACAAACCCATGTTTAGCAATATATCACAATCTGTTTCATCAATGAATGTTGGGAAATGTGAGGCTAATTTCTCTGAACTAATATACAGTCCAATCCTGCCATACTTACATTGGAGGGTGCTGTTAGTGGTGTCCTCACAATCAATGGCATTACTTGTATGAGAAGGTGCTATGTAGTGTGAATCAGGTTGGCAAAATTGGGCCTATAAATACTTAGGGCACAGTTGTGACCACTGCTATGTGCCTGAGTGGGGGAGTAAGGAAGTCAATACACACATTACCAGTGGCAGCATGGGGTGGGGAGAAACAACTTGCACTGGGCCGCTACTTCTATTTCCGTGCAGGGAAATGGGTGGGCAAGGTCAGGATTAAAAGAGCCTTGGTTCTGCCCCTCGAGTGAGCTCTCCAGAGCAGGGGAGGTGGAGTGGCCGGGGATGTTATCTGTAGGTACAGGGCTGGATCAAATTACCTTTCTTCTGGAGCTTGGGGAGAACCAGTAACCAGATGGTGACTATGCCTGGTCCTGAGGCAGTAGGACTCTGCCCTCGGGGGCTTATAACAAAGCTGCAGTTGAGCCTTTAATGGGTCCAAATGATCAAAACAAAAGAAGAAGAAAGGGAGGCATCAGCAGTAGGGATGAACAATTACAGAGATCCTGTGGGCCATTCGCATGAGGGGTGCAGAGAGCCTACAGCCAATCATTCATCAGCTGAAGTAACAGTCATGGTGGGGAGGGCTATACTGTGGAGCCTTTGAGATGGGATAAGGAGTGGGGTGAAATCGATATCTTCCCTTGTAACCCTCCCCCCACCAGTCTCCATGCATTTCACTCATAAAAGGTTGCATTATATCTAGACAATCAATATTATTTACTGCAGATTATTCATGCACTTTTCCAAACCCATTTTCAAAAATTCAGAAGATGTGCTTTATACCATGGGCACCTGTGTGCGCATGTTACAGCTCCCAGGACACAGAGGAGAGCAGGTGTTACAGCCTATAACAATAGAGCTGTGATTCTTTAGTTCAAACTATAGCAGATCATGCTTTTCAGGTCCCCAATTCAATCCCCAATGTGTAAGCCAAGGGGAGGTCATCATATAGGCACATACATTAAAATAACTTTATACGGAATACATTAATTTTGCATGCATTCTATACATTGATGTGACACATTTACAGCAGTTTGTACAATATTTTAAATTATATTCACTGTGTTAGTAATGTAAACAGCAGGTCATGTTTAAATGTCAACGTTTAGTGTAACTACTTCCATTTTAGTTCGATGTTTAAGGTGCTGAATGCAAAGTAAGACGCGTCTATGATGTTATGCATCATTCTGCAATTGGCTGTAAAATGCTGCAAAGGCTTGGTTCAGGCAAACTATTTGGGTTATTTCCATCAGCTTGATCTCTAAAACAGAAAGGAAGATGCTTCTCTATATGGTGACTGTGAGTTCTGAATGAATTAACATTTCTTTAGTGCACAGGAGAAAGTCTTATTGTCTACCTGGGCAGGGACGTTGTAAAAAATTTTATAGTGGGGGTTCTGAGAGCCATTGAACCAAACTGTAAATCCCATATATATGATGGAAACCACTTCAGGAAGGGAATGCAGGAACACACTTAGTTCCAGCACTTATGTACCTGGACAGTTATAAAAGAGAGAACAGTCAGCCAAGGAAATATACCATTACCCCATTTTCAAGTGGGATCTGAAGTATCCATACATTGGTGAGGCACCTATGTTCCTCCTGGCTGTGTTCTCTGTTGCTCACTTGAACACGATAAGTTCTCAGAGGTGTGGCCCTGCGTAGGCTGTGGAATGAGGCATTCAACTAAATAGACACAATTTTTCATTAATACTTTAGAGCAGAGCGGGCAAACTTTTTGGCCCCAGGGCCACATCGGGATTGCAAAACTATGTGGAGAGCCGAGTAGGAAGGCTGGGCCTCCCCAAACAGCCTGGCCCCTGGCCCCTATCTGCCTTCTACCACTTCTGCCCCCTTCAGAGGCCATGACCCATCCAACACCCCCCCCCAACTCCTTGTCCCCTAACCACCCCCTCCTGAGACCCCCAACAATAACCGCCCCTCCAGGACTCTATCCCCTGACTGCCCCAACACTTATCCTCTCCCCGACCCCAACAGGGCCCCCGGGATTCTCACGCTTATCCAACCTTCCCCCCAAACCTCCATCACATCCAACAGCTCCCTGTCCCTCAACTGCCTCCGGACCTCCTGCCCCTTATACAACCCCCCGGCACCAGCTCAGTTACCATGCTGCTCACAGCAGCATGTCTGGCAGCCGCACAGCCCGGCCGGAGCCAGACACACAGCTCTGCAAGAGTGCGCAGCCTCCCCCCACTAGCTGCCCAGAGCGCTGCCCGCATGGCAGCGTAGCTATGGGAGAGGGAAAACAGCAGGGGAGGGGCTAGTCTCTCTAGCCGGGAGCTATGGGGCCGGACAGGACTGTCCCATTGGCTGGATGTGGTCCATAGGCCATAGTTTGCCCACTTCTGCTTTCAAGAATCAGAGGGGTAGCCGTGTTAGTCTGGAATTGCAGAAGTGACAAAGAGTCCTGTGGCACCTTAAAGACTAACTGAAATTTTTTCAGAGCATGAGCTTTTGTGGGCTAATACCCGACGGGTTATGCAACCCGTCGGTTGCATCCGATGAACCCAGTCCTGCTAAATTTTTCCAAATTTATTTGGAACCCAGTCCTACTAAATGCAGAGCACCTCTTGCAAATTTCTGAGCACGTTAACTTTCATGAATTCCAGTGGAATTTGGGGACACTCAGGTGGTGTTCTAGACCCCATAGGATCAGGACCTTGGTAAGACAATGGATCTGATTCTCCATTGCCTTGCAGCATCTCATGTAGTTCTTTACACCTGTGCAAAATGTTCCGGTGGAGTGGGACGACAGGGACAGCACTACTAATATGACTGAGTAGAGAATTCTGAGTCTGATGTTGTTCATCCACCCCACATTTCCTTTGCACTGCTGTGAGTGACTAATCCCGGAGAAAGCCAGTGAAGAATCGGACCCACTATTGTTTTCACAAGTTATTTAATCTTATTCCCATTTCTGTTTACAAACCCCTGAGCCTCTCACTCATAATTGATCCTCCTCTCACTCATGCTCATTTTACAGAGATGTAACTGACTTAAGTGAAATTACTCCTGATTTATACCACCGTACATATTCACATTCTTTGTTGATTACAGTTTTGTTTTAAATTTTGCATAAAGGTGAATATTGTACTTGGGAACTAAGGCCCCAATTCAAGAAAGCACTTTTCTGAGCAAAGGTCTCAACATACATTTAACAAAGCTTCCACTTAAATCCCACTGATTTAAATGTTTTCTTGAATAGGGATGGATTTAAGCACATGCTTCAGTGCTTTCCTTACTGGGGGCCCTAAAGGTTGTAATGCAATTCATAGAATAATTGTACCTGATGCTCATTCTTTCTGTATGGAATTACTGCATTTCTAACTCAGGGCATCATCATTACATTATAACAGCAATAAAAACAGTACTGATTAAAAAGTATGAGAGATGAATGATTTTCTGCCTTCTTAATATTTGTCAAAAATAACTCTAGACTGCACCAGAAGACACAGAGGTTGTAATTAATGAGAAAGAGGAGGCATCCTTAGAAGCAGTGGCTCCTGACAAAGATGAGACTAAAAGCCCCAAAACTGCAGAAGTAAAACCTAGAAGAGAAGAAAATAAAAACCCCAAAACACCCCTGAGGAAGTTTTTTAAACTGGTAAGGAGAGTCTTTGAACAAGAAGATCTGAGGGAACCTTGTTCAACACTTGTGAGTGGTGACTTTATAAGCAATTCTCCTCATGAGTTTACAGTTCTGTTTGCGTACAGCATCCAAAGCTACATATGTAAATAATGGAGACAATCTTTATAACTGACCAGAGGCATGTAAATGCTCTTGTCAAACTATGAAAACATTTGTGTGCCTACTTTGCATGTGAAATTACTATTACTATACATAAAATATCATTATTTATATTTCGGTAGAGCCCAAAATGTGCTAGGTGCTGTAAAAGTGTCACCCACTGTTTATTTAGTGTTGCATAGCTCCCTCTAGCGGCTTCTCCACAAGTGTTCACAGGTCTGCTAGAGCTAACAGCTCCTAAGTAGCAGAGATAGAGCCTGATCCAAAGCTCATTGAAGTCCATGGGAGTCTTTTAACTAATTTTGGTGGTCTTTGAATCAGGCAGCAAGTTCTTTAAATCAGAGATAGTGGGTTATGCTTAGCATGTTAACGGTCTCAGGTTCAAACCTCATTGTCAACCCAAGCGTGGTTAGCTGCCTAGCCCTGGTCTACACGGGGGGGCGGGAGATCAAACTAAGATACACAACTTCAACTATGAGAACAGCGTAGCTAAAGTCGATGTACTTAGACCAACTTACTGTGGTGTCTTCATGGCGGTGAGTCGACTGCTGCTGCTCCCCCGTCGACTTCGCCTGCGCCTCTTGCAGCGATGGAGTACATGGTCAACGAGAGAGCACTCGGGGATCAATTTATCATGTCTAGACTAGACACGATAAATCAATCCCCGATCAATCAATCTCACAGTGTCGATCTCCACCGTAGTGTAGACCTGCCACTAGATACAGACCCTTACTTCACCAATCTTGCAATCTAAAAAGACAAAATGAAAATATAACCCTCAACTGCTGACAAAGTGGGGTGGAAATTGAAACAACATACAAGAAAGCGATCAAGGTAATAAGTGGCATGTATCATTATTTCCATGGACATGAACCACTATCATGGTGAATGCACATGCAAAATGACAGTGGCAATTGTACACTCATTCACTGCAAGTGAGGTCACTTCTTCAAATGATCCTAAAGAAGCATAAAACAAAACAGTCCTAGAAAGAAAACGCCCATCTTAAGTTACCATGGCAAAACAAACAAGACTCTGTTAAAAAGCACTAAATGTAATACTGCTCTAATCAGAGCAAGGAGTGGGCATAACCCCTTTCAGCTTTTCTGTTTTCTGCTTCTTTAAAAGAGGAAGAAGCTGACGTATTATCCTCATTATTAAAGAATAAAAACAAGGAAATTATATCCCCTCCATGCTGGAAACAGAATTGTACTAATTGCATAACTGCACCTAGAGCATTTTGAACTATTTATTGTTGATTTAGCCCATTTTGGTGTATCCATTCATTCCGAAACAGACCCTGATTTCCTTTGTTGTTCTTGAAGCATGTGCCAAATAATTTCACTGAATGATTTTCACTTTACTGGATACTATCCATCTAGATATTGAGTTGGCATATTATTTGACGTGCGATTGGTCACCTACGTTGCACAGTGTTATTTCTGCTCTCTAACTGGATGCAAGTTTTTAAAAGCAGAATGATGAATAACATTGTAAAAAATGATGAATAATAAACTTTCCTAACATTTTTCTACTAATAATCACATGCTGAAATACGTATGAAGTGTTTAGGATTCCCCAGATGTTGTCTAGAGTTGGATAATTATAGTTTCATGTCTCTCCACCTCATTCTGCTCCCCTGGCACGATCTTCCACTCCAGGGGGTCACATGCAGGGAGAAGTTCCTATGCTCCAGTTGTGCTTGGTACTGTACAGAGATGTGAGATGTATGTGGTGGGGAATCTTTTTGCACAGAACAGCTGGTTATCATGGGGACCTGTGCTAGTACCATAACTGTAATTTCCACTCAAAGGCTATTCGATTTCATCTGTATGTCTCCCTAGGAGGGCCACTTATGGGGTGTCGGACCAAACAATCAGGCCCACTGTGCTTGGATTGTACCTTTCAACTTTTCACCACTGCCTATATGCCTCCTACATCTGGGTGATGAGTTTAATCCTTAGCACCTGATACCTAAATCTCCTAAGCTAAAGCAATGACTTACATGTTTAGATCTGTTTTTATAAAATTCTCGCCTACAAAATAGGAGAAAACCCAACCTGTGCCAAATATGTGCTTCCTGATACTACACCTAAAAGAGACATAACATGTGATACTGTGGCAAGGAGGCTACTGGAGCTGTGAAAAACGACTTAAAGAAATACCCTCGGCTGTACAAGATGTGCCACACACTTGATACAGGCCACCAACTCATCTGACACTTCCTTAGGAAAATCTTGTGTTCCCTTGACAAGGGTAGAACAAGCAATAAATCCTTAAAAGATAGTATCTTAACAAATATTTATTCAAGGGCCTCTGATATTTAAATGATTATTACAAGGGAGCTAGTATCTGGAATGGAATGTTACAGGGCCTCATGGTTGCATGGTCACAAGTTTTGTGGTTGGGTAATGATTTATCTCTAGCTTGGCTGTTGTTGTTATATTCCTTTAGGCAATGGATGTATCATTACAATTATTGAAGTTGCTGAAGTAGGCAGTGTCTTAATTTTAAACTGATTATCTGGCTTTCTATTTTAGCCCCTTTGCTTGTGGAAGGGGATCCAAAAGGCTCTCACTTGCACCATTGCTACAAATATAAGAGATTTTGTCCATGCTGTGTTTCATTTGACACCTTCAGGTTAACCTGATGAGTCAGAAAAGTAAAGAGATCCCTCACCTCTATTTCTTGAGGTAGGTAAACAAGGGGACAGTCAATAAAAATGAAAAGCAGCAATATTAAGAATTATTCAAAAGGAAATACTCTGCATTATATAAATCAATGAATAATTTGCCAGCAGAACTTTCTGCTACAAGATATCATCAGGGCCAAGCGTTCAGCATGATTCAAAACCACAGTATATATTTATATGGATAATGAGAACATCCACAATTATGTTACATAAAAAAACCAAAAAGAGATATCCATCCTGAAGCTTACGAGAAGGATGGTCTTCTATTTAAGGCTCTGGACTAGGGTTCAAGATATCTAGGTTCATTTTTGGCTCTGCCACAGATTTCCTGTGTGACTTTAGACAAGTCACTTAATCTCTGTGCCATGATTCCCTATCTGTAAAATAGAGAAATATTATCCCCAACTGGTGGGTGCTGCATGGATTGTTCGTAAGGCGTTCAGATATTATGGTGAAAGGGGCCCTATACGAGCCAAGATGGATACAAGCCAACCAAGCACTAGCCTATGGTGGGTTATTCCATAACTGGAATCTTTACAGAGATTCTAACACTTTCCTCTGTCTGTAAGGTATGTTCCAGATGGAGAAGCAGTTTATCAGTTCCTCTTCCTCCATTAAAAGGGGGAGTTGTGGAGAATTAGTACTTCTGAAAGAAAAAATCAAAGACCATGGATTCAACCAAGTGCCAGCTAATCTCCCTGCTCCCAGAAAAGGATTCTTAGCAAGTGAGCAGGCAGTCAGTATTGTCACCATAGTCTTCCAGGATTACATGAAACCTGTTGGGAGAAGCTACTAGAAGGAAGCAGTACATGCCTTGCCTCCATGGGCATGACCCCTTTCCAGTTTCTGCAATCCACTTTTGGACAGTGTGGGCCTCCCCATCAGAGTGGAGGTAGCAATCACTTCCACTAACAATAACCTCCCTAGTGGACTTTTCACAAATGGGGGTCCTGAGCCTGGAGCAATTTGGCAGTTTGAGGACAAAAACCAATGGCCATCCAAAGATTATTCAAAGTGAGCCAGTTATACGCAAGAATGATAGAATTTGTCTTTTTTTTTATTGGAGGCAAAAATCTGGTTTTGAGATGTTATGAGCCTACAGCAGTTTTAGTTTTGCTTCCACTGTTTTGGTTAAGCAGAAGACCTCTCTCTTCAGTGGAACACAAAAGACAAGTTAGAGCCTCAGGCTGTTTGATGAAGATTTATAATTGTTTATCTTTGATTACCAGTGAAGGAATGAGGTCCCTATTTTTTTCATAACTCAGAGATTAGATTTCCACAGAGGAAATGGAACAAATTATTATTGAGAAATGCCCTGGACCACATGTTTTGTCATCTATGGTCCACAGGATATTAGACAGTGGAAATATTCTTATGGCCCTCAGTTGAGCAAGGAGAGAAGAGGTTTGTCCAATGTAGTGAGGGCAGAGGTTGATCAAAGCTAATCAAGGCCTGAACAGAACAAAACTTTTTGGACTTCCTGGGTGGGCTGTTCCTGTTTCTCCTGGACTAGACACTTTCTGTCAGGTTCCTGCTCTGGATGAAGTCTTTTCTTTCTTCTTTTCCTGAGTTCTTGATTATTCTTTTATACAAGAGAGTACAGGCAGAACAGCTCTGTGCCACCCGCTGTTCTGCTTTTGACCAAGACAGGTTCCCCTGCAATCATATGATTCCAATCCCAAGGAATCCATTCTCCTTTAATTCACCATGAATGAGGAGAGTACTAATAACAGTCAGGGGGCAGAGTGTGGGGTGGAGGGATGTGGTGCTACTCTACTCAAACTGTGCCAAGGGCCTGACCCTCACTTAGAAGTCCATAGTAGTTGGGCTTTTCTGCTAAAATTATGAGCATCAGTATGGCTAATGTTCTTGACATTTAGAACTGTAAGGGCTAGAAATAATGAAATACTGTCACTTGGAGTAATTCATGATGTCATATGTAATAAAAAAGCTGAAAACTGTGGCAACTTAAAAACTGGACAGTAGGAGACTGTAGCGATGATTGAACCTGATGATATTCTGAACAAAAAGAGCTCTCAGTCATGCTTGTTGCAATTTCCATTGCTTCACACTGACTCAACAGACATTCTATCCTTCAGAGTGATGTTTGAGGTTGTGTGTGGAGATTGTGTTGTATTGTGCTGGGAGAGTTGTGTGGATTTGTGTGGGTGGTAGATGAAAGGTGTGTGTTGCCATGAGGGTCTACACGTGTATGAGGCTATTGTGTTGCTGTGTGGTTGGTTGTGATGGTGTGTGTCCCAGAGGGGTTGTGCTGGTAGATTTATGTTGGTTTGTGTGAGTGGCAGCTGGTCCCCCAGCTGTTCAGTCTCCCTCGTACAACCAATGAAATTGTTGCATGCAAATTAGCTATAGAGAAAGGGTGGCATTTGGTTGAATTACCTCTGATATCATAATGATCTTGGACTCTTAGCATGGAGTAGCTGTACACCGTACCTGTACACCACACAGGTGTGATTTGTGAAATATAAATGCCTGAGAACTAAACACTGGACAGTAACAGACCATGAAACCCAATTATGATTTAATCTGGTGATATTCTGAACAAAAAGAGGTTCTAAGCCTGCTTGTAGCTGCTTCCATCACTCCACCCTGACTCATACATTTTAAGCTTCAGAGTGACTCACAGAGAGACAATCTTAAAATCTTGTTATGTAGAGTAAATACTACAACACCTATTGGAGTCATTAGGGAAGGGCTAGCAGGACACACCACCAAGTACTGACTCACTCCAAGCCCGTATAATGATATTAAACCTAAAGGAATGTCAGTATTATTTTGCTTGAACTATAGGCCACATCTGTAATCAAGCATGGATGCAAAATCCTGTCCTGCCACTCAGGCATCATTGATCAAAACCAGTATGTATCATATGCCATGAATATCTGCAGATATTATGAGGAAGCTTTTGAACAGTATAAAATTTCTCTCCTTTCTCTGACCACAATGAATTATAAACCTGAGGTCAATGGAAAAGCTAGGATTGAGTTGTTATGTATGTGGGGGAAATTGACTGGCATACTTCAATGGCTTTTAGCCAGGATGGGCAGGGATGGTGTCCCTAGCCTGTCTCCTAGAAGCCAGGATTGGCAAGAGGGGATGGATCACTTGATGATTACCTGTTCTGTTCATTCCCTCTGGGGCTCCTGGCATTGGCCACTGTCAGAAGACAGGATACGGGGCTAGACGGACCTTTGGTCTGACCCAGTATGGCTGCTCTTATGTTCTTACCTATTCCAGAAAAACTATTCTGCTGTAGCTATTCTGGTATAATTTAGATATTCTGGAATAACTCCCCCACGTGGACACTATTCTGAAATCAAAAAGTGATTTTATTCCAAAATTATTAACTGCTTCAATGTGTCTGCTATCTTATCATGTTGACCTGCTCTCCTTTTGATGGAAACACTTTCAAGAGCCCATTAATAGCAGCCCTAAATTGGTTAAAGTGCAGTTCTCTAGAGTGAGACTTCAGGTAAAACTTACATTGAAACAAATGGGAATTTTCCCTGGGTAAGGATTGTAGGATTTAGCCCAGAGGTGGGCAACTTGCTGCCCGTGGGCCATACGCGGCCTGTCAGGGTGGTCCACTTACGGGCCATGGGACAGTTTGTTTACATTGACCATCCATAGGCTGAGCCACCCACAGCTCCCAGTGGCAACGGTTCGCCATTCCCGGCCAGTGGGAGATGGGGGAAGCAGCCCACGCCGCTTCCCACAGCTTCCATTGGACAGGATTGGCGAACCGTGGCCACTGGAAGCTGCGGGTGGCCGTGCCTGTGGATGGTCAATATAGACAAACTGTCTTGTGGCCCACAAGTGGATCACCCTGACAGGTCACGTGTGGCCCACAGGCTACCCACCACTGATTTAGCCCATAGTTAATTACACTCCACTGATGATAATTAGTAGTTTTAATCATGAGAGATTACTGAAGGTTTGTTAAACCTTCATCTTTCCTGTGTATAAAAGGCAGTAGAGTGGCTCCTATTTTGGTAAACTTATTTGTTAAAATTCATCTTAAACATATATGAATAAGAGTCACTGAAATAGAAATGCAAACTCGATCTTATTGCTATCCAGTCATCATACACCATGGACTACGGTACTAACCTGTAATGTAACAAATATCTCACAGTGCTTCCCCTCCCGCATTTCTTCAACCTTTCCCACAGATAGCAACCATCATTAATATAACTAGGTAATTGATCAACCAAGCCAAGATATGATCCTAAGAGACTAATGCTTTCCCCAAATTTGATTACCCATAATAAACCCCTTTAAAATCTTTAGCTTTTGAACAAACTCCTATTCAGTATTGATTTTCAACAGCTAGAGAGAAAGAGAAAAGAATCATACACCAAAGAGAGATCTGTGCTACGAGATAGCACTCAGGATTGAGCTGATAATGTTGTGTTGCGAGTGATAAATCTACAAGCTGCAGAAAACCACAAATCTGCATAGTCTATCTTTAGAGCAAAAGTCACATCCTTTCATTGTTTTCATTACGCAATGAAAAATGACATTCAAGCTCAGGAACTTTGAAATATTGGGGTTCACTTTATGCTTTAATACTCCATGGCTAAGCAATGCGCAGCAGAATACCATGTTATCTGATTGGAAACAGAACCCAGTCAGACACTTTGATGTATTTTTACATTGTTCTAGTAATTGTTTTCATTATTAATTCCAATCTAAAACCTAACCCAAATTTTAATGAATCCTTTTGGCATATCCATCCATAAAACTAGTTATATATCATATAAAAATATGGGTACATCAGATCATTCTTTTAAAATGCAATTCAGAGTCAAGGTTCACTTTGAACACGTTGCCTGCGCTACAGCCTCAGGGTCTACTTTGATTATTCTGGCCAAGAAGAGCTGAGGCCAGGAAAGGTTGTTGCCTATATGCACACTCTGCTTTGAGAGTTAAGGCATAAAATAGAATAGGGAAATGCAGAGTAATGGTGAAAATGTGCAAATCTCAACAGTTTTTAATTGTCAAGCGCCACTTTACGCACCTATGTAGAAAAAAAGTACAAGAGGATAATCCTATAAAGGCGAGTTGCCTCAGAGCTGTAAGCCAGAATCACATCCCTAGTTAACTTTGATGGCAGGGATGATAGCACCATCCATCCCGCTTATCATACTGCCCAATCATCAGTCCAGTGAGACGCTGTTTATATTGTACAGCCTTCAACAGGAAAAATGCCTTTCAAAAGACTACAGTGCTGCATTGAATTCCATATGCAAAATGTTACCTTGGAGATACAGCCAGGGAAGGGGACCCGTTTCAATAGTGTTTGCAGACAGTTTGAGATGTGATGGCTGTGTTTTGCATTTACACTGTTAGGAAGCCTTTAGACTTTTGAGTTAATATTGAATTTATGTTAAAGCTTGGAAGACCTATATTACTTTGTTATTTTAGTCAGTCAAAAGTGATGGAAGGGCTACCAGTTCAGAAGAGGTAAATGGGCCAGACCCCAGTCACCAAGTAAGTGTTTGGATTTATTCATCTCTTGGTGATGGGTTTCACTGTAGCTTATTTCCCACTTATGTACCTGATTGGCTTTTTAGTACAAAAATCACTGTAACAAGATGGTATCACGTTCATGGAATCTTTTCTGTTCATTGTTGCTTAATAAGGATGAATGAAGGTTAAAAAAAATTCTAAATGTTTTTCATTTTCATAATAAAAAATTAGTAAAATGAACCAATTTTTATAATCTATTTTTCTTTACAGCCTTTATGCTATTTGTTTACTTTTGCACTTCAATCACCTTGGACAGTGAAATTAACCAGATATCTTTTGAGTCGGTTATTTTCTAGTGCTTCCCATGAACTACTGGAAACATAATTATTTTCCGACAAACATTATGGAAGAAGGGTTAAATTTAAAGTAAAAACTTTCACTGAAATTTAACAAAAATCAGGAAAACATTTCTTTGTTTTGTTTTTCTTTAAACAAAAACCTAAAGCATGAGCCAAAACTATCTGATCATGTCCCTCTGTATTCTTCATTGTGCCAAGATTTCTGTATAAAATCACTTTTTCTAGTAGAAATTCAAAAAGTCTGATCTTTACCATGAGCCAGATCCTCAGCTGGTGTAAATCAGCAGACCTCCATTTAAGTCACCAGAGCTAAATCAACTGACACTAGCTAAAAATCTGGCCATGTATGAAATGTTATGGTTTTCTGTAACTCAGTAGCAAAATTAAAGCTGTGATGAAAATTGACCTTCTTTCTTCATTCTCATTTTTATCAGCAGGAAAGTGTTTTTCTGTTGTGTAACATCCGCTGATAGTTTGAGCTAATCTTAGCTGATTATTCTCTTATAGAGATCACAGAAGATACAAAGTCTGATTCTGAAACCTTTACTTTTGTAAGCCAACAATTCTTCACTTACAATGAGGCTTCTCAGATAACTAAAGGCTACTGGGCTCATAATCTGTATTTTTTTCAAAAAAAAATTAATTGTCAGTTGTTACCAATTATCTACCATATTTCTAGAAAAACAATGTTTGTATTGGGCCTGATTCTTCTCTCACTTGCGCTGAGGAGAATCAGTCCATTGTTCACTTTATTTTATTTTTTCCCTCTTTTTAACTAGTTATGCTATTATATCAAACAACTGCCTTAATTTATCTTTTGTAGCTTTTCTTGGAATGCTCTGATTCCATTTCTCTCTTCGTTACTGACATATTGCATGTGAAATAACTGCATCAGGGGACTGATCCAGAGCTCGATGAAGTCAGCAGGAATCTTTCTAATGACTTCAAAATCTTTGGATCAAGCCTTAGTAGAACATGACAGGAAAAATATTATCCTTTTAATCTTTTGTATTACTTTGTTTCTGTGGGAGCAAATTAACTCCAAAAGAGGTAATGCAGTTTGTCAGATGCAGATCAACCTTTAAAATGAGAAACATTAACGTGGTTCATTATTCACGGGTTTTAGTTTGTATTTCCTGATGTCACTCCCATCAATATTGAATGTGTCAATTTCCTGACTGTCAAGATTAATGTGAAACACCTCAAAGAGATTATCTGATTTTTTTCTGCTTTGTCTGAAAAAAAAATATTACCAATATTGTTTAAAGTGTTTTTTTCTGAGTAATATCAAAGGCCAAAATCTGCTTGCTATACTGATTGGAATAGTCTCACTGAAGCCAGTTTGGATTTGGCCTGAAAAATGACATTAACTATCAGGAACTCACATAACTGAAGAAACATGATAGGGCAGATTCTGCCCTAACTTTACAACCTGTATGATCCCATTGATTTCACAGAGTGTTAATCAGGACTACACTCTGTCCTCACATCTTGGAACTTAGGCCTAGTCTGCACTAAGTCGGAGATTGGGGGGGATAAAGAGGGCTCTTTTTTCCCCACATCCCCGACTGACAAGTTTTATTGACAAAAGTGCTAGTATAGACGTAGCCTTAGCTTCAGTCTCAGAAAAATACTTCCTAATTGTAAGAACAGTAGGACAATGCAATGGACTGCCTAGGGGGGTTGTGGAAGCTCCTTCATTAGAGGTTTTCAGAAGAAAGCTGGATAGCCATCTGGCTTGGATAGTTCAGGCACAACAAATTCTGCAATCTTGGCATGGAGTTAGAGGGACCTAGTGGTCCCTTCAAACCCTATGATGAAAAGGAAAGAGGGACTTGTGAGTAGTAGACCAGTTGTAGTATTGCCAACCCCAGGAATTCAAAAATCATAAATCGGGCCCCCAAAATTATGTGATGAATTTTAAAATCATGAGGGTTTTTTTTAAATAACAAATTTTGGATTCTTTTTTATTTGTTGTCTGGTTTTTGATCCTTTAGAGTTTATGCTTTGAAGTTGCCCTCTAACCATGATAACTAAAGACTTACTTTGTTTTTAATGAAAGCTGATATTCTCCTGTAATCACATGATTCCAGGAGATGGAGCTTTAAGAAAAACTACCACTACTAGGAGACTCGCAATAAAATCAGAAGAGTTGGCAACACTTCAATTTGTTAAACCATGGGGGCATCTCCAGGCTGCAGATGGCCTAAATATGTCTAATTTGTAGGCTCCACTACCATGGTTCTTTCTAACGTAATAAGTAAGTCAGTATAGTTTTGACACTTCTTATATGATGCGAAAAGAAATTCCCATTTGCAAGCAAATGTTTTAGCGCAAATGTAACCAGTAATCTACAACCACAGAAACTAACAGAATCATCATGTTATTTTATTTGTTCTTTAGATCTGAATCTTGCTTTGTGAACTTTCACCCTATCCAGCTGTTTTCTCAGTTTGAGTTCTTACCTTCACTGTATTTGTCTGCTCTGTAATGTTGTTTGTGTTTTAAGGAATTCACAGTGTCTCCTTTTGCCATTCCATGCAGCATTTTCTATGGCACTGGACTTCCATGGCCAAATCATGGCTTGTTAATCACCTGGTGGAATATTGTAATTTTATAGACGGGATATTTTTACCTCTGCTTTATGTGCCCTGCTACCTGTCTTTATCGCTTCTTCCTTTGCACTTTCAAGTTTCTATGGTGACTTTGCAGGTTGGGGTGCAGAGATGGTGATATCTTTGCAGCTGGGAGAGCATGCATGTAATTCTATGTATCTATAAATGTATGGTCTTTTCTTTTTTTAATCACGTGTTGCTGCCTGCTAAAGAAGCTTCATCATAGATATATATAAAAATAAAGGCTATGCAGAAAGGGCCTGATCCTCAGTCTTTACTCCTATAAGTGATCTCAATCTCCCTGGAGTTACTATCCTAAGTAAAGGCTGCTGAATCAGGCTCAAGCTCCATACATTGAAGGTGGCCTTTGATTTTTACTATATTTACGAACCTCCTGCCAAAATGTTTATATTTTCCACTAAAAATAACCACTGTTTGAAACTGCTTTAGACATCAGGCTCCACAGAGAGGCCGGTCGCCCCAACGGAAAGTGAACCTGTGGGCCAGAAGAGCAAGGAGAGTTCAAAAGACCAAACGTCAACAGCAGAGCTGAGCAAACAGGAAACCCAAGATCAGCAAGACTCCAGAGAACAGCAAACCACAGCCACCAACTCAATCCAGAATGGAGGAGACACGGCGAAGGACTCCCCCATCAAGAAAATAGAGAAGAGGCAGTCATTTGGAGGGTTTTTTAAGGGCTTAGTACGTTAAATTAACTTCTGCTTCTAAATTGTGATTCAGCTGATTTAAGGGACAACCCTGCAAGCTGCCTCTTGTGAGCAGACCCCTGCACTGGTCCACGCTATTGACTTCAATGAGGTGGCACTGGAGTCCACTTACATGGAGCAGCTCGCAGGATCAGGGCCTTACGGCAGCACATTTTCAGCCAGAGGCAGGGGCAAATGGGAACCCAGCTGCCAAACAACAGTAGAGCAGATGGAAAATATCTTGGGAACATGTGCGTGAATTTTTCTTTACGACTTTATTTTGTGGCATTTCATGCCCCTGAAATTTAGATTTTGGGGAAAATGTTGTTGACTTAACATTAGTTTTGGGGCTGCCAATGCATCTAGTGCTTGTTCAGGGTATACAATGGGTAGGGCTCCTTCTACTTCCCTTCTCTCACCGATCTAGTGAGGCCTTGGCGAGCAAGGTTGTTGTAGTTGTATTGGTCCCAGGATATGAGAGACACAAGATGGGTGAGGTAATATCTTTTAAGTCTCCCAAAGAAAGACAATGTGGGTAAAACCAGACAATCACTAAGCTCTCAAATGAACTGACAGAGAAAAAAAATTAGACAAAAATACCCTATCGCCTGTGAGTGAATGCTTTTTACAAAACCATCACTCTCCGTATGTGGCCTCTCAGTCCTCATCCTCAAAAGAAAAGCTGCACCACAACTTCAAAACATGAGCGTGGGAGCTAAAATTCATAACTTTGGTAGACATTAAAAATCATGAACGGAGAGACTGATTTTATGTCTCATTACAACAACTGTTTACCCACTAATCCTCCTTTGTCCTATGACTGCAGTGTTGTTCATTGCCCACTTCATCGTGAATAGGCTTTTGCAACATGTGTTGACTCCTTATGCCTAACAATCTATCCGACCTTGTATTTAGCTGGGAGATGCGGATTACGTTTTCCAGACCTGAAAAAGAGCTCTGTGTAGTTCAAAAACTTGTCTCTGTCAGCAGCAGAAGTTGGTCCAATAGAAGATATTACCTCACCAACATTGTCTCTGTTACGGTGAGCAATGCAAAAGCTAGTTCACAGATAGCCGTTTGCCTCTATTAAGAAGCCTCCTCTCTAAACAACCAGTGCTAGGAACAGAGAAATTAAGCATTTTGTAGTCACTTTTCATAAAATCAATTGGCAAGAAGCAACTTCTTCCTTTCTCCCTACCACAACAGAGAGACTGAGTACAATCTGCTATGGGATCACTCCTGACTTCAAACCCTCATCCAAGGCTGGCCACAACTTCTTACATCCCAAATGGATATCGCCAAGAATACCCAGTGCTGGGAAGAATACAAAATGATGAGGCCACCCTAGCTGTAATGAATCTGGTTGCACAGTGACCAGAGAGCAAGTGTGAAAAATCGGGACGGGGTGGAGGGCAATAGGAGTGTATATAAGAAAAAGACCCAAAAATCGGGACTGTCCCTATAAAATCAGGACATCTGGTTACCCTATTTGGTTGTCATAAGGTGTCTAGAAAATAAAACTGAGCCAACCACCACTGCGCAGAAGAGGAAAAAGCAAGTTGAACAGAATTTAAATTGACACTGCTTTGAAAGCTAGCCCTCTTAGAACATTAAGTTACAAAGTTAAGCTGTTGTTCAGAACAATATGACTCATTTTGTGGCAGATGTTTTTCCACATCATAAGGAGTGTTTGATTTACATTCATTTCACAGAATTGTGATCTGTCCTACACTGTGCTATTTGCATTACAAAAAATTTGTATATTGGCCGGGGAAGGAGAAGGCAGGAAACTTAACTCTTTCTGCATGACCTCTTAATAATAATGAAGCCACTTAAACTTTCCCCTCCCTCTCTCCCTCCTACCCCTGTTTAACACCATATGTATCATTTAGAGGCCTTGAGTGAAATCCTTGCCGTCTTAAAATCTAGGGGTATTTTGCCATTGAAATCAGTGGAGCCAGGATTTCACCCCAGGTGTTCGGAGATGCTAAGTACTAATAATTTCCAGTGACTTCCATTCATCTGCAGCTAGTGCTTAATTTTTGCTGGGTCTTGTCAGGGTTGAGCCTCATCACCTCTAGGTTTGGCAGTTCATAGCCCCAGCACCACTGGGCTTGGTGCTGCAGTTATGAAAGTAAAAAATTGCTTGAATCCCAGCACCTCTTTCATTACCAGTTAAGCACTGGTTGCAGTTCCCACTGAAGTCAAGAGTCGACCCTGTTGCTCAGCATCCTCTGGGAGAAGCAGGACCTTGTTTATATCTGTTCCTTGTAGCTTGCACAAACTGGTCCCAGTTATTAGACATGTGCTCCTGAGTGTATGTGTACTGTCCCACTCACCCAAATCTGTGTACAAGTCCAAGTATATAAATGTGTGTGTATGCACCACATGACTCACAAGCATACAGTGTGTTCACATGTTTGGAAAACTCTGCTCATATTATGTATATTTATAACCAATCCCACTTTGGCCAACAGCAGGGTTTGAACCTGGGAACCTCTTGGTATAAAACTACAAGCTTCTATTGCTTGATCTAAAGGATTTAGCTGGCAGCTGTAATAGATTTGTTAAACTCTTATGTGAACTGGGTAGAGGGAGTCCTCACATGGGTTACAAATTGACCAGGCAAATATTTACTACCTCTGTTTTTTGTAGAGATAATGGAGAATTGCTTTCTTCGTTTGAATTCTGCAGAAATTAAATACTGTGGGACAAATACCAATGTCCTTTCTCAGTCAAAATTCTCACTGAAGTCAATGAGTGAGAAAGGGCTTCTGTATTTGTAGACAATACTTCTTGATTTTGTATTGTCATTCATACAAACTGCATCCAAAAACTTTTCATACAGTTAGGCCATGTCTACACTAGCATTTATGTCAGCAAAATTTTTGTCACTCATGAGTGTAAAAAAACCTGCCTCCCTGAGCGACAAATTTTGCCAGCATAAGCACTCATCTGCATAATACAGTGTCAGTGTGAGACACCCTCCCGCCGACATAGCTACCACCTCTCACTGAGATGGTTTTATTATGTTGATGGGAGAGCTCTCTCCCATTGGCATAACGTGGCTACATGAGTGCTCTTCCAGCAGCACAGCTGTATTGGTACAGTTGTGCCGCTGTAAGCTTGTATGTGTAGACATGGCCTTAAATAGCAACAGCATTAGAATAACTGCAAATAGATTAAGAGGCAAACAAGATAATATGTTTTTGTATGAGAGTCAGTGAGGCAGGTGGATGTCTCAGACACAGAGCAGAGAAGGCTCTTACACCAAGAGAGGTGAGATTGTGTGCAGAGAAAGATAGGTGGATACTGCTACAAGCAAGTAAAATGAAGGGAGAATGGAAAGAGTGATTCTCAGATATTTTTCTTTGCTACTTTGTGTTTCTCATGCCTGATATTAATTTGGTCAGCAGTGCATCATTTTCTCTTGAATTAACAGAGTTCTAAAATACTCTGGTATCTTTCCTCTTTCGTGAGCAGAATAATTTTTTTTATATATGTATATAGTAGAAAGGTTTTAGATTTATAATACTACAGGTAATCTGGCCAACTGGCTAGCTCTTCAACTGGGAAAGACAACCCACTACCAGATCTTGCTGCACAAAGGAGATGGATGTTTTGACCTCTCAAATCAGGAAGAATATTCAGCATTTAAAATAGATGTGTTCCCCAGAACAAAATATTTAAAAGCATACTACCACTCCTTCATACATGTAGGACTCAACTTTTTACCCAGGTCTAAGGAAGTCAGTCCCCAAACTTCCAAAGACTGACACTTTCCAATACAACGATAGTTCTGAGGAGACCAAATCAAAACAAGCGGCAAAGTCCACACCACAAATTGTAATAGTTAAACTCTTAGAGTATTAGATTATACATAAGCCAATCATAGTATCCTCCATTCAAGGTCCAGAAATCTGGTAACAGCTTCTCTGATAAAGTGCTGAGCTCTGGACTGATAAAATGGGGAGAGAAGATATTCTAACAGAAGTGGAGGTTCTCTAGACCTTACTTGTCTCCATACTCCATTGTGCATTTTCATGGGCAAAGTCCACTGGACTATCCCCTGAATTCTGGCCAGCTGTTTTAAAAAACGCTCTGCCCTGAACCTATTGATTCTTCTGGGAAAGGACATAGTATAAAGGAAACAGAATGTGCAGGGATGCACTACATTAGAAAATGGAGATCAGGCATTAGTTCCTAGCTACTAGTGGAACAAATTATGCTATTAAACAAAATTACAGCACCGATAGCATAGGTCTGTCAGAGAACAAGGGTCATTGACTATCTGAATTTCATTGAAAGAAGCGACACAATTCTGTGTCTGGTACATAGGCACAAGAGGAATTCACAAAATACTAAAATGCAAAGGAATTTAGGGTAGAGTGGGAATCAGGAAAATGTACATTTAGGAAAGCTAGGGATTAATGGCCTGATTTTCAGAAATAGGACAACTCAAAATAAAATAAATGGAAACTGTGGGTACTCCACACAGGAAAACACGCTCAGGAACTATCTGAATTGGGATCTTCAGTACAGTGTGCGCCGAGGCAATGCTTTTGTTGAGTGCATCTGAATCAGAACTGCCGTCCTATCACTACATTCCTCATCCTGCACTAGAACAGATACAATCCAATTAAATATGTTCCAGGTTAGCCCTTAAGGGATTGCACAGGAATAAAAGAGCAGAGTTTGGACCAACAGGAACCATGCCCGCCCATGTATCTGAGGGCAGATCCAGAACTTGCTTATTAAAACAGAGGTATCAACACTTTGTTTCATAGATACAAGAGCCTTGAAAATTCTAGGTAATAAGAATCACAGGCCAGCATCCTTTCCAGCTTCCAGTTTTATTTAGCAAGCCACTTAGAAAATGGGCGCAGCAATCAGGATCCACTCTAGGTGAACATTAATAAATGAAGCTATTCGGCAAATGTGCTAAGTCAGTCAAAATGAGTTCACTTGCAGCCTGCAGTATTTATAGGACATAGGACAAACAACAGTATATTTCTCAAGTTAATGTACTCATGCATTGCACAGACACAGTTACAGTTGACAGACTTCAAGCTAATCATCTAACACTGGGAAATCTTTTAATTGATGTTCAGACTCTTTTTACTGGCTAAATTTGGAATGACTAGCTTGTTTCATATTGTTGATTTATAATTATGGTCAACTACCAATGTCGATGTAAAGACAGCTTGTGCTGTCTGCAGGGCATAACCAGGTAGAAGCCACCTAGTTCTAGACACAGTGGTTCAAATTCAACTTTCGTATAAGTGGGTGCAACTCAGTTACAATCACTGGCGTCATATCTGGGTCAACAGTGCCCTCTTTGGCCAGTTGTGGTGGTGGTGATTTTTAAGAGTGGAGGGGTGTTATGCTGCAACTTTTTAGAACAAGATAAATAAAGTGGCCAGGAGGTCATTAACATGGCTACATGGATTATTGTCAAATTATCTGCAGCTGCTTCATGAGCAAGGGGAAGGATTCCCTACCCATGCTTGTGAGACTAATTTGGCTAGTCCTCCTTTCTCCCACTTCTCTGTGAAACTGTATGTCCCAGAGTGCAATGCTCCATGCATTACTGGTGCCACCCTGTGTGCATGACCTTCTCCAGGCAATAGACCCACTACTGAAGTCATGAGTGACAGCTGTCCAGATTTTCCAATAATGCATTATTGGAAAGTGCATCCAATAATGCACTAAATGGTAGGTATGGCTGCATAAGCATAGCTAACACATGGCACTGGCCTACTGCAGAAAATCTTTTAATAGTTTTAAATCTGGTTCAGCTAAACTACATTTTCAAATGGATTTGCTGTGTTGTTTAGACATAGGTTTAGATGTAGACGTTTAAGAAGCCTGTCCTTCAGAATTATTCAACTGATTTTTGCATATTTCTATTTATTGTGCTCGTTTCAAGATGAGTAAAAATGGGCCAGGGCACCCCAAATCATCTAAAACTGGGTTTCACTGCTTGGAAAATTTCACCTAATGTAAGACAGAGCCATGTCTGTGTTGTTAATAGAGCTGAGGCAACTCAACCACGTTAGTTATAATTGGGACAGAGGAATGTCATCAACTGTTACTAAAACAGCTGGATTTGAAGGGTAGATGGCATTACAAAGACAATATCATTATGACATTTTCAAATACATATATACGTGAAGGCATTTAATGTTCCTTTAAACTGGGAGCAGAACTCCTAACCCCATTTGAAGGGTTCTAGTATGGTTTCAGCAACCAGTTTGGACAATGATATTTTGTTGAGAACTGTTCTAAAGCCACAATAATATAGCATGGTTGGTTAATGCAGTTCTCTGAAAACAATAACCAGAGAGAATGAGCAACAGCCTTGTTCAGGTATAGTTGTGACTTGCATCATTTTACTCCAATTGGGGGAGTGTACCAATGTGCTCCAACTCTCAGTTGTAGTAAAAACAGATTAAAGGAGGAAAATTGAGGAGAGAAGAGAGGTAACGTCAGTGGAAATGTAATTGTTCTTCGGCATTGTTCAACTATTTTTACACGTGTCTGTATATTCTTCCACAGGGGCCAAAACGGATGTCGGATGCTGAAGTGCAAACAGATCCAGTGTCTATTCTGCCTGCTGGAATATCCAAGTAATGAATATGCCTGGCTGCTGAAGAATCAGCCCCTGTCTATGAGCTCCCTTGCAGTAAAGATGTCTCATCATTTTCCTTTATATGGCTGTCATCAAAAGAGGGCCATGCCGAAGGCTTAAGCAAAAGTTTGTGTATATTTGAGGTGTATCATTTACAGAATTTATTCATTAGATGTTAGTAAGTAACTGCAAAGGTCATTGAGAAACAATGTGTAATATTAAAATTAAAGGGAAGTTTTTTAAGTCTATGGGGGTGAGAGGAAGTATAGGTGAGGGCAGAAAGTGGCAGTGAAAAAGATGACTAGCAGACTAAATGAATGTGATGAAAGGAATGCAGTTTTTGTGGCAAAGCAGTGAACAAAGAATTCTCAGCTACAGAGCTTTAAAGCAGTCATGAAAAAAATCATATTTTGATAAAATTTAAATTTAAAGGTAAATACCAACCAACCAAGCCTTATATAGTTTGTCGTTATGCTGTAATTAGCAAAGTCTGCAGTATAATAGAATCAGTGGTTTTAAGATTATGCTTCGGATTGGTTTGCACATTATTAATGTAAATTAAAAGGCTAAAGTGCAAAGGCTCGAAATGATTTAAAGCACAGTTTCTTCCTTGATTTGGTGAAGTAGAATAACAAATACAAATACTTAAACTATTCATACAGCACAAGGGGGCGCTAGTATCTCCACTATACTACTAATTCACCGGATATATGTACAATCTTACGTTGTTAATGTTTCTCAGATTTAGATTAAAAACTTAGTTGTTTTGTCAGTTACTCATCTCCATTCATATCTGTAATTAATCCTAATGAAAAGCAACCTTAAGGCTGACCAGGATTCTCCCTGCTTTACAAAACTCTTGTAATAATCAGGGCTAATAAATTTTACAAATGTTTTCAGATTTCTGTGGTTTATTAAACTCTTATACTAACTCAAACAGGGAACTGTGGAATTGACATTTTAATACATAGTAGCATCTGAATTATAGATTATTAAATCATACATAAATAATATATAACCAAATGTGTTTCCTTTAAAAAAATTAATCATTTGCATCTTTAGTCCTTAACTGAAGATCCTTATACAGGGACTCAGGTTGTCCCTGTTCTTTGATCACTGATATGGAAGCAAGGGTAAATTACACATCCACACCATGCTTGGCTGTAGAATAAATATCTGTCATACTTTTTCAGTGCAAGAATGGATTAGAACTGAAAATCAGATTTCAAACTTCAGTCCTTTCCAAATATCATCATTGTAGGCAGATGAATTCTGTAGCATCTGCAGAACTACATTCCTGATGAGTATTATGAAAGAAGAAGTTAAAAGATCAGTCTTTCTCATTAGAATCCTTTGTAGGTAGAAAATAATGCTTCAGTGGGCCTCTGAAACTCAATAGTCTTGCAACCGATGACCAAAACTAGCATCAGTGTCAGAAAGCTACATTGGTCTTTTAATAATTACAGCACTTTCTGTTCTTCTCCCAAACATAATGGCCTTTAATCTGGTGTCATATACAATGATATAAATCAAGAGTAATTGTACAAAACCACTATATGCGCCTTGGGCCTGATTCACAGCTCACTGGTTTTATACCTATGTTATTCCATTGGCTGCAATGAGTGATCTCATTACACTGGTATAAGTGACAGGAGAATCAGTCCTGTTGTATCCATCTTTATCAGATTTAAATTAACGTCCCATTTTCTCACTGTTCCACTTCACATAGGAAAGTTTAATGTAGCACAAAACCAGCAATAAGCCTGATTGTTATGCTGGTGTAAGGCATCTTGATACCAGTATAACTGCATCCACAATAAAGGTTGTACCAGAATAACTATTTCAGTAACAAAACAAAAACAGAACAAAAAAGTCACTCCCCTAAACTGACTTGTTATAATGCTAAAAAGTCTGTGTGAAAGCCAGACCTTCCTTAGAAGAGAAATTTATCTTTTCAGTGGAATCAGGGAAGTGACTGCCACACAGAGCAGTATGAATACTGGATTTTTTTTGTTCACTGGCATTTTTTGGGGCGGGGGGGGGGATTATTTCAGGTCTTTGGGGAGGGAGCAAATCAAAACTGTTAAAAAAAGTTTGAACTTTTTTGTTTTAACAAAATCTAAACATTTTATTTCCATCTCAACCTTTTAAAGTCAAATTCAAGGAAGTTTTGAAACAAGTCACATTGAAACAATTTTTCAGTTCGAAAAAGTCGAGAGTGATTGCGGATGATTTCATGCCACTGAGTGGCTAATACTGACGAAATAGTGGTTAGCGTTGGCAGGGCCCTGTTACACAGGAACTACCCCTTTCATTTGATTCCTCTCTGATAACAGGAAGATTACAAGCTTTGACGAAGCAGCCTCTGCCTTCTCATAAAGCAGCACGACATGCAGCCCTAAGAGGAAAAAAGGTCGTAGGGGACGAATCCACCATTCAGTTGAGCTTCCTCGATCCCAATGCCATGTTACTAAACTTAGATATTTTTTAGATGGCAGGTGTTCACCTACAGTAAAGGTTAAGAGCTTATTCGGGAGGCAGGGCTTTGTTAAAGCCACAGCCAAAGACAAAGGGAAAAGTTGCTGATGTTTCTTGGTTCCTAGCCCAAAATACTGCATTGAGCCCCAGTTGTCAAGAAATCACAAGAAGAACTTTACAGAATTGGCTCTCTCTTTGGACTTAAGCTTTGAAACAGCAAACCACATTACGTCAGAATATTGCAAAACATCCAGTGATCTTAAGTTAGAGCTTTTAAAGAAATAAAATTTTCAAGCCAAAAATGCTGTCCCAGGAATAAGAAAACTTCATAGGAAATGAGTTTAAATAAATAGCTGCCATTCGCATAAGAAATGCCTCCCTCCAGCTGACAGCGATTTATGGACTGCCCTCCATAAAAGAGCTCATTCAACAGTTAAGTTGTTTTGCACTCCATGGCCATGTGTTCTGCTCGTTACAAGATTAGTTTTCTTTCGGCCGGGCTATGCACTGGAAATGCAGAAAAACAATTAGATTCTTGGGAAGTTTCATGCTGCAGGTTTTTCAGCCTGCAAACAAATTCTCTTTTGGGGCACCTGGCCAGGTGCCCAACTTTGTTAAACTAGAAGAGGCCAATACGTGATATTTGCAAGTCTGGAACTGTCCTGAGCTAACTCAGTAGCAGGTATATATACATGCAATTTGAGTAAAACAATGTCATTTCCAGTGTCAAACAGTCGGATATGGATTTTATGCAGAAATAGAAGCTGAATTTTAAAAACAGCCAAAACATGGAATTTGATTTTAGTGTTTAATTTCTGTACTAAGTATTGCCTAGAGCAGGGGTGGGCAAATTTTTGGCCTAAGGGCCACATTGGGGTTCAAAAATGTATGGAGGGCCGGGTAGGGAAGGCTGTGACTCCCCAAACAGCCTGGCCCTGCCTCCTATCCGACCCCCACCCTGACTGCCCCACTCAGGACCTCCGACCCATCCAACCCTCCCTGCTCCTTGTCCCCTGATCACCTCCTCTAGAGACCTCTCCATCCTAACTGCCCCCTCAGGACCCCACCCCCTATCTAAGCCCCCCTGCTCTTTGTCCCCTGACTGCCCCCAACCTAACCGACCCCACCGGGACCCTACCACCTATCTAAGCCCCCCCCAACTCCTTGTCCCCTGACCATTCTCTCCGGAGACCCCTCCACCTCCTAGTTACTCCCCAGACCTCACCCCCTATCCAATCCCCCTGCTCCCTGTCCCCTGACTGCCCCTACCCCTAGCCACCCCCCCACACCCTCTGAAAGGCCCCTTGGGACTCCCACACCCTAACCCCCCACCCTGTTCCCCATCCTCGGACCGCCCCCCTGAGATCCTCTGGCCCTTATCCACCCCACCCCCAGCCCTCTTACCATGCTGCTCAGAACAGCGTGTCTGGCCCGGAGCTAGACACACTGCCCCGCTGATCCGCTGGAGCGTGCAGTGTGTCTGGCCTGGAGCCACATGCTATTGTGCTTCCCCACCTCCCAAAGCGCTGCTCATACAGCACGCTGAGGCTGTGCGGCATGGGGACAGTGGAGGAGGGGCTGGAGCAGACTCCCCAGCCGGAGCTCAGGGGCCGGTTAGGAGGAGCTCGTGGGCCGAATCCAGCCCACAGGCTGTAGTTTGCCCACCCCTGTGCTACAGCAATACAAATCAACAATTGTGCTAAGCACTGTACAGACACAGAAGAGCTCCTTGCCAAAGAACTTAGGCCCAGATCCACAAATGACTCTTAACATCCATTAAAATCAATACTTTTGTAGATCTGGGCCATACAATCTAAACAGGCTAAGGGTGGGGAAAAGGAAGTGTCATTTATGGATGGGAAACTGAGGCACAACAAAATTCAGACTGAGGCCTTTTGAAAATCTGACCCTAAGTGACTTGCCTAGGGTCACTCAGGGAATCTGCAGCCGGGAACTGAACTCGGTTTAAATGGGTCCTAGTTCAGTGCCATTCCCACAAGATCCTACTCTGATTGATTTATTAAGGCTACTGGCATTAAATTTTTTCATCTGGCTTTCTCTACATGTGGGTCAAGAAGAGGAAGACTTATTTGTGACTAGAGATCCAAATAAAGTTCTGTAGATGCTTATATTTTCAAAAATGCATGTTGTCCAGGATGCTACTGAAGTGAAATAAAAAAGAAAATGAAAACTATTCAGTAGATTGAATAAAGTAGATTAATTACAGAAGCATTGTGGCATAGATATCATTCCTAGAACATTCTTATCTGATTGGTTGTTTATTAAAGCTTTTTCTCCTAACTGAACTGTGTGCAAACATAGAACTGATCACGGTGTTTGCAGCTGTAAAGCGTACCTAGACAGGTGGTGGCTTTGCTGAAGATTTACACCTTACTGTATATTTAACGTTTTCATATTCAGGCACATTTTCTCTAGCAACATTAAAGCATTGCTGTAGCAGCACTTGAACATGGCTGTGTAGTCACAGCACCAGCACTGGGAGAGATCCAGTGCTATAAAAAAAAAATAAAACCCACCTCCACAAGGGGAATATCTACCAACCCTGGGAGCACGGCTCCCAGCCCTGGTGCACTGTCTACACAGGCACTTGACAGCGCTGAAACTTGTAGCACTCGGGCCGGGGGGGGTCACACCCTTGAGTGAGAAAGTTGCAGTGCTGTAAAGTGCCTATGTAGTCAAACTCTTAGTGACCAAATAGGGCCTGGTTTTGGTCTCATTTAGGCTGTCTACACTACAGCCCTTACAGCTGTAAAATCTCCCATGTAGCCACTCTGCTGAAAGGAGAGAGCTCTCCCATCGGCATAATTAAATCATCCCCAATGAGCAGTGACAGCTATAGCGCTGTCCACACTGGCACTTCTGTCAGTGAAACTTTTGTCGGTCAACCCTGTATGTCTACACTACCGCGTTAAGTCGACCTACGCTACGCAGCTCTAGCTACATGAATATCGGAACTGGAGTCGATGTAACTTAGGTCGAGTTACCACGGGGTCTACACCGCAGTGGGTCGATGGGAGAAACTCTACCACTGAATTACCTTACTCTTCTTGTCAAGGATAGGGTTCAGGGGTCGACTGGAGAACAATCTGCAGTCAATTTGGTGGGTCTTCACTAGACCCGCTAAATTGACCGCCGGTGGATCCATCTCAGAGCCTCGATCCCTGCCGTAGTGTAGACATAGCCTGACAAAAGTTTTACTAACAAAAGTGCTAATGTAGGCATAGCCTTAATTGCACTTAATCAAAAGCATTCTTCTGTGAGTCAGATCCGAATCCTGTCAGATCAGAATCGTACCCATTGTATGCAATGGCTTCTGTGATTTAAGAGATTAGGAGCCAGATTCAGATCTGAGATCCCAATCTAGCTCTGCAAGTGGGTAACAAAGCACCAGCCAGCATGTGCAGATGAATTTCAAATTGCAGTGTGGGTAAGAGCACCAGTTTTTATGGCTAAAAAGCTGCTGTCTGTTGTGCCTATAGGAGTTCACAGGAGTCCTTTCAGCTGACTTACGCAACAACATCCATTGTTTAATACAACAAAAACAGTACTTCCTTTGTGAAAGTGCTACGAGTATCTGTGGTGGGATTTGGCCCCATTTGGGGGGTTACGTATGGAACTGCTCTGACTTCCGTATGTGCACTTGAGAATACCAGTGAAGAGCCTGGAATGGCTACAGACGCCACCTCTTCTGGATAAACACCTAGGTCTTTACTGGCAGTTTGAGCAGTTCAGCAGTTCTGACAACACAAAAACAGGAAATTCTGCACCAGCCCTGACTAAAGCTGAAGATGTGTGTAAATCCCTCAGCATAAAGCACGCATTATTTGTGTTCTTTTTTTAAAAAAAAAAAAAAAAAAGCCACACCAATGAGAAGCCTTGAAGAACAAGTCCCTTATCAAGACTCCTTAGTTTTACTTAATCATTTCCTATTAAATCTGTTGCCTAGTAAGCCATTAAAAAGAATCCAAGCTACTTGAAAAGAAGCATTAACCATTTGTGTTTAAACCAGTAAAGAACAGAGTCCAAACTTCTTCCTTATCTCACCCCACTGTGCACAGGTAACACAGCACTGGAGGTATTTGAGATTACCCACTCTTATCTACGGAATTGTTTTTAACATGCAGAATTTCCTGAAAGTAGAGAAAAGCACTTTCTGATTATTGCAGTCTGCTGACTGCATGTTTCTTTAATAGAGCAGGGCAGGAAGCAGAACTCTGATATAAAACCCCAAACCTTTGACAAGTTCAGATCTAGATCTGAACATTGTAGATCCACCCCAGATAAAGCACTTAGAGAATTTTTAAATAAATTTTAACCCTAATAAATTCTTCATTACAAATGAGGGTGGAGGGATGAATTTGCAAAATTCTCACAGAAAAATTAATTTAATTTTTTCTTACAGAAAGTTTATTTTTGTCATTTTTTTCCAACCAGCAATAGGGCCAGATCAGTTGTTGTAAGCTAACATTTCTTTCTTCTACAGGGGCACATCAATTTATACCAACTGATGATCTGGCCCCTACTAGTCATAGGTCTCAGTCTTCAGGAACCAAATTTGGGATGAATAACAAATAGAAAATCATAATTAAGTGATGTTAACTGTGGGTGATACCTATGTGTACTGGAATGATGCTTTCTATATCCATGATATAGTATTTCCAATCTAAACAACTGACAGTTATAAAAAAGACAAATTATGCCTTGAGTGCCTCAGAAGGAAAGAAAGCCCTGTTGGCTCCTAAAGATGATGGGTTCTGCTTGCAATGCAAAGGCCCTTCTTTGGATCTCTGTTATGGGGTCCACAGAGCCTGCGTTGTCAAAGACATGAAAGGATTAACAGCTCCTCAGATAGGACTGATTGGTAGCCCTGCAAAAACTGGAGAGAGAAAAAGGCTGCAGGGCAGAAGGGAGAGATGGCTACCAAAGAGACTGAGGAACCAACTGAGAGCAGGGGTCTTCATCAGTGGGAAGCTGCCCAGCTAGTTGGACTGCCAGAAGAAGAGGATCACAGAATGTGAATATGGGAAACAGCCCACAAGAGACACATAGTAAGAAGTAATAAGGGGTGGGGAAAACTGATTCCAGCTGCTTCACACAGGATCCCTGGAACCTTGGGTCTCTCCCCTCTCAGGGCAGCAAAGTCTGAAGAACAAAGGGCCAGACACTACTGACCATTGACTACTGGTTTCCTGACCCACAAGACTCTTTACTGCCCTGAGCGGGGGTAGACTATTAAGCATCTGGCTGGAGTCATAGTGAGGTACTACCAGACGTGGATCTAAATAGAGATTGGGCAAACAAAGGGGAAACTGAGGTAGATTTTTCTAAAACCTGCTTAACCAAGTGGGGAGACATCATTGATTGAAGAAACCCCAACAGACAGCCCATAGAACACATCAATACTATACAGAGGCTTCCTTTCAGAAATGCACACTGAACGGAAACAATTAAAATAATGATACTTGTACTGCCTAGAAATCATAGTTGGCCATAGGCTTATGATGCAACCTTATTTGGACTAGATAGTCTTTTAACTATCAGGCAATATCTCTGGGGCCAAATCCTATGGTCTTGGCTCCTACAAATAGTTGATTAGATCATTGGATACATCAATAATGCTGTATTGCTTGAATATCTGTGTCCATTTGACCATACAAAAGTTTACGCAGGGAGTAAGAATACAAGATAGCAGTGAGTAACATTTGCAGCGTCTTCTCTCAATGTCGACACACTGGGCCAAATTCTGCTTTGTTACACCACTGTAAGTCTAGAGAAACTCCATAGACTTCACCGGTGTTACTTCAGATTTACACCATAGTAATGAGATCAACATCTGTCCTGCTGTGTTCAGACATGGAATTCATGGGAACCTCTCTCTCTCTACTAGTTTTGGCTAGTTAACTTTCTTTGGGCTAATAAAGAAGAGAGGAATCGCTAATAGGAAAATTTGCATGTAAAATGAAACTTCTTTCAGAAGCAAATTTTTGAACACACCTGTTTGCATTGCTGAAAAAAATGTGTGGTTACCACATCACCTGCCTCCGCTCGCTGTAGTTACATAACTCTGTGTGGAGGATAGCTAGAAACACACACCTCTGCACGCTGAAGGTGAAATCCTCTCACCTCACCTTGGCTCTGGAAGGCCCATTTCAAAGGCCCTGGTTCTACTGCACTCATGCAGTGGGCTGGCCACGTAGGTGGGACATTTGAGGAGCTCTCTCCAAGAGCATGAGGAGTAACACTGAGAGCAGTCTGGAGGAGTGGTGGGGGTTTTGCCAGCAGGTCAGTGGCCTGCATGACTGATGGCCTCACTCTACATATGGGTGTGTTTATGGGGCTAGGAGGTAGTGGGTGGCATACAGCAGACCATAATCATTACTACAGTGCTGCAGCCATATTAGCAGCTGCAGCCTATTGGTGCAGATGTCCTGCAACTTCTCTCTATCCCTACATTGCTTCCCTTCCCAAAGCCCTTTTACTCAGGCTTCCTGCGGGAGACTATCACTTCCCCGTGAGCGCATAGGGTCCTGTATATTCTACAATATTTCTTCTGAATATTGGATTATAAGCAGAGAGGAACTTGCTTCCAGCACCCAGCGATACCAAGTCATCTAAGAATATACGAGGAGCTCAAATAATATGTAAATATCTAGGTAAATTAATAGATAGCTTAGATTAAATCCACCTTGTCAAACAAAATGATTTCCTCAGGACACACCAGCTAACAAGACGACCCTAGCTATACTTATGCCACATTTAATTACACACATGCAAACAACAGAAAAAAGATCTTGTCTACACTAAGTAGTTGAATTGGTTTAACTAAACTAGATTTAAAATTGATCGAGGCAAACCAATGCAAATCCCTAGAGTAGACACCTAAGATAAATGTATCTGAGTGAGATTTAAAGTGATTTAATTGCGTAATATAGGCCTTAGGATAAATGTACTTATTCTTGTTATGTATTTATTTGTTGATCTAAATATGCTAGAGATTGAATAGACACAGAAAATACAAGGTCCCTGACTTAAAAGGGTTTTCCATTTAAATTGGCATTGTGTAGGCATAGAAAGAACATAAGACATTGAATATCAAAGGTATGCAAGGTTCTTTGCAGACATCCTAGCATACAGTCTAAGGCTGAGGATAAACACAGATAACCAAGTGCTCACGTGTTAGCACTTTACAGAAATAACAGAACCTGGTGACTATTTCGAAAATCCCTTCTTTCTTTTACTTTTAATTGTGCCTGAAATCTCCAAGTCCTGCTTTAAAATCGTCAGGCAATCTCCTGCTGTGAAATATCAGTACAATGGCAGCTTCCACCGAGACAGTTCACCATTATGGAGATAGAGAAACAGGCATAGTTCAACACACTGATTTGAAATTGAGTTAAATATTGATAGCTCAAAGTTGGGTGCCTAAAATTAGGCCTTATCTAATCTAAAAAGATATAGCACTTTAACTGTTTCACTATTGTCAGATAATGTGGATGCAGTGACATCGTATTGAGGTGCTTCATACAGTAAACTATTCTTGTAGGGGAATAAGAAATAACTATAGCAGTATAAGGCACTTTCATGCTGGTATAACGACATACACACAGAAGCTTTTAAACTAAAAACCACATCCCTCACTGACAAGTTATACCAGTAAAACTTTCAAGTATGCACCGGGCCTTAGCTTCTCCTAAATCTGTATTGAGGCACTAAAAGAAGTGGGGCCTGATTTTTCAGAAGAGCTGAGCACCTTGGACCAAAAGAAGTGGCAGGTCCTCATTGCCTCTGAAAAGCAGACCACTTTATTTAGGAGCCTAAATATGGATTTAGGAGCCTAATTTTAGGCTCTTGTGTTGGAATAATTTTTATCTCTGTCAATATTTATTTAAAGGTAAAGAGCATGTGAAAATGTAACTTGACCCAGGAAAACACGGGAGCATACAACACATACTGCCCCTTCCTGTAAATTCCTGTGTTTGATGCTCAAAAAACAATCCAGAACTATTTTGTGGCATCACACTGATGGCATTAACACACAGGGTTGCACTGGACATATTGACATCTTTGAAGTTAGAACCCTGAATTCTGGAGTGTCTTTGTCAGCAAGTGGCAGAGAATTTCCAAAAGGGTAACATAGTTTTTTTTTAAAGAGGAAGTTGAGCTTTCGAAAGTGAATGTTCTCTTCAACTTTTATTTTTTTTTAAGTGGTGCCTTTTCACAGTTTTCTAGTCTTGCCTCACTGTTTATATTAACACTGTGGTTCTCCTTTAACAATGAACAATTTAGATGCTGCACACTTCCTTTTAAATGTATGGCATTCCTAATGCGAATGGCTTTAAAGGGGATGACAAAAGGGGCCTCAGAAAGAGATGCTGGCCCTTTCTGTTAGAAGCACTTCATTCAGAGTGGTGTGGAAGGGGTTAAAGAAAGTCTCGATGGATTCAAAAGTCTTCATTCTTTCATCGACACTGACATGTGACAATTATTATGGCTGACTCAAAGTGGTCTGATATAAAATGGACACTGAAGCACTTAAAGCTTATGCTTTTGTCAAGGTGCCCTACGTTAACAGAGAGTTTATTTTACTTTCGCCTGAATTAAGTGTTCATCCTCATGTCTCCTGGGGTGTGTTAGCTTAAAGAGACTATGGATCTGTTTCAATGGAAGAAGTGAATACTCCATTTCCATAAAATTTCTGCTTTGTTTTTCCATCTTTAGGGGAAAAAAATCTTAACCACTGTAGGCAGGACAAGTATTGGCATTTACCAGTCCTAGTCAATTACACAGGATAGTTACTTTTAACTGCTGGGAAATGAATACCACTACAATTACAACTGACCACTGACAGAGCTACTTGTGAACGTCTCTATTCTAGGGTAGAAATAGTTCTTAAGGTTTTTCATACAATATTCCTTATGCTTTTTTTTTGGTTCATAGATGTCTCTTTACGTGCACATATCCACCAAGATTTTCTAAGCTGACTCTGATTTTGGGTGTGCCAGTTTTGGGGTGCCTAGTTTGAGGAACCTTAAAAGGGAGCCAGTTTTCAGAAAATCTCGAGCACCCATCCTTTGAAAATCAGGCACCTTTAAAGTTCCTTAAATTGAGCATCCAAGAACTGGGATATCCAAAATCAATAGTCACATGCAACTATCTTACTCACCATGGACCGAATCCCAGCTCAGCACTCGTTTTGCGAGATTAGCAGAATGCAGGATTGGGCCCTATATGTTTTGGAAAAATACACTGTGGACCCAACATTTATCTTAATTACGCTGCAGTAATTCCAGTGTAGTTTTAACCTAGTATAGCTCTCACACAGTTATTCCAGACGTATACAGGTGTAACTAAGGTCAAAGTCTAGCCCTATATTATCAGAGCTGGTGTACTGATCCTAATGCTTCCTTCCACAATTTCAGTCGCTTTGCTCCTCCCATTATGCTCATCATGCTTGCTTGTTTGGGGGAAGAAATATAAACACAAACGAATATTAATTAGTGGGATTTTTCAGGCGTGCCTAAGGAAATTAAGCATCCAACTCTTATTAAAAGTCCGTTGGAAACAAGCATGTAAATCTCTTAAACAATTCTGAAAGTCTCACTGAACAGCCTTAAATTAATTCTCATAATCAATGCCATTAATTCCTTATTAACATACGCACCAGACCACTCCAGATCTTCTAAATAAGTTCTTTGCATATTACTGTGTAGCCAGCAAGAAAAATCTCTAGTGGGCTACAATGAAAGATCAGATTTGGCAAGCTAGGGTAATATCGGCTTCCAAAAATGATTTACCCATTTAGATAATGTGATGCTATTCCATTCAGTGCAAGTAACTGAAGAAAGTGATAGAAGTAATACAGATTCTTTTCACTGAAGCCAAAACATAGGGGTTTGGGAGTTGGTTGGTTGGTTTATAAAAAACCCTTCTGGAACCCACTGGAAGAAGGGAATTTGTGGGCTAGTCAGATTGTAGCATGTTTATATTCGCGGGGTGAGATTTCATAATGCACTTTTTAGTGCAAAAACCCCAGCCAAGCTAGAGGGGGCAGCTAACGCAGCTTTAAGATATCCTTGTGCCCTCCTAACCCTGGGCTTCTCAGGAGGCCCGTGGCATAATTTACACGATCCTGGGATTCTATCTAAATTACAACAGCTTCCCAGGCCTGCCCTATGGGCTGCAGCCATGGACCTGATAAACGCTACACCCAGGCTTGTGATGGGATCCTCCACAGTACCTGCACCAGGAAATCCTTCCTCACTTTGGTGTTAGGCTTTTAGGGACTTACTGTGTTACTCCACTGGCTTTCACCTGTCACAAAGGGGCCAGAGCAGATATGAGGACCTTGCCCATAATTTGCACCCTAATCCTATGATTTCTCAACTCCATTTACTTTAGTGAAACACTGTTCTAGGTCAAATCAAGTCCTTGGTGCTGTTCGGAATTACCTACCAGGAACATATGAAATGATTTCTATACATGTTTCATCTGTGTATGTATAAGCAGGCTCTCTTGGCATATATCATAATCCGGCCTTATTTTCAAAGGACAGTTCCGATAACAACAGACTCCAGGGAACCATATTTCAGGCTCATCCCAGTTATGATTCAAATGAAGTGGGTGTGCTGGTTACATGCATCTAGTTATCCAAAATAGCGTTTTTCCATCTCAATTTTTCCCCTATTGCTTTTTATAGAAATTCAGCTTTTTAATATTAAAACTAATCTTGAGATTTTTGGTTTAATATCCGGCGGGTGAGAGGTTTATGCATGAGCCAAATAATGAGCACGATTTGAAGTCTAGGATTGTTGTGTTCTGAATAAATGATATCAGCACTAAGTGTGCTTTCATAGCTCAGGCAAGGCTGGTAGTATAGTTAAAGGGAGGTGCTGATGGAGAGACATGGACTGCAAACAAACCACTGCAGAACCATATGGGCTAACAACTCTCAGCAGTAAATTATTAAAGATGGAGCTGAGAAAAGCATCTCTGATATTGAAAATAATGTTATTGTGTGTGTTGATATTAAAACCACAATCCTTTTTATGAATGGGCAGTGGGAGATGCTAGATGGAAACATACATTTTATTCAGTTATACCCTAAAGCGACTGGCTCTTTCTGAAGACATTTCAGACAAAAAGTAGATAAAAATTTTAACCTCTTCAGGACAAGAATGGTCTCTTAACTACATATTTGTATAGGTGCCTAGCATAGTGGGGCCATGTTCCTTGATCCAGGCCTTAGAGTGCTACTGCAATATAAACGACTAAATAAATGTAATAAGTATTAGCCAACACACAATTCAAGAATCGTTGACTCTACACAAGATTTTGATGCTATTCTTTCAAACACGTTATAGTTACTGTATTTAGAAGGTATGGATAATTCGGACCTCGGTTAAATTGATATTAATGGTGTTACAGCTGCATAAAACAGGTGCAAGTGAGATTGGAATCAGGCCTCATGTACAGCTTCTACAATATCACAACATGGTAATTATCCAAAACCTGAATCAGAAATATAGTTCTGCGCCTGAGTCACTACAAGTGGTAAAGCAGAAAGATGAAATGAGGACTGCAGAGATATACAGTCTGCTTATTTTCGAGTGAGTAATTGCAATATCATCCAACTTCATAAAGGCTATACCAGATCATAGTTCCCCCTGCCCTCCTCCAGGCAAGACAACAACTTTCCTGAGTAGCTTCCTCATACTGTAGTTGAATTCCATTCTTAGTCATTAGATGATGATTTGAAGTCACAGCCCAGTTCTCCCACTTCACTGCTAACTTCCCCAATGTCTTTGTCTCCCTATAAATGCCTTAAACCTTAGACATGGTCTCTAAACTAACCCAGAAGAAAAAACACCATATATTATAGAACTTAAGAACATTTTCCCAGATTTTTAAAAAAATATTATTTTCACCACTATGTCTCATTTTTTCTACTTTTTGCCCCAGTAGATTATTGGAGTCGTTCTACAGTATTAGTTCAGTTTGTTTCTAACTTTTATTGAGATTGTGAAGACACTGCAGGGTATTACACTCCATAAATTCTATGTGTTCTTATACCTTTATATCACAGAGTATTATAGATGATCTCCCAAGTTTGGTTAACCATGTTACAAACTTACCATCAGCACAGTGACACCACTTTGGGCAATAAAACCTCACAAAGGTATCTGCTGTTCTAATAGGGCTAGGACAAATGGTACTATCCAGAGGCGCCTGTCTTTTCTAAACAGATTTTCCATGAACTGCTTTTATCAGTGCTGTGTGTATGCATACTCTCATCCACACAAACCCACAGATTCTAGGGTCTCATGGATTAAGTTCTTTAAAGTGCACATGATATCATTGTTTCCAGACCTATCTTCCTGTAGTACCATTGTGCACAACTGCTTTTCTGAGCTGTAAATACAGACATTAAATACTAAATAATCACAATCCCAATTTTTTCTCTCTTCCAAAATGAAATGATAAAACAAAGCCACAAGGCTTCTGTGTTAAATGTCTTCTGGTACAGGAAAAATAATGACTTCAAACAGATTTCAATTCTATTTTTCTCCTGACACAAGTTGTTTCAACATCCTGGCTTTTTATTGGGTTCATACCAGCAATACAGTACTCAGCATGTACTGTACATTACATTATTAATTGTTGGCAGGCTTTGTTGTTAGTCCTGCTATCTGAGCAGTTTTCAGGCCATGCCCATTTTATTAACACAGTTTCCTTCTTCTGTTGCTTAATTTCACTTCCCTCTTATTCTTACTGCCTTTCCCCCACCCACGCTATCATTCCAAATGTCTTCCCCCAGTGGCCAGTAGAGGGCAGTTGGATTTAATTTCTTAGGAGCTGGAGTCACTAAAACTATTCAGTTGCACTGCAGTCTTTTTCCTTGTGGCTCTTTCTTGTAGAAACTGAGGCTCAGAAAGTGGGTGAACCAGGAAGAATAAATAAAAGATTTATAGCTAGATCAGCAGAAGAGACAGAAGGTGGCTTCAGGTCCCTCAGCATCAGATGTGTCTGATATCATTGCACGAGAAGACAATGGAAGACACCATTTTGGTAAACTCTATGCTTCCTAGTTTCTCTATAAGAATCTTCTGCTCAAAGAGAGAGAGGTGGATGAGGGGCTGATGCACAAATGTATTCAGACCCTCTCACATTTCCATGACCAACAAGACTATCCCATGTATTATTTCACACGGGTCTGTACAACAACAACACTTCCAGAGCCACAACAAAATGGTGGCACATCCTAAGAAATCAGAACTGTAGAGGATACGGAGCAGTTGCTAGCATATCTCCACTCCTGTTTGTTCTTCTCTCTGTCATTTGCTTTCCTTTGGTAGAAGGTAAAGTTCAACCTCTCTCTCTCTTGTCCCTGGTATTGGTAAACACTGCACTATGTACTTGTTGATGGCTATGCCACTTCCCTCCTGTGAAGAGGGATAGTATTTATATTAGATAAATATGTGTATATTGTCCTCAGAATGATCCCTATTCAGCAAAGCACTTGAGTATATGCATATTCAGGTGAGCCCTTAAGCGCATGCTTAATTCTGAACATGTGCTTAAATCCCATTGATTTAAAATTAAAGTTAAGCTAGTGCTCTCCTGAATCGGAATGCTTTTCTGATTCAGGGCCTACATATTTGGAGAGGGGTGGACAGATAAATGGTGGCATTGACAATGAGGGGTAGGGGAAAGACACTACAGAGGGGGACAAAGAGTACTGCAGCTGTCCCTCCCATTCTCTAAACATCACTTCCACAGTCTGTACAGTTGTGAAATCATTCAAAAATTACCACGATATTCATTTCAATGTCTGTGTATGCATAAAAGGGACTTCAGCTAAAGTGAGCAGTACAGAAATGACTGGAACTATATGAAACAAGGAAAATGTTTCTTTTTTCCCTCCCCTTCAAAAAGGCCAGTTAAGCTTTTTCAACCCCCTGAGTGCTACTGTTGCATTACTCGCTCACATATACCCCCCACCGTCCCAAAAAAGTGGATCTAAAGAACTAGTGCTACTATATTATGCTGCATGGAAACAGGTTTGTGTTTAACTCCCTCCCCTTCCCCCTTCTTGTCTTGCTGGCCCATTTGTGTATCTGTAACATTTAAATAAACATTTTAATAATAATAAATATGAAAAGCTTGCACTCAAAACAAGAGATGGGGTGAGACATCGAGTGCTGTTTGCAGTGAGCAGGAAACTCAGCTGCAGTGAGCTCATTTACTTACCTGTGTGCTTCACCGCACTGCTTTGAAAAATTGCGACACACACTTATCATATCCTTCCTGGAAAACAACTCGCATTCTTCTATATAAGACCTGAGAAATATCTGTTATTGAAAAAACTTTTCTGCCCACCAATAGCTTCTAAAGGAGAAAGCAAGTCTGTTAGCTATAACTAGCTGATGCTCTTAATGCATGATAGGTGCAAAAGGAAGAGGGGACTCTGAAGACTGTATGCCAGGGGTCTCCAAACTTTTTTGACCATGCACCCTTAGTAGAAAATTCTTTTTGAGCAGGTACCCGCACGGGGGAAGCCCCGCCCTAGCCCCACCCCCATCCACTCCCTCCCACTTCCTGCCCAACTGCCCCCCTCAAAACCTCCCCTTCCTATCGCCTAACTGCCCCCCTGAGGCTGGTCCTGCTGGGGCCAGAGCTGCAGCCGCGGCCCCCCATGGGTGGTCTCACCCCCCCCGTGAGGTACACACATCCCAGTTTGCAAACCACTGCTGTATGCAGTTAGGCAAAGACATATACATTGTGATTTTTCGGAACTACATGTCAGAGGTACACACAATTGCATGACCGGTTTGTGTTTGCAGTTATTTGTGATTGCATGTGTAAATTATGTAAGTGTATAGATGGCTAGTGAGATGTATAACTAGCTATTTACATGCATGTCTAACCCATTTCCAGGTGCAACTGGAGCAATTGCGTGTGTAAATTAGGAATACAGTTGTACGTTTGCCTGCATGTCACAACAATGAGACCTTAGCCAGTACTTCAATTACTAGTGAAAAGAAGGCCTTATCTATACCAGGAAAGCTAACGATCCGTAAGTTACCATCCATGTAGCTCCCTGGGTTGTATCTGCAGCAGAAGCCCATGTTCCATTATGCAGAGGCAGTTCCCACTAAATAAATAAAGGATTATCTCTTCTGAGTGTTTTGGGCTCAGAATGGTTACTGAATGCCACAGGTGGGATCCACTGTTCAAGTTCAAAGTTTTGTTGGTTTGGTGAGTATTTCAGGATGCTGGCACTGACCTGGTAGGATACAATGTGCTGGGGACTCTAGATTGATACAGATAGCTGTATCAATACAGGCCTGTTGTCCAGAGCAATGAGAGCACTCCCTCGATCTTTACTCACATGGCTGGCAGGGGTGGGTGGAGTAATCAGGGTGTGAACAGGTACTTATGTGAAATGGAAAAAGAAAGCAAACCTGATGTGGGCCTTTGTGGTTATAATTTCATTTTTAAGCCTTGAGAAGTTTGGTAGGACTCCAAAGCTGTATCCATAGCCACCTGCCTACCGGAATCATATATCATAATAGATAATAAAGTGTAAACTTCTTGGGCAATCCTGTCACATTTCCACTCAAGCAGCACTTCAGCCAGTGCAGATCGTGTACATAGGTCATGGTCGCCATCAGGAGGAGGTGGCAGAGAATGGGGAGTGTTGAACAAAGTCCAAGGACACAGGTCTCTAACATAGCTGCTCTAAGCTGATGGGAGAGAGGTCTCCCACTGGTTTAACTACTCCAGCCCCACCAAGCAGCAGTAGCTATGTCAGCAGCACTGTCGCTCAGGTGGGTGATTTATTCAACCGCCTGAGGGACATGAATTAGGCCGACATAAGCTGTAGGGTAGATATTGCCTCTGCAAGCAAGAATTGAACACCCCCACCACTCCCATTGGACAATCCAAAAAAGGAGAGCCCGCGTCTTGCTTGATTAGAGCAGCGGTGTCCAATAAGTTCGCCACGAGCCACATGTGGCTAATAGGCTACTGAATTATGGCTAATGCATGTGGCTTTTTTATAACATGGCTAATAAGAAAAATTCAAAACCACAAGTGTGGCTACCATCGAATTTCTACTGGACACCGCTGGATTAGAGAGTGTAGAGGACAGTCAGGGACTAACTCAAGCATCCACTTTCCAGACTATCTATGCAGGCACCGGCCCTCTGGATTGTGTTTGCACACATACCTGCTGACAAAGTGATGGGAGGTTTCAATGATTTATCGAGTATGTCTATACATTATTCATAACCAGGGTAAGGCCACTTTTTAATCAGACATGGCCAAATTCATCCCCGCCATAACAGAATGCATTATGCTACGGATGAATTTGCCTGACCAGCTCTAGTGTATTTTATGTCACCCTAAAGATCCCATGTATGTACTGCTGCAAGACAGCAGAAATAACTTGTTGCCACTAAAATCAATCAGAGGTACAGAGGGGAGTAGAAATGTTGAGCATATTTTAAATAATCACTCCTCTGGCCACAGCCCCGCTTTAATGAATGAAAACTTGAAGAGTGTAAATAATTATATTGTACTCAGATACATAATGTATATGGACAGACTTGTCCGCTTGCCTACTCCAGCTCACTGGGATTGGGAACACACACACACCACTGTAGCTCTGCCTCTGCCTAACAAAATGCACTGTGCTACTCTTCTTCTAATAAAGATTTCCCAGCTGTTAACATAGTATGAAAGCCTAAAGACCAAATAAGTGTGTGACTTATCTCTCCGGGCCTGAGTGCTGGTTTTATTATTGCACACAATGGATGCAACATTGTGAGAAGAGTGCCAAATCCAACTTCCCACATGTAACATGCTTCTGAACCTGTTGCTACAGATTTTTTTAAGCGATACCTGTGTTCTTGGAAAAAGACTGTTTTGGCTCTGAGAACTGTGCACTCATTTTAGGTTTGTCAATACAGTTCTGTGAGAGGAAAACATGTTACTCTAGAGTACAACTAAGGATACAGCCTGCATGGTGCTGAACGATTCCTTGCAGGAAATACTCTCAACTCTAAATGAAGTAAATCCAAGTTGAGAGTGGTTAGCACTTTCCAGGGTCGAGCCCTTTTAACAAGAAGCACCAAGTGCAACAGTCCTTTTTGCAAAGCTTGATAAATAAATAGAGATGTAACCAAATTAAATGTCCCTGCTCTGGAAGCCACTAAAGCTAGGGAAATTTGGATCTGGATCCAGTTTCTGTGGGATAAGGCCCACCACTACAGATAAAAGAGCCAAAAGCCATTCATCATTTGTACATAACGGCACATAGGGTTACACAAAAGCGAAGTTGATGTACTCACTTCTAGGAAATAAAGGCTTGGATACTAGCATGTAAGGTTTATAATCTTTTGGAGGAAGGTGGGCAGAAGTGTGATAATGTAAGTGAAAATCAACTTTAGGAAAACTAGTTTGCATAAAATCAGAACTAACCTGTATCTGAACTAAGAGGGTTGAAAAGTTCAGAGCTTCCCCCTCACCCTTCTCATCCAAATAATTATTCATTGTTGCTCACTTCATCACATCCGGGGTGTGCCTGGGACTGCCATTTGTATAAATGGAAAAAATTGGGATAGGTGGATCTGTTGGATAAATAAAAACTTGATACAATAAGATAACAAGCCACTTTTACATTTCACTGATTCACAGTAAATGATTTATCTAATATAGCCTTTTCTTCTATTCCTAAAGTCTGTTTTTGTTTCTTGTTTTGTTATTTAAAACTGTTCAGCAAATGGTTTATGCAAACTGATTTTAGCCTATGATTTGTTCATGAAGTGACCAAAAAAGAGAATTCATTGTAATTAATTTTTCTTGTCATGTGATTGGTCACATGATCTTATTTCTGTTTCCTAATTGGATTACTCAAATGAAATATTGAGGGGAGGATTCCATCTGTAAATTAGCTAGTAGGCAAATAATGAAAATGAATTTCAGAATGGCCACAGAATGGCCAAAATATTTATTTACACTAGGATTCATGCAACTTGTGTGTTCACTGAACATAGCTGTGTATAAAAACAGGCTCTGTTGCAAACAAGCAAATAAAAGGGTCAGTATCAAGCTAGTTAGTATCAGTATGTTCTCTCTACAACTACAGTTAAAAACACTATTTTACTGTGTTGGTCAGCACTAATCTATTAATCTTTGCCCATTTTAGGACCTAAATCAAAACCTTAAATTCTGGAAATATTGGGGCACTTTTGGAGGTCTGCTGAGCTGCTAACCTTTCTTCATTTCTCTCTGGGACTCTGCTCCTAGGATTGCCTCCACAGATTGGGTAACTACATGCCAAATGTCTATTAAGACATATCTGTGTGCATACACAAATTAAAGGTGCAATTATGTATGTAAATGCCACATACAGTTCCATGCCTATGCTATGAAAATAAGACCTTTCAGCTGAAATGAGAATATTACTAGGAATCAACACACCTCTCAACCTGTAGTAGCACAATGGTGAAACAAACAAACAAAAGCTTTTAATCCTGTTGGATGAATTTCTTTAGCATGATTAACTTTCTATAATCCCAGCTCCATAGTTCCATATTAGTTGTGTCAATAATGTACAGTAAGGAAAAAAGACATACCACAAGATCATATGAGGGAAAAAAGCAAACATTTATCCTATGCCAAGCTACATGTCTCCGAATATGAGACATTTTGGAGATATTTCAAAATTAACAGATTTGGAACAAAGCCAAATTTTTAAATCTCAAAATTCTTTGCAAAATAGAACTGCTATCCTCTACACAGCTCTAATAGAAATATTTTCTAATTTTAAATTTCTAATGAAGCTCATTTCAAATAAATAGCATAAATGAACATCTATAGAAAAGTACAATGGGTTAAATAGGTATTCTTATAGTAGCATAAATTGACTTCATTGTGTACAAAAATTGTTTTTATAAACATCTGTATACATATTTTTAAAAGGATCAAATTAATCTCATGTAACTTCTTTGACTGCCATGGAAAAACTTAAAATCTAATTTTGTCTAAATAAGACTATGAGAATGATCACTGTATATTCTTCTTACATATTTCCAAGTTGTGGTTCATTCTGGGAGGATATGCTTTCTACCCCTGTGAAATCACCAGTTGGTATGTTCCAGATGTAGCTATTTTAGACAAAAAATGGGGGACTTCCATTGTTGCAAAATCAGTTTTAGTTTTTATGGATTCAGATCTGAGTAATTATTTCTATTCAGTCCATCATTTAAATGGAGAAAAATTCCCTAAAATATACTGTTTAAAACATCCCAAAGCATGAAAACAAATGGGGTTGGTAATGAAAAATGCGATGATCATGTTTAAAGAGTTCTGACAACTAAACCATTCTTAATTTTAACTAATAATATCTTTAGAAAAGTTGCATTAGGGTAAATAAATTGATTTTTAAATCACTCTGGTAAAGCTGGTGCAACCTCCTAATGCAGATCCACTTAAACCTGTTAAAGCTTCACTTAAATCAATTTAAATTTAAGCTAAACTAAATTTTCTAACAGACAAGTCCTTAGAACTAGCTATTAAAATGTGAGTTTATAAAAATCAGAAAATTAGGGAGAGAAAACATCAATTAGATCCTCAACTATTGTTTATTTCCCTACTATTGCAGGATTGTTCAGTATATTGTATCTGGGCTTGTCTACTAGGGTAGATTGACCAGAATAGCTATTACAGAATAGCTCCTCAGATGGACACACCTTTTTTTTAAATGAGTGCCTTTTTTCCTGCTTTAGCTTAACCTCCTCTATTCTAGGGTTTTAAACTGCCACCCTTCACCATAGTATCTGAATACCTTCCATGTAAACTCAGTAGCAATGGTGAAGTCCCAAGTGGGCTTCATTGAGTCTCTGGTACTTTTCTTTTTTTTTTGAGATCCAAATCCTGCTTGGGGGAAGGTTTTTGATTGGCCAGATTTCTTTGGTTGATGGGGTTGTCAACATTGTGAGTGACAAAGAGTCCTGTTGCACCTTAAAGACTAACTAAAGTATTAGAACATAAGTTTTCGTGGGCTAATACCCACTTCATCGGATGCATGCATTGGAAGTAAGACTGTCTTGTTCTTTATAGTATATTCTACAGTTCCTCATCCAGTCTGGTTTTAAAATGACTCAAACCCTTGCCCCACCCTTCTTCCCTCCTTCTCTGCCCCCTCCCTTAACAAAATATTCCAGTCTAAAAGATCTCATTGCTATTCAGCCTAATCTTTCCTTTGGTCAATTTCATTCTCAGCCTATACTATTCATCCCACTCTTTGCCGCTTACAACCTTCAAATATTTGTAGACAATTATCATTTCCTCCCTTAGTTACCACTTGACCATGTTACACACGTTTAGTTCTTTTACCCTTTTCTTACAAATAAATCCCTCCAGAAATCTAGTTACTTTTGTTGGTGCTCTCCAAGTTCTCTTGAAATTGTCAATAGACCCCATAAGAATAAGTGACAGTGAGCTGCTGCTAAAGCATTCTTTCTTTTGGAATGCATAGTCCAAAAAACCCCCAAACCCAAGTAGCCTTCCACAGGCCTGCTGCAGAGTCCATTGGTTTCATTGGAACAGGGATGTGGTGGGTGGGAGTGGGATTTCTGTCTAAGGCAGAAAGGGAGTGAGCTAGGAATTTTAGTTAATATGGGCATCTACCAAATGCTGACTACTGTTAAAGGTGATTGGGGGCTGGGAATGAAGGAGAAATGCTGCTACATTCATTCAAGCCCTGAATGAACAAAGATATTTAGATATGTGCTTATTATTATAAGACACAGGGCTCAATGCTGCAAAGAGGCAAGCATGCTGCTTTGAATCCAGCAAAGCACTTGTTTTGACTTTCAGCATGTGAAGTTTTGTTGACTTCAACTGAGCTACAGAAGTTTACCCTAGGTGTGGATAAGAGTCAGAATGAAGTACAGAAAGGAATATTCTGTGTGTAACATCCTCACTGTTTGTACACTGTGAGAGGTAACGTTTGACTTAGTTTCACTCAAGGTTTCGTAAGTTTGGGTGTGTTCCTCCAACTCGGTATTGTAAAGGCCAAAACAAGTCAGGCTCTGTGTATGCATGTGGGTTTATGAGGATTTGTCCAAGCATCAGTTATGAAAACATGAAACTCAGTCAAAAACAAAACAAAACTTTCTAGATACAGTAAAGAAGACTCAGCTGGAGTGACAGGTTTGTAAAAACTATTAAAGTTTGGCAAGAAACGTATCAGCTTTTGTTTCTCTTCTCACCCCTCTACCTAACTTCTTTGGGTTTCAGTGTGAAAATTTTTCCATCGCCCTAATCATAACCTCTGAAAGGCTTCACATTTCTTTAGTTATCACTGTCTGCCTCCACTACACAGAATATCCTACTGCTCATCAGATATGTATCTTCCATTTGCCAACCTATAGTGCCAGAGTGTACACTAACACTTATATTTTATCAGCTCTGAATCTCACTAGGGTATGCAATATGGGCAAAGGATACAGAATATTGACCAGCCCAATGACATATCAGGGTCTTCCAAATATATGTCCAGTGCTTCCCAGACTGATAGACAAAATAAGCGTGGTTCAGGGTATTGGAAAAAGTGCTTTCTATTGCTTTTATGTAATTTCCTCCATCTGACCCAAGACAGTGGAAATCTTAAAACCGTTTTAGGGCTGGAATACATAAACTCATAACACATTCCCAGAGATCTCCCACTGGGATTCATAATAGTACATAAATTGTTTATAACAAAGGAGTTGCCCTGGAATTAGAGGTAAAGAATTGGCGCAGTTTTGAATGGAGATGAGCCCGTTTACTGCAGGTTTGGATTAGGCCCTAAATTCCTATTCTGGAGAACTATTACAGCAGAGACTGTTTGGCTTCACTCATGAATGAAGCTCAGTAACAACATTTTTGAAAACCCAAACTGGAAAGGTTCCTTATTCCTTGTTCCTCATTATGGGGAAGTGCCTTGGGTTTGTGACAATGACTCTTAGAGCACAACTGCTGGCTAGCAGCATTTGAAGCCAACCCTGACTGCCTTATTTACATACAAAGCAATTGTTATAGTAGCTAGGTGTGTGAGAGAACACCAGCTGTTTTCTCTCTCTCGCTCACTTATTCATTGTACAGTTCCAAACAGACAGACAGTTTGCAACTCCAAGTTGCAAGAGGTTGTGGGGAATCAGTCTTGCTCTTTTCTATTTCCTTGACAGAAAAGTTTTGGGTTAAAACAGGAAACAAGAATGTGCCTCCCATTCCTCTCTGAATTTAGCTCCTAGTGGGCCTTTCTTTTCCTTTCAAAACATGAATAAGATCAAAAATAAAGAAGTGTCAGTATGCTAGTCTTTCAGTTTCTAATCAGTTCACAAATGGCAGGAAATTAGCTAGCTTTCCCGAACATCTGTTCAACTTCTGGCTCAGAAGGTTGGAGGCAAATGCTATCTGTCAAATGTAAACAGTGAGCATTGGTAATAGACTTTTCAGTTTTCAAATTCTCATAACTCTATTGCCCATTCATCCTATTACACTGCAGCAGAATGCTCCACATTCTCCTCCCGCCGTAAGGAATGATCTCCTCTGTTAATGGGAGTCAGACTGAGGCTCAGGAGACAATATCATAGGTCTGTATAGTTGCTGAATAACTTGGAAGCTAGTACATAATAATGCTTAGCCTTTTTCAGGTAACATTTCCAAAAGCTCCTCAACAGCTTAGTGTCTAAGCCCCATTTCTGAAAGCATCATAGGCATTTAGGAGTCTGAGGCTTGGCCTATACTACAGAGTTAGGTTGACGTAAGGCAGCTTACAGAGCTAGGTCAATGTAAGTGTCTACACTACAATGTTGCTCCTGCCGATGGAAGTTGCCTAATAACTCCATCTCCGTGAGAGACATGGTGCTTCGATCAATATAGATAGGGTGACACAGTGTGTGTGTAGACACTGCATTACTTATATCACTTGTTGGCCATCAGCTCTGCATGGGGCTTACAGCTGGAGCTCCACATCCCAGGGCCAACAGTCCAAACTGTCAGCCTCGCACATGACTTACAGCTTGGGTTGTCAGCCCCAGAGCAGCAGGGCTCCAGCTGTCAGTGCCCTACATAGGGTGACTAGATGTTCCAGTTTTATAGGGACAGTCCCAGTTTTGGGGTCTTATTCTTCTATAGGCTATTACCCTCCACCGCCATCCCAGTTTTTCACATTTGCTGTCTGGTCACCCTAGCTCTACAATGCCTACTCAGTTAAGTTAGTGGAAGCGCTCTGGTAAGGATGCGCACCACTGACAGAGGGGGTGTAGTGTGGACATGAGTCACCACAGTATTTACTGCTGTGAGTGTACTTTGACCTAACTTAGGTCAGCTTAATTGTGTAGACAAGACTTAGTCTCACTGAACATCAATGAGATCAAGGGCCAGATTTTAAAAAATGTTTAGGCGGCTAGGAGGATTTACAAAAGCACTTAAGTCTCATGGACTTTCAATGGTCATTAGGTGGCAAATCTGCTTAGGTACTTTTGAAAATCCCAGGAGGCATGTATCTGCATCTTTAGATGCCTGAAGACCTTTGCAAATCTAGTCCTGAGTCACTTTTGAAAATGGGACTTAGTAGCCTGAGTTGCTCCAAGAGCTTTGGAAAATGTTATCCTTCATCCATAAAGCTGCAAAGCTCTTTAAAAAGGTGAATAAGAATCATTGTCTCCATTTAGGGAAACTAAAGCAGAGAGGTGACAGCAATTGCCCATGATCCCACTGAACACAATAGCAGAACTAGAACTCAGGTCTCCTGATTTAAAGGATGGTGTCCTACTCACTTGCCTACACTGCTGCTCATAAGGCCATTTGAGCCAACCCACACCAACATTGCTCATTTAATAAAAGGCAGCACTACAACTGTATGTAACTATTCTGTGTTTCTAAGAGCTGCATAAATCTAATCTAGTGAAAGTGGAAGCAACATTGCCTGCTGTTAAATAATCATATTGTGCTGCCAGCACTGCATGAGCGACTCCTATCACTAATCTTAAAAAAAACACAAACAAAAATTGTCTCAGTGTTAATAAATATTAGACCATTAAAGAGGCCAACATAGGCATAATTAACAACAGCTTCATCATTCTTTGTCTCCTAATAAAAAGCACTTTTCTAATTGTTTCATTTCAAATGCAGTACTTTGGCGCCAGACTGTGAACCCTTTATCCACTCAATAGGACTAGTCATTGTTCTGCTACCTTTACTCACCTAGAGTTGTACTCTACTTACTTGAGTAGTCCAGCAATAGGAATACTTGTGGAATAAAGCAATAGGGGGTGAAATATACCCATGGACCAACACAGGGCGACACAGGGTTAAACATGAGACTTAACATTGTGTAAGTTTTTGCTATGTCTGCACAGGGGTGAATGTCATTCCGTAGGAGGAAGGATGGCAGATTCACTATCTTGAGTATCCTGTAGAATTAAAACATATGACAGGACTATATTATGCAAGAATTCCTGTTGCTGGAGTAACTCTATTGAGCTCAATGTCAAAGTGATCACACTAGTGCAAGTTGAAGATTGCACAGTCTAGCCCAGAATTGCAGAAGTTGAACCTGCACATATTTGGATTTGCCATTACTTATCGAGATGGAATTTCTCACTCTTAAGTCTGGTATATTACATCACGGGCTGTTTTCACCCACTCTACCTTTGTTTTCTGAATCACAGAGGCCTAATATGCAAGGTAATGACACAGTAATAACATCAGACTAGTAGCTGTTGTAGATGGGGAAAACCTGACTTACAAAAGTTTAATTTTTGTTTTTGCTTTGGTCACAGAACAATATGAAGTAGCTGTGAGCTCTGCCACTAACATTTCTACCCCTGGCAGAAACTACTTCAATAAAATTGTAAGTTCTTCAAAGCAGGGACCACAGAGCCATTTATATTTACAACAGTACTTGAGTGCCTGAAGATACAGACAGATGCCTGGGAAGATTTTTCAGAAGCACCGTAGCAGGATGCTACGGTGCTTCTGAAAAATGCCTAACTTTCATTGGGTGTTAGACACTTAACCAGCTTAGGCACCTTTTAAAATTCCACTAGGCATCAATCTGAATCTATAGGCATCTGAGTACCTTTGTAAAAAACATGGACTTGTGTCTGCTTAGATGTTTGTGTAGGGCTCTGCACAATGGAATTCTATGCCTGGCTGGGGCCTTTAAGTGCTACCACAATAAAAATAAATTTTGAAAGAGGCAAATGAACAGCTAGGTTTTGATACTCTGAGTCATTTTGAATAGTTGCTCCCTTGCAATCAATTGGGATCAATACGGAGGGAGATGCTACTTTATGTGCAGAGTGGTGGCAATGAATGTCCCTAAATGAGCCAGATTTTGATTTAATATTATTGAGCAAGATTCTGCCACTTTTATTCAGGCGAAGTTGTACCTTGAAGGATAAGTAGTCCCATTGAAATCAATGGCACAACTCAACTGAGTGAGAGTGACCAAATCTGGCTCTTACTAAGCTCTATAAATGTCCGTTTGTGCTTTTATTGAACAATCTTACCAACCAAATTCATGAAGCACCATTAGAGGAATATGAATGTCACCTATTTATAGCCTCTGAAAAATTCTTATTAGATGTTATATTAAGTCATAGTTTGAAAAAAAAAACCCACCCATATTTGTCTGGTGCTCTGTGTGTGTGTGTGGTATTTTAATGGGATTCTAGATATTTTGCCTGTGTGTGTTTGTGTGTGTTTAATGGGGTATATACAGTGTACACCATTCTACTGTAGATCAGTTTCCCCATCTCACACACTTATTTTGCATAATATGAGCACTAACCTTTGAGTCACCCACATCCTGGTATGCATCACCACATTTTCCTTATGAAACAGAAGAGAATCTTCGCATACTCTCTGACACACACAGTGATCAATTGCAGTTTTTCTTCGGTGTTTCTTTGTGAAAAGAGGCCTGTGTGGGAGAATTCTGACACCAACTCCCACTTACTCTTAGTAGGCACTGTCTGTCTCTACTACAGAAATTGATATGCCCTTCAAAAGCCATTTTTGTCTCTATGGTATGCAATTTACAATGCCTGCTTAAAAAAAACAACAACTGAACATTGTCCCAGTTTTGTCTGTTTCTCACTCAGTTTAAATGATATAGAAATCATCCTTAGAATTCTGTGGCTTCCTCTACACCTGGAAAATGACCAGATGTAGACAATGTTATGCTACTTTTCCCCTTCTGCACCAGGATTGTAAATAGTTTGCATTGTTGACAACTCTCATGATTATATCATGAGCCTTTCCATATTATTTGATGCATTTCATAGTATTTATTTGGTATATTACACCTGTACCCCAATATAATGCAGTCCGATATAACCCGTATTCGGATATAACACGTAAAGCAGTGGTCTGGGAGGCGAAGCTGCTTTACCACGTTATATCCGAATTCGTGTTACTGCAAGCCAGTTCCTCTGCACACACACACACCACTCCCCAGCTCACCTCCGCTTCGTCTCCTCACCTGAGCGCGCCCTCCCCCCTTGGATGGGGGGGGTTCTGAGGGGTCAGTCCTTTGTTATGCCTAAAATCTTTGGAAACATATTTTTTCAAGCTGGTGAAATTTCATAAATGTCTATTGTTATGGTGATCATGCAAAGTAAATCAGTGGTCCCTTTTTCTAAAAGTAATGAACACTAGTATGAATACGCTAAACCTCTGTGTCTGATTAATTTAAAATAATGTCTTTGTTTCAGTGAGTTAAATATGTAATAATCTGGAATGATTACTTTCTGAAGGCTTAAGAGTACTTTTAATATATAAAATCAGCTTAGAAATACTGATTAAGAAAATGTAAAACAGAGAAGCATCGCATCATGCATTTGATAATATTTAATGTTGTATTCAGCAGGACAGCTGACTCGCTGGACTACAAATTTTTGCAAACGAATCTCTGACAAACTTCTGGGCATATAAAAAAAATGGGAACTGCCACTGTTGCCAATGTATTGTGGGTAGACCCTCAGATGCTATGGCAGAGGGGGGCATAAAAGTACCTAGATAGATAGATAGATAGATAGATAGATAGATAGATAGATAGATAG
>ML677360.1:18093996-18213976 GCA_007922305.1 Dermatemys mawii | reverse complement strand
TAGATAGATAGATAGATAGATAGATAGATAGATAGATAGATAGATAGATAGATAGATAGATAGATAGAATTTCCCTAATCTAGATAAACTCTGAGACTGAATTGCTTAATCTTGACATTTCTACTCAGGAAAAACTCTCATGAAATTTGTTATCAGGCATTGTATTCCAGACAAACATATATAACAATTTATGTGAAAAAGCATGAAGGCAATTCCTTTGATCTTTATTGTTCCAAGTATTCCTTACCTTTTCTAGTAAACAAAAACAAAACCCAGCCCCCCCAAGTATACATGGCCTATGTATAAATAACTTTCAGCATGAAAAAGCCTGTATTGCAGCCCACTGGTGTTTTGAAAAAAGAAGCTACAGCAATTTTTTTTTTCACTAAATCCTATGTGTCTGGCTCCAAAGTGGATACTGTAATCAATGTTCTGAACCAGGAACAAAACGTCCCATAGAAAAAGCAACAAAGATAGTCAAATGAAGCCACACTGTAAGGATTCCGCAGAAGAAATCAACTGGCTGTAACAGCTTTTTCAAGAACCCTGAAGCTTATTGCCAGTAATTCAGTAGGTACCTGACCAAAAAAACGTTGTCTAACTGGTTTTGTTGTTTCAGCTGTACTGAACTAGGAGAAGGAAACAAAGACTTAGCATTTCAATTAAGTCTAACTCTGACATTATTTTCAAGTAAATTTTTATAATCATTGATGATGTCCCATCCTCCCAGAGATAGACAAAACACTCTTGTATTCAAGCCTAACAGGTTAATCTTTGCAGTCTCTAACAAAGGGTGGGGAGAGGTGTAACATTTACTACCCTTCAGTGGGTATAAAATATTTTGATAATAAAGAAAAAAGCTGATGACTTGTTCTCTGTGATGGACATGGTAAATGGACAGTGTCTCTCTTCTAGCCTTAATATTCAACCAGGTGAATTATTCATGTTATCGAAGTGTCACAAACTCAATGCAATTTGCACCAATATTATTTTTCTCCATTCAGGAAATGGAGTGTTAAGCAGTAAGATTCTTTCAGCTCTGATGTTATAAACAAATTTTAAAGGAAATCAGGCCAAACTTTATTTCAATTTCTTTTACGCATTGAAATTTCCATTAAGAATACAGTATTAATTTTTTTAAAAAAATCTGCAGTGCTCAAAATGAAGTTAGCAGAAACAGCTAACAAGTTTTTGAGGACATGTCAAAAATCTTCTCCCCCATGTGGCTGTTAATAACCCCAAGTGCAGCATTAGCAAGAAACTGCAGGTTTTATTGTGACATAGCAACTTCAAAGTAATTGTGTGGTTGTGATTATCCAATTGCAATTCTCTGCAGCAGCTGTTAAAACTTAAATTGCAGAACCATTACATCAGACATAATAATGTAGAGCTAGGCAAAATAATATGTCAACTTATAATAGCAAACTTCAAGCTTGTATTCATCCATTCATTCTTACTCAGGTAAAACTAAAAGAAATTAACTGAAGGTGCAGAAGGGCCTATGAAAGTACTAACCACCAGACAGAATGGAGACAGCTTATCTCTGATCACCAGATACTGGTTTTAAATCACAGGTAAACAGTTCTAAAATGCATGAGCCCACTTACACTTTAATAGCCTACATAAAGTATTTTTTTACCCATTGTAATTGAAAAAAGGAACATTGGGGGGAGGGATGGAAATGTACCTTTTAACAAAGTTACTAAGTCACCCTGAAAGATTATAAAGTACTTGCCACACCCACACTAACCTTTTGCTAAATGCAGTATTGAATAACTGAAAGAATAGAGTAAACACATGTAAATCTTTTATAGGTGTGCCTGCAAAATATGCGTGGTTTTGACCACTATTTATTTAGCCCAATTATTCAGTTGCTCATGCTAACACATATATGCAAACACTCATGTTGGTCCCTATGCCATGACTATTAAGAAAAGTTGAATGTTGGGAGAAGTGACTAGACTCTCTGTGAATGTCTGGCTTTTCCAGAAAAAGAGATGAATTTGCAAAGCTTCATATTTGTCAGAGCATGTTTGTTTTGTTGGAAAAAGGGTCCTTCCCTCCTGTATCATTTTTTCAAAGTGATTATTGCTAGTAATATGCTATGAACAAATGCTAAGAACAATGGATGAAAGAAATGGAAAACCCTGGGGAAAGCTTTTCTTATAGTCATTAAACTAGCCTTTCATTTACAAACCTACTGCGTGCTTGAAACCTCCCATCTTCTTATTGTTTGTTTATAAAGAAATATTTTCTCTTTGCATTTGTCACTGGGGCTTGGGGATGATATATATTGTTAATCTAAGAATAAGGAGACTCTTTATTTGTTATTTAATAAACCTGCTTGCAGCGAACTCTTAATTTCCTTCTATAGTTCTTTCTATGCTGAATGAGTAGAACCTGCTACTCTTCTATGGCCCTATCTAGACTAGGGCCTTGTCCATGCTAGAAATTTGACCTTCATACTAGAACAGAGCTCATCAGTCAATTTCCCTATGTAGGCACGTCCTTACGAGATGTATATATTTCAGCTAAGTTAATTTCAGTTCTGTAAATGTAACTTGATGTAATACCCCTCTTCACTACAATAAAAACATAATTCAACACCTTCGCCTTTATTACATAAGAACAGCCATACTGGATCAGACCAAAGGTCCATCTAGCCCACTATCCTGTCTTCTGATTTGGGGGATCAGGCTCCAAATGGGTTGCAATAAGCTATAATAAAAAAATAAAGTGACTGTTCCCTTGAATAATGAAATTCTACTGTTCATGCATCTAGACCAGTGGTCTTCAAACTGGGGTGCGTGCACCCCCAGGGGTGCGTGAGACCCTGGCGCCACCGCCGATCTCGCACGGGAGACTGCCGAACTCCTGTGCGGGCTATTTTTGTCCTGCCGAAATGCCACTGCAGAAAGCGAAAGCTTTCCACTTGGTGGCATTTTGGCGGACATGCCCCAGGGGGCTGTGAGTGTCTGTCGGACCGCGGTAAGGGGCTGCGGCCGGAAAACCTTGGGGACCGCTGATCTAAAACTTAGGTCAACCTAGATATATCTGCATCTCTCAGGGCTGTGAAAAATTTCACATCTTCTGTGATGTAGTTAAGTCTACTTAACCCCTACCATAGACACAGGGAGGTGGATAAATTAATGTTTCTATTGGTCTAGTTCTCGAGGGTGTGGAAAAATCTTCCCATCGCTGTAGTAAGCATTTATGTTACAGCAGTGTGGCTACAGCTGAGCCACTGTAGAGCTTAGATATACCAGTATGATACTCTCAGAAGTTTATGTAGATTCTATTTTTTAAGTGCCTTTTAGTTCCTTAACAAGGTCGGCTGGTGATTTATACATGAAAAAAAGGAAAACATAATTGGCTGAGCAAAGCAAGCTCCTACGCTCCATTTGATGACACTTCTACCTATATGTGACACAATAACTTTTGAACACCATTTCATATAAAAAGTTTGTAGTTTCTGTAAACAAGGAGTACCTGAGCCTTTTACATTTGGAAGAGGGGAGAAGGGGAAACACACACAGTCACAACAGGATGAGAGGGTATGGGGAGTTGCAGGAAGTCTCTGAAATAAAGGTGGAGTGGCACATAAGTAGCTCATGGGTGGGTAATGAGAGATGCAAGGAGTCCATAGTATATGTGATAAGCTCCAGACTGTATTTTAAAAGGCAAGACTTTGCCCTGCTCATGGGAGATATAGTTCTGCCTGGAAACCTGACCCATATGGGAGAGGTAGGCATGAAGGAACTGAATTACAGCTCTCATGAGGCAGTGTGGATTCTGGGGAAAATATTTTGGTTCTTGGATGTTTGATTTTTAGATTGAAAAACAGTCTAAATTTTCCACAGAAAGCAGACTTCTTTTTTTTGAAAACGTGTGTTTTGTCAAATACCCACTTTTGCTCTGAAAACAGTTTTGTTGGAAATCTATTGACCAAATCCTTAGTCATAACTAAAGCCTCAGTCCTTCAATGTGATTGGCTGGGCTTAAAAAAATTATTTGCCTCAATGAGCTTCACCTCCCTCAATTTATTGCACTGTCTCTTGATGCTCTTCCCTATCACACCTACCTCCCCTTGCCATCAGCAGAGGGCTACTGGATATTTGCCCCTGTTTACTTTGATAAGCACTAAGCAGACTTGTGAAATGTAACATTCTCTGCATTGTTTTCATCTAAATTTGTCTTCATTGCATTTGGTTTAGGTTTCCCTTTCTCTGCTCCTTCAGCAATGAGCAGATAAAAGCTCAATTTCTTGAAACAGCTTACTCAATATGAAAAAAAAAACCCATAAGATTTGTCTCCTCATTCAATAGCTCAGGCTTTCTCCAGAGGTTAGACAATATAGAGCACAGTCACAAGGTATCTACAGTGATGGGTTCTTTTCATTATCTTAAAGCTTCCCAAACAATATACTTATATGCAACATCTCTCTTCCTTTGTATCTTCAGTAAATTCATTTTTCTTTAACTACAATTGTTATATGCCTTATCATCTGCCAGCCTTTTAAAGCCAGTAATTACTCACCATAATATGGTGGAAAACAGCTGAAACCATAAGCTCAGTGCTCTGCTAGCTAAGGGGTTTAATATTTTGTAGGTTAATCTCTCATTATATTTGCTAAATAGCTCAACGTTAAATAACTTTATTCCTTTCTTTTATCTTTTTATCTGGCTTTAGGGGCTATACCCTTCTTTAGAAATGAAGGGAGCAAAAAATAGAACAAATGATCATCCAAGCTATACAGTAGTTATGAAGCTGACCTGCCAGCCAGGAAGATACTCTGAGGAAAGGTTCTTCCATCTGTAACAATCTGAAATAAATTAGCTGTGAAAAATAATAGAAAGTTTTTGAAACTGGATCAAATAGGACTGAGAGCCTAATCCTGCTCCCAACCGAGTCAACTTCAAAACTTACCCTTATTTCAATGGGAGCAGAAGGTGGCCTAAAGTTTGTTTTTGAGAGGATTTTTTTAAACCTCCCACCCCCTGCCAGAATATTTGCAAAAGTTATGAAATTATCTTAAGTGAGCCTGAGGGCATTTTATTACTTTCTAAAATGACAACGGGGCAAAAGGAGGAGGAACCATTCTTTCACTGAGAGATAAGGTCTTGTAGTTCTATTCTGAGTACCGTACTGTGATTAAATATATCTATACACATACTGGAAATATTACTGGAGTGATAAATGGAGAGAAAATAAGAGATTTCTGAGGGTTTACAAAAACAACCCAGCCAACCCTCTACCTAAAAACATACTAGGGCAAAATTCTTCCATCAGAACTGCATAGAACAGCTGACTTCCAGTTTTCAGCTCCTGCTGGCTGAACCATAAATCCATCTGACACAGAGTAGCAGAGCAGAATATAGAATGAAAGAAAAAGTGTTCTATGTGCTACAGAACTAAGATCTGAAAAATTTACCCTAAATATACAAATGCATCTTGGGATAAAAATAGAGACAGAACTGTCATCACACTTTGACCCATATTTTTTCCATACAGGGTTGTGGTCTACACCTGTGACTTATCTGTAGTGCACCATCTTACAGTCAAACTCTTACTTCCAGCTTCACTAGGGGAAGTTTCTCTTTCTTTGTATTGCCTACTTGTGTAGATGGGGAACCAGCTTCCAGTATTGTCTTAACCACTGTGTTAATGCTAACTATGTGTCTGATCATGCAGCCCTTGTTTGTGTGAGCAGTCCTCATGTGACTAATCCAATTGACTTCAGTGGGACAGCTCCCATAAGTTTTGCTGAATGAAGCTCTTTTGTGTCTATCTCCCCTTCCTCTGACTGTTTTTATTTGTATTGTGCTATACTGGTTCCTGAGTATCTGACCGATAATCATAAATACATGTAAGAAAAAGGAACAAAGAAACTTTTTGTGAGTTATATAAATGCAGAAGTAAAACATTCAACGTGGTACATAGGCACGCACTTCTGCAAATATTGCATATTTCACATTTTTTCATAGTTCATTTACAGTGAAATTGATTCAGTGCAAATGCTGAGGAGAAGATGAAGGATCTGATGTGAAGGGAGTTGAGAAACAATAGGGAAATATTTTAACTTGCATGTGTGTGGTAGTCAGTGAATGGTGATTCTGCATTGCTACTGCTGAGTCTGAGCAAATGGCTTGGATGCTGTAACAATGCTGCCTTTGGTGGGACACTTCTGAGAGTACCAATTCAGGGCAAATTGCTTAGAACAAGGCTGGGGTTTTACTCCACTGGCTAATCATAAGTCATACAAGCAAATCCCTTAGACACTCCAGTTTCCCAGTATCACCACCAGTGCCACTCATTATGGGGACAAATGGTTATGAAAACCAATACCCAGTAAAAGAAAAAAGGTTCTCCCAATCCCAAAGGGCCAAGCCCCAGACCCAGGTGAATATATGAGGCAGATCTTGCCTACAAATCACGCTGTTGCCAATCCTTTAGAATCTAAAATCCAAAGGTTTATTCATAAAAGGAAAAGGATATAGATGACAGCTAAAATTGGTTAAATGGAATCAGTTGCATACAGTAATGGCCAAGATGAGTGTTATGCTACTACCAGATTTGTGGGAAGGGAAAGGGAAAGTACATAATGTAATTTGAGTAGTTAAAGTGTATGCTGAAGGAAGGTACTGCCTGTAGCAATTTGTATGATGGCAATTCTTTGGCATTCACTCCCTGCTTTCTTATCATGCCCAGGACTGTATAATGGGGAAACCAGAGTTGTTAAAACTTAGGAAAGTTGATGTTCTGTATGTAAATGCATTAGTAGATATTTCATTGCAAAGGATCTCTACATTCTGAAGCTGTGTAGGCTAATGCTTAAAGCAGTATGTGCAACGCTATTACTAGCTCTGTGTTAAATAACTCTCTGGGCTTCAGTTTATCCATATGTGAAATTAACACAATGATTGTCTATCAGTGGCATTGTGAGACTCAGTTAATTGTTTGTTCTGCATTTAAATGACAAGCAGGTGAAATAATCCTTATACAGCAATGTATTAAGCACTGACCTTGCAAAAATTTACACACACAGATAAAATCCATGGCAAGACTGGGGTCTTTTCTCTAACTTTGAATTATATTGTTGCTGATGTTTTAAGAACATGAGTAAAGGAATTTTCTCCTAGAGAACAAAAGATCAAATGAGAGAAAGAGAGATTGTCCGATGCACAGAACTGAATCTGATATTAAGAAGAAAATTTCAGGTAATACTGAAAAAAATACAGAAAAGTGTAAACAATCCTGTTTAATCTATGCTCACACCTGGTTAGGGTTCACAGTCTAGAAATATTCAAACAGAATAATAAGAAAATTTTTAGTTTTTGTGGATATACTTGCATTTAAAATTTCAGATTTCACTTTCTGCAAATGTTATCCCATCAAGGGAAAGAAGCAGACTGTGTGACCTGTGCCACATTCAATACAAGCCAATATAGTTGAATTTCTAATTTCAATTAGATTCAATTTCAATGTCTTGTATATACTGCTCTATATCCAATACACTGAAACATAAGGACAATATTTATATTCCAACTGATTTATTTTATAATTATATGATAAAAAGAGAAAGTCAGCAATTTTTCAGTCATAGCATGCTGCGACACTTGTATTTTTATGACTAGTTTTGTAAGCAAGTAGCTTTTAAGTGAGGTGAAACTTGGGGAGTACACAAGACAAATCAGACTCCTGAAAATGGTACCGTAGTCTGGAAAGGTTGAGAGCTACTGGATTAGACCATCAAGGTAATGTTTTCCTGTGGTCTCTTAAACCAGCATCTGTGGCTACTATGTTCATGCAGCTTGTGGAAATGAAACGTTCGACAATATGAGTGGGGAAAATGAAAAACATCTCTAGATAAACCTGTTTTCTAAAAAGATCAAATGCTGGGTGGGTATTAGACAAAGGGGCCTGATCCTTAGCTATATAAATCAGCAATCTCAGTAGACCTTAGTGGAACTATGCCAGTTTATGCCATCCAGGGGTGAAAGTGAGCTGGTATAGGCCAGTACGGCGTGCCGGTAAGAAGCCAGTACCAGCCCATACACAGCCCACATTAAAGCATTGGGGTCCTTTGCCGTGCCAGCGTTTTAACGTTGCTGCCTCTTCCCTCTGTCCCACCTCCCCGGTCATCGGCCCAGCCAGTAGGGACCCAACGATGTGAAAACTGCGCCTTCTGCCGAGGTCCGGTCCCCATACCGGTAAGAATGTATTATTACTTTCACCCCTGATGCCATCTGAGGATCAGGCCCAAGCAGTGTAATCCAGAATAGCAAATCCTAGCACATGTGTTTCTTAATTGGTCTCATGCCACTATTACTGTATTCATAAATGAACTAATAATGCCTGACTATAACTGACATAGGCATGAGTCAAAGAAAAATGAGAGGGCTCATTTGTGACCAAACCTAGCTAAAACTTTATCATCTAAGGCCCAGATTTCTAGAACTGCATGGATATAATTGTCATGATTTCAGGCAAAACTGCAAACTACACATGAAGATGCCACATACCTGGTCACTGATGTGCTCAGCTATGACAATTATGTGAAACTGCGATAACTGCACATATATATTAGATGTACAGCTGTGCTCACGTGTTCAGAAATGTATCACGCCTCAGACCTTAACCCCTTGATTAAGTGGTTTGGTTTTTGGAAACACCTGTTCCCAAAGCCAACTCAGATGTGAACAGACAAGTAGGGCATTTGGAGGCTCCCGTACACAACAGGACCTTGTTAGTTACCTGACATCTCTGTGTGGCCTTTTGGTATATGCATCATAAACACAGTTATACGTCATCCATGTGAAGTGTTTTCCTGAGATATACGTATGTGTGTGACACATGGTCCAGGAAAATCTAGAGAAGTAGCTAAAGCCAGGAGGAAAAAATCAGAATTCCAGGAAGAGACAAGCTCAACTAGGGTGATCAGACAGCAAATGTGAAAAATCGGGATGGGGGTGATGGGGGGTAATAGGAGCCTATATAAGAAAAAGACCCAAAAATCGGGACTGTCTCTATAAAATTGGGACATCTGGTTACCTTAAGTTCAACGTCAGCAGGAGCTGAGGTCTGGCATTTTTTGAAAGCTGAATTCTCAAGTCAATATGGCCCAACAACAACTATAATTATGTATGGTCGAGAAACACCATTATAGATAGTTGCAGTTGACTTCTTATTTAATTGGTTTCAGTGGGAGCAGGATTGGTGCCCAATCTGATAAATTAATTCATAACTATTAAGGGCAGACTTTCGGTTTCACTCCAGCCTTCTGGCAGATTGGATACAAGCCATCAGCTGCCAGCCCCAAGAGAGGGGAAGTCTTCACTAGCCTAATACCAGAAGAGCTGGCTCCTGTATCAGCTGCTTCACACACACACACCCATCCCAGCACAGAGGTGTGTCAAGAGAAGTAGTAGGTTCATGTCATGTGAGGTGAGGGGTGTGCTACACCAATCCCCCACTGTCATAAGGTCCCTTAGAGACTCTATGATCAATGGCATAATGCAGAGCAGCCCCTAGCCTGCTCCAACTTGCTCTGGGCTGCTGCACAATCAGTGAGTCATTATTGGCTCTCTGACATGTCCCTGCATTGAGCAGAGGTCAGAAGCAGTGGAGAATCAAGCCTTTTTAATTTTATATTTAAAAGCATTAATTATGGTTTCACTTCAAGTCCAGGGATCTACAGTTGAATCACACATCATTCGGCTTTCTCATTTCCTGTAAAAAAAAATGGTAAGTGCTCAAATAAAGGTCAAAGACCCTTTGCTTTAAAGTAGGTGATGGGGGAGTGGGGAGCAAAAGCCTCCTCTTTAGTTCTTCAGGCTCTGTAACAGGTCTGTAGTGCTGTATTGATCATTCATTGTCAACACTCTCAGTTCAATGATTTCTGAAGTCTATATTTTGATTATATTTAGTAACTTGCAGATTCTTTTTGCTAAACTGGCTGCAAGACCCCAATTACACTGTATTATAAGCATGCAGAATGGGTAGGAAGAAGTCCAAATACTTTTCTTTTTTAATGGCCTATAATTCTACAGTGGGGTTTTGCTTCAGGATCATCTGAAGCTTTTTGAATACAAGGTACAACTGTGATCTACATCTCAGAAAAAAGTTCAGTGAATGAACAGCAGAAGCTCTCACCAATGAGCTAACTCTGCTTCCATTAATGTCAATGGGAGATTTATCATAGACTTTAATGGGAACAAAATTAGGCCAATATTTACTGCATTTGAAAATCCAGCCTTAGGGGTTTTAGCTTAAATTCAGGCTACTAAATCCACATTTGGGCACCTGTCAGCTCCCACTGAAATCATAATGTATCATTTCAGGTAGGATAGACAGTGCCACCCTTCTTGCCCTGAGGGGCTTCCCCTCCTGCACGGCTCTCCCCTCCTTCAGTGATTAATTCCCCATGTCTCCGTTAGGAATAAGAGCATTCCACATTGACTAAAGTAATGTGGGAGCCCTTGGAGCCCTTCAAAACCTGATTTAATCTTCTTCAGGACAAGTTATAAGGCTGTTTGTAACAGGCCAGTAAATGAATTATTAGCAATCCTTATTTATACAGAATCTTCTCTGTGTTTCCTGAATCTCACAGGGCCCCATGGAATATCAGCACACTAACAAGAGAGCAGCAGCATGTGCAAAACAGTGAATAAAGAGAACGCTAATGCTGGGCTGCTTGATGTGCAATCTCCTCTGATATCACAAACTTTTTCTATTAGGAAAAAGAAGCCAGAAACCTTTACCTACCAAAGAAAACCAGCTTTGATCTCCCCTTTCATGTGTTTTTCCCCCCAAAAGACCCACGACAGCATTACAGAAATAGCCATCTGCAATACAATTTGCAAGCTAGCAGTGAACACAGCTCGCTTTAGAACACTAATAAATAACCTTTTGCATAAAGGCATGCATGTGGCAATTTTTGCGATGTTGCTCCCCCCCACCAACAAAAAAGTTTGTGTAGAAGATAGATGTCAAAGACATCAATCCTACACACAACTGTAAATATTTGCCTTGAAAAAGCATGTGGTACATCCTGTAATTCTTGGCTGAGCCTGATAATCTGGTGGCATGTTAATTGGTTGTTAGTGGACTAAAATAAAGAATCCGTTAAATAAATTAAACAAACATCTTGGGGCCTGATTTCTCAGAGGTGCTGAGCTGCTGCTGTCTTCGCTAGCTTCCATGCGAGTTTTGGGTGCTCGGTACTTCCATAAATCAGAGCTTTGGCTGGCAATTAAAAGTTAAAACGTAGTTCAAACAAGTTCCCACTCCCAGAATAAAATACCCCAAGCAAGATTTTCAAAAATGGGTGGCTAACATTAGGCTCCTAAATCCTTATTTAATATTCCTGAATAATGGCTGGATTTTTCAAAACTGCTGAGCATGCAGTAGCTTCCAATCTGATTAGAGATGACTGCAGGGTAGGTTGGAAAACAATTCTGTTTTGGGGGGGGAAGGACACTGAGGCTTTAAAATTGTTCTCATGCCAATTTAGAATGAGACCTTTTGAATTTGTTTTTCCATGAAAAAAATGTTGTCGATTGTAGGGCCAGAAGGGGCCACATCTAATCTGACTTGCTATATAACACAGGCCCTAAAATTCCCGCAAAACATATCTTTTAGAAAAGGGTCCAATATTATCTTATTGCCAGCAATAAAGAATCTTCCACAAGTCTTAGTAAATTGTTCCAGTAGTTCATTACCCTCGTTGCTAAAATTCACATTCTTTTTTCCTGATTAGTTGCAAGGATTTTTAGAACTCAGAAAACTCCAAATCAGGAGCACAGACACAAATTTACAACTTTCATATCAGCTGAGTGCTCTCTCATTTTCTATACTGGACTTGGAAAAACAACAACAACATTCCAATGACACTTTCTACACAACCAACACACCTGTGCAAAACATTTTTTTCTCCAATCAGTTCTACATCAGAATAGAAGCATAAAGGTGGAGTTTATATTAAATGGGAAAGATAGCAAATATATTTTAAAAATGAAAAAAGGATTATTTTTTTCACACAACACATACTTAATCTGTGGAACTCAGTACCACAACATAATATTGATGGCTAGCTGCCAACAGCAAGGATCAAAAAAAGATTAATAGTAAAGTGGGCTACGCATTGAACAAAGTCCTTCGCTTTGGGTTACCCATTGTATTTTTTTTATTTTTTTATTTTTAATTGGAGGCCAGAGCATGCTTTCCTGAGATTGCAATGCACAGTTAATTTGGTTTATTATGCAGGGTTAGGGTTAGGAAAATACAGTGCCCAATACAAGTGGTCTGGATCTTGACTGGGGACTCTTATTTTACTGTAATAAACAGCTATTCCTTTTTGAACATATGGGATTTGCCTCCTCATTCTTCAGAAAAAAGGGGCTATCACATTAAGTACAAATTTAAGGGATTCAGTAGCAACCCCTGCCTGTGCTGTTAGACTGTAGATGCAAATATTGTTCCCACTTCATGGCTCCTGAGGAGAGACTTCCATTGATATGTTAATATCGTCTTTTCTCTTGTTTCCATGACCTAAGAGCTTAGAAGTTCCAGTATTAGCTACAGTACTTGAACGAAATAAAAGCAATTTATCATCCCTATGTAAAAACTCAGTGTTTTCTATAAATGCTTTAATGGGAGAAGAGGAGTAAGAAATATTTTCAAATATGGGAGATTACAAAGTTTCTCATAATCCTATCTTTACTTATTCCAGGAACATGCTCTTTATCGTGATGCTCATATCAATGTTATTAGTATGCTGACATTGATATTAATGATAAGCAGCATGTATTTAAAATGTGGTCAGAAAAATTAGATATAATTTAAGCCAAGGAATGACTTATTATTTTCTGTATTGATACTTCAAGAAGATAATAATTATGGTAAAAATAATCCACACAGAACAACGAGGTTCTGTTATTTGCATTTAAAGATATTGTTGCATAAGATTTGCATATTGCATACCAACAACAAACAGGTTGGACAATTGGAGAGAACCAGTCCACACACACACATTGGAGTGTTTGCACTTTCTGGTAGATGAGTTCAGAAGTATTGGATCTGCTTATTTCAACATTTCAAAACTAACGACAGCATAAAAGTGAACATTCCAGCCGCAATGTGGTCCAGTATATAGGGCATAGGCCTAGAGCCATGAGGCCTGTACTCAATTCACAGGTCTGCGGCTCACTCACCTTATGACCTTGGGCAAGTTAGGTAATCCGTGCCTCTGTTCCCCATGTGTAAAATAACTATAATTTTGTATTATAATAGTATTAGCCCAACTGCTCGAATAACGCTAACTGCCAATTTGTGCCTTTGAGGAATTGTCTCTCACTGAATGCAGTAAGCATCTGTCACAGTGGTGAAAAATGCTGGAGGACACCAGAGACTTCTTTAGGCTACGAGGCTCACCTGTGCAGCTAAAACAGTTGTAGACACCATCAGCAGTGCTGGAACTAGAAGTGCTGCGGGTGCTGCTACACCCCCAGCTGAAGTAGTAATAATAAACAACAAAATACATGGTTTCCATCATCAGCACCCCCACATAAAAATTGTTCTGCCACCGCTGGGCACCACTGGGAATTGTTCCTCAAATTCCCTAGTACAGACAGGCTCAATATATCGGACAATTACTCTTGGAATCATCCACTGAAAATTGGTCCAGTAAGTGCTGAGTTATGGGAAGTTTCTCTGAGTAGAAATGTTATTCAGATGTTGGACACAGCAATAGTATTAGCCCAACAAATTGTTATGCCAACTATGTTACAATTGGTCAGTGAGTGATCTTATATCCCGAGGACTCCCTAAATAGGCCTTTGCACAATAGTATGTGTAAGGACCCCAAATGAGCCTATAGCTATGCTTGTGTTAAAAAACATCCCTAGGTGACCTGTAGCTATACTGGTAAAACCTCTAGAGCCAGTCCACAGTCCTTGATACTGCAGCAGCATGCCTGCGTGTCCTCTCCCAAACCGGCCAAGTTCAGAGCTTGCATAAATAGATATAATTCCATTGAGGTCAATGGAATTACACTGACTTATGGCAGGTCTGAATATGGCCCATAGACTGAAAGGTGGGTTTGGCCTAACGGAACTGTTGAAAATTTGTTGAACCTGCAAAATTTGTAAGGGCAACTTTAGAGGCTGGCTGAAAATCTGCCCTTTCCGTGGGTCCAGGTCATCATGCTATAAATTTCTTTGACTTCAGTTGAGTTATACCACAAGTTAATTTGACCCAATAGCTAGGATCGTGCTCACATGTATCTGGGGGGTTTCAATTACATTTATTTTGTTTGTTCAAGGTGTCGCATCTGGCTTCCAAACACAGAACAGTTTCCCTACTTTGTCTCAAAATACATTTATCCTCCTAGCAGGGACCAATGTTATCTAGGAGTGGCTTAAAGATACAATGGAACATATTATTGCATAAGTGATTGTTCTGGAGAATATGAATAAAAATTTCTGAAGGGCCCACTGTTCATGACACACAGATTTGTATGAGCCCATACTTCTGTATATGCATGAACCTGACTTATCTGTGGGCACAGCAAACGTTTTATTCAGGCATGCATGAAAATGAACAAACTCTTTGCTTGAGCGCTTTAAATAATGTGGGCCTATGCACCTAGCACAATAGACCAAGTATCTTACAATTCCTGAGCTGAACCCTGTCATACTGTTTTTACAACCAGTTAAGTTCTAAAATGAAGCAGGAAGGGCTAGAATCTTTTTTGTGGTGTTCATGTCAGCAACTTTCATTTCACAGTTCTCACGTCATTTTGTAAAATTAACAGAAAACTGCATCCTTTTTTCTCACACCTGAAGTTTGCAGTTTCCATAGACAAGAGAAAAGCATTTTCACAAAAGCACATCTTGCTTTATTTTAAAATGTCAACGCGTTGATCTGAGAGAAGGGCACTCTGACCTGAAACATCTGTGAGCAGAACTAAGTTCCTGTAACAAACTGCCAAAATAGTTTATAGACCTAGAATTGTCCAGGTATTTTCTCAAATCCACAGACTTTCTTAAGGGACAGTGCTTGCTTTGAGACACACGTCTGCTAATGTAAGTATGAAAAATACAACAAACACTTTTGTTGCTCAGGAGTGTGGAAAAAAACCAAAACTTGATATAAGTTTTGCCAGCATAAGCGGTCGTGTTCACAGCGCTACATTGGTGGGAGATCGGTAGCTGGTTTCGGTATGTCACTGGGAGAGTTCTCTCCCATTGACATAATGTGGCTACACAAGTGCTCTTATAGCAGCACAAGCTTGTAAGTGAAGACATGACTTACATGTGGGTCTTACGTCAAACAGCTGGAAATAATATAGATCTGTGACTAAAGAGATCGGCGGGCATGGAAGCATCTTGCTTTTTAGCAGCAAAGCATTGATTCAAGATACTGGTCTACACAACTATCAAAAACTCAGTCTTCATAGGCCGAACATAACTGTCCCCCACCTGGTTACAACAGAATTAAAATCCTAGAGTAAATGGCACCTAACTGTGTACCCAGAACTAGATTAAATGCTACGCAGTCCAAGACCTTACACTTACAAGCAGGATGTTGTTCAGGTCCTTTCTTCAATACAACCTTTAACTCTGATGTATCAGAGGGCAGTTCTACCCTTGCTATTTAAAGTGGAAAAAGTACCTTTTTGCTCAAAAACCATGGGAGCATTTACACTTGCCAATGACTTTCTGCAATGAAACTCAGAAGTTTCACCACAAAAAGAAAACCACCTTCACGAGAGGCATACAGCTCTACAGATGCTCTCGCGGTGATGTGCAAGTGAAGACATGTTCTTCCTGATTACACAGCTTTTAGCCTCCGGAGGATATCCCACAATGCCTAGTTGACCATTCTAGCCAGTAGGTCTGATGTTCTGTTGCCAGGTAAACAGACATCCATCCCTCCCCTTGTAAAGCCTTGGGAACTTTGAAACTCTCCTTTCTGTTTTCTTGGCAAGTGCTCATTTATCATCTGGCCAGGTGACAATGCCTGCTCCAGGGAGCAAATGATCCCTTGCTTGGAACAATGCTGAGCTACTGGAGCTGATCGGTGTTTGGGGAGAAGAGGCTATGCAGGGACCCAGGATGCCCCACAATCACTGCCCTCCCCACCATAAGATCCACGTCAAAATGGAGAGAGCTGCACGATGGGATAGCTGCCCTCAGTGCTATGCTCTCATCCATGATGGAAGCGCTGCACATGTAAACACTCCCTGATGCCCGAAGAAGTAAGTGAGTACGCAAACCAGCGTTTTCCTTTCACCGCTTCACTATCACCGGTGAAACTGACAGCACAAAAACTTTGCAAATGTAGACATAGTCAGAGTCAAGGGGCAATTCTTTTGTAAGCTGTCTCTCTTTTGTAACCTAGTTAAAGCTGGAATGTAGAGGGTACCTTAATCGTTTATCAGAAATACATATTGCAAGTATTTGAAGGGAAAATCAGTGAAAATTGTTAGGTCATTTTGAGAGACCACATCTCCCCCATTCCCCACCATGTCAGTCAAGGTTTATAGAAGTGTTCTTGATGTCCATTCCAAGAACTCTGGCAAGGCATCATCGATTATCTTGTCTGTGGAACCTGCTCTTTTCGATAGTTCACTACAGCCTGAGTTTGTTGTCATTCAGGGCAGGAAGTACTTGTCTAGATTAGTAAAATTTGCACGGATATTACATTACATTGACACAGTTACACTAATGCAAAGCCGTAATGTAAACAGATGCAACAGAGTAAACCCTGTTTCGCACTTCTGCCATGTATTTGCATTTAAGGTCTATATCCGTGTAATGACATCAACTAGTTACACTGGTTCAGGGTTTCCTAATCTGAATCTCACGTGTTTGTTCTGGTCTTTTAATATATCACCTCATTGCAACAGGGCAGGAGTTTGCTGTTTAACTTTGGAGTTATCCATTTGTGTGGCCAATCTTTGTTGGGTTTGTGTGTGTTTTTAAAATGAACATGTAATGTCCATGTGCCAAAGGAATGGGCACCCTACAAGTATATTATGATTTTTCCCTCATTATCTTTTGTTTCCATTTTAAACAATGGAATGTTTACATTTATGTTCCATTTAAAACAATGTTTTAAAAATCTTTACAAATAAAACCCAAGTCAGTGTTTCCTTCTTAATCCAAAACCTTGCAAATCTATATTGGATTCCTGAGCACATTGCAGAGGATTAGCTTTGTTTTGTTTTTAGTGGGAGGTTTATTGCAAACTCATCCTGAGATGTGGTCAATTTATAGGATCTGCTAAATACACAGTGCTCAAGCTCATTGTTTCAGCAGAGTGCTAAAGGGTTTGCCTGATGTAATTAACATATTGGCTGGAAAACAGAAAATTAACCATTTGAAGACTTTAATGTTGAGAACTACCCTGCCTGCTCAGGAAGGAGGGTTGCTGGGGTGAGGAACATAGTTATTGTCTTCATTAAAGCATGGACAGCAGCATCTTTTTAATGGTTTCTATTATTTATTTTGTTGATTAGTACTATTATTGCCCTGGAAACACTGTGGTGCAGAATTCTGATTCAAGTCTTCTGATCAGATATATCCCTTTTATCATCTGCCCTTGGTCAGGTCACATGTGATAGGTAGAGCCCTTCTGGACAAAGCAACAAAACAAGATATTTGGAAAATCGTTAGCCCACATTCTAGTCTGCTTGTATTTGAATAGAAAATGACCAACATATTTAATATGTAGTTACTTTGCATGTGTGGCAAGTGTTTTTCATAAGGATTTTTTACTATACGTGATAATTAACATTTTAAAGTCTGCAAAAGTGACAGAGTCCTGTGGCACCTTATAGACTAACAGACATATTGGAGCATACGCTTTCGTGGGTGAATACCCACTTTATCAGATGCATCAGACGAAGTGGGTATTCACCCATGAAAGCTTATGCTCCAATACATCTGTTAGTCTATAAGGTGCCACAGGACTCTGTCACTTTTGCAGATCCAGACTAACATGGCTACCCCTCTGATACTTGATTTTAAAGTCTGAGGAACAAGCTTTGCTCTCAGTAACGTGACTCCACTATAAACTCTTGAAACGGGATTGTTTTTCAAACCTTGATTTGAGGATCTGGGCCAAAGTCCCCAAGATAGTTGGCACTAAACTTGCATGGATTTTAATGGGAGTTTAGTACCTAAATTACTTGAGGATCTCGGCCCATGAATTAGTATTATTCAACTAATAAATAATAAGGGTGGAATTGAATTTGACCATGTGTATTTAGATGGAAAAATTATATAGATATATGTATTAAATAACTGACTTGATGAACTTGTTTGGTCTCTTTTATAAAAGGCACATCTCAACATGACATTTTTCAGCTGAGTTTAAGTATGGCTTCCCTGGTTGTGGGAATACTTTGTGGATTAAAATTTCAGTAACTGAACCTTATTTTGTCTGATTTACACCCACATTGTAGAAGCTAATGGGTCAACTATACAGATTTGGGCCTGCAATTGCATTATAGCTGCAAAATGTGAACAAAATGGAGGTCAGTCACCCTTCTGAAAATGTACTCCTCCATTTCACTTTTAAATCTCTCAAGGTATAGCAAGAGGTTTGTAGGAAATTCAGAATTTCCCTACAGGGCAGGTGACTAAAGCAGACTTACACACCTAGTATGTGTTGACATGATTAATCATAATAGGCCGGATCTCATTTACACTGGTGTCAGCCTAGAGTCACTTCAGATTTACATTCATGTGACTGAAACCAGGCTGGTCCCAGAGGCTCCAGAAAAGGTGTTAAAAAAGACCCTCTCTTAAGACTCACTAACTCTAACTCTCTAACACTAACCATGTATGGTGTTGAGACAAAGTGTAATTTTCAGTGTACTTGAAACAACGCATTTCCTTTCACTCTTTTGGGAATATTGATATCTGTAGAATAGGTATATTGAAATAAACCTAAACAATCTGTGCATACAAGAGTTAGAGATATATTTCTCATTCCACATACATAGTTCATTCACTTATCTGATGTTAAAAGCCAGGACCACAAAGAAATGGTCTGAGATACTTTATCTTTTTAATGCATCCTGGAATATTCACTGTACTGAAACAGCGTTAGCAATCACCAACATTTTGCAGAAGTTCTAGTGTTGAAACCAAATGGTGCCTGCTCATCATTCACTGCCCAGCTGTCTTTTGCCTTTGCCACTCCTCCTCCTCCTCCAGTGAAACCCTTAATTTACAGGCCTTTTAAAAAGGTGAAGAAGGAGAAAAACAAAGCAGTGGCTAATGCAAACTTCAGTAAGTTAAAATCAAAGAGACAGGCCTGATTACAATAGGGCCATTTTTCCACAAAAATCTGTACATCTATTTAAAGACAATATAATCTCAAAAACCTGTACTCCCGATCATGTTTCTCTAAATCATGGACATTACAGAAAGAGGATCTTAGCATTTAATGGTGGGTCTTGCTTTAACATATGAGCAGTTCCTAGCTGATTTCAATGCAATTTGATACTAGTGCAGTACAAGAGGGATGGGGGAGAGAAGAAAGAAGCTATATAGTGGAGTATATGTTTATTTATAATAGGAGTGATTGTCATAAAATTGTCACCACTGCTGTTTGCAAATGATTACACTTCTGCAGTATCTTAGATATCACAGGAACATTAACTAGACAAAAGGTGAAATTATGGAGACTTCATTGGTGACCACTCAACAAGTCCTACAAAAAAAGTAATTAAAAAAAATCAAAATAGACATTTTTATAAACACACAAACTAATAAAATATTTGTAGGGAAATAAAAAGATACAGGAACATATTTAAATTGTATATCTGAAACTTTTGCTCTATTTATGGATTAATGTATGTAAGGTGCTTAAAGATAAGCCAGGTTTAGAATAGAAACTTTGCTGGTATAGTAAGGTTAAAAAAAAAAAAAAAAAAAAGGTCACACTCCTAGCCAACATAATTCTATGCCAGCAAAAGCCCTGAACATAGATGAGGTTATCCTGACATTTAAGTGTTTTAGATGGAATAGCTTATTTTGTCTGGGGAACTGGTCTAAGCAAATGAACTCTTTTGCTGGTATACCTCCACCAGGAAGTTTGGTCGGTGTAGCTAGACTGACATCTCTAATGTGTATGGCAAACCCATTCTATTGTTGGTCTGGCCTTGAGATGTTATCTAGAGTTTTATTTGTGCCTCCTGTAAGGGAAGCATTCTGATGGGCAGACCCAGAACCCAGTTGTGGCTCAGAGAATCACAGTTGGTTTCTGTGTCTGCTCCTTGCTCTGGTGTGGTGGCCAGGAGTGGTGTAATTTTTACTAGCCCTATGATGAGGGCGTGATGCAAAATTTACTCTTTTGCTGTGGCAGCACAGCTGTGCTGACCAGTGCATAGTGAGAAGGGAAGTGGGACCCCACCACCCTTGTCTGCCCACTCCTTCCATCTGTGCAAAAGAGGGAGCAGGCCCTGTGAAAAATATTTTTCCCTGAGCTGGCACCTGTGATGTAGGTAACCTGCTCTATGTCCCCTACTCTCTTAGGCAAGCCGATAAGGCAGCTCACAACTGAGCACTAAATGCTAAGTAATACAAATTATTATTCAAAAACTTGAAATATATGAGAGTCCATGGTCATTTCCGAGTCCATTAGAAGATTTTTAAAGTGATTCGTGCCTGCCTAATGCTATAAGAACACACACACACATATCATGGTGCTTTTCAGCAGTAGATCCCGGTGGCTCAGCTTCTCAAAGATGGTCAGGCACCTAAATCCCATTGATTTCAAATACGTTTTGAAGATCTGGGCCAAAGCACTTTTACCAAGGTCAATATCATTATACCCATTTTAGACATGGGAAAACAGAGTCTCAGAAAGATGAAGGGACTTGCTCAAGATCACCCAGAAGGCAGAGCCAGGAATAGGACCCGGATCTTCTGAGTCTTAGCCCAGTGCTCTATGAGTTAGGCAGCACTGCATCCCATACACTGCTAGACTTGTGTGTAAGTTACTGAAGCATGTTGGAGCCCTGATGCAACTGGGTGGGGAATCTTGAGCATGATTCTAGCCAGTGCTGTTCCTTTGGAACGGTCAGCACTGTACAGCCAAAGGCTTCGGAGGCACACTGTGGATGCATGAGCCTGGTTGTGAAAGGGATTTGTCTAAACCGTGTTACCACAATAATTCTCAAAACCAGTGTCATCTTCTATTTTAATCTATTAATACTGGCAGTTTCACGCTTCTCTTCTCCCCTCTCCCAACTAATTTTCTAGCATTAAGTAAAATTTGGCCTGGAGCCGGAACACAATAAGTTTTACACAGCGATCAACTTAAAACTTTAACCGCAATAACAACATGTTACAATTTCTTAGATCTCATGAAAAATATTCTTTCTTCCCTCTCTTTGAGCATAACCAGACTTCTCACTGCTTAATCAAAATGAAATGTCATCAGAACGGAGCAGCTTTGCTTCCAGGATCCCTAATAGTGCCATAATTTATATTCAATATAGGATGGAATGGCAATAGCAAAGTGTGTACTATTCAGCACCATGTTCTGCCGGTGCATGTCCTATAGTCCTTACTCTGTCCTCAGTCTGTGAAGTCTTGTACTGATGCCAGGTGAGTTTTTTTCTGACTAAGGAATGCAATACTAGACCTGTAGAAAAGCTATGCTCTTCCATAGGCACCTTAGAATTTCAGTTTTTCCCTACTATGGAGATGTCTTCACTGCAGAGTTAGTCCAAGCTCTCACTTAGGTGTTGCTTCTACCTATTTCCTATCTACCGACCTTCCCACACATTCTCTCTCTCTCTCTCACTTCAGTTTAGTGGTGCTTTCAGCCCAGGTTAGGTGGCCTGGTTGCAAATGTGGGTTTGAACCTGGGTCTCACTTTCATTCAAGTTTATAATCTGCCTCTTTTACAAGCTAAATCACTCACATGCTGATACTCCTCCAGTGCCTCCCTACAATTGCCCCTGTGTGCCCAGAAAGACAGACAAGGTCTCCCATAATTCACTGAGAAAGAACCATAGAGTGGCTCATTTTACTGCAGCATAAAAGAATCATGGGATATGCCCAAAAGTCCCAGTGAAAGACAGGGCTGTGAAGAATCAGCGAGGACACAGTAACTTGAGAGGGCTGCTTATACCCAATCACCTGGGATAAATCTGCAGTGAGGACAGACTCCATGTTGGGTTTTTTTGGAGTGAAGAAATTTATAAGTGTTTTAAACATGCTAATCAAAACCAGCATACAATAATTTTATTTAAACAGTTCTACTCTTCAGTGAAGCAGACTGTATTGCTATCAGCAATGTTTTGACTTAAATGGAAACCCAGATTTTTCTGCTCCTTAATCAGATATAGGTTTAAATTAATCTCTAATGCAGGTCAATTAAAGTTAACAGATACTCCAGTTTGGCCCCTAACCTTTTACTGGGATAATTTTCTGCTGATTTTTATTTTTCATTGCAATTTCTGGAATATTATTTTCCACAACCTCATCTGCACTGGAGAATGAAACTGGGTATAATTAAAAATATTAGGATTATACCATGTGAAACTGGCCTGCTACAAACTGTCCACTTCCTCAGTCCTATTACACTTGGATTTATTTTCCACGTCCCCACACAGCAACATGATAAATGTGGGTAGATTACTCCCTAGGAACCTATCATATAGTTCCCAGGACAATTACTCTACATAGTGTCTTCTGGGAGGATAGTATAAGCAGGGCTGGATCTAAGTTTTTTTGCTGCCCCAAGCAAAAACAAACAAACCAACCCCCACAAGCACCACCCCGCCAGAGAAAAAAAAAACCCAACAACCAACCCCGAGCGCCGCCCCACCATTGCCGCCCATGTGCTTGGTGGGCTGGTGCCTGGAGCCGGCCCTACTTATAAGGGAGTGAGTGGTGTTGGGAGGACTAGTTGTAATGTGCCAACTAATTATTATTTGACAATTTTATTGCAATACTATCTAGAGGTCCCAGTCAGAGATCAGACCTCATTGTGCTAGACACTGTACACACACAAAAACATCTGCCCAAAGAGCTTACTGTGCCAGCACGTCGTCTTCTACACAGTAGCACTGTTATGTTCAAAGCCAGGAATACGAGTTATGTGGAGCTTGTCTACACGTCAATGTCTACCATTCGTTCTGATATGCTTATATATGTATAACTATACTGGTATAGCCTCCAGAACGTAGGCATTCTTGTTGGAAAATAAGGATGCCCACACATGGGGTTTTATGGGTATAACTACATCAAATTAAATTTGCATTTTAGGTTATACTGAAAAACTTTCCTATGTAGATGAGGCTTTAGGCTTATTCTCAATAGGACTTACACATATGGGATGAAAGCACCTTTAGAATGTTTGTCACAAATGTGTGTGTAAACACCCATTGTGGTAGAGGCTCATAATGTTAATTTAGCATGCCAGAATTCCGCAATGTAGACAAAACTTGTGTATTTAAAACCGCTTCACTACATTTTTGCATCAGTTCTGCATTAGTACACTATAATCTCTTCTTTAATCAAACTTGTTTCTCTGAGAGTTTCACTTAGGTCAGGGGTAGGCAACCTTTCAGAAGTGATGTGCTGTCTTCATTTATTCACTCTAATTTAAGGTTTTGCATGCCAGTAATACATTGTAATGTTTTTAGAAGGTCTCTTTCGATAAGTCTATAATATAGAACTAAACTGTTGTTGTATGTAAAGTAAATAAAGTTTTTAAAATGTTTCAGAAGCTTAATTTAAAATTAATTAAAATGCAGAGCCTCCCAGACTGGTGGCCAGGATCTGGGCAGTGTGAGTGCCACTGAAAATCAGCTCGCGTGCCGCCTTCGGCACCCGTGCCATAGGTTGCCTACCCCTGACTTAGGTGCTTATTCAGCAAGGCATCCTTGTTCAGCTAAGCACTTAAGCACGTGCTTAACTTTAAGCAGATGGTTCAGTGGAGTTTAGTAGCATATGTCTAAGGCCTTGTCTGCTCTAAAATTTTATGACAATTTCCCACTCTTCTTTTCCCAGGTCAGCTCCACTGGTGGAAGCAGAGGTAAAATGATAAACAGGAATAGCTCAGTGCAGTGTCACACTTCGTAGGCTGACATATTTGGGAAACACTACAGGGTAAACTATAACATTGATCATTGTCTCTGGCACTGTATTCTAGAAGGGTCTGACCAAAAGCTGCTCAGAAAATGGTTAAATTTTACATGAAATTTGTGCCAAAATTGTTTATTTTACCTAAAAGAAATACCAAGATTTTTTTTCAACTAGCTGTAGTTTGAGCCAGTGCCTGTTACAATTTTATACCAACTTATATTTTTTCTCTCTTATGTTGCTAACTTTCTTCCTTTTTATGTCTTTCTATTCATATTATGTATGGTTGTCTCAATATTTTGCAATCTGCTTGACAGTATCTAATTCCCTCTCCCCACTTCCTCCCACGAATTCAATGTTCTCTGGAAGTGTTATGCCCCTCCTTATCTGAATCTTGCTTTTCCTGGAGGCATCAAGCTGTGACAATGTGAATGAAGGCAGCCTAAGCATTCCAGTGAAATATACAGCAAAATCCTTAACCACAAGGAGTGGGGAGTGGAGAGTTTTAAAAACGACTTAGTTTTTTGCTTTAAACCAGAAATGATGGTTCACTTCAAATAAGTGAGACTCAGAACGTTTGTTATTTCTCCTTTCAGTTTCCCTTTACTCAACAGGCCTCTTAAGGCCTGACACGTTTGTAGAAATGATAAGTGATTATTCAGATGTTTTACCAACTACATGGTTTGTGCTTTTAAGCTTGACCAGAAATACAAGCTATTACCTCACCCACTTTGTCTCTTGTAGTACAACTTTGGCATTTCTAAATCAACCCTGCAATAGTTAACTGATAACCAGGTATTTTCTGTGCAACATCTAAGATACTAATTCCCTGCATATGATGGAAATCAGAACAAAATGTTTAGTTTTAACACTATGGTTTTTCTCTTGTAACTATCGTAACAACAAAGTTCACTACAGCAGCATAAGGATTCATCTTAGAAATACATTTTATACATGTCAAAGCAGAGCCAATTCTAAAAGGAAATGAGTTTTTCAGTGTTGGTTTGTTTAATATCTGCTTAATATCCTCAGTTTCTTCAGGCTATTATCTGGAGTTTAAAAAAAATAATACTGGCATTTTTGCTTTCTTGGAAAACTTTTTCCATTTGGGTGAACGTGTCACTGAATAACCAGTTAGCACTTGCCTTACAACTGGGCACATTAATTAGCCACCTGTCAAGCTTATTACATTTAGGTCTGAAAATAAAAGCACTTTTGAATGAATAGGTTTGTCATAAGATTCTTTTGAAGGAAATATTGAAGACACCAATTCTGTGTGTGTTGAAGAAAAGTAATCAGTACAGAACTGTAGAGAGTTCTTCTGTTTCCTCCTGGTAACCTGCTGTTAGACATCGTTATTAGGATCTTCACTGCAGAGTTAACTCTAGTGATTGACAGCCATGTCTGAGACCCGGCTTAGCTTAGCCTAGGTGTGAGCAGTCAAATTGCAAAGCCCTAACTGAGTTACTGTGTGCTGTCTGGTGCTGCAGTCCCCCACATGAGTTGCTAGGACTTTGGGGTATGTCCCATGGTTCTTTGTTTTTAAGTAAGCAGAACTACTCTGATTCTTTCCCAGTAACCAGCGGGAGAACTTGTCTGTCTTTTGGGCATACAGAGCGGGAATTGTGAGAAGGTACTGTACTCAAGTGATTTAACCTGTATCCTTGCTGCATAGTGGACAGATTACGAGCATAAATTAAAGTAGAACCCAGATTCTAACCCACACCCCCAGCCAGTGTTGAAAGTACCACTCAATTCGTGTGAGGGGGTTTTGTGTGCGGACAGAAGGTGGGCTAGGAGCAACACCAAAGTAAGAGTCTACCGCAGTATAGTTGCCCCCAATTAAGTTAGGGCATGCAGAGTGTCAGATCTCCTTTGAAGAAGAGTTTATGTATCTAAAATGGCCAAAGAGAACAGTCCTGTAAGGTTCCTCTTATTTATTCATCGTTAGCATCACATTACACATTTCTTCACTATTCCAGTAAATTCAGTATTACTGACAAAATTTCCATAGCTAGATTGCACAAACATAATGCAATGTGGCATGAATAATGTATGTGTTGCCTGCCATATATAGGCCTGCATTTCCAGTGGAGTTCACTCATTTGAGACAGAACAATTTGGGGTGCTCAACTTGAGACTACCTGATGTCTCCCCTGGATCAACCAAAAACGGATGCACCCAAAATTAGTGGGTGTTTTAAAACCTGTAATTGATACAGTGCAAGCACAATGTTACTCTACATAAATATATTATATATTCCCATAGATTCAACTGCCCCAATTCCATGTTTCTTAGAAAGACAATCTGCTAGTAGCACCGCAAACTACAGTAAATATTAAAATAAATAGCAGTAGCATTATTATAGATTGCAAGCTTTTGTTGTTGTTTGTGTGTGTACCACATTTAATACAATGGGTTGCCCTAGTCCATACTGGGACTTCAAGGCACTACCACAATACAAATAGCAAGATACTAATACTTTCTTTTCTGTAGCATGTTTTTATGCTGTTGGTACTCATGGCAAATGGGCGTCTACTTGTTTTCCATCTGTCTTTTAAAGTGCTCTCTTTTGGTCATTTGTAACTAATTTGAAGTAAGCTCATATACATAACATTTTGAGGCAAAACAGGCTGGTTATCTGTTTCCTACAGAGTTATGCCAAGCAGTTTAGAGCACACTTCTAAAATTCCTTCAAAAAGAGTGCAGACACACAAGAATAAAGAGAACTAGATATTGCATTAATCCCTTCCCCCACCCCCTCAAAAAAGCATTTCCATATAAATTCCTTAACTCAGTCTCAGAAATGCATGCTGGCAAGTGATACCCTGTAGCCAATGCTGCATTGTTACAGGAGTCCATCTGTACATATGCAGGGTGAAAATTTCCCCCATCATCTGGGCTATTGAAGTCAATATGTGTTTTGCTGCTGCTTTCAGTTGGGCCAATATTTTACCTCTAATGTTATAGCTTCCCAGTTCCTGGTGTTTTGCTTTTGGCACTGATGGTTCTTCTCGCCGTAAATTCCCCTTTTGACAGGCACTGAAACTATACAGGATGGCACATAAACCCTAAATGAGATTTCAGTTGCAAGTATATTTGTAGATGTTTTACTTTCACAGAATCAATTAATTCAACCTTTGTTGTCTGTGTCCACAAGCTGAGGATCTAGCCCTTAAAGTTCTGCCTGTTTGATGTTCTGAGTTGGGGTAAAAAATTCTATAGAACTTCCTTTTCCTGAGCCTTCTGCCTTTCTATACCCTGTTAAATGGCTTCTTCCGCCTATAAAACAGCAAAATATATGAAAACCTCAGATTAAAAAAAGAGTCATGAGTATAATTTTCCATGCTTGTCATTATGATTTAAACAGTAATTTTAATCATAAAATATCTTCATTGCACGCATGTGTGCATACAAACATAGTATTCTAAAGTTATCGGATTCTTCATTTATGTCCCTAAAGGCATGAGTACTAAGTACAAACATATGCGAGCTGTATACCTTTAAAATGGAAGTTCACTATCTCATTTTGAGCATTAAGCCATGGTATAAAAGGAGTAGATGGAGAACTGCTCAGTAGGAAGAATTCATTTTTAATAAGCTGAAATGGGATATTACATAGAGACATCAGCATTTATGAACAATAATTTAGTTTTCCACAGGACTATCACTCCCATCCAGAGAGGAAGGATGGGAAAACAGCTGGGAGTGTCTTGAGACATTGTATTATTCCTTTAATGGGTTAACTACAGTACATTAAAACATAAAGCCCTTCTTTAAAGTGGTTAATTCAATCAATTTTTATTCAACAGATAAAAGAGCTTCAAGACAGGTGCTGAGCTATTGAGCCCTTTGCAAAAATATTGTATGTTTCAAAAGATAAGCGACTTGCAAATGTATTCTTTCAAAGGGTGAGAAATGGTGGACAAGACTAGGTAGTCAATGCATTCTCACCAAGGTGACAAAGTGTACTTAATACAAATTTACATTTATAGTGTGAAATTTAATTAACTTCTTGTTTATTAACTGTCTCCCTAAAGTGGTAGTGAGTGGGGGGTTTTTGGGTTTTTTTTGGCTGGGTTGCTTCCAGAATAGAATCAAAGATCAAATTTCTTTGTTCTAGGACAGCAACTCAGAGAAACGAAATCTCTCCATGTGGGGATGTAAATGCAATTTTGTGAGAAGCTGTATAACAAGCTGGACTTGTTTCAAGCCAAAAGAGTTTAACTTTATTGACTTTACTGCTTTGCTGTTTAGTTGCACTTGAATGACTTCATTAAAAAGGAAGGCAGTTACTTAATCATACAATCCAAACTACTAGTGTCATTTGCAGTTTCCTGTTCCATTTTTATTCAGGGAGTTCAATATGAGTTTTATAAAGTTCTGTTGGACATTATACCTGAACAAAATATCCTTTTTATATTCTTTTTTTAAAATTAGCATTTTCTTAAGAATGTGCCTGTCTTGGAGGATAAATAATGCTTTAGTATGTCTCCTATTAAAAACCTCTTCAATTACATTAAATAATACTTTGAAATATTATAACCTCTTGCATTCAGGAACTTCAACACATTTCACAAGTGATGGATTAAGTCTGAAAACATACCTGTGAGGTTGCTTATTATTGTTTATTAGTAGTATTACCAAGAGGCTGCAATCAGGGATCAGTGTCTCATAGTTCTCTGCTTCCCCTTCCCCTGCTCCCTGCAAAGAGTTGCTGTTCCAAAGAGTTTATAATGCAAGTATAAGAGAAGAGACAATAAGTGAATACAATAGATAGGGCAGCACATGTTAACAGTGAAATTATTATCATTAGTGTAATAAACAGTCCCAGCTTATCTGCTGCCTAGCCATTGTAAACATAACTGCACAGGTGAGTTTAAGGAAGGTTTGAAGGAGAATAATGTCATGGCTTTGCATACTTATTTGGGGAGCTCCTTCCATGCATAAATAGTGGTTAAATGATCAAATACTATTTTTGCCATGTTACAAATGGCCAAAATGAGGTGCAGAGGACAATGAGCATATTTCCAGCCCCCCATCCCAGCTTTTACGTGTACATGTCAAATTGGGTGCACACTTTTCATGGGCAAACACCTGTGCGGGAACTTAAAAATAAAAATAAAGTTAATGTCTGTGTGGCATAAACAAGTGTTAGTGTATTTGCAAAGCTTAGTGGGACAAATTTATTATAAAAGGGTAAAACTCTAATGTGCAGCTATAGAACTTTTTTAAGTAGGTTCACAGGGATTTGCATCTACAAAGTGCAAATTCCTGTTATTAGAGAGTAGAGTTCCATTAAAATTTTGCCTCTTACAATTTGCCATCATCACTGAGGAAATCAGACAGAACCCCAAAATAAGACCAGATCTCCTGATTCAATGTCCTTTAGCCCTAAGGCTATCCTAACTAAATGGTGCCAATGTTATTTAGAATAATCTTTGTTTCCTCCATGTATTAGATATCATACAGATATTTTCTTTCAAATACCCATAACTCAGCAAGTGATCAGTTATTTTGTACATCTAGATGTTCATTTCTCAAATGTACTGTTCTGCAGCCATTGTGTTTTGTTTGCTCTGGAACAACTGTTTCAGGAATTTAAAATGATAAATTTATAATTTAATTGAGATTGTTTACTAGCTGGGAGGGGGTGATTTGGTGCCAACATGTGCAAATTAAGTCTCCAATCCTGCAAAGACATGTGCTTAATTTACCCCTGCTGAGTAGTGAATGGGATTGCCCACAGTGAATAAACTTAAGCATGTGTGTAAATCTTTGGGCCTGAAGCTACAGCAAGGCATTAAATTAATTAATTAAATTATTATTAAAAGCCACCAGTTTTCCTGTAAGTTTGATCATTAATCTAAAAATACTTTTCTCGAGCAATTATATTTTTAAGTGATTAGTTTGGTGGGTATTTGGTACAATCCCGTGAACACTCATTTGGATTCTTTGAAATGTAGTTTAAATGTTACCAAGAATATACATTAATAAAAGCAGAGGCTGGGGAAGGGGCGAAGAGAGAATCTATTTGTAAAGATGAGAAAAGGAATCACTGCCTATTGTTTGACCTGAACAGCTCACTGATTGACTAGTAGAAGGAACATCTCCATGGGAACAGAAGAATGTCTGGTTTTCATGTGGTGAAATCCCCAATCCAGCCCACAGTGGCTTCACTAACACAGCACTTTATGTTGGCTGTTTTCATTCTCTTTTTATGTTTAGCCAAATTAAACGAGCAGGGAAGCATTTTTTTTAATCCTCCCTGTTAAGAGAGCCCAAAAACAGAAAAACTAAACCAAAGACAGTAGTTCTTTTAGTTCTGTTTGTTTTTTGAACAAAGCTGCTGAAACACAGGACTGAGGATTAGCATACAACAAAATCATTTGGCATGTTCCTTCTTCCAGTTTATTTGTTTAGTGATTATTAATTAAGCACTAACGTGTCTCTTTAACATCATTCTGCTGAAGTTTGGGGGAGCTATTTGGAAATACAGAACCCGTTGTGTACTTTATCACTTACACCATTTACATCTGTCTGTTTTCCCTGGAGCTAGTATCAGTAGTAGTATCAGTCAGCTTCAGTACTTCTGAAAGAGAGCACTGCTGGTAACAAAGGAAGTTCAGTTAATGTAACAATAAAAATCACAATCCAGGTTGAATGAAGGAGTGATTCCTAAATATTAAAATCCCAGTGGTCTTATCTGGACCAGCTGCTTATAATGTCTGTGAGGAATGTGGCACATCAAGTGTATGAACACTGCAGCTATTGTATCCTAACAGGCTGATTGAACCCTGGATAATTGGCATGTAACCTTCTCTATTAATAGTGCAGACAGATATGTGAATTAGCTGAATGCCTCAGACATATGCCATGCATTAACCAAAGGGGCTTACAATTCTCATAACAACTTGGCTAACTATTACACCAGTAATGATTCTTTAAAACTTGGTAACAGAGGAAAAAAAATCAATAAATTTGTTGTATCGGTACAATTTATGAATAATCAGTTGCATTATCACATAGTTGGCAAAAGTTGGATTGTGGAGCATTCAGGACTATTAATATGAGACACTGATGTTTTAAAAGGGGTCAATATAGATTTATTGGTCTTTGTTTAGATCCTCTACTTGCAGGAATCGATAGGTATGTTTGCAAAATACTTAAAATACTTCCAAGATCATTCTTCCCTACAGTATTACAAAAAGTGTATAATCAGTGTCTAATTTGGGATAACATATGGATTGTTTTCTTCCCTTCTAAAATGGTGTGTGGGTTTTTGTTGTTCTACTGTCTTGCCATCTCCCAACATCTCATTCTTTCATTTTAGTCGTTCATCTGGGATGAAATGACGGAAACCATCTTTTACATTTTAACTGGGGCTGTTTTCCAAAGGTTCTGCTAATGTGACAGTGTATGACTCAACTATAAGTAGTCTTAAAAGAATGCAGCATTACAAAACTTGAATAGTGGAGAAATATCAGCTTCAAAGAAAAACACCACAGGCAAAGACTGTCTAAAGATGGGAGCCACCAAAGTTTAACCTGTCTGAGCATGTCTGTTTAATATAACAGTCTGTGGCAAACAAAACAATTTTAATGGATTAAATTTGATTTCTTTTTAAATTATTTTGTTTTTTATGAAGAGGCTTTTTCTTTGGAAAGCCTAGTTAATAGCTAATACAATGAATGTCCACACTAAGAACAAAATCTAAGTTAAGTTTTAATTTTCTTTTAACTTTTATGCTATCATATATTAAACAAATAAAAAATGCAGAACAGAATGACTACATTGTATGCCTCCCCCAATGCTTTAATCTGCTCATATTATTCTTAGCAACTGACATGTCAGATGGAATCAAATGTGCAAGGATTTAGGGGTTATGATAAACAGACAAAATACCAGACACGAAACCTATCCATAAGAGCCCATTTCGACATCAGAGAGGTTCAGGGCTGGATTTGACCCAGAGCAGTTGGAAGGTGTTACAGTATATTAGTACCAGAGCTGAGAGAGCTTCCGAATGAGAAGCAAGTGTCCAGTTCTGCATTATTGTATGAGCCCCGAGGTTAGAACAAGGGGATCCTGATGCAAGATCAGGGCCTAAGATATTTTTCACTGTCTTTTTCTGATTCACAGCAGCCTCACAACGTCTAGGCATTTGCTTACAAAGACCATGCTATTTTCATTTCCCAACAATCAGGATTAGCAAGCACTTCTTCAGTTCCTACCAATAAAGCCCTTTTTGGGAGTTTTCCATCCACAACAGACTAACTGGGCATGTTCTTCTCGCCTTCCTGATCCTTAAAACAAAAAAACAAGCAACCAAACAAAAAAAGCACTCTTTCTACTTCTAGGCTCCATCTACCAAACTACAGATTAAGCTGTGCTAGTGACATCATCTGCAGCTCAGGAGCACTTCCTAAGTTCCTGCTAATGCAGCTCATGGTATATCTACACTGCAGCAGAGATTGTCTACCCATGCTGGGAAGCAGACATACACTAGCACCACTTGAGCTAGCACACTCAAAATAAGGTAGCCCCGGCAGCTTGGCCTAGCTATTAGAGTACATACCTGGGCATTAGGTGGGCTTCTTCTGAGGTGGCTAACCTGAGCTGCTGCCATTTTTAGAAATGTGTGTCTATCCATGCAGAGAAGCATGCTCCCTTCTGCAATGTAGACATATATGAAATAGACTAAGTTTAAGTGTAACACGAGAATTGTGCAAATGCCCAGACTTTAGTACTAGTCTAGTACGGGGTTTGGTCTGGTCTCTGGCCCACACTAACTAAGCACATTGCGTTTGGAAACAGAGTTAAATACAAAACCTTTTAGAACCAAAGTTGGCAATGGTGCCACTAAGGCAGGATTAGTAGCCAGTGGGGAAGGTGCTATGATCTGCTCTTTATATACCTTTATGCTGTTGCTTACCATTTCCCACTTCCTGTCTTCCCAACTGAAGGAACAGACAATATGAGAGAGTGAGGAGGATTCTCCAATCACTAGAGTTGCATCTGAGTCAAAAGTCCAGACCTTACCACCACCAAACTAGGGGAAGAATCAGATATGAATCCACATCCACATTTTACTTTTGGAGCTCAGGCCCATCCTTACCGTTTACCAAGAATGACAATGGTGTCACCTATCTACTGTGCAGGAGACTTGGCTTGGAGGCTGATTTGTGGTTGTCATTTTGTAAGGAGCTGATTTCCTATCTGTGGTGTGACCTGAACAAACTAACATGCTGGAGGTTCTCTTTCCTCTGGAGACTTTGTGACATATGGGAACAAAGCAAAAGAAATAACCCAAATTATTGGACACCCTACATGTGACAACAGAGATTACACCCATCTTCTGAAGGCTACTTTACAGAGTTTGAAGTTCTTCTGAACCCGCGAGTTGTAGCTCTCATTCATAATTCCAATTAATGGATTATTATCTAGTTCTGAGTTGTTGGGGAGCCAGAACAAATTGATATGGTCATTCAGTAGCTCTTGTTACAAGAGCTATCATGTTTTTTTCTCCAGATGCCTGCAAATGTCTTTGGAGAGATACTTAAAATATTCCTATTTGTATGGATTTGGAAACCTTCTTCAATTTAAATTTTCCCATTTGTCTGATAATTATCTGTATGTTTGTCTAAATTATCAATTTGACAAAAAAAAAAAAGGACTAGTATAATACGCATAGTACAAATGAAGTTTTGTAATGCATACTAAATAGTACGGATGTTCATTTTTGTATCTCGTATTTGATTGTATATTAAATGTTCTGCAGCTGTCTCTACACAGATACACACTATGCAGCTATATACACTTGGATGGGGACAGAAAATAAGCTGTATTTTGGAAGTGCTTTGGAAATATCTGTCAGATCTCATATTCTGCTCAGTGGCAGACCTGCCACTATAGGCAATACACAAAAGACTAGTGAAAACTGGCAGATAGCGGACCTTAACTGGGTTCAATACAAAAAGCTCCAGGACCTTATGAAATAAAGTGCTTTGAAGTAAAATTGGATTTCACAAACCATCTTTATCGTCTGTCAAATTAAAAAACAAACAAAACTGTCATATATTTAAACTCCATTTCCAATAGGGACACAAATGAGCAAGTACACAAGATAAGCAAAGTAACTGGAGTCTTTGAGCACCCTCCATCCCAAATATCTATGAATAGATTGAATGTTGTAAATAACTGATGATATCCTTGGTCAAAATCTTCACTGAACTGAACACTGGTAAACTTTATGTCCTAATCCGTCAACAACTTATGGGTGGTCTCCTCTAAAAGGTCACGTCAAATCAGCTGCATCGCTCAGGGGTGTGAAAAATCCACACCAGGCAAGACATAGTTAAGCTGATTTAACTCCCTAGTGCAGATGGTGCTGGGCCAATAGAAAAATTCTTCCGTTGACCTAGCCATTAGGTATGGACTGAATAATGTACAAAATGCACTACAGGTAAGTATGTTTACCTTTAAGATGTGAGTGGTCCCCCTCCCCTTCGAGGGCCAGGAGGTCTGATTTTTGGGGGTGGAGTTTTAATTGATAACTATTGCAACTTTGGGTTCCCATGTGGCTTGTAGATTAGGAAGGGTCCAATTGATGGATGCTTGGACATTGGTTCTAGCCAGTCACATGACATGATGAGATGGCTTTGTTTGGCACAGCCCGTGCTTTCACTCCTCATGTCTCGGACATTGACAATGGCTGACAGTCATGGTCCATTGGTATGCCTAATAGGTGTAGATGGGGCATAGCCTTCATATTCTCCCTCAGGTTTATGGTGCCTCAGAAGCCGCTGGTGACAGTTGACATCCACACCATAATACCCTTGCTACATAGTGAGGATGACTTAACCTCAGTTGGAATTAGTTGTCAAACTTGTGGTCTCAACATCTAACCATATGATGTAGTACGTGTCATTATTTCCACATCCACATCAAAAATACTGGACCAGATTCTCAGCTGATGTTTATAACAGTTGAGGATCTGGCCTAATTTGGTTTAGACAGACCTGAAGAACTATTGATGTCAAAATAATGTTTGAAATTCAAAAATGAAATTGCGAAGAACTTTAGAAACCTGTACTGATGAAGACTCATTCACCTCCCATGTCCCCGTTTTGCAGATAGGTAAACTGAGGCTTGGAGAGGTTCAGTATCTTGTGCTAGCAAGTCACTGGACAGCCAGAAGGAAAACCCAGGAACTCTGGTTCCCAGACTCCTGTCTGAACTTTTAGCTCACACTCCCTTTATGTATGCATTTTAATAAAAAATCCTGGTTAATATAATCTTGTAATAATAATGGACAAAGAATTATATTTTATTTTTCATTCCTGGGATTGGCAATAAAGAATTCAAGTAAACCATCCACACCAAGTACCCAAAATGGGAAAGCAAAAACAACAGTTCAGGAATTTATGATTTATAATGAAGTACTGGGTGAATAAAAATAAGTGGAGAATAATGTTCTGTAGGCAGGTCTGTAAATCCTCTGATTAACACTGTAAAAGAAAAAGGTCAGGAGCTCTCCAAATTAATTCATGTTGTCAGACTGAAAAGGAAGGTAAATATACTGACACGGGATACATGGAATCGTAAAACAATAACCTATGTATAATTTGGAATAGATGCAACAATGATGGCTCTCCAAGAAAAATCTTAAACATTTTTCTTTGTTTGAAACTTCTGTCTCCACACACCCACACACTACTTTCCTTCCTTTGCAGACATGATGAATCATAGTACAGTGTGCGGATACCTCGACATAGATTATGACTGCACCGATGGCAAATTTTGGGGGATGACAAAAAGTGAATCATTGGAGTTTATTTTCATCCAGGAAAAAGATTCTGGATTTCTAGACTGTAGATTACTTAGTCTGCTGATTTTTGGAAACTGAATGCTTTGATGTAGCTTGTGTTAATAGTGTCACCACAGTTCTCATGCTTCTCAAAAAAAACAAACTGTTCTCTCTGAGGATGGTCCCTCTTAGTTGTGATTAAAGCACAGAGATCTGACAGTGTGGGAGACTTGTACTTGTTCCCAGTCCTGTAAATCTAACACCTTTCACCCTCACTGAAGTTCACTTTCACAATTTAAAATACAAATAGAATTAAACTGCTCAATAGTACTCATACTGAAACTTCTGCTTCTGGCTTTCAGTGAGCTGCCAATTTAGACGAAGTTCAGAGAGAAGGTACTGGGTGCAGTGGTGTGGGTGGCAGACAAGTATCCCCACTTGTACTAGTAGTCCTGATAAGCAGTGTACTCTTACACAGAATTCATAATACTGAGTGGTGGTACATTGGTTCTGGTGTTAAGATGAAAACCACTGGGTGTGTTAGGTGGATTTGTGAATAAGCTTAGCCTCTGTCAAATAACTGATTCCAGGTACTGTGTTTCAGTAAGTCTTTCAAGATTTCAAAGACAATACATTAAACGTGGTTGCTTTTGTTAGAGCTATGCTCCCTCTCATGTAGCATTCATTCCATTTTCAAGATCCTTGACTCCTCCCAAGGGCTTGTTCCAAAGCCTCTTGAAACCAAGTATAGCCTTTCCCTTGATTATATAGGCCTGATGCAAAACCTGCTCGATCTTTGAAGAGTTGCGTCACAGATCCTACAAAAAACTCGTTATGTGTATCTAAATACCTGGCCAGCTGTTTGAATTGGCTGCCTCATCCATGAGGTCCAGTGAACTCCCAAAGTCCTGTGTCAGCACTGGCTGAGTGTAATCAGAGCTGTGTAAATCTCCGTGAAATGTAGAAATAAAGCCCATAGTTACCTACCTCACTAGGAGTACCTCAGAAACATGAGGCAGAACAGATGTACACTCACTGCATGTGCCTTTGATAGGTTTACATAATGATCTTGTGAAACACACTAGAAAGGAAAAATCACTCATGATCATTAATTGCTGAAGTAAGATTATTATAATTGAAGGAGAAGGGAGGAATAATATGTATCTAACATCTCTATCTGTTAGGCATGATGATGCTATTTTTCAATGGAAACTTGGATTGGCGACAATTTTTTTCATGAAAAGTGTGTTTGATGGGAATTTTTGACTTGGATTGACTTTTTTTGTTTTACTTATTTATGACAAGAAGCAGAAGTTTTCCTGGGGTGAGGGAGAAGGGGAGACATTTAGTGACCATCCTTATTACTTTACCTTGTCTCTCGATATCTTTTATGGGACCAACTTCTAATGGTAAAAGAAAGAAGCAAGTCTTCAAGCTTACACAGAGCTGAAGTGTAAGCTGAAAAACTTCTCTCTTGCATCAGCTGAAGTTGGTCCAATAAAAGATATGACCTCACGCACCTTGTCTCTCTAATATCCTGGGACCAGCATGGTTTCAAAAATACTGCAAACATTCTTCTCCAGTCTGTTTAAATCTGCATTTGACAGCACTTTGCGTGCAATAAGTTTTACTGTTTTATCAGTGGTTACTTGCATTTCCTGGATCTGATTTGCCACTTTGTTACTTGTTTTCATATCAATTTGCACGTGCAGAGTGACTCAAGAAAGTCATGACAAATTAACTAGAGCTGTAAAGCTAAAGCACAAAGAAGATTAAGCCACAGCAAACTAAGGGCCACTTTTACTTCCAAATGAGAACGTCCACACAAGAGTGTAATGCACTTTAACTTTACACTTTCAGTTAATTTGTTTTTACTTTTCTGAGTTTAGATGAGCTCCAATAGGAATTCCCTGCAGCATTAATCTGAGTGATGGTGACCCACACTAGTGTAGCCTAGCCATTGAGAAGCTATACTTCAAAGCCCTACTTAAGTTATTATGTCCTCACTGACTTCCCCAGACCATGAAATTGTTTCTCAATAAACACAGCATCAGTAAAACTGAAGAAGATGAGGTAGCAGATAAGTATGTTCACAGAGAAAGGGGATGGACCTGGTACATTTAGTAGTGCTGTCAAGGCCAGCCAAAAGAAAACAGCAAAAGAAAAAAAATCTCTACTCAAAAACATTGAAAAGGAAGTTTAAAAAAAAAAAATCAGCATTTGGGCTGAATCCTCAGCTGATGTAATTCAGTGTAGTTCTGTTGGCTTCAATGGAGCTATAGCATATTGGTTTACGCCAGCTGAAGATCTCACACACAGTAGTGAAAGGATGGTTTATACAAAATGTCTTTTTTTACTCCATCCATTTAAAAAACAAAAACAAAAAAAGAAAGCTGACAGCATCCTTGTGCATCTCCAAGGTTCTCTGACTGGTAAGTAGAATAGTAAGTAGATTTCACTGAATTTAGGAGTCTGGTCTGGAATTTCATAGGTGGAGAAAGAAGTTTGCTTTGCTTTGAAGTTGTCTCCTTTATATGTGAAACACTGCAGTTGACTGATTTACTGCAATATCACATCCAAAGGGTGGGAAAATAGGAAAAGAGGGGGCTTTTTGGCGAGTGTGATGAGGACTTATTGACACATACGGATACAAATTCCACTTGCTTGCAAATTTGCCTTCAACAAGTTAACACAAGCATGGTCTTATAACAGTATGATGCAAGATTTAGTAAAGATCTGCAACACTTTGAGAACTTAAAACACTACCTAGATTCAGGTTGTGCTACAAGGAAATGCATTGCTTACATTCAGTATAAACTTTTTTATTATTATTTCAATGGAAATACCTAGCACAGCACACTCTTTCACTGTTATTAGTAGGTCTTTCACTGTATCTTTAAACTGAATGTTTAGTGGAAATAGAAGTATTTAAGGAATCTTAAAGAAGCTTTTACCAAGCCTGATTCAGTGTCAGTGGTAGCGATGCATCCTCAAGAATAAATTAATATGTATGTGGTGAAGTGAGCTGTAACGTGTAAAATTCCTAGTATCAATATTCAAAAACAAATAATTTTTTAATGAGACGTGGCCTAATAAGTTTCACTCTGAACAACTGTGTTTACATCTAAAATTGTGGTTCCATAATTTTGCAAACTGCATACTTTGTATATGCTCAGTGCAAATAAACTAAAGAGCACTGTTCGATCGCATTTCTGTGTGTTGGGATTTAAGTGCGTACCTAGTAAAAGCAATGACATGAAACTAAGGGTAGGAACTCAGCGGTTTTATTAATATTGCTGAAGGGAAATGGTGTTCCCTAGAAGAACACTTTTTTCCTCAATAATGTTATTTTTGCTTTACATATTACTGACAGGATGTCTGTATGCATAGACACATACAGACAAAAGTTTGATATCAGAGTACATACAGTACAAATATCTGAACCCACATGACTACATGTTTTGTTTGTATATTTTTGTGGAGGGGGGGGAGGGATTGTAGGGAGGAAATGTTTTGTAGTGGTTAGAGAGAGCGGAGTGGCAATCAAGATTTCTTAACTATATTCTGTCAAACACTAGTGTAAAGTTTTTAAATATCCCCATGCCTCAATTTCCCCTTTATGTTTACCAGCTTCTTAGGCCTGGTCTATACTAGCGGGGAAGGGTCGACCTAAGATATGCAGCTTCAGCTATGTGAATAGCATAGCTGAAGTTGACGCATCTTAGGTCAACTTACCTGCCGTCCTCTCGGCAGCAGCGGTCAACAACAGGCTCCCCCATCGACTCTGCCTTGCGCCTTTTGGCAAGGTGGAGTTCCGGAGTTGACAGGGGTGCCTCTGGGGATCAATTTATCGTGTCCTGATGAGATGCGATAAATCAATCCCCAATAGATCGATTTCTACGTGTCGATCCAGCCAGTAGTGTAGACAAGGCCCTAGGCATATTATAAGGGCTTGCATATGTTTGTGAAGCATGCTTGATATCTTTTACAAAAAGATATCAAAGTATAAATGTATTACTTCTTGAATAAAGCAAGTTTATATTGATAAACACACATGCCTGGTACAATTCTGAATTACTGGTTTTTGTCTCTACCTCACAACTCCCGTCTAACTCAAAAAAATGTAACTTTTCAATGCTGTCAAGTATAGTCAACTGATTAGTGTTTCATCCACCTAACCCACACACTGCAGAAAATATGAAAATCCTGCCCAATGTCACATTCATATTTGTAAGCATGAAAATCTTAGCATTCATCACAGCTGTGATAACAGTCCAACCTGAATGATGCTATGGGTTCGCTGTTATGGTTTGGTGGGATCAATTTTTAGCAACAACCTATGATTTTACACAAATTGATCTATCTATTGGTCTGTACTACACCGAGCTACAGTCCGGGACCTCACATTGTTTCATATTTGAAAATCCTGTAGCTTATTAAAATGCATTAATATTTATTGCACTGACAGACATGATGAGTCACACTCCTGACATCTAGCCTGCAAATTGTCCTCCCTCTGTTTTCGCTCTAGTGCCATCTGTTGCAACATATTTGGATCAGGTTCTAGCTTTCAAACATGAAAGCAGGGATCACCTCCATGTTAAAGGCCAGATTCTCAAAGTGTGGTCGCTGTTGTGCATGTATGGCTTTTCATGTACAATCAGGTGTACGCTGTGATAGATTTTAGGGGTGTGACAGGTTGGATCCCAGAAAACCCTTTAGAAACTGCCAACTGATGTGCTGAGACTACTTCTAGTCCGTTTTCCCTGCCAGATTGGGATTGCAGAACACTGCCTGGTTTAAACCAGACACACTTGCCTGCTGCAAACCCAGACCCAGGTCTGAACCACATCACCTGAACTCTGCAGAGTTTAAGAAGTGTTCCTGACTCCAAAACTCAGATGCCCAACTCCCAATAAAGTCCAAACCCCAAATAAATCTGTTTTATCCTCTATAGCACTGTCCATAAATTGTTCGCCCTCTACAACACTGAGATATGCACAGCTGTTTGCCTCCCCTACCAAGTACTAATACATACTGTGGGTTAATTAATAAGTTAAAAAAGTGATTTTATGAAATACAAAAAGTAGGATTTAAGTGGTTTCAAGTAGTAACAGACAGAACAAAGTGAATTACCAAGCAAAATAAAATAAACACGTACAAGCCTATTCCTAATACAGTAAGAAAGTGATTACAGATGGAATTTCAGTGATTACAGATGGGTTCCAGTAAGCTTCTTTTTACAGACTAGTCTCCTTCTAGTCTGGGTCCAGCAATCACTCACACCCCAGTGGTTACTGTCCTTTGTTCCAATTTCTTTTAGCTATCCTTTGGGGATGGAGAGGCTCTCTCTTGAGGCAGCTGAAGACAAAATGTAAGGGTTTCCAGGGTCTTAAATAGCTTCCGCTTGTGGGTGGTCCCCCTCCTCTCTCCTGTCCAGAACTCAGCTCCAAGATGGAGTTTTGGTGTCACACAGGCAAGTCACATGTCCATGCATGACTGAGTTCCTTACCAACCAGACCACATTCTTGGGAAAGCTCAGATGTGGACTGGCATCTCCAAGTTCATTGCTGACTTAAGTGTTTCTTGATTGGGCACTTACTGAGAATAGTCTTTTCTCAGGAAGCTGACCAACTGCTTCGCTGAGGCTACTTAAAATTAAACAAGTACATAGCCAATATTCATAACTTTGAATACAAAAATGATACATGCATACAAATAGGATGAATATATTCAGTAGATCACAGCCTTTACAGAGATATGTCACATGGCATATGTAGCATATTCCAGTTATGTCACATATATATTCATAAACATATTCCCATAAACCATTATGGGTGCAATATCACAAAGGGCTTGTTTTAAAGCACTTTTGCCAATCTTGGGGCCAGAGTGGAATGTAGGAGGAGCAGCAGTTAGGGATATATGCAAGATGTACTCTCCCCTGTTGTTAAGAGTCCTATAATCTGAGCCAAGAGCAACAACATCAAATCTCCTCAGGCCCTCCTGTCCTTCCCTTCTCCACCTGGCTAATATCCACTCTTCTTCCTTTACTCTTCGAGGCTACTGTTCCTCACCACTGTACCCAGGCAGCTATGGAAATTGAGTTTGGGCTCAGAAGCCTACTCTGTGCCCCTCCTATCTCCTTTGGGGTGCACAGAGGGTGGAATTTTGATCTTCTCCTGAGAGCAGGAATAGCAGCTGTGGGGTTCCTTGTGTTCCTGGAGCCTGATCCAAAGCTCACTGAAGCTCTGGTAGGGGAGGAAAAGGCTGCATGTGCTCCCAGTGAAGTGGTACACTGAACTCTCTTGGAAAATCCAGCTGTAAATGCTTTTCCCTTCAGTTTCCACTGTGCTTTGCTATATCCCTATGTTATTTTATCTTGAATTGTCTAATTTCATTGGGCTGGTGTAAATCAGTGTAGCTCCTTAGAATTCAGTGGATCTGATTTACACCAGCTGAGGATCCGTCCCACTATCTGTAATGTATATTACATGAATGTTACACCTGACATCATATGGCAAGTCTGATTAGTTCCTTTTACAGATATCAAGTGGGCTGAATATTTTCCCAATCAGTGTGGTGTTATATTAACTGAAAGATAAATCGTACAGATATCAATTCATTAAGTATGCAAAAGAGGTTTGTGGTGTGCAGTGCTCAGTGTGGTGATATGCATTACTTGGAAATAACATAAGCGTGTTCCCACAGGTTACTACTTTTTCCCATTACGAACAGTGGCTTCCAGCTCCCATAAGCAGGGCATGCCTAATCCCAGACCCTTAACATTCTGCTAAGTCCATTCATATTTATGATTACCCGATTCTCTCCTATCTCTCTGTGTCATGCTACATTGTGGCTCATCTCAGACTCTGAGGTTAACACTACATAATGAGATGTGAATTACATAATGATGAGCAATGCTTCATCTGACATGTATGTAAAATGACATAACCACAGGATGTGAAGAATTAAGTTCCATTGTTTTTAGGACAGATGCCCATTATCAATCTTTAGTCTGCCTGCTAAATATGAGCCATCAGTGTAACAGCCATCAGGATAATTGTGGACAACAGTTCACCTCAGTACAATCCCAGATCAAGCCAATCAAGTTGAAGATAAGGAAACCAGAACTTCAGACTTTCCTGAAGCTTTTATGATCTTCCAAAAAGCTATGATTCAAATAGTTCCCTCAGCCTCTATTGTGGATCCTCCCACCCCTGGCAGCACAGAATTAGGGAGTGAATCTTCTGTAAAATCATTTCCCTGGACCTCACAGCACAGCCGGTCCTGAGGTAAGAGAGAGATGACACCCGGGCTCTACTGTAGCCACTCTATGTGGTCTGGCATATTGGTTGTGCAGGGCCCTTGATTCCCCCACAGGGGATGTGGTGGTCTAGCCATCCTGACTGGTGTGCCATGAGAGAAACGGGAAAACCCACAGGAAATTTCATGAGGCTAGTTCTCAGAGAAGTTCCTGTAGGCATTTTGCAATGCTGCACCAGCATGCCTCTCAGAGTCCCTACATTTAAGCATGGTTTGACTCACAACATACGGCTGCATCTTTAAGGCATCACTAGAGCCCTTACTTTGAGAGTGATCAATAAATCAATGCCTATTACAGTATACAGACATCACCCCCCAAATTCCAGTTCCACATACCCCCTTCCACACATACAAGTGCCACTGTGGGCAGGCTATTAAACAATTTGCTCTCAGATCTGTCAGGCTGAGTGGACACAGTTTCCTGTATACACCGGAAGGGCCCAATCCTATACTGCTTACTTATGCAAAAATTTATTTTATAGGTGCAGCTTTTGGATGACCCTGCTGTTTGGCCATTTCGCCCACAGAAATGAAAACTCTTTAATCCAAACTAGGTTACAACCTCTGTTTTAATTTGTATTGGTAGGGGAGGTGTTTTCAAATGATCAACTCATTGCTCTCGGTAATAGCATTAGGTTGCCCCTTGAATCAAGGTTACTACTTGAATCTTTTAAATACTGCACACATGGATCAATTAAGAGATTAATCAATCATATCTGACGACCTACGATTTTAAGGTTCAACTCCAATGAGCCCAATAACAATATTTCATATATAGTATTGGGTCCCCTATGAGGGTTCAATTCTGTATAGTGCTGAGTTCTGCCTGCAAGGCATAGTATCCCCCATCAAATTAGGGTAACCAGACATCCCAATATTTGGGGCTTTGTCTTATATGCAACTCTACACCCCACCCCCTAAACAAAACAAACAAAAAAAAAAGTGTCCCAATTTTTCCACACTTACTATCTAGTCACCCTACATCACATCCCAATAAGTTAAAGGCACTCTGCATCTCATAGAATCAGTCTCTTAATGAGTTAATTATGGAGGATTAACAGTTTATACATAACATAACAGATGTAGCCAAACAATGAAGCTTGCAAGCAACAATATAACCAATCAATAAAAAGCTGTGTCTCTAGCAGATTAGGCATTGGATAAAACAGGAAGATTAAAACTTAAACATGCCCCAAAAAGTTACAAGAGGTGTCAAATTTTGAAAATAGCATGGAATTGACAGGAGTAATTTTCTTCTAGCTATTAAAAGAAATTAGTTTTAAAGAACAACCTCATCATGTTTTGTTTATGATTGAAACCAAAACAAAATGGAGCACAGACAATGTCTACATCATTCCTTGAAATATTTATCCTGTTAGAAAAGAGCACCTAAAATATCAGTTAGAGTTTTAAATCTACATATTATGGAGATTTAAGTTTTGATTGCATTATGCCTTAAAAAATTTAAGTTGAAAAGGATGGAAAGCAATAAATGCTGCAGGAAGCACACGTGGCTGCAGGACCTAGTGATGGTTGAAATGTGTCCTGATGATATTAACACTAGACAAATACAAGAACTGCAAAGAGAGAGAAAAATGAAAAAAAAAAAAAAAAAAAAAAAAGAGTTGTGCTAATATTAGCTGAAATTTTTGAATGAATTCCCTTTGGTCATTCTGGTGTCCCTTTTCTCAGAACACGTGACTGGGTTAAGTCACTCAAAAGTTTTGGAGAAATTGAATTCTGAAGTTCCATGAACAAAGATTTCACCCAGTTTTAAACTGATTCAAATGTTTTTCTCATAAGTAATTAAGCACTCAAACCCTGATTCAGAAAAGCACTTAAACACATCAGCTGGAATCCTGTTCACACTGAAGTCAATGGGACCTTTGCTATGTATTTCAATGGAGCAGGGATTTCATCCATGGATTTAAGTGCTTCTTAAGTGCCTCAAACCTGACTGAAGTCCCACTGAAGTCAGTAGAAAGGTTCCTGTTGATTTCAATGGGCTATGGAACAGTCCTCAATCAGGAAATAGAAAATGTACTGGGTAACTCATCTCCAGTACTACAAACCCCAAATGTTCAAAAATAATGAGCTAGACCCCAAACATTCCAGGGGGCACCTTTAAAAATAATGAAATAAAAAATTAATAAATGTGGGATCTTTTTAATTTACTTTTGATTTTAGGAGCCTTTGTGGTTCATATTTTCCAATCCCTTCTGCCACCTCCCCAAGCAGTGGGGCTAGAAACTGACTTTACTTTTTAAATGAAAACTGATATTTTCATTACTCCAGGATCTGAGGCTTTAAGAGAAAACACCAAATATTATGTGACTTGTGATACAATTGTAAGAGTTTGCAACAAAGCCAGGGAGCTAACCTGTCACCACTAAAAGTTGAAATATCAAATACCTTCTGCTGGTATTTTTAGCATAAACATTAAAAACAAACATCCTAGTAAAATATAAATTAATAAATTCTAGAAAAACGTGATCTCCTGATGGATATGCTTCAATGAGACAGAGGCTGAATCAATGCAGGCATTGTTTGTAGTAAACTATTCACTCAGTTCTAAGTACTTTAAGGCTGGTAGCACCTGGCTCACTCACCCAATAGGTGAAATTTCCTCCTCCCAGAAGTAAAGTCACATATCTCTACATTTCAAGTGGCTAAAGCAGGATGCAGCCCACGCGAGGTCTGGCCCATCTACCTCCATAGATGGAGACTGAGGGGCAGAAGGGCTACCTAAGAGGTTCTGTGACCCCATGTAATAGGTTGCAATTCCATTTGAGATGGGGATACTCTCAAATGGGGGCCCAGAGCAAACATGCCCTCCCACCCAAAGTGGTCTTAAATGTGGGGAATGAGTAAACTTTACTCATGCCAGTAGCCCCATTGTCTTTAACAGAACTCTTTTGGTGAATAAAGAATGAAGGATCAGGTCCTAAGTTATTCACCTGCAAGTTAAAAACAGTAATAAACTGTTTTTAACCGTGGCAAGGAAGTAGACGTTTCAATCGGTTTCAGGAGCTATCATGGCCTTTGATTTATGAGTTTTAACATGCCCTAGAACAATGTCGGAAGAAACAACCATAGAAGTCTGCAGTTATAAACATGACAGTCCTAAAGCAGTGCCAAAGAGTGAAGTTCTCCCTCCTCCCTCCACCCCTGGGGATTTAGCACAATATTCTTGCCATTTTGTTTCATGTCGTTTTGTAGCACTAACAGTGTGTGCCATGTGTGTCTTCAGCAACTGCAAATCTTTAGAAAGGGGGAGAATTTGCTCACATTTTGCATATAAAAGCCTCTTTCACTCAAAAAATAGGCCCATTTTCTCTTGTAAACTGTCAGACATTGGTTATTTTCACTAGAACAGCTTGTACAGAAACTGGGCACATTTTCAAGTATAAAATACTGTACAGAAATATTGAATGAGAGTTGTTTTGCATTTTGCAACCTCGCATCCATGCAATGAGTTGTCTGTTCTCTAGTTCAGTGACCACTAACTCTGTGTAGCTCTCTATTATGAAAACGACAAAGGAATGTCAAAGTTTCCTCTTTTCCCTGCTCCCCCTTATTATTCCATTCTTGCACCATTTTTTTCATCCATCCATGTAGGAGATAAACCATATAGATCCCCTGGTGCCCACCCAAAGCCAGTTCCTTTTTCTCCCAGGAAAAACCGTGGAAAGGGCTATGGATGAGGAAAGCACCATCAGCTCCTTATGAGCTCATCCCAAACAGTCCCATCAGGGGCTGGGGTTTACTCCCAGATGAAACAGGTTGCAAATCCATCCTGCAGATCCTGGGAGTTTTGCAGGAGCCAAGGACAATTATAAATTTCTGTATCTCCTGGCACCCTAACACTACTCATGCTCTTTGGCAGCAGAGTCACCTAATGGATGCTCAAGCCCTGTTTTTACTCTATGCTTATTCGGGACAAAGAAACAATACGTAGTTTCCCACCGCCTTATGGAACTGTTATAGGTGTCCTCCTGAGCAACCTCCAAGCCAACCAGACAGCAAAGAGCTGATTTTTAGAGGTACTGAACACATGTGCAGCTCTCATTAAAGTCAACCCCTCCAGAAAATGTGTGACTCAGTGCTCCCTAGCCCATGTAAAGATGCCCGAGGAGTTGGTATTACAAATATTACAGCATCATAAGGGATCCTCTGAGTTACTTGTGTCACAGGTTGCAGTCAGCCCTTCACCAGCCCCAGGATCAGGGCAGTGGAAAGGAAGCTGAGAGACAACATTCCCCCTCCTACGTGTCTAGCCCAACGTACTGAATCCTGAGATCCCAACTACATTCTTAATAAAAGTACCCATTGACTTTGATGGAATCAGGCCTGCTCTACACAGTCTTTGTACCAGTACAGCTCCTACTACAGATGCTCCTATCCTGGCAAAACCTGTTCTTCATTCGAAAGCAATAGTAAACATCCCATTCAGTTGAATAGGTCACAAGGAGCAAGCTCCCCTATGGAACTATAGCACACCCAACCTATAAAAAGGGCAAATGAGGGAATACTAAAAAAAATAAGATCCAGCCAGCTCCAGCCATGCCAAAAGAATTATTTAAAAACCACATTCTGCAGAAAACAAGATTGTCTGCTTAAAAATAAAAAGGAAAATATAAGCATTCAAGTTAGTCCTGCTAACAAATGTCAGACTGTATAAAGTATATCTTAAGGGAAATAATTGAGCTAAAGAAACAAAAGGAAGATCCCTGGATTCCTCTGAAATGCAAAGCCAAACACTTATCTCTTATTAACAAGTTCATCTCTTATTCCCCAAGGTGCTTTTATTTTTATGCTCTTGGCTAATTGTTTGGAACAAAGAGAAGGCAGCTTCTCCTCCTGTTGTTTTGCAGTCTTTGTAAGCACTTATTTTCATGGAGACAAAGCCCAGCTTCCTCTGTGGTGGTGGTGTGTTGTGTGAAATGTCCCAACATTCCTCCCCTAAAGGCTCCTGAAGACAGACTGTTCTGTTTCAAACTTGTTATGACAAAAATAGCCCCAAAAGCCAGCTCCTAAAATTAGGAATTACATGAGATCAGCAAATTTGGGCACAACCACAAGTGGAAAAAAAACCCCTTAATTATTACTTTTGGGGGTGGGTGAGACCTTTTTGAACTAAATCCAGAGCCTCTTTGATCTTTGAGTAAAGATGAGCATGTGGCATAGTACACTGATTTCAGTGGGAGTAGCACTGGGCTTGAATACGGCAAAAATTGCATTAATGTGGGTCCACATTCTGACCCATATACTACTCCTACCAGATTCTGAAATTATTTGCATGTGAGAGTAGAGGTGTCTTACCATCCTAGGCCCGGTCCTTTCCCTTATAGATTTTTATATAGCACCTATGATTGTGGGATCGGAGGAATAATCCCTTCGAAGTAGTGGCTGTGAGAAACCCATGGAGAGGGAGCTCAGCAGATTTTGGGGAAGCTCAGCATGGGATAACAATTTCCCTGCTTGGCCCTCTGTCTAGGCTTTGGATGCCACAAGACTGAACATATTGCTTTTGCTCAGCATAGGAATAAAGATTATCCACAAAATTCACATTCAGCTCCAGTTTCAGTCTCTATTAGGGGTTTTGGTTTGTGCCACTGTCTAATATTATTGCTATACATAATTATAGAGAGACAGTAACAGACAGTCTAGTGTAATCTTGAAGACTGAGGATAGGATTATGAGCCAGAAGCTCCTGCATTCCAGTCTTAACTCTGTGACTCAATTTTCTCATCTTGTAAAGTGAGGGTGATGATAACGCTGATGTACAGTAGCACACAGGTATACTCAGGTTTAAGGTCCAACCCTGACAGGTGGCTCTTTCAGGTGAGAATCTTATAGGGTGGCCAGACATAAAGTTTGAAAAATCGGGACAGGGGGTCGTGGTGGTGATAGGGGGTAATAGAAGCCTATAAAAGAAAAAGACCCAAAAACCGGGACTGTCCCTATAAAAATTTGTGAAATTTTCTGGATGGGGTGGGGAGGTGGTTGTCCCCTTCCCCATAGCCCCAGCTGCAGGAAACCTGCGATTCAGTGAGAATTTCAACTTTCATTGTTTAAAAGTTTTGAAGTTTCTTATGGTTTACAGAGAAAAAGCTTGAAAACATGACCTGAGTGCAGCCTAGAGGCCTAATCACCAAAAGACAAATAAGAACAACACAAAGTATATTGGGTTATTTTGTTGGGGCTGGCAGTACCAACAGAATTAGTTAATATTGGTAGAACATTCTGAAAACATAAATCACTATGGTATGAAGTGCTAAATATTATGATATAGCTAACCAAAAAAAACCTTCCCCAGCCCACCTCCTCCAAAGACACAGTGACTGCTTACTCCTGAGCCCACATTCTGAATAAGCTACACTGGGGTCTTTGAGGGATTCTTAATCCCTCTCCAGAATCCTGTGCTCATGCTTCCAAATCACAATCTAGACCTCAGCCAAGTGCTTTTTCAGACAAGTTTCAACCGATTGGTTGTTCACAAGCTTTTTGTTTGGACTATTTATTGTGGTATGTGATTTGTCCTCTGCATCATGTGGCATTGTCTCTGCTCCCTGATTGGATGACTGGAATTTGAAAGTAGAAAATCATGTATAGTACACAATGATTGCAGAATATGCTTGGCAGCATGCAGGAATAGGTATCCATACAAAAACACCAATCCCCCAAGTATCTGTGGGAATAAGAACTCATTCGTGTGAAATATTTGCAAATAAATAAAAAGGAGGTACAAACATAGATGTAAAGAATATTTTTTAAAAAATTCATACAAATATTTGCAAATCCTGTTTTATAGAGTATATTTATATATATATGCATACAATGTGCCCAGATATGATGATGCTTGGTACTTGTAATAAGTAAATAAAATCAATAATAATAAAAGGTAGCATGCTTCAAAGAACATATTTCATATGCACGTATTCTGGATCATTGAGAAAAGATATTCCAACCTTAAAGCCTATGTGGCGTCTGACCCATGAGTTAAAAGTCCAGTTGTATCACTTGTTAATTTTTAACCACGGCATGTGAATAATATGTTCTGATTTTTTAAAATTGAACTTGTATGAATTAACAATCATTTTATTTTCTTCCATATTTGAATGTGAGAGATGTAATTAAGCATCAGCTGAACAGTACTAGGCTAGATAATCTATCAGTCTCTAATCCAGCCTGAACAAAAAACAATTCAAGTTGGAACTAAAAGCTGATTTACTGTATGAACTAGGAAAGCATTCCATGCAACTTGAACATAATCATGTAAGTTTAACAGTTGTGTGTGCGGGGGCAGGGGGGGAGAAAGAAAGATTTTTTAACAGCTGCACAGCAAACAAAGGAAAAATTTTAAAATAGCAGCCGATAAAATCTGTCATAATATCTTTTTCTAAATTATATCAGTGTGCCTAACCTGGGAAGGAGGAAGTTCTACTTCTGATGCAGTTGGAAATTTAGAGGAAATAGTTTTATGCAGGAGAGCTGTTACTTTATTTGAAAACCTTTCAAAATACTGTCCACATTTGTTTTGTGCAAAGTAAGAATGTGCTCATGCATTATCTGAAAAGCAATCTAACTAATAATGTCAGGATTCAGAAGAGAAAGAGAATTCAGAATTAAGAAAGTCAGTTGAAACAACTTAATTGCACCCCTGCTTTCAGAAACCTTTGAAGTCAACCAAGAAGAACTAGCTACTCTGTTTAAAGGTCATGTGTATCTCTTGTCTATTTCCTGTTGGTGCAATATGTCTTTGATAATCCCAGGAGTGCACATTGTTTTATAAACATTTCCATTCAAGTCTCTTTTTTTTCTGGAAGACTCAGCAGTGTCCAAACTTTACATGCAATGTTTGCTATTTGCTTAATATTGTTAATTACACTTTTGTTCACTCTCGCAAAAGCAAAGCCTCTCAGTGGAAATTCAAAGGAGATTTATTTTCAAACACAAAGCTTGCCTATTAAGGAATAAGATGAGGAAAGCATTAGAACACATTGGCTAGAAACTCTTTTTCCTGCAAATATAAATGAATTGACCTTTTGCTTCATAAATTACCCCTTTTTTTTTTGAATTTCAAAAAGAGATTTTGCATTTTACCACTTACACTAAAATTAAATGCAGCGCATAAGGCCAGTGTACAGGCCAGACCAAAGAGTAACTATGCATTCTGTATTAATCAAAGCAGTAATATTAATAGATAGATAATTAAAAAGCAGCAGCATTTCAGTGTTAGATACTAATATCCAGCACAGAATAAAATATGAAATAGAAGACATAACTCTTTACAGAGTATGTATTCATGTTATAACAAATATAGCCAAATCCTAGTCCATTTATTCACCTGATATGAAAATGGGGGGACCAAGTTCATCTCTCCCCTAACTCCACTACAGTCAGTGGAGTTACATCAGGAATTCACTTAGCCCAATACGTTCCTAACCTTCCGAATTTTTTCCAAGGTGGAATTCCTGTACCTAGGAACTTCATTTTGTACTAAAGTGAACAGGTCAAATGTTGGCATCTATTACACTTGGTTTATTCTACCCTATCAGCATAAAGCAGGAGAGCAGCTGACTTACCTGGCAAGTTTTAGAGTGTAGGAGAATCTCCAGAGCTGGTTTCAGGCCACTCTTCATCCCAACCCCATCTGAAAGGATATGTCAGGGGTTTGGCCAGCAAAAGAAGGTGCAGCCAGAGCACTGCTGTGCTCCAATAATCCCTAACTGAGAGAATAGCCTCTTGACAGCCATTGCAATGATGCAACATACAGCAGCACTGAGATTGCACAAAGCAGTGCACAGTAGGTTGAGGATTAGGGAAGCTGCAAATGTGTTTTACTGCCACCTTTGTGGGCCACCAGTTTCCCCTTTTCATCCTCTGAGCTCTGCTAGGTGCAGCAATATAGATCCCCATGACCTGGCTGATGGGGACTTTTTAAATAAGGAAGAACTGGAAGACCAGGCCCAAGATTATCATCATGAGGCCAGATGAGCACACACATCTAAAAGGGACTCACTGAAGTCAACAGATAGAACTACTTGTGTGAATCGGTACTCATCCCAATGAGTAAGATCTACAACTAGGCCATTAGTGGTTTAAAGAAAACCCACTCTGTTTTTGGGGAGATAGATTTAACACCAGGGAAAGGTGTGACAAAGGTTATTCTGGAGACTGAAATCAGCTATTTAGTTACAGAGGAAGAGCTGAAACAGCAGCCCAGCAAGCTTCCCCTTGCCTGCACCGCTAATGGGTCTTGATGCTGATTTGAATCAGTGGGAGTGTAGTCAGTGGCCCAGATCCTCAAAGCTATTTAGGGGAAGTCAATGGAAATTAGATACCTAAATACCTCTTGAGGATCTGGGCCAATACCTATCCAATCCTTGGCCTTGGGTGAGACTGCGTATTAGTGCCAGCTGTGGGGTGTTTGTCATATATACACAGGACTGAGCATGCCAATTCATTTCACTGAATTAACCTCAGGTGATACCAGTTTGGTCACTACCACATTAATTCACATTTCTGCAGTGCTCCAAAGGTTTACATGGCAGATATTATTGACTATGAAGTTTATTAACAGCAGCAGCAGTCTGTACCAAAGGTTCTAAAGTCTCTAGACCCCATTTCTCTAATTATAACCCCTTGGTTTTCTAATAGGTTGACATCAGTGGAAATTAATCTAAGTAAGGACTAAATATATACTGCAGGCTGGAGTTTATTCAAGGCTATTGCTTTACTCTGCCATGCACTGGCCAGTGGAATTGGCAGTAAGCTGAATCCCCAAAAGGAGTATAGTAGTGGGCATACATCTGGAAACTGGGTGCTCTGAAAGGCCTGCTGCTTGTTTATTACAGTTGTGCCTACAAGGCACAATCAAGCCATGAGTAAAGATTTCAGGATCTGGCCTACACAAAGTACTTACAATTCACTCTATGGACCCCAGAGGTCTCTGAGGTATCTTGTAATCTAATAGGTGTGCATGTTTAAAGACAACAGCTTTTGGTAACACTGTACGCTGAGCACTGTATCTGCTTAACATATGACTGTAAATCTGAGTAAATTGCTAAAGACATGAAACTCCAGAAGGCAGGAAGAATGATGCAAACAGAAGGTCCTGTTCTGACTCAGTCACTTACCAACTTGTGTTACTTTTTTATTGCAGGTCAAAAGTCAGCAGCGTGTGCAAATAAAAAATGGTTCTTGTTTTGGAAAAAATACATTGATGTTTTAGTATTTATAATTATACACTAAGGGGCTTTTATGCTCAGCCTCATTTATCTTGGATTTTTGCATAACTTGAACTAAAAGTGGCAATACATGCATGGCTCATTTATTCAAATTACACAGAGCTAGTATTCTACCCTCTTGAATGTGGTGTGCCTTTTGAGACAGGGGCCAGGTACACAAAGCAGAAGGAAAGTATACAAAGGGGAGCCTAGAACAAAACCAAAGAGATACTTAGAAAAGAGAATCATGTTTTCCGGCCTCTTGTGGTAAATTGGGTGCATAATTTAGATCTGCTTTCCCTTGTAAAGGAAGTATATTCTATGCAAAACTCTATAAATCTCACTGACATTTGCAGTATTACACAAATGCCATTATGCTACACAAATGAATTGTGCTCTCCTGTGTATTTATTAGAAACAGGCTTTTCTGAAACGTCAAGCCTTTAGGTCTTCCCTTTTCACCTGTCATTGTTTAAAATGGCATATGTCAAATTTATTAGCTTAAAATGTGACCTACCTTGGTTGTGTGTCCCATATTCTAGATTTTACTTCCAGGATTACATACTCACATCCTGTTGTAAATAGGTTCTATCATCCATCACAGCTTTAGTAATATGGTGTGTTTACAATGGGGTCATACACCATATGGAGTGTTTTTTATTCAGCTTTGTGCTGTTAGTAATGAACACTTAAAAATAGTATGAAATAAAGGTTTATGACTCCTGTTAAACTGGAATCTGGAACCTTAATTATGCTGTAGACTAAAATGTGGTTTTGGTACTTAAAATAAGACACCTATACAATAATAATATTCAGCTCTTATATAGCACTTTTCATCTGTACCTCTCTAAGTTCTTTACAAAGGAGGTCTGTGTTATTCTCATTTTACAAATGGGGAAACTGAGGTAAGGGGCAAGACATTACTTGCCCAAGGTCACCTAGCAGGTCTATGGTAGAACTAGGAATTGAACCCATGTCTCCCGAGTCCCTAGCCACCAAATTCATCTCTGAGACAAATATGTATAGCAATTATGTCCACTCCTGGCTGAGGTGAATTCTGCCCGTCACTGTAGTCTTAACTTTTAGACTTCTCCCGATAGTGAACCTTGGAGAAACTTATACACTGAACAAATTGAAAGAAAAATCCCACATTTTTATTGTTTAAATTACTGTGTGATTCAGTGGTTAGAGATGGAGGAATTGGGTGTTTGAGATCTACTTCAGATGATGCCACTGTCCTGCTATTTAACTTGGGCAAGACATTTTCAAAATCTCATAGGTCCTTAATGGCAGTCACATAAAAGGTGTGTTCATACTGAGAGTTAGATCCTGAACTGGTATAAATGAGCAGAGGGCTATTAGGCACAATATCAAGTTATACCAGCTAAGGGTCTATCTGGACACACAAAAAGTGGATTGTTTACGTAGCACAAATGAAAGAGCACCTGTGCTTGCGAAAACAAACAAAAACACACACCATTTGCCTGCTTAATCACCCAGCTTTGAGTGTGCAAACACAGGTTTTTTCAACATTCATTTCTGTGGGCCTAAGTTTTGAAAATGTGACCTGGCAAACATAAAGTGCAGTTACCATGAGAACATTTATTTTATGGCACAAAGTATCTATGCAACTTGCTTGCCCATCTCCAGTAGAGCAATGCAATTGGCAACGTTTGTTGTTCTGTTCTAATAATATTTTTTTTTGTGGAATGAAACTGAAGTTGATCATTCATACCTTAACATATAAAGATGCATCATGCAGGGTACCTTGTGCAGGTGGAAGGCCTGCAAAGGATATACATACAGCAGATGGGCAGGCATCCACTTTTCTTCAAGATATCAAACATGGCATCATTGGGAACATCAGCATGGGTAGACTGCATAGAAACTGTTCTCACAGCCTTGCTGTCATCAGTTCCTGTCTACTACAGGCCAATTCCTGGTCCCACTGACATCAACAAAAAAAAACTCTCACTAGTTTTATTACAACTGGGATTTGTCCCCATACACTAATGAGATTGCTTTATTGTTGCTGAGTGGTGGGTAAAATACACAGCCAGCACCATGTTTTGCACCATTCCTTTTCACTTCACCATGTCAAATATGAACTTATGTTTCCTCAAATGCTAACACACAGCTGTGTAGTGTACCACTCCAAGGCTGACTCATCCCACAGCACAAGAGATTCACCTGGAAGAAGTAAAAAAGGGGGTAGAACAAAATAATCTTTTCAAGAACTGAAAGAACCCTTAAGAAGCAAACAAAGTATTAATGCTCCATTGAAATCATGTTTTTTCTTCCTAAAACTCAAACTTCTCAAATAACATGAGTGGTTTAAATCATCTCTACTGATTTTTCACATAAAACCTATGTTCCAAGACCTACAGGGCAAAGTCTTTGATGTGTTGTGACAAACAAATCTAGTCAAACATTAAGGATCCATAGGGGGAAGGAGGCAGAGCAGCTTCTTAAAGCCACATCAAGTACGTCAGAGACAAAACACTTAATTAAAATGGTAGAAACCAACACAAAACAGCTTCAGTTGTAGTAAGCTCAGTTTTCTAAGTGGAAACACATGTTTGCCTGACAGTTGTTTTCAAGACAATTAGAAGGAACTGGCATTCAGCAGGAACTGGCATTCAGCAAACATTCTCCTTCCCATAGAAGCTTTGGCTATTACATTAATTCAGAAACACTGTAAGAACAGGTGCCCATTTAGGACAACACAGGCAATGCAAATGGCTTAGTAACACATTAGCCAGATGAGGCAAAGTCTGGCATAAGAGTTAAGAGGGGCAATAGACAGTGATCAAAAGAAAGAGATGAGGGAACACAGCTGAAGGCTTCTAACATGTTTTCATCTTCAGATTGTTTTGAGTCTGTTGTATTTTTACATGGATTAATTTGATGCTTCCTGATCACTTGGACTTTGTGAAATTCATATATAGAGACTTTCTGCCCATTTGCAAGAATCCTAGGGCAGCCGGGGTAAGGAAAAGTTAACTTCCTGCCTTTAGTGGGTAGCACCAATTTTAGAGTCAGCTGAAAGTAACAGAAAAGGTTAACCTGTTAATGGGTAATGATGAGACAAGAGCTTATTCCTACATTTTATTTCTTTCTGAACCAAGAAGGGAGTAGAATACCTAGGGTGAAATCTTGGATCCATTTAAGTACATGGGACTTATACCATTGTCTTCAGTGGGCCCAAGATTTCAACCAGAGTGAAAAAAATATAAGAGGTTTTGTGATATACCATCAAATACATGTCCAGAATTCTTAGCTGAATGCAGAGGGGTTACGGTAGGGAAGAATTTAGCCCTTTCGTCTATCAACCTTTCCATCAGCCCATCTGGGTGTATATATAGGACAAAGAATAGAGCTGTGGCAATAATAGATTTTCACTGATAAAGCTGAAAAATAATTTTTAAAAAATCAAAAGGTTTGGAAAAAAAATTAGTTTAGGGCCAAACAAAAGATTGTCTTTAAAAAAAAATCAAAACATTTCTCTTAAAAATGTCAAAACATTTCATTCTGATTTTTTCAGGTTTTATTTTACGGAAGTTTCAGTTGAAGTAATTGTGCAAAATTGACACACGTTTGCAAAATGTTTTGGCATCACCAAATCTGTATTTTCTTTGGGGATTTATTTTTTCAGTTTAAAAAATTTGACCAGCACACGTTAATGAGAAAATATGGACTGTAGTGTTCTTAGTTAGTATGTAGAATGCAGTCAGAATTCTAGTTCCATTTCTCTTGATCATGAAAGACTGAGTAATTTCCTAGGCCGGGTCTAGCAGAAATTGGCAAAAGGATGAAAGCTACCTGATTGCATCTCAACACAGATAAGGGTAAGAGGATGCATATAGAGTTGAAGGCTAGAAGGGACCACTAGTCATCTAGGCTGATCTCCTATATAACACAGATCACCAACACCACCCAGCAGCCACATATGAAACACAACAACCTAAGCCCCTTATGAATCGGGGGAAAGTATCAGAACTGGCAGAGATTTTATTAGCACCACTAATAGGGATTTTCAAAAGCACCTACATGAATTAGGAGCACAGATGTCACTTACTATTAATGTGCCTGACTCAGTTAGGGATTTTTTGAAAATTTTTGAAAATTTCTGCAGGACCAGCATTAGATGTACTGGGGCCCAGGGCAAAAAATATTGATTGTGGTTGTCATTTTGATTATCCTTGTAAAGTGGGTTTATCAGGCTTCAGACATCAGTCTTAGAATCCTAGCCAATGACTTAGGAAGCCCATAAATCTCACCCACTGAACTGGATTCACTGCCATCATGCTGTGGATTTGCATGGGATGGAAGCCCACAGATGTGCCATGTTAAAAACCCTCAGTTGTTCATGCTAGTATGAAGCACATGTACATTTTGACACTATGGGTGAAATTCACTGTCCTATGTGGAGGATCAACACAAAGTCCACAAACCACTGAAGTATTCAAAATAGGAGTAAAGGAGACTTCATTGATTCATAGGCCTTGAGCTGGCCCTCCACACAGGATAAATTTCACTTAGGAGCTTACGTTTTCTGAAAAACGCTTGCAAAATTGTATTCAGTTTGCACATCCAATTGCTGTAAACGAGTCCTCATCACTTAGAATTTTATATCAAGACTGGATGTCTTTTTAAAATACATGCTCTAGATCAGTGATTCTCAACCAGGGGTCTGAGGCCTGCTGCAGGGCCACAAGCTGGTTCAGGGGATCTGCCAAGTAGGGGCAGCATTAGACTTGCTGGGGCACAGGGCAAAAAGACAAAGCACCACCATGAGGGGCTAAAGGATGGGGCGCCAAACCCCATCACCCAGGGCTGATGCCAAAGCCTGAGCAACTTACCTTTGCATGTCTCCCTGGGGCATGAGCCCCCAGGCAACTGCCCTGCTTACCAACACCCTAATGCTGGCCCTGGCTTTTATATGCAGAAAAATAGTTGTTCTGGCACAGGTGGGTCCATTGATTGGTATATTATTCTCAAGCCTCCCCAAGAAAGGGGGTGAAGCGGCTTGGGAGGAGATTTTTGGGGAAACAGGAAATCCAAGTGGTCCTTTTCCTGAATCTTTGTCTAAATCACTTGGTGGTGGCAGCATACCATCCAAGGACAAGGGAAGGAATTTTAGCCTTGGGGAAGTTTTTAACCTAAGATGGTGGAATATAAATTTAGGGAGTGTTTCATGTGGGTCCCCACATCTGCACCCCAAAGCTCAGAGTGGGGAGGGAACACTGACACTATGAAAAAGAAAACTGACTCAGTTCAGATTACTTTTATTTTGGATTAAGGAAAACAACAAAGAAAGAACAATTTATTAAAACATCCAGGAGAGAGAAAGCAGAATAGTGCAAATTTCCCTAATATAAACAGGCCTTAAAACTTAAAAGAAAACTTGAAACAAAAAACAACACAAACAATAGTCCCCTCCCTCATCCCCAAACACTCCCTCATCCCCAAGACAGCCGTTATACATCAGAAAGCAGCAGCAAAGGGCAAAAGCAACATTTCACTTTTAAGAGATCTGACCTTATATGGGTCATAATGCTAAACTAAGAACTGGTGTATGCACAGATTTTGTACTACTCAGTTAGAAGGGTGTGTGTTTTTATTAAACTAAGACAGTTGTGCAGGTGCAACCCCAAGTGTGGACACAATCATGTTGGTATAAAGGTGCCTTACACTGGTATAGCTTATTCCCCCTTTCCATATGGAAATAAGCTATACTGATATTAGCAAATTTATACCAGTGTAACTCCAACTGCACAGGAAGATTGTATATTTTTTCCATGGCCAGGTGTAGGCTACACAATTCTGCTGTTGGGCAGAGGGGTGAAGAGGTATGGTCCCTGACTGACATGACTGTCTCAGCCCCTTGTGTAGATGCAGTTATATTGGCAATTATAATTCACTTTTACCAATGTAGCTTATTTTGTTCATGGGTCCTGGAATGAGCTATAATCTTGAAAGCACAGTTTTGGTTTTGGTATAGCTATGCTGGCAAAGCACTCCCAGTGTGGACTTCACTTAGCAACAAGTTGAAGTGGTATAATGTTGTGTAAACAAGGCCTCTGACAATTATTTTCTTTCTCACACTGAACTGATTAATTCTCACACTTCTATTTGTGGTTTTTCTTGCTTTATACTTGCTTCTCCTTATTAGAAAATCAATTTATAATAGAGCTATTTTAAAATCAAAGGCAGCATTACTCTTTCCTTAATACATAAAATAAAAAGCACTCTCTCGCTGGTACGAGCTAGGCCTGTTTGCCAATACAGCTCTACTAATATAGCTACACTGGCAAACCATTTCTAGAGTAGACTACACATGAAATTCTGCAGCTGCAGTGCTGTTGTGCTTCAGCATAGACTCTACCTATGTTGACAGAAGGGTTCTCCCATCAAAGTATTTAATCCACTTCCTTGAGAGGCAGTAGATAGGTCAACAGAAGAACTGTACCATCAACTTTGCACTGTCCGCACCAGGGTTAGATCAGCTTAACAATAGCTTTCAGGAGTGTGGATTTTTCATACTCCTGAGCGATGTAGCTTTTTAGTATAGAGCTGGTCTAAGTTACCAAGTGTGACAGGAAGTATAAGTCATTCAATGGGTGGATTCCCTTCACTTCCAACAGTACTGAGCCAACGTACAACATGCCATTAGGGAATATGTTGGTCAGATGAGACATAAAGTTGAGCCTGGCCACTTTGATTATTAAAGCCCTTGCAACACTTTTTGCTACAGGGTGTTAACTTGTTATCCTAGCCAAATTTCTGTACTTTGATTACCTATAGCTACAACTGGAAAAGCTACAACTTGTGCAACTCTACTGATAGCAGCCACAGTTTATACAGGCAGAGAATGTGGCCCTTTATTTCAGTTTGCTAAGTTTGTAAAGCAATTTGGGCTATGTCAGTGTGAAAATTAGAATATAAGTGCAGTGAGTTCTTACAACCTACTATTATTATATTGTTGAATCCTGCCTTAATCTTATGATCTATTTATGAAAAATTAATTATGCCTCACAACAGTACTATAAAGTAGGTAAGTAACCTATGTCAAAGTCCGAGAGAAACTTGACTTTAATGTAATAGCTTTTTATACAATATAGTTGAATTACACTCAGACCCCAAAATAATAGCCTGATGTCTGTTTCTCACCATACTATATTCTTTGTATGTGATTTTTATTTAATCTTATTTATCCCTGAAGCCTATTAAACCAATTATCTTAAACTCACTTACCCTTCAATGTGTTTTCACTGTGTAATAATAGTATTAATAAAAATCCTTCTATAAACACACACCAGCTGCAGCAAGTACTTCAATGAGCGGGTGAAGTGACACTCATGTACAGTGTAACCTTTATTCTCTTTATTGCAGATAAATATTTCATCTGGTCCTTCTCAAGAATGCCTTGCACTGGATACCCTGACTCCTCTTCATTCCCAGCAGTGAACCAGCAGCTGCAGCAAATCAGGGAACCTAACCTTACTACACTCCTCCCCATGGGGAAGTGGAAATTTCTCTTCCCCTCCCCTTCCTCCTCTGCTCCACCAGAGGTGATAATCCCTAGGAATGCAGCATTTAACACATGTCAGGTATATGGTAATTACTGCATTCCCAGAGGATTAGATCTGTGGAATCTAATTACAATGAAGTGAAACCTCACTATAACGAACTAAAGATCTATTCTATAAGGTCGGAAAATCTATATGGAAGTAACAGGATTTAAACTGAACAACTGAAACGTCATTAAAGCCTGTGAGCTGCTCTGTCCAGGAGGCTGAGCTGCTTCCAACCTAACTCCCCACATTCCATTTCCCTGGTGTCCCATCAATAACAGCCCTTCCAGGGAACACTGGCCTTCTGACTCCTGTTCCGCTGATCATGATACATCTTCCCGATTAAAAAGCAAATAATTGATGACCAGACCGCCACTCCGTTTCTCTTCGGCCACAGGTTGCTAGCACATAGCTGAATTTGAATCTCATTCTCATCACAAACTCAGCTGATGAAATAGCCTTTAAGACAGTCTGGTCTCCTGCACAGGTTTGGCAGTGACCTATCTCTGTCCACCTGTCTCTGAATCTAGCAAACTCTCTCTGTGGAATTCCCTTCCTTCCTGTGAGGTTGGCTCCAGGTGGTTCTCTGTCTCTCAGTTCTGCGATGACCTGTGTAGACTCTTTCTGGGTGTTGTGTCTCTTGGCTCAGAAGTGCCTCCTGTTCCTTTAGATTGCTTGCCCTGTCAGGTTTGAAAACATCCCTATACACTTTTAAAGTAGTCCCCATTGTCCATGGGACTCTCCATTTTGCTTCTTGCATGGCAGCTCTAAAATTCTGATGCTTTACTCTGATCAGATCCCAAGAGGAGTTAGTGGTGCTTATAATCCAGGACTAAAAACTTCAGCTACTAGCATCTGTTAAATTTTTAGGTTACTTACTGTGCAGTTGCATTTTCCCATAGGCTGCATTATGGTCTGATTGTACGTTTTTAGATTGTGCCTGCACTTTGCAATGGGTGTATTGAAGTCCAAGGAATCACACTGCAAGAGGCCTCACAACCTGCTGAAATAGCACAGGGCATTTCCCTATTAACATTGGTGTTGTCCCTTATTGCTTATCTGTCCCAACACCCTGAACCTCACATGTCCACGGACTCAAGAAAAGAGTGAAAATGTCACCACCACTGTCTTATGTGACCCACCCCTCTTGTATGAAAACAACTGAGTTTTTCTGGGATGTGACTGTGCTCTTGCACACATTGCTAAAATGGTTCAAGTTGCCACATTCCTTGCAATGCTGTCCTAGTGCAGGGCATGATTCTTTGCCTGCTCAGACCGTCTCCCATAGTAAATGCATCTCACTCTGGGCATGGAACCCTAACCATCTGCCCTCCTTAGCTCTTATCTCATTGCATGTACTTCTGGGCGGTGTTCTGCACCTTGGGTTTTTATACGTTCTGTTGAGGCTTCTGCTGCATGCCCCATGTCTAAGCAACTTCCTCATGTGAGATTGGCTGCTCCAGGAAGGAACTCCTGCAGGTGGAGTTCTAACGTGTAGTTGACTTTCCTGTCCAGAATCAGGTATTATGGTCAATCCCCCAAAATTGCTCGTAGCAGCCAGTGCAGTCATAACGTCGAAGTCTATCCTCTCTGTGACGCTCTGTACCTTGGGGGAACACCTTGAAACCCCATCTTCATCTTTAGAATATAATTGTGTGGTATCCAATGCAAATTTTGTCATGTCAGGTGTTTTCAGAAGGCTCATGATGCACTGAGCATTGTTGTTATAGTAATGTTATAGATTGTAACTGCATGTATATATTTTCAGCCTCATAACTGTGTCCTCATGGTTTAAAACAAGCCCAGACAAAACTCTCCAGGATCAAAAGTTCAGGCAAAACTCTCCAAGAGCAGAGGGGCACTTCACACCTCATCAGGGCCTGTATGGAACAAACCCAGTCCAGCCTTACAGGAACAAATAGCCTAGGCAGCAACAAAGGATCTGTTGGACTCTGGAATGAGTCACCTCCTTTCCCTTGGTTTGGGACTATGATGAGGTAATGCTCACCTGACTCTGAAAGGGGGGGTACAGAGTCAAGAGGGAAGAAAGGATATGATAAAAGGGAGAGACTTTTGCCATGCTCTCTCTCTTCCACCGCCACACACCACCACCAAGCAACTGAAGCGCTAATCAAAGGGGAGAGCCTGGCTGAAGGGCAACCAGCCAGCCTGTGGTGAGAAATATCTAAGTTTGTAAGGGCACTGAAAGTGTTAAGATCAGCTTCGAATGCGTTTGGCTTTTATTTCATTTGACTAAGTCTGACTTGTTGTGCTATGATTTATAATAATTTAAAATCTATCTTTTGTAGTTAATAAATTTGTTTATTTATTCTACCTGAAGCAGTGTGTTTGGTTTGACATGGGTCAGAGACTCCCGTTGAGATAACAAGTCTGGTACATATCAATTTCTTTGTTAAACCGACAAACTCACATAAGCTTTCAGCATCCAGCAGGCATAACTAGACACTGCAAGATGGAGGTTCCTAGCGTTGTGACTAGGACTGGAGATATTGGCTAGTGTTATTCGGTTGCACAAACCAAGCAACAGCTGGCCAAAAGTGCTCACTTGCATTGCTGGGAGCAGCTGACATGCTAGAGGCTGTGCGAGAACAGCCTGGGAGTGGGGGTTCTCACAGCGAAGCAGGGTAAGGCTGGCTCTCAGAGTCGAGGACTGGAGTGACCTAGCAGATCACCCATCCAGATAACACCAGGGGAATGTCACACTCTCCCCTTCAGATTGGTCTCTAGTATGTTGCTCCACAGTTTTGTTCTGCTTTGGGTAGCAATAGTTCCTCACAGCTCCTAGGACTGCTGTGAGGCTTGAGGTAGTTGTGAGCTTCAAAGCAGTACAGATCTATCCATCTTGTTCCCCAATACGGTAAAATAACAGTTTCACTTTCCTGCTGTTGTCATCCTCCTGCATGACCAGGTCTGTGTACAGCTTGAATACTTTCTTACACCAGGTCTATCACTGGGCTGCTTTGTGTCTGCAAAATTCAGGGCTTCAGATTGAAATCCACTGCCAACAGCTGCTTTGCAGAGAACTGACACCTCTGATACTGCCACCGTGTTACATTCACACAGTACAAAGCCAAATGCAGTTTCAGTTGAACAAATGAAACTTCATTAAACCCTGTGCACTGAAGTCCTAGTGGTTGAGTTGCTTCCAGCCTAACCTCCCTATATTCCCTGTTCCACTGGTGTCTCATCAATAACAGTCCCACAGGGAACATTGGCCCTCTGATTTTGGTTCCGCTGAGCATGTGGAGCTGTGTATGGGAAGAGTCTTTCATTTCACTCTAATGTAAAGCAGCTGTGGAGGGTCCTTGGCTGCAATAGTGCCATTCTACTGTACTGAGTGGCTGTGTTTGAGGAGGGGAGGATGCAGGGATTGCAAACCTCATGAGGAATGCAGATCCAGCTTAGTGGGCAGGACATGGACAGGGCAGTTGTGTGTCCAGAATACCCTTCACTGTGCAGGTCCCCTAGTGCTCTCTCCTGCGAGATTTGCATAAAGGCCTAGAAGATTGCTTAGGTCATTTGGTACAGCTGTGCAGCTGCTTTGAGTGTTTGCAGCTATGAGGAAAAAGTTCCTTCTCCTCATCATGCATACCCTCCTATTTAGGCTGGGAAATGGCTCTTAGGATTTGGTCCTGTAAGTGAGGTTTTACTATATGTGAGCTCACTACATAACCTGGATTTGATCCAAAGCCCACTGAAGTCAATTGGAATCTTTCCACTGACTTTCAAAGTCTCTGAATCAGGCCCTATATCTCTACATCAAGCTTCCAGTTAAATAAAATAATAATTAATAATTAATTACAGATATATGCAACACCATTCATTCTACTCTAGGAAATCTAAAATTGTTGTGATTATAGCAACTGCAAAGATTTTAGTTTCTTTCCACTAGTTTTGAGGTCACTACAGCATATCAGAGGACAAAAAGAAAATCAAAAGCACAACTCATACAAATACATTGATCTATAGGTGATATAGATATAAACCTAAGGATACAGAAAGAGAAAATATTGTTGTTTACCAGAATAAACTGTATATACTGTATATTCAAAGATGAAGTGCCTTGTGTCAGCACACTAAGCAATATTCTTGCTTAGTTTTACTTAGATAAAAAAAAGATGCAATGCAAATTCTTCAATCTATTTTGTTGCATTCAGTTTTGCAGTGGATAATTATATGCTGCGACAAAAAGAGATTGTAGAACATCTCAATACCCGAAGCACAAGCAGCCTGCAGTCATGTGGCTCCTTAGAGTTCTGAAAGGACTCTGGCTATTGTTTAGCTCAATCCAATATTTATTCTGGGAGTGGGAGCAGTGGGAAGAGTTTCAAATACATGTCCACCTTTCCATTTGGAATGGAAGAATAGAATCAACACCTGTTGAATCTATAATTAACTGTCACAATGCAAGTGGAAGGATTTTAAAAAATATTACATACTTTTGTATGTATACAATAAAATTAAGACAATAGTGCCAACCTCAAGTGCTCAAACTTCATGAAAATGGTTTAAAAATCATGAGATTTTTTTCATGGTCATTTTTATTTGCTTTATGATTCCTGAGCCTCAAGGGTATACTCAGTTCATATTTTCAAGTTTTCCTCTGCAGCTCTGAGGCCAAAACTAAAATATTTTTTTAAATGAAAGCAGACAGAACACATGTCTCCAGGAGCTGGTGCTTCCAAACACCAAATATTGTCACACAATAATATTGCGAGAGTTGGCAATAATGTGAGGAGCATTTTTCCTGTTGTGCTGTCTTGTGCTCCTATGCCACCCTCAAATTTAAGAGTTCAGAGAGTTCACTTTTGAAAACAAGTATCAGGTTATATAGAATAATTGTGGATTTATTGTATAATGAGTGCATTATATATTAAATTTGCTCAGCTGGAGAGATGATAACCCAGCTCTTAAACAACACAACATGAATCCCTGTAGCTAAGGGGTTATGGTAGAGGTAAAGTGGTTTAGGTTTGTTTTCTGTTAAAACATTGAAAAAATACAGAAAAGCATGAGACTATGAATTGGGTATTCTAGATTCTAATCCCAGCTCAGACACTAGCTTGCTGTGTATCTTGATAAATCAGTTCAGCTCTTTGTATCCTAGTTCCTTCATCTGTAAAACTAGGAAATTAATATTTATTTAGCAGGAGTATTGTGAGGTTTGTTTAATGAACCCTTGAAAAGTGCATTGAGTTCCTTCGGTGGGAGGTGCAATTGCTAGCACAGTAAACCTTGTGATGAAGACACCCATTTTCAGAGCTTGCCCTCCCATTTTTAGGAGAGATTTTTAACAAAATACAGATACATTATGGGTGCAATTAGCGTTCAGGAGACTAACTAGTTGGAATGCATAGAGACTATTATAGACATCTGGCTGGGAGTTAGAAGACTAGCATTTTATTTTCAGCTTTGTCATTGATTCATTTTCTGATCTTGGGCAAGTCATTTACATCAGATGTGTCTCAATTTCCTCATAGGGAAAGTGGTGGTAATAATAATCCATGCCCACCTTCATAAAACTCTTTGGCCCTGATTCAGAAAATCTCTAAAACCACCTGCTGAAGTTTGTTCTTGTTCAACAAAGCACCCAGGTACATGGTTAATGTTAAGTACATGATTAAATCCTGTTAATTTCTTAATAGTACTTTGGTAATACAAATATTATTTTTATATGTTATTAGGAATTATTGTCTATTTAATCAAAGGTTAAAAATAGGGGGAAAGGATGATGCTGACAAATCCTTTAACTAAGAAGCGCAAATGGATCAACATCCCTTTGGTGCATCCTATTTGTTTTGAAATTATTCCTTTTTCATCACCCCTTTGCACCTCTGCAGATATTTATTAATGTACAATATCATACTTCTGTGGTTTTCTTCGGCATGTTATTTTGTGTTTTCCTGTAGTCATCCTGTATGTTCATTTGAACCATAAAATAAACATATTTTGGACAAGAGGACTCTCAAAACTGAAAACCACTAACACAGACAAACAGTCAAGAACAAGAATGTTTCAACTAACCAATTACATTGCACTTCCCTAAAATTCCCCTGCAGTTTTGTTTTTCAGTGTTTTGTTCTACATTGTTTTGTAGCAATGCTGATTATGTACTCTATGTAGCATATGACTTTTTAAAACAAACTTTGTATTTGTGGATAATCTATACACTGTACCCAAATGTACAGACACTCTTTTCTCAACCTATGGATTATATAATTTCTTTAACATGAGCTTTAATACATTTTTTAAATCTATTTCTATCTACAGTTAAACAGCTGCTGAATTCCATTCCAGAAGTATCTGCATTTAGTGGTAAATAAAATCATTTCTGTATTTATAATGCACCTGCAGTCTTTTTTACCTTTCTATTTAATCCTGACTCACAGATTTGACTGAATAAAAAGTGACCAGCATTTTTGGACCAAACTTAGTCAGTAAAGAATTATGGTTTGCTTTGGAATGAAAAGGGTTATTTTTATCTATATCTAATCTACATCTGTCTGTCTGTAGTCATATGGCACCAACTGGAGCTGAAAGCGTTAAATGTGGCTGTAACTAAAATGAAGGAGTTGTGGGGAAGAAGTGTGCCATGATGGGTCGGATAAGGAGTTTGAAGGTGTCTCTTCTTGGTGGAACACTGTAGTTGTAGAAGGTACTACAACTGCTGTCTTAAATCTGCAAAGTGTGAAAGCAACCTGAGGTGGAAATGAGATTAACTTCATGGTGGGAGGAAATGAAGACATGAAGTGGGCAGATTCTGACAGTACAGCAGGAGGTTATAATGAATTTTTTTACATCAAAAGACATACTGTTTTCTTTTTTAAAAAATCTGCTTCTGTTACTGTTTTACAGTAACTAAGAAAAGTTTTGATTGCTTTTTTTTTCATCAGTGCCCTATTTTATTTTTAGCCCATTACCAATCTCCATCTGGGCTGCTGGCAGGCAGTTCATACTTTCAATGTGATTCAAGCCATACAACCAGCTTCCCATGTTTCACATTTGATGTACTGGTTACAGCTTTTCTATTGGCTGGTTTTCTTTCTGGTTTTCTTTCTGGGAGGTTCATGTTTTCTCTTTCAAATATTTTCTGTACAAGTCTTATCCTATAATACTTAGATAAGTCATCCTTCTGGAAGGTGAATAGTCTCAATGGGTCGGAATCTCATTTACACTAAAGGATTGCCTTCACTGCTAAAAAACAACAACCCTGTTTCTATCTTTGAGGAAATTAATGCGCATAAACTATCCCAAGATAAAAACGCAGTGAATACCAACTCCACTAGTCCAGTGTTTCATGCAGGATTACTTACCTAAATAAAGGTTTGCCTAAACTGATTTTATATTTGGGAATGACAGCAACTTTACTGCTTGATGCTGGGCCCTCCATATATATTAAAAATAAATTACAAGCACACAATGAAATCAATGATAACAAAGTTGTGACATTCACAGTTAAGGTTAACACACATTTTAACTCAGATCAGTATGTCTTGAGTTTCACCATAGCTGAGTTAAAGTTAGTAACAACTACAGCTAGTTGAAATTTTCAGAATTTTGATTTTTTTCAGTGAAATGTTTTGTCAACATTTTGATAAACAAAAGGAATGAATTTTTAGCAAAAATGTTCATGAAAAGTTAATCCTATCTTTCAGCAGCTATAAAAATGGTTATAATAAAAATCAGTCCCTTTAACAAAAAAAGTCATCAATATTTAGCAGTTTTGTAGAATATCACTACAGATGGCAGAGATATAGGATTAATAAAAAAAGAGGATTTTGTAATACAAATTACAAATATGTTCCCAGGTTTGATCACAGATGCACCCACAGATCTCAGTTAACTGGAGCTTTGTGTACATATGGTAGGTGATGACTCAGTTGGATCCCAAATTTTTAGTGAAACACAAATAAAATATTGTAAGCAAAAAATGTACATCAAATCATTTATGCCCAATGAAGAATTCCTAGTGAGATCTGTGAATGTGCTGGAGACTTTCCCATGTTTATTCCTAGGACTATCAAAGTGGTGTCATTAAGTGACACACACATTTATGACTTTTTAGACTACTTTTCTGAGCGTATCTCACCAACTGCTTCTGATCAGCTCAGCTGATTAGAATCATTTGGAAATCAAGAAAAAAGATAAAAATCAGTTCTATGCTAATGCCAAATTTTAGAGGCCTCTTTGAATTAAATTATACTGATAAATTTTTCCCAAGAACTGGCATTTGTAAATATTTTCTAAAACGAACTCGGGGAAGGGAAGAACCCTGGCTGGGCCTAGTTAAGATCATATATTTGTTTTAAACTCATGCAAAGACTTGGTTGGAAAACACTTGAAATTTATAACTTTTGGCAAATTTGTTGACATTTGGCAACACTGTCTCTATTTAGAATATCTGTGACAATTAGTGTCTTCCATATGGTAAATGAGGACAAAAAACTTGCAAGATTCTATAAAATCTCCATTTTAGTTCATTCACCTGCAGCCATATAACTATCATCAGGGTAAGGCAAAAGTTTATTGACATAATTTGTCATATGACTACAATGAAACTTTGTTTTCTTAAAAAAATATGCATGGACTTTCTTCCTATCACTTGTAATCAGTATATATAAAAGCTTTGTTAGGAATCTATTAATTTGTTTTTAATGTTTGATAATTTAATAATAATAAACATATACAGTTCTTTAGTTATTGGGGTAACGGGTAACTAGGTGAAATTTAAGGCCTGTGCTATGCAGGAAGTCAGACTAGATGATCTAATGGTCCCTTTTGGCTTTAATATCTATGAATGTACAGTAGATTCTCGATTATCCAGGATGATAGGGAAAAAATTAATTCTGGTTAATAAAACCCTGGATAATCACCATCCATGGAAATATGGGGAGGGGGGTTTGGTTCACCAACCACCCTGCACAGGGGGAAAGGGTGTTGGTTCACTGGTTGCTCTGTGCCCTGGTGGGTTTTCTTTTTTTGTGCTTGGGGCAGCAACAAAGCCAGAGCCGGCCCTGCGAGTTACATGTATTTTTTTTTTTTTTTGATGTCCTGGTTAACTTTCTGGTTAAGCCAATCCTGGATAATCGAGATTCAATTCAATCCAAGTATCTCAAAGTGTTTTAAAAAGATTAAGAATACAGCATGTGATACCAAGCTCATGGAACCAATGGAAGACCTTAAGGCCAAAATTAGCCCCACTCAGAACAGAATTTAAGTACATGCTTAACTTTAAGTATGTGCTCAAATCCCACTGAAGTCATTGTGCTCTGAATCATGGCCTTAATGAATTAAGAATTATTGTTCGACATCTTTCATTACTATCAAATGTATCTACATTTTAAACTAAATCTCATACCTCCTGGTGCAGAGTATTTTTCCAGCAATAATAATGAGTCAAAGTAGTAGAAAATTCACAGTTGGAATAACAACATGTGAGGTGCCCTGTGCATTGTAAAAGTCTGTGTGCAGGTAAAGTTGCTAATTAGTTCCCTTGCCTGCTTTTTGAAATCAGCTGTTTGAGCAGTTTCAGTTACAGCATTGTGGTGAATCATTTCCTTCTGATGCTTGTCGTGATGGATCATGTGGCTATATTTTCACACCAACTTTAAGACAAAAGATTCCTCCTTTCGGCAACAAAGCTTGGGACATATTCACTAGGAGATACAAAATATTATCTATCTATCTATCTGTATTTACATATCTAGTATGAGCAGTGGTTTGTAATGTTTTATTTTCCTTTATTCTTATTAGTTGTCAATGTACAAGAACATACTCATGTTTATTCTCTTTTTGCATTTGTATATGAATCTGAAACAATCTTAATGGGAAGAAAACCTTATAGTAAATGTTATGATAAAACTAAGAATACACATCTAAGATTTTTTAAACGTCCATCCTTTTTTACAGGGATGAAGGTATCTCACTAATAGAATGTTCAGAAAGAGAGACCATTGTTCCACAGACAACTGCCAAACTGTAGAGCACACACATGTTAGGACTTAAAAAGAGAAGAAATATATGTCTGTGTTTGCATGACAGCATATATGCAGTTGTACACACAAACACATATGTATAGAATATGTACCTGCAATTGCTGTGAGTGTTCAGGATGCGTTAAGTGTGGTTAACTTTAAGCTCACCGACGGGACTGAGGCTCAGCAAACAAGTCTGCTAGGTGGCCTTAAGCAAATTACTTTCTCGCTCTCTGCTTCAGTTTCCCCATCTGGAAAATGGAGATAATCATACTGACCTCTTTTGTGAAGTATTTTGAGATCTGCTGATCAAAAATATTATTATACTTAAAACTGAACATTTGCTTAGGTGATGCCTTAACAGGGATGGGCTCAAACGTGCTTAATTGCTTTCCTAAACTGCTTGTGTGCTGAGGTTATTGCATATACAAATATATGTAATTAGCTATTTGCATGTATACCATGCAATGCAATTATGAAAAATTGGCTCCTTACTCATCTGTTCATTTACAAAGAGAGGACTCTGATCCTGCTCAGTACCGACTTCTTCCTGCAAAGTGCTCAGTGCCCTCTGCTCCCAAAGGGTTTCAATGGGAGTTAAGTATCTGGCTCTTTAGGAGGTCTGGAAGTAATTAATATTTAGGTAAAAATGTACATTAGAACACAGGAAACATCAAGAGTACAACAATATTCCACGCTCATTTCAGTCTCTTAGATCCCCATCATTACAGCCACAGTGTTTCCAGTGTTACTTTCAAGACTGATTTTGTTAGGTGAATCAGCATCTCAGATTTTATTGTTTTTGTCGTGGCATTGAAGGTTGGCATTTTAAATTTCACAAAGTAATTTTTAATTTCCACCAATTATTTTCTCTTTCCTCCCGCAAGGTCTTTGCCCTGAGGTCTGGGAACATCATTACCTCGGGAAGATCATTTCCTTTCCGCTGCTGCTCATAATTACAAAAGAGTTAACTGAGTACAGAAGAAGGGACCAAAACCTGCTACCCTAATTCATGGGAGTAACTGTCCAGTGAGGTATCCCAATGAACCAAATCCTGAGGTCCAGTTTGCCTCAGTGAAAGTTAAGATCTCGATCCTACGAAGACATCCACATGTGCATAAGCATGGGAAGGCAAAAGGGATTACACATGTACTTACAGTTAAGCATGTAAAGATAAGTCTTTGCAGAATTCGGGTATACAGACATCAAGAGTCAATCCCACTGCCTTCAATGATATTACTCACATGAGCAGGGATATGAGGACCAGATTATCCAGTTGTACAAAGAAAGATTCATAGATGTGGGGAAAAAAATTTATTCAAAATATAATGAAAGATGCAACAACAGTGACTAATTATCACTGTTCCTGAAAAAAGCAACCTAGATGTCAAATAAAAAGGAAGGCCTCTTCTTTCTTTAATCTATAACAATGAATTTCCTTCCTGATAGCAAGAGAAGGGTGTGTGTAAGGGCTGAGAGATGGGTGGATTTGCATATTCTGTGAGAGATGCAGGATATCACACAGGGGCAGAGAGAATAAAGAATAGTGATTATGTGGAGACACTGACACTTGAATGTTATTACCCTTGCTACAGGATTTTTGAAAGCTAGATCAATATAACATTGGCTGTCCTTGCAAAACAGAACCAGTCAATAAATAAATGTGTCTGTATTTTTCTATTTTACTACAATGGAGAAATAATACAGGTTACTAAGCAGCTGTCACCTTTAATTTGCAAATCTAATTAAATGTGCGTGTGTTTGTTTCTCTGAGACCACTGAGCAAATTAAAAGATAAAGGAAAGGAAAATGCTTCAAGTAAACTAGATCTGAATTTTTTTCAGTTTGTGGAGACATTTGACCTTGGGTGGTGGTGGTTGGTGGTTTTTTTGTTTTGTTTTTTGTAAACGCTTCTGTAGTGTTTACAGTTAGTCTATTGAGAAAATCTGTTATTTAAAATAAACCTGCATTGAGGCAATTCTAAATTGTCACTTGAGTTTCTAGGATTTCAGTCAAACTAAAATTATCTTTACATAGTCTTGGGTGAAGCAGGTCAACAGGTATGTTGCTTCAGTGATTTTCTGGTTTTGCAGCACCATTATGCTTCTAATATTTATAACTTTTAATAATGTTAAATGAATAATGGCCAAATCCATCCACTTCACTGGGACTAATTTCTAAGCCATGTGAACAGGATTCAGCTTTGTTGCTGAATTATTACAAATATGTCTATTCAAGTCAATCCACTGTCCTTTTAGCAGTTCATATTTATTTAAAAATAATATTGTACAGATTGTCTTTTAAACTGCTGGTCTCTGAGAACTAAATGAAGACTCTAAGGGCTTTTCTCTTTTTTTTTCATGTGGAGAGGTGACATTTTTTATTGGATTTTCCTTCTAAAAAGAGGGAAATTCCCTAGTGGATTAAATCCTCCTCAATTTTCCATCTAAAATATCATCTTCTTCTGTACCCTATTTTAAAAATTGAATTATTTTGCTATTGCCAGAGCAAATTCTTGATTACACCGTGCACCTTCACTCAGGTAAGAAATGGCTAACTCTGCATTTCCTGGGTATACTGGGAGCATTCTGCAGGATTAAAAAGAGTAATGAGCTGAATCATCCCCTGCTCTGTGCAAGCCTAGAGCAGTCAAGTAGAGGCAGTGAAGCTCAGGGTTGGTGACATTCCTGGGAAGGAAATCTCTACTAGGATCCCCCTGCAGCCTGATTGTTGCTTGGGAATTACAGGTTTTCCCCGAGGCCATGGGACCCTCCCCCAAAACCAACAGATCCCATGGATCTGCTGAGCCCCTATGACCTACACAGAAGACCAGTGAGATTCTGTCCCTCTAACATTTCTGGCCCCTGGTAATGCCACTCCCTGGAAGTTTAATTGGAGCCATATTACCTGGCCCCTTGAAAAGCAGATACCTGCACACAGAAGGGAAGAAAAGATATATTATATTGTCTGGGTAAACTGCACTACATAAAGGGGAAATGATGCATATCTCCCTGACCCCAAACTATTTAGTACTTGCTTCCGTATGTGGGGACGATCCCACTTTGCTACTGCTCCAAACTTGATTCTTCTTGTGGCTCAACTGAATGAAGATTGGGTTCCTTAGAAGGTTATAAATGTGCAAGGATTATGCAGTGCACTTCAATGGGTTTCTATGCTCGGTTTACTGGCTCTGCCACTGATTTGATGAGAGCGCTTGGTCAAGCCACACATCTCTCAAGGCCTTAGATTCCTCATCTGTAAAACAGGGATAGGGATACTTGCCCGCCTTTTGTAAAGCCCTTTTAATTCTAGGCATAAGTACTTCTATTGCTGTTAAAGTTGTCCACATATTTTAATTCAAGGGTGTGGTATCTTAGTTAAGGTGTATCCCACACTAATTGAATTGTGGCTCTATAAATGGGCCATTCCTGCATAAAGCGAAAAGGCCCCACAAAACTTGCTTACTTTTCACCTGTTCTTAAATCCAACACTCTTTTTGTCTGTGTGTGTACAGTGCCCACCACAATGGGATATAAGGTCATGACCAGAGCTCCGAGCAGATAATAATAATTAACACATATGTCTAGAATATTAATCCAATGTACTTGTTCCTATTGTCCTACTGTTCAAATCTTGTTTAGATATGAGCGCGCATGCAAAGCTCTTTAGTCCCTTGAAAGATTTCCAAATCAACAAAGGCTAGGTCAGCTCAGAGGAGTTTTCCTTGCATTTTATTCAAGAAAAATATTAATGAAACTAAATGATAGCTATCTCGTATAGGTGTATTTTGAGCAGTGGTGGGCAACCTACGGCCTGTGGGCCACACGCAACCCGTCAGAGTAATCCGCTGGTGGGCCGCCAGATAGTTTGTTTACATTTGCACGGCTGCCCACATCTCCCAGTGGTTGTGGTTTGCAATTCTCAGCCAATGGGAGCTGTGGGAAGCGGCGTGGGCCACAGGGACATGCTGGCCAACACTTCCCACAGCTCCCATTGGCCGGAACGGCAAACCATGGCCACTGGGAGCTGCAGAAGGCCATGCAAATATAAACAAACTGGCAGACCACCAGCGAATTACCCTGACGGGCCACAGATTGCCCACTACTGATCTTCAAACTAGTGCATTAACATGAATTTTACATAGCCATTTATTATTATTATATTCAATAAAAAACATATTTACTGAAGCAATTCCTTCATTCCGAAGCATGTGGCTTAATCTCCTTTTCTCAGAGCAATCCTGTCAGTGCCACTTGCTGTGAACCTTTGCATTTCTGCTGTGTTGAAAGGAGCACGTTTCTGCTGTGTTGAAAGGAGCACATGTGTGCAGGACAGATGGGATTTGTGACTTTTCTTTCTAAGATTTTTTTTTCTCTCTCTCTTTGTTTTTAATTTTAACAAATTGTAGTTTTCTTTCTAAAGCAAAAAAAGCCAAGAAACCAAAGGAAGACTGAACTCTGGAGGGGAGATGAGGAGCTTAGTGGCGACAGCTGGAAAACTGCACATGGTAGTTCTTTATTGCCAGTATTTTGTTGGGGCTATGGGACTACCATAAAATGGTTATTGACAATCATTAAATGCTCACGTATCCCATATCTGTATACACACACACACTCCTACATACAAATAAAGTGTATTTACCATAGCTCGTCATCAGAAATTACCCTCAATACACAACCAGCAAGAAACATAGTGTGCTTCCTCTTTCCCCTTGCATCGGTGCAAAAAGGCACAAATAATAGCAAACTGGAGGCACTGAGGGTGTGGAAAGGAAGTCTATAAAACCTCCAAAAGCAACAGAACTGGGAGTAATGGGTAGGAGTGGGCAGAAGAGGACTGCAGAGAAGCTGTGCTCCCTAAAGGCAGCATGAAAAGAGAATGGGTTAATGGAAAAGTGATATTGCAAAGGGGGTCTGAAAATTATACAAATCTCCTTTCTTCAAAGGGAAGTTCCGTAGGGATTAATAGCAGGATATAGAACCTTAGATCTTTTTGGAGATGGTGAAGGTACAAAATGAAAGAGAAAAGGGACCAGATTTTCATACTTAGTTGTTTGGCTGCACACTGATTTGCATGCATGGTTACCATAAGTACAGAACAGGTAATGGTGCATGCAAATATATCCAATTAGCTATTTCCATGTACAATTACCTGGTTTCCATGCACAACTGTGACAGCTGTGTGCACAAAGTGTCCATGTACATAGACATCTGGCATACTCAACTGCAGTCACAACTTTGCTTGAAAGTCTGGCTTTGCATGCCCAGTGTGTGAGTTTTGGTATCTCCTGCTTTGAACATATTACTTTGTTTCCACACTTAATAAAACAGTCACATTTACTGTTAAGACTCAGTATTTGCCAGCACTGTTATGTAAATATACATACATAACACTATTAAATATCCCTGTGTATTATCAACTTACCAGCAGCTTTTCTAGGCTTCTGTGCTGCAGCTTCAAAGGGTTTAAATTTACCATACACTATGAAAATGATATAATGCCTGTGACAAACTTTGCTGTGCTGCTCCTGCAGAAGAAGCAGGAAGTCTGAAGCAGGAAGCATTTTTTCACTTTCATGGCTTATAATATCACCAGAAGCCCTTGATAAAGATATAGCTGCATCTGTTAGTCAAGGACATTGTTAGTACTAAAGTCTGATGCAGAGCGATGGGCCAGATCTGCTTTCCAACAATAGCAATAGCTGTTGCATTACACAGTGGCCACACTGTGCTTTTTATTTTTTTCCCCTGTAAGTATGCATGCACAAGTACTTTCCAGGTATTATATATAATCCAACTTTGGTGACTTTGAATTGGATTTTTTTTTATAAATGACTTGCCTTCCTTAAGACAGCCACAAGAATTATGTTAATATAATACTGACTGACTTTTACATTATAATAATTACTGTCCTGAAAGTCAATGCACTTTTCTCTCAGGACGCTCCACCATTTATGAGATATTTTCAGTTAAGCAATTGCAAGAGAAGTGTAGAGAAAAATGAGTGCCACTGTACATAGCTTTCACTAAATTGGCCAAAGACCTTCAGAGAAATTGGGCTGTCCCCTCCAAATTGCTGAACATCATTTGTTCCTTACATCAAGGTATGAGGGCAACTGTAGTGTATGAAAATATAGAACCAAATGCCTTTGAGATTAACAATGGGGTAAAACAGGGGTGTGTTTTAGCTCCCAGGCTCTTTGATACCTACCTTTAATTCCTGCGTCTTCATGCATTTAAGGACGGCAGTGATGGCATTCATCTTCGAACCAGACTAGATGGAGGCTTGTTCAATGTCGCAAATTGAGTGCAAAAACCAAGGGGAAAGAGCTGGTTCTGAGAGATTTCCTGATTGTGCATGACATGGCCTTGATTGCCCATAGTGAATCTTCCCTGCAAAATCTCTTGGGTAGATTTTTTGTGTCATGCAAGAGCTTCAGGTTAACAAGAAGTTTCAAGAAGACTATGATCATGTACCAAGGAGCGGAAAAATGCCTGAAGTCACTCTGGAAAGTAAACCTCTTGGCTTTGTTGACAGCTTTTGCTACTTGGTTTATATGATCATCAGGAATCTTGAGCTTCAGACTGAACTAATAGAATTGGAAAAGCAGCTAAGAATTTCAGGCTATTACAGAACTGTGCATGGAGAAAATTATAGACAAAGGTGAAGATGCGAATCTACGAGATGTATGCTATCACCCATGCTTTATGGTTCAGAAACCATGACTACATATCATTGCCTGAACATCATCCTCAGACTGAACAGCTTCTACTTGAAATAGATGCATAAGATTCTGAAAATAAAGTGAGAAGACAAAATACCAAACACAAAGTGCTGGAGTGCACAAGACTGACACAGGTAGAAACCACTATCAAGAAGAGGAGATTGTGATGGCTCGCTCATGTCAGGAGAATGGGAAGAGACTGTATCCCCAAGACTATTTTGTACAGCGAGATTCGGGATGGCTCTAGAAAGGAGGGTTGTCCTTTATGGCAGTATCAGGACGTGTAAAAATGATATGAAGTCGTTCAACATCAATATAGATGAGGAGTGCACAGAATACCATCCAATTTGGACGGAATAGGTGGCACTGGGTGGAGCTCAACAGGAAATGATTTTGTTCCAGAGGATGGAAGAAAAGTGAGAAAGAAGAAAGCAGTATTTTGCAGTCTTGGGCTCTAACTCCAACAACACAATGAAGCTGTGAAATTTGTAACATGCTGTGTCACTCTTGAACTGTCAGCCATAAGCAGGTTCATCAGGTACCTGATTAGATCTCTTACGCATATACCATGATCCAGTTTGGATTGACTGTTATATTGGTGGGATAAATTTGATGTCAAAACCTCACAGGAACACTTGTAGGCTAAAAAAAATCCCATTTAGAAACACTTAAAATCCCTATGTAAGCTGTTTGTCTAAAATATTGTTAGTCATAAACAGAAATAGGTTCACATTTTAAATGTATTTTTCTCCATATATTCTGTATGCAGTGTTGTTCCTCAGATATTAAAGAGACTAGGTGGGTGAGATCATATATTTGATTGTACCAATTTTTGTTGGTGAAAGAGACCAGCTTTCAAGCTTACACAGAGCTACGATGACCAGATGTCCGATTTTATAGGGACAGTCCTGATTTTTGGGTCTTTTTCTTATATAGGCTCCTATTACCCCTCACCCCTGTGCCAATTTTGCGCACTTGCTATCTAGTCACCCTACACAGAGGTCTTCAGACAAGCGCTTCAGAAGTTGGTTCAATACAATACATTACCTCACTCACCTGTACATGCTATTTATTTATTTATTTTCCTTTATCATCAGACAGAAAAATGTGTCACCTTCATCGTTATATGTAGTCAAAAATATATACTCTCTAGTATAAGTTTCAACTTTCTGGCTCTCATATATTAGTGTAACACCTCAAGGGTCTTCTTGGAAAAAAAACATTCTTCCTCTTTTTTTTTTTTTTAAATCATGGAAGTATTTCTAATGTTGGTAAGTTTTGGCAAAAACCTGTCTTAAGAAAAACCTGAATCTGGGACAATGTTTGACATGGGTATCTATTTAAAATATGTTCATTTAACAGAAAAGGCTTAAAGAAGGCAAATTCTGTCCATAGATTGTTCTGAATAATAGCCTAACATGAGTAGATTGAAGGCAGAATGCAGTTCTATTCAACATACTTACCAGATTTGAAGCAAAACTTAAGGGCCCAATCCTGAAGCATTATATACATGAGTGGAGACCACCCTTGTTGAAACATACTACACCTCAATCTCACAATAAACTTCCCATTGGAGGATCTCCGCAGGGAGTTGAGCGTAGCCCCACTGATTTCAGTAAGGCTCCACATAATGGGAGTCTACCGAACACTGCATGACTGGGACTCCCAACAACAGACACAGGTTTATGTTCACAAGAAAAAAAAAATCTCTCTAAGCATGCTAGAAACCTGAGTTAGATTCACAGCTGCTATAAATTAGTGTAGTTTCACTGAAGTCAATGGCACTACGCTGATTTGCAACAGCTGAAAATCTGGTCTATGCATATATCTAAACAGTTTCTTGCTAGCACCACTGCAACCATGTTTACACTAACATTTCCCTTCAAATTTCCCAGCCTTGGTCTCACGCTGACACCACTGTTGATAGCAATAGTGGGAACAGATAAGTGTAGACAAGTTTCTGGTGGCCTCTAGAGTTTTAATGCCTGCAGCCAATCTACACTATTGTTCCTACTGTTTGTCTATACTAGAGTTCCTACTGTTGACACTACTGGTAGCCTTCTGCCAGTGGCAGTGTAATGGTGAGCAATCTGAAGACAAATACTAGCGAAAACATAGCTATTGGGTAAACAGGACCTAGTATTATGCTACACTTACTGTAATTTGGCAAGTTTTTCCTGTGCAATCTCTCTCTCAAAGTCTCTGCATATGATCTGGGGTAATAGAAATCAGCTGGAACCATTAACAACTGTGCAGATTTTGCCACAAATCTGTGCAATTGTGTGGGAGATCTGGGCCCATATCCGTGAGATTTTGTCAAGGATTATGGCTAAAATCTGCAGTTTCGGCCAAGAAACTGTATGTAGAACCTAATCTTTCAGGTTGCTGAGAGCTTCCAGGAGCAGCTAAATGTGCTCAGAGCCCAAATAAAGTAATTTGATTTAAACGGCATCACCAGCACTATTCAAGGTCAGATGCTTTACTGGAGATCTCTGGCTGTACAATGGCACATGCATGCCAGAGCATTATTACTGCAACTACAGGAAAGGGGGAAAAATCAAGTAAACACAACAAAAGTACAGGAAAAGGTTCAGGTCACAAGTCAATCACCAAAGGAAACAACCATAAATGTTCTGAAGCAAAGGGAGGTGTGCCTAAGGTATATAAACATCTTTTCAAAATGTGAAATATGTCCGATGTCTATGTGAAGAATATTTGAGGCAACTATCTGTCTCTAATCCAGGAATACTTGTTCTCATTAACAAGCATTAGAAACCAGTGGGATCCAACAACATACCATGCCTTTGTCAACTGTCATGCTAACACCCCATTTTAAACAGTCACTCATCTCTTTATATCCTTTCAAATGCACATTTTTCTCATACCAATTGCAAGGCATTCAAAATGTTAAGAAGCACCAGGATTTTTGCTGCACTGGAAATCTGTGACAAATGCTGATGAAGGGATAGCAGCGACTGTAAGAAGAAAAATAATAAAAGATAGAGCTCAGGGAATTCTTTCTGCTATGAGACTATGGGAAGAAAGAATGTTGAAGGCCTATGAGAATTGTAATGCCTCTTCAGGATTGATCAATACTAGCTTACATTTATATAGTATCTTTCATTCTGTAGGATCTCGGAGTAGTTTACACACGATAGCTACTTCTAGTTTATGAAAGACAGATGATTAATTTTTTAATATTGTGAAAGTTGTTGTTGTTATTCTGGGTTTTGGGTAAAAGTGCCTCTTGCTTCCCATTCTCTTTACCTACAAATCCTATCAATAAATACTGCAGTAGTACTTCAATTGAGCAAGAGGGCAGCCTGTAAGATAAATATTTTTCTACAGTAAGACTAAAAACCTCACCACATTGTGTCTAGGGATTGCATCTCATACAGCCTTGTGTAATCTTACACCTTAAGAACCTTTACAAAATGAATACTTTTTTAACTCTAAATTAACATAATCTTAAATCTCTCCCTTATTGCTATTTTAAAGTAGATATATATTTGTTGCTTGTTTAAATTGGTGTCCTTGGTCCAATTCCTAAAGATCTCATCCCATATCACAAAAATACAATCACAATTAGCAGTAATTGTTGCCTTTTTTTCCTCCCTGTAGTTTCAGCCTTTGAATGTGGAGTGAATGTACCATGAAATAACTACAGAACCTTTTCATTTTCAGGGGTGGTTTCTCCAGAACGGGGGAGTTCTGTGAAATTTTGTATGACTATTTCCATCATTTCTTCTTTTCTGTTGTACATATTCTTAAATGTAGATGAAATTTTGACCAAAATAAAAAAGTGTCTTTTTAACATCAAAGCATGCAAACAATGCAAATTTCCACATTTGCAGCGTAGGCTGTCAGTGCCCCAAAGCGAATCCAGTTTAAAAAAAAGTTTAACTCAGCAGTTCTTTTTGGTGGAAACAAATCCATTTTCCAGTACATAATAAGAGAGGAAAAAAAGAACTGATTTTAAGTAGTTTCATATTTCACTTGGAGAATTATATCAGCTGCAAAATTCAGATGTGGATCCAGATGCGAACTTCCCTATTATTCAGGGTTGTTCAGAACTGCAGTTCTGGTATGGACTTCTTCACTTCTACTTTTGTTATTAATATTACACATATATTGGTGGGACATCATGAAGAAATCTGCACAGTGCTTTCTCTGTTCTGCAGACAAATAAGAATTTCATGTACAGGCCCATGAAACCAGTAACATGTTAGGCCTTGATCCCATAACTACTTAAACATGTGCGTACCTTTACACATGAGTAGTCCCATAGATATGACACATGTATTTTCAGGAATCGGGCCTTAATATTAAAAGAATTTTTAAAAGAAATGGAGGTATGTAATCATAAACATGTTCTTGCTTTTCTATAGACAAAAGAAAGGATTTTATAAACTAATATCAAGAGGATTGTAAACCTCAAACTAATCAGACAAAAAGGAAGAGCCGGGATTAACAACCTGTTCCCAGGTCTGATTCTTGATATCCAGAGTAAAGGCCATGGGATACTAGGAAAGAAAAGTTGGAACCTGACCAATAGCAAAAGTTATCAGTGTCTCAGGTATTGATAGCTGAATGCATTATGAGCAATAGCTCTGGTTTTATAATCTTCATTTAGCATATTTCCTCGGGCAGACGTTTTTGCATAATTTACATTTTACCAGTTTATTTGTATTAATTGCACAGGTACTCTGTGGTGAATAAATAACAGACTCCTAACCCCAAATATCTTACAGTTTAAAAACACAACTCAGCAGAAAACAAAACATATGCAGACACAGTGGAGAGCTGCCATTGCAGAAAGAAAGCTTTGGGGGATAGGTGAGTAGTCAAAAGCTTGCATTTGCTAGAATAGCAAATATTTTAAGAAATATGATAACTTGTAAACGTCTCAAAGTAAACATGTTTATCAAAGCTCTGCTTGCATTTGCTATATCATACATCATGTACATTGTGATAAGTAAACAAGGAAGTTAGAGGACACTTAATTCAAATCTGTTAAATAAAATTCATGCTTAATCAGAAAAAAAATCAAAGACAAATGTAAAGCTTCAAATATACAATAAAGACATTATAAGCATACCTGCCTGTATTTGAAATTATGCATTTTCATTCACAGCATGTGTATATCACTGACAGAAACAAACTAACATTTATTTTGCATGATAAAAATAAGATGATTCTTGTGAAATTCACTACACAATGCAATGGAACCTACACATTCTGGACAAGTATTAAAATGCCTCCAAAATACATTTTTAAAGACTGCAGTCCTTTTAGTCTATTAGAAAGCAAACAAAAAAAAATAAAAAGCTGCTGCTTTTTATAGAGGGAGACTGGTAACTGAATATGCGTTGAAGAGAGAGATAATGCAGCAGAGAGGCACATTCTTGTTGGGGGAGGGGACGTGTAACCTCATGCATGGTTACCGATCAGTAAGGAAGTATAAAATCCCTTCTTGGATTAATTGATGTTGCAAAAGCCTGGTTGCTTACAAGTCTCTCATCACGGTGTCATCTGGGTCTCGATTTAGTAAACCTAATCATGTGAGCACGTTAGTTAAATCTGACACCACGTCTAGCTACAAAACTGTCTCTGTAGCAGGCATTTCCTGTAAACATACTACTGTGTGAGGCAAAAACATAGAAGTCAGCTGACACATGGTTGGCTTTTCTTTTACTCCTTGCTGAAATAAAAAAGTAATTTGTGTAAGAGAGAGGTCAAAAAACAAGTACGTACAACATTCCAAAAGCCTTAATAACAAGAGTCTATGTATTTATATGGTCCCAATCATCATAGTGTCTATCTGATCATCTCACAAACATGAGTGAATTTCAACACCCCTGGGAGATAAAGAAGTATTATTATCCAATTGTACAAATGGGAAACTGGTGCACAGAGATGAAGAGCTGTCTTGCCATCCCCAAGTGATCAAAAACAAGAATCAGGCCCCCAAAATCTTGAGATGTTTTTAAAAAATACATGTCATTTTTTATTTGCCTTCTGATGTTTGCGCCTTTAAATAACATAAGGATCCTGTCTTCAAGCTTTTCTCCACAACCTTGAGAGCTAGAAATAATACACTTTTTTTAAAAAAAAAACACACACAGAAAGTTGAGATTTTCATCACTTGCCTCCAAGAACAGGGACTTTAAGAAAACCACCAAATTATGCAAGATCCACAATAACATTGTAAGAATTGTCAACACTAACGAGACATGTCCAATGTCATACAGGAAGTCTGTAGTAGAGTTGGGACTAAGCTCAGAGCTCCTAAATCCATTCCACTTTCTCAGCTACAAGATGGTACAGCTGCCTAAATATGAATCTAAAAGTAAGGGAGTTCCCACCCAAAAGAGTTATCAGGCAGGGTTCCTACACTGAGGTAGGGACTGGATCATTTAATTAACCTATGATGAACTTAAGCTTAGTTAAAGGCTTCCTGTTGCTCGAGAAGCTCCAATGTCAAGTGTCTCTCGGACAGTGTTTTCCCTTTGATGCACATGCACAGATCTTTATCAAAAGCTTTAAAAAGTGTTGCAGAAATGCATTTTTAAATATAAATTTAAATGATTTGTTTAGAGGTGGGAAGTGGAAGGTTGAGGGAGAAAAAGCAACATTATTTTATTTCTCTTTTGGTAGGAAGGCAATTATCACTCTTCTGGGTTTGCTGCAGTTTTTCTAGTTTGTGACTAAACTGAATTTTGTGAGCCTCTGTATCAACTAATAGCATGACACTCCAAAGATAGTCCTATCAGTCCTCCCCGTGACTAGAAGTTTTCACTTCATACATAACACATAAATTAAATGGTTGCAGTGATTGCAGAAAAACAGCAAATATCATCAACATAACACAAAAGGAAGGGAAGAAAATATGATTTTCACAAGTTGCCCCTTGCCTCATATCAAACATTTCCAGAGCCAAGAGTAAAAATCATTACTGTATGATGCATTTAACAAAAGTGTTAACTTGTTCTGGGCTACTTGATTTTCCTGAAACAATCTGTTTTCTTACTCATCACTATCTGCTGATGACATGACCTCTCTGACCTGCATTTATTTCTATTTATAATATTGATTAGGATTCTACAGTATAGCCAGTCTCAACAAAACCAAAACAAAAACAAACAAAAAACAGAACAAGTTGTGCCAGAAGATACATGGACCCAAATCCGCTGATTTGGCACTTATTTGTTTTTACATTGACTTCAAATGCTCACATATCTCAAGGGCAGAAGTTGACTGTACATTTTCATTCTGTGGTGCTCTTCCACATATGTAGCAAAATTATTTTCTTCAGCCTCCGGTTCTGTTGACATCGGCAGGAAGCGCATCTGCTTTACTGGACAGCTAAATGTGGTCCATAGTAGTATTCAGTATGTTAGGCCCTAATCCTGCAAACACATATATAGTATACAACTGCACAACTCATGTGAGTAGTGGCATTCATTTATAGAGGACTATTCATATCAACATGTTATGCATGTGATTATAAGATCAGAGTCCAGGTCTGAAATTTATGTAGAAACAAACTTTGCATCGCAATAACACAAGCTTTTTCACAATTATCACATACCATAATGGACACACAAATATCTGCAGCTTCTGTATTTCTTCTTAAGTCATATTTACAGTCACTCTAGGTGAAATCCTGATCCAAGTCAAGTCAATGGCAACACCCCCCTTCACTTCAATAAGGCAAGATTTCATCGCAGAAGAGTTAAGGCTTGAAAAGAAAAGAAAAAAAAAAGTAAAGAAAAGAAAAAACCCAACATGTGTTCATATGTCTCTAGTGAAAGCAGTGTTGCCAACTTTTGCAATTTTATTCTGTCTCATGGCATATGGTGTTTTTCTGAAACTTGCAAATATGAATGCTAAAAGCTCTAAAAACATTTGGAGTTGGCAGCACTGACATGTCACACACAGCTTAAGGCTATAGTATGCTACTTAATGCTTTGCCATGCTACTGCCATTTTGAAGTACAAGCAACATGCTACAAAATTCTACAAAGATGCAGAAACACCTACCTCAGGCACATCACAAAATAAATAACAGAATTAAAACAAACCCTAACATGCTGATCCTGCAATTAAGTCTGTATGGGTGAACCACTGCATCCACACAGAACTTCCAGTGAGACTCCTTACAAAGTCAATAGTAAGATTGAAGCCTAAAGTTGCAAAAAAACACATAAACAAAACCCTGAATTAATAACCCCAATGGCCTAATCCTGTAAACTGATAAACATGGGGATATTTTGACTTCAAGGGACTCCATGTGGGCACATGGGATCCACCTATCTGATCAATTTACAGGGCCAGGATATAAGATTATAAAACTTTTAAAGTTAGCCCTTGTTATCAAGTTATTGCCTTGGCTACACTAATGGAATATAGAACACAAGTAAGGAAAGTATAGTTCTTTAAGGACCATCCAGTAATATAGCTCTCTATTTGCCAGTGACCATCATTCTCTTTGCTCAGAGCCACCTAGGAGGTAAACAGCCAGGTAAGTGAGAGAGTGTATAAAACTTTGAAAAAGGTTTTTGCTGTATCCTAAATCCATTTAATTTGCACAATTGTCAACTTTCATTTCCAGTTGAATATTGGGGCCCAATTTAGACTAGAAAAACAAATTGTGGTTTAAAAACTGTTAGCTAACACATCAGTTTAAGTGCCTCTACATCAGGGATTTCCTCTGTTTAAACCAGAATTTTAAAACTGATTTAATTTAAAATAATGCAGACAGGGCCTATTAGTATCATGGGTCTGCTCCAAAGCCCACTGAAGTGTGGGACTGATTTCAATGAGTTGCAACTCAAGTCTCAAACTGTCTCCAAGAAAACAAGAGAAGCAACAGAACTGGGAACTCACCCGTCCCTCACAGCATTCACTTCAATAAGGTGCTAACATTAGGGTCTAGGTGAGACTGCTAACTGCTTTGCTAACAGTATTATGCATTCTATTTAATTATAGCATCTAAACCACTCAGCTGGAGCGGAGATACTTAAAAATATTATTTTAACTCCCCATTACTTGCTGCTTTGCTGAGTTCATTCCACTTTGGCATACATGCTAAAATCTTTTTAAAGAAACATAATAACCCACCAACTGAGCAAATATGTGAGCAACCATCACAAGATGTTGCAAGAGTATGGAATAAACTCATGTTCTCCCTCTCTTTTTTTAAAGTGTTACAATTTCTTTCCACTAGATATGTTCCAAAATCCTCTTTCATTAATTTTTCACTAATTTTCCTAACTAAGGCTATGACTCTCAACACATTGTCTATCTGCTGCCTTTTTAATGTATGTGTGTTTTGCTATTGTGGAAAACGTGAATCTGTTCTAAACTTTTATATATGTAAACTATTCTGCTGTAGGTATTGGTCAACTGGAGTGTACTAGCAAGACTGAAAAAATAGCTCTAGCTATTTCCCCAGACTGATCACAACAGGAAACAAATGAAAAATACTCACATCTATGTTATTTACATTTGCTAACTTCCATTAAAATATACCATAACAGTCCAAAACAATGTGCCTTATAATACTGCTATTGTGGACTATTAGTCTTGAATATTGTGTGTGCATATTGTATATAAAGCCTTACAGTATTCTAGAATAATAGTTCCTTTATATGTTTTGTAATTCAGGAAGATAACTATCTATCTTCCTGAATTACAAAACACACACAAGAATGAAAACTAATTTGCCCTTGATTTCTTAGCTGTTTAAGAGAAATATAAAAGCAAGTAATCCCATTCTTACACAGCTCCTTCAAAATGGAGTTACTTGGTAGTACAAAGGAAACAACTCAAAGGGTGTTAATGGTCCCCATTCATAGCCACATTAAAGACAACAGGTCTGATTTTTCAGAGGTGCTGAGCAGCACTCCTCGAAGTCAACAAGACCTGTGGCTGCTCAGCATCTCTGGGAATCAGTCCAGAATGGAGCAATTAGATATTCCTTAGCACTTTAATGGTCTCAATTCTGTTTCCATTCTTCTCTCTCCCCAATTATTCAGTGTATTTACAATTAAAAAAAATCCCACTCTGCATCGGCTCTCCCTACTCTGCCCCTTCCCCTTATACTTCCTCCCTGTTCTGAGCCCCTGCATTTCTACTGTTCCCCCTTTTACCCCCTTCATCTCCCCTGCCCCCTCCCCATTCCGCCCCCTGCACTCCCTTTTATGTCCTCCATCTCCCCTGCTCCCGCCCCCCTTCTGCCCCCCCCTTCTGCCCCTCTAGTTCGCTCCTTGTGCTCCCCACTATTCCATCACTTAGTCCCTGGGTTGTGACTCCTCCCACTTGGCCCGCACGTTCCCCTAGCTCCGCCCCTGAGCGAGCACGGCAAGGCGGCTGAAGAAGGAAATGCAAGGGGAGAGTTCGGGGCCTGCGAGTGGGCGGGGCTATAGGAGGGGGCGTGGCTATGGGGAAAGGAGGCGGGGACGGCACAACAGCTGCGGCCGGAGGGGAGTAATTTATTACAAACAGTGGCCCGAGCGCGCTGGCGCAGCGGAGTGCGGGCCCCTTTCAGCAGCACCGCAGCGGGGCAGCTCGATCCCCTCCCCATCAGGATGCCGGCGGGGGAGGCGGCTTGCTCCCAGGTGAGGGCGGGAGTTCAACTGAGGGCACCCCCGGAGGGGGCGGAGCTGCTTGGTTGCCTTGAGGAGACACAGCCCCCCCCTCATCAAGAGAAGGGGGGGGCCTCAGCCCTTCGGGGGGGGGGGGAGTAACCGCCTCTTGAGATGGGCACATAGCCCCTATCGTGAGGAAAGGCATGCGCGGGGGTGTGTGTGTGTGTTTTGCATCTTAAATCAGCGAGGTGGACCATCACCGTGGTATCTTGGCGCCTTCTTTCCCATACAGGTGGGGTAGGGGTATTGACCCCCCCCCCGATATGATGCCTGAGCAGAGGCGTAAAGAGGGCCAGGTGTGTGGAAGTAAAGCACAACAGCCCCCAATCCCCCCTACCTCCCTCCCCTTCTTTCTTTCTCATTCAAGTCCCAACTCTTGTGTGTGTGTGTGTGTGTGAGTTTCATCCTCCACCAGGCAATGGAAGAGAAGTAGCAGCAGCAGGTAAAGAAACCTCTTTCACCCCCTCCCCCCAATACCCTCTCCAGGGTCCGATCTTCATCCTAGAAACCCCTGGGAGAGAGGAAGAGGAGAAAAAAGAAAAAGGAGATGAAGAATGAACATATCTTCTCTTGTCTCTTCCCTCCCACCTATAAAGTTGTCGCTCTCTCTGATTTCCCTCTCTGCTGCCTGGGATCACCTCCTTATGCCCCTCCCCCGATTCTCCCTCCCCCTCTCTGTAAGTAGGTGCTTCAAACTACCATTATATACCTAGGTATTTGTTTTAAATATTCAAAATGTCGACCTTTTTAATCAGGGGGAGGGGGAAGAGGAGGAGGAGGAGGAGGGAAGAGAAGAGAACATTTCTTTGTGAGTCAGGGATGTTCCTGGAAGAAGGGTTTGGTTTGTAGTGTGTGTGGCTTATCGGGGGGCGGAGGAGAAGAGATTTGGTAATGAAAAGTTTATTGATCAGTCTTGTCAGTTTCTTTTTGTTTCATCTTACTGCCTGATATGGGAAGTCTAAGAGCCTCCAGATCATTTATTTGGTATTGTTTCTTTTCTCTTTCTTTAAACTAGGGAAAATAGGAAATTTTTTAAAAAATAAATAAATCCCAACTGGTTTCTACAACAAAAGACGTTTCCAAACGAGGGCAATACAATTCCTTAAGTGTTTGGATTTGATTTCACTCCCGATTCTTAATATCTGTTGGGAGGTATTGGATTTTTTTAAAAAAATATGTACCGTTCTATTTCTGGGCATGTGTGATTTTTTTTTTTTTGTTTTTGTTTCACATATAGAAATTCTAAAGCCAAAGAAATCTCTTCTGTATGCGCTCTAGTGAGCCATCCCATGAAATATGGTGTGTGACTTCTTGTAAGTGTTTGAACTGAAGTGTAATAGTTTTGAAGTGGTGGCCAACAAAATCTCTATGTTCAGTTATTGATCTACTGATGAAAGGCGATTGAATTTGAAAAGGGTTTAGTTAAGGGTTTAGTGTGTTTGAAGTTTATTATTATTTGTTTTTAATGTATTGGTAGTTTTTTATTTCTAAAATGACCTTGAATGTTTTAAAGCTTCATCAGTTTCTACTCGGTGGGTTTGAAGGGAGGCAGCACTAGAAGGATTTAGTGCAAAGCAAAAATAGAAATAGGAACTAAAGTAGATTCAGTGAAATGTTTTCTCAAGAAGTATGTGAAAAAGGAAGTTTCTGTAAGTCTGTATGAGAAAGAACGGGGAAATAACGCAGTTTCAAATGCAATGAGAGAAGAGATCATTCTTCACATTTTATTAGGCCTTGAATGCAAGACTGATATGATCTGTGAGACACAGAAATAAAACTCCTAACTACAAGTTGAATAGCAAGCATTGACTTGCTGACCAATGCTTACATAGTTGGGGGCTGGTTTTGTGTCTGCAAAGGTATCGGAGCACAGGGCTATGACAATAGCTTGCAAATGCTTTCACGCCATGTTTTATTACTCTTATGAGCTCTTTTATTAACTGTACTTTGATTCCCAAACCTAATACTCTAATTTGTGATCTATTCAAACGTTTTTTTCTGATAATGTGAAAGGGCAGTTCTAAATAAGATAAACTGCATTCTTCAGCAAAGGGGGAGGGAAGGATGAAGTGTCTTCCCCCCTCCACACTAGTTTTGTGAACTGATGAGTCAATATTTAATATCTGTGCAATGCAATGCTAGTTTGTGATGGATCATTAATGACTTAGTTAATCTAATATTAACGGTTTTTCTAAATTATAGAGAATGCTAAATCTCTGATTTAATGTTTGAAATTCATTGCATCTTTTGGCCTTTTTCTTTAAATCAATAAAATTTCAGATTGTGTTGCAAGTTTTTAATACTTTAAAAGAAGGAATAGCAAGTAACTTCAGAAACATGGCTATTACAGTAGTTGATTGATTTGACTTAGAGCCAGGAAAACTTCTGCACATGCAGAAGTTGCTGATTTTTATTTATATATATAAATATAAATAACTTTTTGGGGGGATAAATGGGGTGGGAAAGTTGGGTTTTCTGGAATCATTAAAGTGTACATAGATATTAAAAAACAGTGTATTTGATTTTAGTTAAGGTTGATGCAGTTATGTCTTCATCACTTTGGAGTCGGTTGAATGACTTGACATGAGATTAAGCACAACAAAAGAAAAGGCAGGGTAACAGCTGCCTTCCAGTACTGGAGCACTAGTGCTCTTAGCAGGAAGGCATTTTACCTTTTAATATTGTGTGGCGTCAAATAAGTTTAAATATTAATTCTTATATTCATGATATATCATATGAACATTCTAACTGTACATCTCATACTTAAGTCCTGTATGTTCATGTTGATTTTTGTCTTTTTAAAAACAACATATTTTAAGATCTGATATTAACTACTGGATCTATCTCATTAACTTTTCAGACTAAAAGTACCAAACGTTCACCACTAGTTTGTACTTGCTTAGTTACTGTGTGGTAAGAAGTTTAAGGTGTGTCCTTAATGGCAGCTGACGATTCTTGCAGAGAAGCCTTGTTTATTTTAGGTAGATGTTTTATACAGAATTTCCAGTGAGACAAATATTACTACATTGACTGAACTCATTCTTTCTGAAAACTGGCTGTAAGGCCTAGAAGAATAATTTTACCATGCTGTAATCAGAGTTTATTTTTAAATAAGTCATTAAGACTCACTGGACATTGAGGGCTTTTTCACTTCCTTTATTAAACATATTCTCAGGTACTACATATTATATATGCTTTTTTTAATGAGTATAGACAGGCTTAATATAAATGAGCATATTCTTGACCTACTTCCTTATTCATCAAAATGAAAAGACATTTTTGTTCTAAATAAGTGGGTGTGAAATTGTTTTACATTAAGTGGGTTATTTGTTTCTTGTACACAAGGTAACTTATAACATGCTTTATAGGACAGCTTCTAGGTTTTAGAAGTTTGGGTCAGGAATACTTGTTTTAGATTCTAAATGGATAGCTCTAGGGTTTTTGCTTTGTTTTGGTAGGGAAGAAGGGCAAGAGGGGGGAAGATAGGGGGTGAGGATGGGTAGAAAGAGGAAGCTAAAAAACTTCAGCACTTTTATCAGACCATCTGACAAAAGGTTACTTCATTTTGACTTCTAGATTCCTTTAAACCCTATAATTACCTTCTGAACACTTCTTAATCATCTTCAGAATATTTGACTAGAATATCTTATTTATAATGTTGTGAATTTAGAGTTGCATTGGTAGATTAATTGCTTGGTTTTTACATGAACAAAACGAAGTGCTAAGTTATCACTGTTTTGCAGAAATAGTGGTTTAAAAGAAAACTTTGGATTTCACTTGACTTTCAATATTGTGATTACTGTAAACTCTGAGTTACAAGAATCCAAGGCTTTGTAATTAAGAAGCTCTGGGGGAATGTTAAGTAAGATTTTAACCTTTTTATGTTTCTAAACTTTTCTGTTCTGATTTTTGATGCATTGAGTGATGTGTTTTTAGTACAGTAGTTCCATACAATATAGAGAATGCTCCATACTTAAAAAAAAAAAAAAAAAAAAAAACCCACAAACAAAACACACTTGCTAATGTGTGAGAAGAACAGTTTTTTCTCCCTACCCTTTAGAGGTAAAGTTTCTTTCTTTAGAGGAATTTGGAAGAGGAGTTTGACCTTTGAACTCACATGCACATTTCCACACTGCTTTCAAGATGATGAAATAACTAAGGATATTTGCCAGTGTCTTACACTTATCTTGTTTCATCTTTTTAATACTTAACTGTTCAGTTGTTTTTAAATATAGTAAAAGTAGCACATTTCTGCCACAGCGGGGCTGTCATTAGCCCGGCTTACTACCCTGTTTTTATTTTTGAGACTCCTGATTAGAACATCAGGTGTTCAATAAGATACTCATTTCTGTTTCACATAATTACATTGGTTACTCCAAATTGTCTCAAATATGCTATGTCTCAAACATGGTCTTTACTTGTAATAAACTCCTGAGCATTTCTAAGGACTCTCACTTTTTGTGTCTGAAGTTATCTGTAAAAAGTCAAAGAGTTCTTTATTTCTATTGCACTAGCAGGATTAGTGCCCCATTGTGCTTCGTACTGTACAAACACTTAGAAGAACATGGTTCATGCCTCAAAAGCTTTACAACCTAAGATACAATGTAGGGAGCAGGATATAATCAAACTATATATATGTCTAAAATATGTGGGTTTTATTTTATATATATATATATAAAATATTAAAATAAAATTGCACATTCACTATACCCAACTGCTTCTCAGCCTGTATTTTGTTGTGTAACTTCTCGTAGGTGTCATAGAAGGAAGTTGCTCTTGAAAGGTTTGGATTCAATTTACTTTACAAAACAAACTAATTTAACTTTAACTTAAATATTTAAATTTTCACTTTATTGCTGATCAAAACACAGTCACATGCCAAGTTTGGTACCCATTAAATGGATGGCTGCAGTCTTCTTTGGAAAACTTTCATTGTGGTCATATGACTTGATTGAGGACAAAGTTACTAATCTAGCATGCATTCCTGTCATGTTTTATTTCTTTTTTAGTATATTTGGTGAGCCTAGAAAGTGATATGAATCATCCTTTTGATATGAAATTAAGTTGGTGGTAAGGTGTTTGCAGCATGTGTGTGTGGTGAGGAATGCAATAAGAATGAATACAGGTGAGAAACCGGTTAAAAAGATAATCATTTAATGAAGTAGAATGAGTTAAAATCATTGCAGAAGATTGGATCAGTTATCAAATGGCCTTTTAGTAGGTATTTCAAGAGAAACCATGAGAGGAAATACCCCAATTGGATACAATATGGAGAATATTTGGGGAAAGCCTATGTTGATGAGTCATGCTTAGTAACTTGCATGGATTTCTAAATATGGGGTGTAAGTAAATAAATGACTGCGTAACTATTTTCCTAATAGGTACTGTAGGTTTCGTGCAACTAAAACTATCAAAGTCTGCTTTTATTTATGCACAATGGGCACTCTGACATTTTATTACACTGAAAAATGTATAAGTACAATTTATCATTCATCACACAATATATCACATATAAACTGCATTTGGAAAACTGAAGACTCATCCTTGCCCTTGTATCCCAACTTTACTTTATATAGAGTTGTGTTATTTACCTAAAACAGGTGTTGGGGAAATTCCTGATTTATGCCAAGCTTTTTTTAAGAGGTGTGGTGGTTGGAGAGAAGGGATAAGAGTGTTGGCAAACTAAAATCCACAATCTCATTTTGAGTATGGTCGGGGAGGGGGGGGCGAAATATAAGCTAGATCGGAAGAATCATGGTTTTAATTGGTTGTTGCAATATTTTATGTGTGTTTTTTTTTTTTTCTAGTAAAATAGAACTTGAAATCTTAAATTGCTGTCTAATGCTTTTCAAGATGGACTTTTCTGGGCCTTTCTTTAAAATTCTGCTCTTGGAAAATAGTAGACAATGTAGTTTAGTTTTGTAAGCTTGACTTCACAATATAAAACTAAGAACTGCCACTATTCTTTTATTGCGTATACCCATCCATTTGATGCTAGTAAACTTCTGTCTCTAATATGAGGGAAAGTTCAGAATTGTCAGATCTTATATCTCTGTAGAGCAAGGACAATCCATGAGTTTCTGCTATAAGAGCTCCTTCCTGGGTAGAAAAAGAGGACAACTAGATCTGTGTGTCTTCTAGCTATATTTCTAGCATGTTTGTTTCCTTAGCATCACCAGTCTCTCACCCTGTGGCTGATTTGTGTAGGAGAAAGTGTCTACCTTAGAGACTATGCACTTTTTTTATGGTGTTGCCAGAATACACTTTTGGATAAGCCTCGAAAACCATAGGTCCAAATTCCATTGGTATATGAAAAATGATGCCCACTTAAATCTTGCTTGAGTGCATACACTGCCTCTTTTGCTCGGAGTTCTGTTGAGGGAGGGGTCTGAGTTGTAGTCAGATGGTAGCACTGGGAGGAAATGAGTTTCTGCTAAACACTGATTCCTCAAAGGAGCCCTTATTCCACAGGTAAAAAAGTAGTTTCCCAAGGCAAAGAGTAACTTTGGCTATTCCTATGACCTCTTTAGCTGTACAGTCTAAAGGGATGCAAGTTTTTCCCCGTACTAAGAGCTCTGGAGAAGCTCTTGGATACCCTTGGCAGGAAAGCGGTTGATCTCATTAGAGTAATAAGGCTTTGAGGCCAACTGAGAGAACTGCAGTTTACCAACTCTATCCACTGAGCAAGGTTAAGCAGGGCTAACATCTCTGCTCCTTAACCATAAGAAGTCCAATCCTGTTACATCCTTGTAAAGAACATTTCTCCAATTGAATGAGGGAAAACTAAATATAATATACCCTATAAAAGACAAGGTTTAAATTCTCTTGCTTCACCAAGGCTGCCTTGTGTGGAGAGAAAGGTAAAGGCTTCGTGCTGGTTTAAATGTGTGAAATTTCCAGACTTAATGGAATTGCATCATCTCATGGCAGCAGTGAAATGTATCATAGGACTTATGAACAGAGTGATCAGTATATTGCTTTCTGATGGTTCCTAGTACACTTTTTGCCTCTTCATGGTGCCTAAAGTATACTTTTGTTTTATGGACCATAACAATCTTTCCATCATTCTGCCCAAGTCTGAGAGAAGGAAAAATTGGCAGTCAGAACAAACACTTGTGAACTTCATTCAGTATTGCTCAGTGGGTACTTGGATGCAGAAGGGAAGTTTGTGCAAAATTGTGCAAGCCTGTAACTTCTGATCTTCAGCAAGGGAAAGCTATTCATCTCCCTGGTTAAGAGTAATTTCATCCACTGAAATGCAGAAGTTCTGTTCTCTCTTTAATGTTTTGAGAGACACTCCACACAGAGGTCTCTGTTGGGAACACTTTCAGAGATCAAATGCTTGTTTCTATAGTATAGACCCCAAAATGGGTGGGGAAATTCCTTTTCTGCGTGTCATTTCCAACTGGAAGACATGGCTACATAGAGGAAAATGTCTTTGACTTGCATTTATGCAGTCTGGCATACCTATGAACTTCATGTAAAATTATAGTATAAAAAAAAAATGGAGAAATTCACTAACTCTTCACCAGTATTAAGAAATGTTTGAATATTCTTCTTTATTCTCCCTCACCCTCAGCTGCATAGGATATCCCCCAGTTTCCACCATTTATTTCTACCTCCAACGAGCAGCGTTTACGTTGTTGACAGGAGCAGTATTTAAATTAGGGCTCATATGTTGCAACTTTTAGGTTGAAAAAAGAACATCCTTTTATTGTGATGTCTTCTGCAACTGAATGACCCTCTATCCCCAAATACCCTCTTTCCTCCACAGGTGCTCTTATTGTTCTTTATCATACAAACTGATCTGTAAGGAGACTTTTATTTAAAGGGACTTTTGTGGAACGAAACACATAGCATATTTGAAAGTCAACTTTTTATGTAGGTGAGAAGAATGTGTCAGAAATTAGTGAATTAATTCATCACACAAAGATGGGGTTGGAGTGTGTGGGCAATACTGTTAACCATGAAAAGAGCCTACATGTTCTCCCATTATTAAACTCAAATTTTTGTAAATATTTGAGTAAGTAAATCTCAAATGTTACTTACTTATTAAATACTACTTTAATAAATACTCATATGAAATAAAAAGTTTATAATTTTTTCATTCTGCAAAGTCAGTTTTTAAATGTACTGACCTGAGTCTGATTTTCAAGTCATTTGATTGTCATGCAGTTGGTGTCAAGTTGACTGTTTGTTGCATAGGAGAGGTTATGACCTTTTGTCCTTGATACAGTAAATATATGCCATTCTAGAGATTTGTACTGCTGCTGTTAATGCTTCTAAGATGAAGAAAGGATAACATTATATCCAAAATGCATGCATTTTTTTTAAATGTTTTGTGGCATGAGAGATGTTTATCTGGAGTTTTACTGCAGAAAGCAGGCTCTGGATATGCCATTAGGTTCCAAAGAGTGAAAAGACAAACTTGGAATTAAGTGCCAGATAGACATTTGGTTAATGCTCTGCTTGACTGTGTGATTATGTCTAAATTTAGAAAGCCAGAAGAAGATTTTGGCAAACTCTTGGACTATAAATGAAATGCCTATGAGCATTCAATATGATATGCGTACAGTCCCTTGAACAATGGACACTTGATAACTGATTGGGAACTCCTGGCACTACACAATAGAGATAATATACCCTTTTTTCTCTTGCCCATTTTGAATTCTTTAATTAGTAGTTTTGGCTAATATTGGGATACTTAATAAACCCAATGATCCTTTAATAGTAAAAATTACTACTAATCTGGCACAACTGGCTTTATAACAATCATGTACAAGTGCAGTAAACAATATGTTCTCAGAGGTATTCTAGAAATGTAGGACCAAACTGAGCCTTGGCTAATCATGTACAGTTCCATTGATTTCACTGGAGTTGCATTTACTCATGTCTGGGCTATATTTGGTCCATTTGTACCTGAATGCCTATGTAGCATAAAGTGAAGTTTAAGGGAGGCTAGTATTGAAGAGGAGATTTTTTTTTTACTATGCATAGAAACAAGGTGGGTGAGGTGATATCTTGTATTGGACCAACATCTGTTGGTGAGAGACAAGCTTATACAGAGCTCTTCAGGCCTGGGAAACTTACTCAGGCCAGGTCTACTCTACAGACATATCGGTATAACTATGTCACTCAGAGGTGAGAAAAATCAACACCCTTAAGCGACATAATTATACTGACCTAACCATCCTATGTAGACAGCACTATGTCAACAGGAGAGCTTCTTAAATAGACATAGCGATTGCCTTTAGAACAGTGGTCTCCAACCTTTTTATGCCCAAGATCCCTTTTTGAATTAAGGGCAACCCAGAATCTGCCCTGCCCCTTTTCCCAAGGCCCTGCCCATTTCCCAGAGTCCCGCCCCACTCACTCCATCCACCCCTCTTTCTGTCATTGCTGTCCCGCACCTCACACACTCTCACCAGGTTGGGGTGCTGTCTCTGGGCTGGGTCCAAGGAGTTCGCAGTGTGGGAGGGGGCTCTGGGCTGAGCCTGGGGTTGGGGAGGTTGGGTGCAGGAGTGGTGCAAGCTCTGGGCTTGGGCAGAATGTTGGGGTGCAGGGTGTGTGTGGGGTGCAGGCTGTGGGAGGGAGTTTGCCCTACCTTGGCACCCCCTCCTGCACCCAGAGTGGGGTGCAGGAGGAGGTACAGGGTGCTGGCTCTGGGAGGTGGGTCAGGGCTGGGGCTTGGGGTGTAGAAGGAAGTTTGAGGTGCTGGCTGTGGGAGAGGGATCAAGTCTAGGGCTAGGGCTTGGGGAGCAGCCTCCTGCCAGGCAGCACTTACCTCAGGTGGTTCCTGGTTGGCGGTGCAGGCAGGCTCCCTGCCTACCCCAGCCCCCCGCAGCTCCTGGAAGGGGCAGATGTGCCTGGGGGTGTGTGTGAGGGCAGGGGACATGTGGCTCTACACACTGCTCCTTTCCGCAAGCACTGCCCCTGCAGCTCCCATTGGCCACAGCTCCCTGTTCGGGGGATCAGCGGGAGCTGTGGGGGCAGTGCTTGCAGGCAGGAGCAGCCTGCAGAGCGAGATCCCTGCCCCCCAACCCCTGGGGCTGCAGAAGGGTGGTTGCTTCCTGGAGATGTGGGCCAGGGCAGGCGAGGAGTCTGCCTTAGTGGCAGCCTGACTGTGCTGCCGGTTGGCGACCACTGCGCTAAAAGGTGGATTAATTGTGGAGAAGCTTTCCTTCATAACAGCAGGCACCAAAGCACCCTTTTAAACATAGACCTGTTGTGAGTGTCTCAGCTAAATACAAGATGAAACAGATTGTTTAGCATAAATAGTTAACACATTTCAGTGACCATTTAAGGTGAAGTGGCCTGTTATCACCCTGATAGTATTAGGCTGTTTAGGCTCTCTTCAAGTTGTATCCAATAAATAACTAATTCTAATAAAGTAGAAGAGATGGAGGAGGGGTGAGATGAAATAAGGTGATATCAAAGTAGTTTATCAGTGGATTCATATTAGTAGCCAGCAGCATAAATGGTACTGTTTTGATAGTGCCAAAAACATTCAGTTGATTCAGATTAGTAACAGGATTTTTATTTAATGCTGACATTATAGGGGACTCTCAAAGCCCTTCAGGTCAGTAGTAAGACAGCAAAACAAGTTCTGTATATCAAAGAAATGTAAGATGTAATAGTTTTGAATCCAGCTCTTGGATTTAAAGGTCTGTTAATTTGAACTGTTTTTGGGAAAATTAGAAGTGCAGGGTATGTTCTTGGTTTTTAAACAGCTGTTGTGGTGTTTGTGAGATAAATAAAACTTTAATGGGCCTATTGTTCTTCCTGCTTTAACTTTTTATAATTGTTGAACAATACATAATTTTACTAGTAGCAGAGTTTAACAAAAATGTGCTACTAACTACTTTAGTACTAGACACATAGTCATGCCTCCTTTTCTTCAGCTAATCTCTGGTGTGTGTTAAACTGTAACGGGAAACTCAAAGGATGGTCTTATTTGACACGTCTCTTAGGGTGGAGGGTGGGGGAAAAATGCATGTCGACATAGAGAATTTTGAAGGAGAAAGGAGTAGCAAGTGACAATAACATTAGTCCCAATAGGTAATCTCTAAAAGAAATTTTTTGAATACAGTATAAAATAATTTGTGTAACTTACTAAAAGGAAATCAGACTTCATTAGTCTTTCATGAATGCTTTGAATGTCTTTTTAATTAATGCATTTTTATGCAGCGGCCTTTGTTGCTGTATCTAGGTTAGGTGGTAACAACTAAAGTGAAAACGCAATGGTCTCAGCCATTCATAACCATAATCCTAGAATATTTATCACCATGGAATCTGGGCATCACTATAAACCTGTAGACCTGATTTGTTTGTCTAAGGGTGACATAAGCAAATATGTGGTGTGGTGTTGTGCACTAAAGTTTGCTAAACTCAGGCTCTGGTGGACTTCTGAAAGGATCAAGTTCAATGGGGAGCATCCCTCAGGTAAGAGTAACTTGCTGCTGCTTTTGGACAGTAAAACTGTTTTCACTGTCCATTCCAAGAATCTTGATTAGCACATGTTATCTTCTGGGATGGATGGGTTATCAGTGCATCAGGCATTTGAGCTCTGACAGGGTCTTGAGAACCTTGCTAGGGTTTACAAGCTGGTTGGAAGAGATGTCAGGAAGCCCAGATTCTCTTGTCGCTCTGCTGTGAAGATGGGGAAAATACATATTTATCATATTTGAACTCAAGTTTCAAACTTGTAACTTTTCTCCCCCAGCTATTAAAAGTAAAAACTTCCATTTCCCCACCCTAGAGACTTCTACTGCTGTGAGGCTGCTGGGTCATTATCACTTCTCCTGCAGCCTGTTGGCTGCAGTGAGGAACAGAATGAGTGAAGAGAAGTTAGCTACTGTATCCTTTCCTTAGGGCAGGTCTACACTACCGCTTATATCACTCAAACTTACGTCGCTCAGGGGTGTGAAAAAGCCACCTACTGGGTAACGCAAATTACAGTGACTGATGCACCGAGTAATTTATGCTGACAGGAGCGCTCTCATAGGCATAGAGCGTCTTCACTGATGTGCTACAGCTGTATATGTGCAGTTGTGTTGATGTAGAGCGTCTAGTGTAGGCTGCATTTTGACATTCCAGTCAAGAGTAACTCCTCTGCATATCTAAACTGCAGCTCATAGCTCTCCCAGGTAACAGCAGTGTTAAACTGATGTGATTCTTGACAGTTTAACTGCTGCTCAAAGGATTCTGAAGAGCTGCAATGCAGTGAAACAGCATTTTTGGTCCTTGACTCTAAGACTTCATATTCACTAGGAAAAATATATATATATTTATAAAAAAATCACACATTAGCTCACAAGTGGTAAAATGCTACAGTAGCCAAGACAGTTTGTAGTTTTCACCCGTGTTAGCAGGTTACAGCAGACAGCAGTTCACCATACCCAGTGAACACAGGTGAAAATTACAAACTGCTTTGTCCACAGTAGGGTTTTAGCTAACTTTTTCTTGCTGCTTCCCCTGGAGTCAGTCATTTGGGGTTTCCTCAAAGGAAATGGTAGGCTATGCTATTGGCACTTCAGTGACCAATGTTCTGTTGTGTCAATGTAGTCTTATTCTGAAAGTAAGTACTTGTAAACAGATTCCGTGTTTGTCCCTCACTGACTTCCCAATTTACTTAGTTCAGTTTAGAAGTAAAAACATTTTCCTAACTGAGTTTAATAGAACTGGCAATCTACGATCTGAAAGTCAAACTGTATTCTTTGTTTTCTGTCGTCTCCATCATCACAAGTACTAATGTTATTGCAGACCAGATTCTATCTTGGGTTAACCTTGTTTTCAGTGGAATTGCCCAGTTGTAGCTTTCCCTGCAACTGAGTGCTTCTAGAGAATTTCATTGCCACACAACAAATTGAGACTGTCTAGGTGAAGTAGGTTCTTAACCCGTCTCTGGCACTGACAGCTTGACCTATGTCAGTGTGTGACAGTCGTTTAGAATGACTCTCTCATACACTTCAGAGGAACTTAATGTGCACACATTAGTATTAATGAATAGCAACTGTTTCTAGAAGGGCCAGTTTCTATATCTTGCCTGACTTTTCCCTAAAGGATTAAGGTTAAACAGGTTAAAATAAAAATCCACACCTGGATGATAGCCCTCTTACCTGAGTAGCTTGCTGATATTGTGCCACTAGCTGCTCAGATTTTCAAAGCTGCCTATTCATCCATTTTAAAAATAAAATACCTCATTTAGGCAGCTTCCATTATACAACAAAGATCACATATGATCTCTGCCACAGAATACCATCCTGTCTTGTATTTAATAACATTCCAGAAATGTTGCTCTGCATGTCACTCCAAAGCCTAAAATATCTGAGTCCGAGTGAAGTGATGGAAGCAGCTACAAGAATGGCTGTGAGCGCTTGTGTGTTCAGCATATCACCAGGTTGAATCATCACTGAATTTAATGGTCTGTTACCATCCAATTTTCAAGTTCTTGACTATTTTATCTTATGAATTACACTCGTGGTGTACAGTTACAGTAAGGCTTCTACCAAGTAACTGTACTATGCAGAGTCCTAGACCACTTGCACAGCACTGCAATCAGCATACAAAATTGCCCCTCACAACAGCACATAGCCCTCATTCGCCACCCCCACAGATCTACTCAACACAAGTGTACACAATTACCTGAAACACACACAGTCCCTAACTGCAGCAGACACTACTCACTTTACATCAACAAAGATCAACACTTCTCCCATCACAACATATGCATTCACTCACCCCTCCTCATACTTACCATAAAACAATAAACTTGAACAGTAAAACCGTACATCCATCACCAGTAATTTTTTAAGCTGTATTTATATATTAAAGACACTGAACAAAGCCACAAGTGGAAATATGAAATACAAAGTTACTACTGAATTCGCTTGTTTGTAATATATTTCAGTATTTTATCTCCATGGAGGAATTTTGCATACAGCACCAAAATTTTCTAAAAAACAAGCCAGCCCTATGTTACTATTGTTGACCTGATTTTTAACTAGAATCAAAATTAATAAATGAAATTTTTATGGCTGAAGTTTACTCTCAAAAAAGAATTAAAATTTTAGGTTGACTGTGTCAGAGGGTCAAGCCTGCTTAATTACAAGAATTCCAAGACTGTATTTAGACAGGAAGAGTTTCCTCATGGCAGTGATGGATTGAGAATTCTATTTGAGCCTCTGGAGCCATCTTGGGCAAATAACTTTAATATTTATATCTCAATTTCACGATCGATTAAAAATGTACAATATTTTATTTTATTTACAGGAGTATGTTAAGGCTCATTGTTTATGAAACTGTTTCGAGGTTTTAGGATGAATGATGGCATAGTAAGAATGTTACAAACAGCATGTGCTAAAACACTGAAAGGGTCAAGTACATTCAGGGAAAAAGTGATTAAATCCAGGGTAAATTTAGGTTGGATTTAGATAGAGCATCAGCTAAGGCCAACCTAAATTTCACCGCTTCTCATCAAGATATACTCCCAGAAGTGTGAATTAATAAAAACCCCAAATCTATCTTCAGGATATGAGAACTGACATTATGTGAGGCATAATAATATGCCCCACACAAACTGACTGCTTTGAAGCATAGTAATTCAAGCTGTAATTTCTGAATCTCTTGCAGGAAATTCTTGATAAATTGTGGTAACTTGTGAAATGTCAAGGTTTAAGGCAAACAAATAAAATAAAATGTCCACAACGCCACACATCTGAAAATCTGAAGAAAGTGTGTTCAAAATAAGTAGGTGGTATTTATTAGTTCCTTTAAAAAAAAAAAAAAAAAAACCACATTGAGTCCTTTGGACTTCCCTTTGTCATTTTTATTTTGACTGTCCAAACATGACTTATTGCAGTGAATATATTTAATTTGGTATGTAATTATGTTTACAAATTTACAGTAAGTATAAATGGATACATCAATTTTTAAATACTGTTTAAATGGTAAATGAGTATTTTAAGCTATTCTAAATTGGAAGCATTTGCGTTTACATTTAGAAGTTGTGGGGGGGGGGTTGTGTGTAATCTAAAATGGATATGTAAAAGGGGATTCATAATGAAGTGTCACGCAGTTTATGAACTTAAACACTAATACCTAGTTGTGTGTGTGGTTTTTTTTTTTGGTTTTTTTTTTTTTGTATACCATCTAATTTTTTAAGACTTTTGCAACAGAGTGACTGACTTTTAAATAGTGGCATTAGTGAGGCTGTTAGTGCAGGAATTTATACTGACATTTTACTATCTTCCAGTAACATGAAAATAATTTCAAGCTGATTTAAGCTTGGAAAAGTTTAGAATTCTTCTCCTTCCTTTTCTTAGTCCGTAAGGATAAAATCCATATTTCTACAGTATCTCTCTAAAAGACAGTTTTCACAGCACTAATGTGTAACTACCTCAGCTTGTTTCATCACTTAAAAACGCATTAATATATGCACTGAGATATGGATTCAGCAAACTCATAATCTAAAATATGGGTCATGGTGAGTTTTTAATGTAGCTGGGTGAAATGCTTTTTATATAACAATATAGACATTAGCAGAAAAAAGAGTTGGTGTTCAAGGTTTTGCTGCTTATTCCCAGTACTGTAGGTCAGGGAAAAAATATAATCTAACCCTTCTTTATGGAGTAGTGGAAACATACCTTGTATTTTGAATGAGTGCTAAAGGCTTCTTCAATATAAAATTTACCTGTGTATTTGAGATATGTTTAATGTCTCTTTAAAAAGTCTTAGTGGTTTCATGGTTTTTGATATTTTTTTTTAATTTTAAAAACTAGTTGTGATTCTATTTCTATAGGTGCCGGAGTTCCCTGTTCTACTGAGCCTCTTCTTGACTCTGTCCTGCACAATAGAAGTATTTGAAACATTATAAAGGGAACAATAAGTGCAACTGATAACTTCTACACACTCTCTTTAATGTTAAATGAACTTAAACAGCAGAAAAAGTAGCTCAAGGAAACAAACCAATAGGTATGCTTTTAATGGTGTATGAATACAGTAAGATTTTTATCTCCTTCGACATCTGTGGCAAGATCTTCCATGCAGTAGTCTTCTAGCCTAGCATATGTGAGGAGAACCTTACAAGTGTCCTTATTGTGACCAGAAAACATCCCAGGAAGAACAGAAACGTCACGTTAGTACATGATAGGGAACAAAACCCAGGAAATATGCCAACTCAACCCCTTTTAGTATATATGGATGGACCTGATGGGATAGCCAGTACTGTTGGTGCACAGATGGAAAATAATGATGCCTCAATGCTGATAAAAGGGACTAGCACAATTTCTTACAAAAATGTGCAAGAAAAGTTCTTGATGCAAGCGGAGGGGTGTATGCCTTTGGATTGCATGTTTTGTGATCAGACTTTTAAACATCCCGAAGAACTTGGTAAGCATGTCTTAACTCAACATAGACCAACACTTTGTGAACCAACAGTTCTGCGTGTCGAAGCAGAGTATCTTAGTCCTCTTGATAAATGTCAAGTTAGAACAGACTTGCCATCACCAAACAACAATGAAAAGGACAATGAAGAACTTAGCTGTGAAGTTTGTGGGCAAACATTTGATGAATCTTTTGATGTTGAGAATCACATGAGAAAGCACAAGGACTCTTTCACATATTGGTGTAATGTATGTGGAAGAAGATTTAAAGAGCCTTGGTTCCTCAAAAATCACATGAGAACGCATACTGGTAAACCTGGTTCAAGAAATAAGCTTCAACAAGGTTCTGAAAGCCCAGTAACCATAAATGAGGTGGTACAGGAGCATGTAACTGAAAATGTAACATCATCTTACAAAATCTGCATGGTTTGTGGTTTCCTTTTTCTCAATAAGGAGAACTTAATTGAGCACAGTAAAGTGCACACCAAAGAATCAGCATCCAATGGTGATAGTCCACAATTCACTGATGGAGCCAATACAGAAGTGGCTCAAAGAGAAGAATTTCTGCAATTTTTGAACTTAAGACCAAATGTGACTTCAGAAAAGAGTAAATTAGAAAAACCTGTGAAATGGATAGCTGAACTGGATCCATTCAATACATATCAAGCATGGCAGCTTGCTACCAAAGGTAAAGTTGCTATTGGCCACGGACAGATTAAAGAACCAGGGCAAGAAGGAAGTACAGACAATGATGATTCATCATCTGATAAAGAAGAACTTGGCGAAATTTGGAATACAAGTAAAGGTAGTCAGACTGAAACTACTGGGAGGTCAAAGGTAAATAAAAGTAGCAGTTGTCCAGGAAATGGTACCCTGTCCCAAGATAAACTTAAACATCCCAGTGATGAAGTGCCTTCTATGGAGATGGATCCTAAATTATCACAAAACAAAGAGAAACCAACACACTGCTCAGAGTGTGGCAAAGCCTTTAGAACATACCACCAGCTAGTTCTTCATTCAAGAGTACATAAGAGAGAGAGGAGAACTGATGCAGAGACTTCAGCCACTTCTAGAACATGCTGCGCAGACTTAATTGTAACCCTACGTGAAAATGGAGTAGTAGACAGAACAGAGGGAGGCTCTGAAGATGGATCTGAAGATGGACTACCAGACACACTTCATTTGGGTAAGAAGTATATATGAACATTTTAGATTAAAATAGCATAGATATCTAACTTTTTTCTTCTACAAAGCAAGGAAATGTTAAATTATCTGCCTATTTGTCCACCATAAGCAATGACCAGAGATATAAAATGCTAGGGGATTGGTATCTCCACTTTGTGATTGTCTCATTTATGTACGTAAAATATTTAAAGTCCTTGTGCTTTGTTTTGGTTTTAGGAAATTATGGCGGTAAATTAATTTACCGAACTGAATAGCAAGTGCAGGTAATGGTTAGGGGGGAAAAATACTCAATAAAATAACTTGTAAAGTAGACTTTTAAATAGTTGATTGCATTGGAAAACAAATTAGTTGTCACTGTAGGCTTAAAATGAAATGCTGTGTAATGTACAAGCTTAAGTTAGCGCACATACACACAAGTACTGTCTAGGAAGAGAACTAAAATTGTATAATCATTCTCCATATCCCCATTTCCAAGAATCCTTAATTTTACTGGGTACAGTTATTGAGAAACTGCTTTGCAACTGCAGTGCAAATATAGTGACTTTCTTATGAAAAATAATCATAGAAATGTAGGGCTAGAGGTCATCTAGACCATCCCTGAGAGATGTTTCTGTCCACTTTTTAAGAACATGCAATGACAGAGATTCCACAGCATCCCTTTGAAACTTATTCTAGTGTTTATCTATCCCTATAGTTAGAATGTCTTTTTCAATATCAAATCTAAATCAGCCTGTTTTACAGATTAAGCCAAGTACTTATTCTACCTTCAGTGGACATGGAGAACAGTTGATCGCTATCCTGTTAATACCAGCCATTAATATATTTGAAAACAATTCTCGGGACACCCTCCCCCCCAAGTCGTCTTGTCTCAAGACTAAACCTGCCCACTTTTTTAACCTTTAATCATAGGTTGGGTTTTCTAAAATTCTCACTTCTATTGCTCTCATCTGGATTCTCTCTCCAATTTCTTCACAACCTTTTTAGTGTGATGCCCAGAACTGGACATAATATTCCAGCTGAGGCCTCGCCTCTACTGAGTTGAGAAGGACAGTTACCTCCTTTGTCTTGCATACAACACTCCTGTTCATACACCCAGGATATTAGTCTTTTTTTGCAGCTACATCACATAGTTGGCTCAGAGTCAATTTGTGATTCTCTGTAACTTTCAGATTATTTTCAGCAGTACTACTGCTGCTACTAGCTGGTTAAACCCTGTTTTATAGTTGTGCTTTTGATCCCCACCCCCCCCTTTCCAAGTGTAGTACTTTGCGCTTGTCTTTGGTGAATTTCATCTTGTTGATTTCAGACCACTTCTTAATTTGTCAAAGCCGTTATGAATTCTAATGTAGACTCCCAACATGTTTGTCACCTCTCCCATACTGGTGTCATTCTCAAGTGTATTATGCATACACTCCATTTGTTTATCCATGTCATTAATGAAAATATTGAATAGTGCTGGGCCAAGGGCAGACCCTGGTGGGACCCTACTCAATACATTTTCCCTATTTGACAGAGAGCCATTGACAACTGCTCTTTGAGTATGGCCTTTCTCCCACCTTATAGTAACTTCATGTAGATCACATGTCTCTCTTGTTTGAGACTGTCACGCTGGACTGCCAAAAGCCTTATTAAACTCAAGATACTACATCTACAACTTCCCTTATCTATTAGGCCAGTAACCCTATCAAAGAAAAAAACTAGATTGGTTTGGTATGATTTAGTCTTGACAAATCCATATTGGCCATTCCTTATAACTCTGTTATCCTTTAGGTGCTTACAAATTGAGTGTTTAATCACTTGTTCCAGTATCTTTTCAAGTACTGAAGATAATCTTGACTGGTCTACAATTCCCAAGTTCTCTGTTACCAATCTTAAAGATAGATACTATGTTTACTTTTCTTCAGTCTTATGGGATGTCGCCCATGTTCCATGAGTTCTGAAAGATAATCCCTTATAGTTCAGTATTCCTTCAGGTAATTCCTGATGTACTCCAGGGTGCATTCAGTCAGGCCCTGTCAACTTAAGTGCATCAAACTTCATATTCTTTAGCCTTTTTTCCTATTTTAGCTTGTGTCCCTTCCCCCTTGTTAATGTTTATCCTTTTAGTGAAGACTGAAGCAAAATAAGAACAGGTGACCTCAGACATCTGAATGTCATCTATTATTCACTCTCTTTCCCTGCTAAATATAGGATCTACACTTTCTTCATCTTTCTCTTGTTACTTGTTTGTGTGTGGCTTTTCTTATTGCTTGTTGTGTCCCTTACTAGATGTAATTTATGTTGTGCTTTAATCTTTCTGATTTTGTCCCTACATGCTTGTACTATTCTTTTGTATACACCCTTAACAATGTGTCCATATCTCCACTTTTTGTAGGATTCCTTTTGGGGCTCTTCCCCCCCCCCCCCCATTTGTTCAAAAACTCCTAATGGAGTCCTATTGGTTTCTTTCCTCCCTGTGGGAATAGTTTGTTTTTGTGTGTCTGGCTCTGAGACCTGGCGGTTTCTCCTGAACTTCTTTTCCCCTTAGATTTTCTTCCCATGGGACCTTTACTACCAGTTCTCTGGGCTTGTTAGTTTTTGTTTAAGGCTGTTTTCCTTATTTTGGTGCTCTCACTCTTTCCTTAGAGTCAATAATTTTATGATCACTTTCACATGAAGCCTTCCACCTTCAGCTTTACAGCTAATTCTTCCTTTTTAGTCAGAATTAAGTCTACTTAATTACTACTTCCTTTTTAAAACAGAAAGTTGTCCAATAATGTACTGGGTGTTTTGTATTTTGACATTATTTTTCCAACAGATGTCTGGGCAGTTGGTCTTCCCTTACTATCCGATTTAGAGTGTGTATGTGTGTGTTTTATATTTCTGTAGATTGTTCTAGAAATGTCTCATATCACGACCTCCTGATTTGTTGGTCTATACTAGACTCTGATCATGACATAGCCCCTCTTTTTTTGTTTCTTTGTTTTGTTTTTTTCCCTCTATCTTCCTCAGACTTTCAAATGCCTCTAATCTCCTTCTTGAGCTCTGAACAAGTGTGTATTTGAGGTCTAATGAAAACACCTTCTTCCTTTCTCCTGCCTCGTCCTTCCTGACCAGTCTGTAACCTTCAGTCAATATTCCAGCCATGAGATTTCTTACCCAGTCTCTGTGATGCTAATTAAGCAATAATTTAGTTTATGGACAAATATTTCCAGTTTTTCTTCCCCATGTTGCCTTGCATAATCTGTAAAAATATTGTAAAATAAAAGTTATTCTTCATTTTCTGCCTTTACTGTGGAGGCAGACAGAACAGTATAGTGTTTAATATATGCAGATATTAGAACTTTAAACAGTTTGGTCACCGCTCTTGTATGTAGCATATGCCCTTGAATGAGGTGAAGTTAGAAAAATTCAATCTTAGGGACCAACATTCTTAAATTACTAGAAGGAGAAAAGATAGTCAGTTCACATGCCAATAACTTGCCTAAGAGACATGCATGTTTAAATAGCACTTTTCTTCCAACTAGTGTAACACAGTTTTGTTGGCCGGAGTAGTCAGTATCAAATTTTGTTACTGCTGAGATTCAAAGATCTAATCCTGTGTAGGACTGGAATATATGGAACATAAAACTTTAACAATTCCTCTAGAGTTAATATTTCTTGTATTCTATAGGGGACTAGGGTTTTGTTTAAAAAAAAAAAAAAGTAGCAAAGATGGTATTTTAACTGGTTAGAATTTCTGACAGTTGTCTTGTACCTTCATCTTACATGTGACCATACTTTCTGTGTCTGCATTTAAGAAAGGATACTTGCATAACATCAAGACACACTGTACAGAATGTCCTGGCACACATTATTGCATTTTTTCCAATTTTAGCAATGTACAATCCTTAGTTTGGCTGCTGTGATACTGATTGAAATAAGAAATGCTAAATGTACTGCTTGTTGATCCTTCTCAGTTGCTGTTATCTTTCAGTATTAAAACAGTTATCATGAGATGCTGAGTCATAGTTCCAGTGTATATATCAGTTTGCATGGGTGTGTTTAAAACTGCTCTGACAGTTTTCTACTCAATAAAAATAAAATATTTTTCAGCACAAGTCTGACCCATTTGAAGCCACTTAGGTATTTGATAAACATTAAGTGATTAGTAAAAGGATGAATTTAGTTAAAAACACATTAAAAACAAAGTCTTTCTATTTCTTTTTGACCTGAGTGATGACAGTTGGTGTGCTCAACAATATTCTTAGTGCAGTCTGATTTTTTTTTTTAAAGGTATTGTTGACTTTGACTTTTATTATCATGAACAAAGCTTTCGTCTCTTCCTTGTTAGACATTATGCTGCACTTGCTACCCTCTAGTGGTAACTATTGGTGCTCACACTTGCAAAAAGAGACCAAGTTTCTCTAACTGCAAACTTGAAAATAATGTTAAATTCTGAGAGACACTGGTCATGTGTCTTCCTTACCCCAGTAAGTATTAATAGTTCCCAGGGACAAAAAATGAACATTTTTACCAAGACTTGTTGATATTAAAATGGTCTCCCACAGGCACGATATTCCATTGATAAGTGCGAACTAATTTTTGCAGCAGTGTACTATAAGCCTGTATCTTATATTTTCTAGTTCCAAATTAAATTCCAGTCTTAAAGAAAATATTTGGTCTGTTTGTGACCCGTAAAGGCTTTAGAAGATATGGCATAAACAATGGAGAGAGGTGTAAGTGATTAAAGTTAATGAAATGTATTTGTTCAACTCTTAGGGCCTAGCTTTGGATTTTGTTTCAATCCCAGTGGATCCTTCATCAGTCACAAACAACAATACTATCTCACACACAACTGGAAGTCTCTTAAAACTCTCGACATTCAGATAGCAGGAGTGTGTAGCAATGTAGATCAGAGCGGTTTTTGTCGATCTATATTGGGAGCTAGCCTCCTCTAATTAAATGGGGATTGAAAGGAGGTGATTTCTAGAGGATACTTGTGCTTTTGAGGTTCAAACACTTGGAGTCCAAATTTACATTTACTCCTCATAATATAGGTTTGCGTGTTTTTGTTTTTTTTCCTTACAAAGATAAAAATGAAGATGGCTTGGAAAGAGCAAAAGTTAAAAACCTTGGGGCCTCCAGAGAATGCAGCTATTGTGGAAAATATTTCCGCTCAAATTATTACCTCAATATTCATCTCAGAACTCATACAGGTAAAGGATTTTAAATTCTTCAGGAGAAGGTCTGCTTAATCCAGAACAGAGGGAACTTTAGATTCCTGTTAAGAACAAATTAAAACTATCTACAAAATTGCTGAAATTAAGATCTAAAATCTCCAGTGTTGCAACTGATCTGTAACTGAAACATGGCCTCAAATAGCTATGCATATTTATTTTAATTTCCTCAACTCAAATCTCCTGTAAATTAGACTCACACTAGACTCTTATGTCTCTGCTACACTTCGATTTGTGACATTGTATCCTGCCTTCCACCCTTGTTTAACCCTGTCTTAATTATCACACTGCTTTTAAAAATTCAGAATACCCAAATCCAAAATCCCAAATATTTGTGTGCCACTGCTGCAGTGTCTGAGACTACAGTTCCTATTTTCAGTAAAGCTGCTTTTCCATACCCCATACATACTTTCCCTCCAAAGAAACTGTCAGTGTATTTTAATAAACGTAAAAGTGCCTATTTTTCTTATCTAAGGACTGTTTATTTGCTGACCAGCTCATGTTGTTGTCTTTGGCCAGGCAGCTGCAATTTATCATGTGGGGTTCCTTTAATTACGCTTATTTCCTTTGTGTGCTCAACAGATTGCTAACTGCCATCCTTACACCTTCTGAACATGTAGGAAAAACTCTCATCCTAGCCAGAACATGTCACTGTAGTTAACCAAAAAAAAAACAAACAAAAAACAAAAAACCCAACCACTAGGTATAGTTCTTGTGGGGAGGGGGTTATGGATCAATTTGGGGCCTGCATAAGAAATGTATGTGATTTTGAGCCGGGGGAGGAGAAAAGAACAGTCTATTTTCTAAGTCTTGTAAACGCTAAAACCCATTGAATCATTAAATGATGTTGAAGATTTTAAATTAGTATGCATCAAACTTATTCTCTGATAAAACTGTTTCAGGTGAAAAACCATACAAATGTGAATTTTGTGAGTATGCAGCAGCCCAGAAAACATCATTGAGGTATCATTTAGAGAGGCATCACAAGGAGAAACAGGCTGATGTCTTAACAGATGTGAAAAGTGACAGCAAAGTTTTGTTACAGAGTCAGGAGATGGACCTCCTACCAGCCACTGATGGTGCTCAAGAAACCAAAAACTTGAAAAGGTTTATTGACTGTGCCAGAGATGCAAAGGGCTGCCCACCTGTAAAGCAACAAAAAGAGATATTGTCTTCCTTTCAGAGCGTATTGGGTGGCCCACTTATCTTGACTATGAAAAATGATACTCAGGATTCGAAGAAGGGTGCCGTTGGTAATAGCTCAAATCAAATGAATGAGAACTCAGACACTCCTTACCTGGAAAAGCTAAAAATGGAGGAAGAAGCAATGGAATCTCAGGCAAATGATCCCACTGAGAAGAGAGAGAGAAATGCTTTAGTGACATTGGAGGGAGATGATATCCAATTGACTGGTGCCTTAAAGGACATGAATAAAGTGGAAGAAATGAGAGAGAGTGCTGAAAAATGCATAAACAAGCCTATAGTGGGCTCTCAAGAAAAGCCGTTAAATTTATCTACTGGGACGGTGCAAGAATGTTCAGTGATCTCAACAGCTAGAGGCTTGTTAGCAACCAGCACCTGCCCATTTTGTACTTACAGAACATTTTATCCAGAAGTCCTAATGATACACCAGAGGTTGATGCATAAATACAATCCTGACACTGTTAACAAAAATGGTTACAGAAACAAGGCTTTGGCTAAAGCCAGGCGTACTGGATGTCCACCAGCTCTTCTTGGTAAAGATGTCCTTCCCCTGTCTCTTAACCCTAATAAAAGCAAGGCTTCCCTAACTATGCAACCAAAACAGTTGCACACAGAGAAGACTAAACAGTGTCCCCCTCTACCGAGCAAAGTCCCTGTTTTTGCAATGGTAGATTCCAGCAGTTCAGTGCCAAGTAACTTGAAGTCTTATAAACCACAAAGCATTGGAGCTCAGGCGAGTAGCTGTCGGCAACCGCAGCACGAGATGCACCCAAATCCTAGTATTTCTTCAGTAATGGAGAGAGTAAAAAGAGCTGAACCTAAAACAAAACCTCTAAATATATCAGGTTCTCAACCTGCTGTAGTCAGTAGCAGTATCAATAGCTCCTATGATTCTCCCCTTAATGAGTCTGCCTGGTTTAGTAATCGAGGAAGAGAATATCTCCGCAATAGATCTGCGGGTCACATAAACTTAGAATTTGGTGAACCATCTTCTAAAAGAGTGAAACCTAATCTATTAGCTCTTGAACACATTGACTCTGCAAGGGTTAATTACAGAAGATATGACATGAGCAGATCTCGTATTGTAAACAGATATGCAAATCTATTACCTCAGGAATGTTCACATGCCAAACCTGCATCCTCTGTTTTGCCAACCAAACAAGGGCTTCTGAATTCAGATGAAGCTGATTCTCGAAATGTACTGACTATTCTGAAAACCTATGAACCGTATTGCTCTGGACCACTTTATGGTTCTTTTGGACCTAGCAATGGCCAAGCAACCAGCTCTCCAATAGAAGGTACTGTATTTTCTCTGTATATACTCAATTATAACTGTGCTAAAATTTTTGCTCTAATTTTAAGGTAAATTTTTCAAATCAGATATTTAAATGTACAAACCATCTCAGTAGATACTAGTAATGCAAACCATGATTTGTCAGCATTTTATTATCATAGTCAATGGCTAATGATTTAAATTGAAGCTCACAGCAAGTATTCAGTTTTTAAATTTAATCGATGTAACTCACTGCTTAATATACACAGTAAGAAACATCTGTTGCAGGAAGTAGTTTTCTAAAAGGTTAAGTGTTCCTATGACTGCTATTCTGAATTTTTGATGTCAGATATGTACTACTGTTAATATTCCCAACCTTCATTGCAGTGGGTCAGTTGATGTTTCTAGGGTATATAAAAGAATTCTAATGCTAAATGTTAAATATTTAACATCTCTTTCAAAGAAACCTTGGACCTCATGGAATGTTAATCAAATTTCTTCCAAAGAGAGCATTTTTAAAAAAGCCCAACCTCTAAAATATATTAAACCCTGTAAAACTTACTTCAGGCCTGCCTTAAACTTATATGTTCTACATCCGAACTAAAAACTTCAGTGAGTTACATTAATGTGTAATTAATTTTAATAGAAGCTGAATACTTCATTAGAAATGTCTTGAAAAATTATATCACTAATCAATGGTATTAACATTTTACTGGAGGGACTTCATTTGGTGTATATATTGCTCTTAGCCAAGGTTTTCAAAACCAGGAGCCTAAAGATAAATGCATGAATCCATTTTTAGGCACCAGCCTAATTTTACAAAATGTTGAACATCTGAGTACCCACTGAAGTCAGCATGGACTTAAGAGACTAAATGTACTTATTGGGGGCGGGGGGAGGAGGGGAGGGAAACAACCTTGAGCTTGGGATCTTGCTATTCCTATCTTCACCTATTATTTGTACTCTTATACTGCAGTCTAACAAAGCCACTAAAGTTATAATGCTGTACTATGTAGAACTCAGTGGCTTTCTATTTATAGTCTGATATACAATTTGAAAGATGTATCTTTGCAGCTTATCTATATCATTTGCTTTTTGTGAAAACTCTTAATGTTGTAGACATCTAAAGAGTTTGACTTTAATTATGCATCCTAACCCACTGAGCTCCATTGAAGCCTGCATGCTAAGTACTTTTCAAACTTTGTCAGCAACTTGTCCTCTGTGAAAATAAGGTAATTTATAGTATATTGTGGTGGGTAGCCAATAATGCTAAACCAAGTTGGGTCATAGAAGATTTGGTGATGACAACATATTAGACCGGCCTTTGGAAGTTGAAAGGTATAGTGCGTGTTGGTGTGGGTGTTTTGGGTGGAGATGTGTAAATCTAGTCTCCACTAGTGGGAATATAGGAGAAAGAGTGACAGCTTTATTTCTCATCTGATGTTTGAGAGGTGGAATTGAGTATCTGATTCATTTCTGAGTGTTTGAAATTATATTTGTGGTTCCTAGTTAAATGGACAGTGTCCTTGGCCATGTGTAGGCTACAGCAGCACAGCTAAGGTGTTGGCTATTTCTAAACTGCACTACATCCATGGAAGGGGTTTTCCTATCAACATAGCTAATCCACATCTCTGAGAGGCAGTAGCCAAGCTGAAAAAGGATTCTTCCATTTAATTGATCTAACTATGGTGCTCAGGGCATGAGCTTTTTCACAGCCCTGAGCAACATAGCTAGGTTAATCTAATTTTTAAGCCTAGCCCAGGCCTTCAATGTATTAACATTGGCTGATAGTGTGTGTGACTTGCTTTGGAGATGTATGAAATAATGGGTATGGGTTGTCTCTGGGTTGGGAGAGTGTTTCCATTCCTGTATAAATAACAGTAAAGGGAGTAAAAAGGGGGAAATAGTCTGGATGGGCTTTTTGAAAAGAGAAATATATCAAAATATCTTAATTGAAGATTGCCTTAGGAGTAGATAGAAACCAAAGGTAGACTTTCTAGGCCAATACATTTTTGAGATGACAATAATTTAAAAATCTTTAGCAAATTCTCATCTCATTGACTTGTCTATTATCCTCCAACTTAGATAATCCTCTTGATGGTGCCCCATACATGAGTAAATTCAGATAGATTTGTTTGTGTGTGTGTGAGCGGAGGGAAGGTAGTGGGAGTTGGGAAGAGGAAACTGCCAAATTGTGCTTAGTATTAGACGCTTAATGGGGACGGGGTGGAGATTGAAAAGAAGTCTAATGTTGTTCTGTGGTATAAGTTAGAGAAGCCTTCTTACACATTATAAATATGTAGGTACACCTAAAAGTAGTAACAACTAGCAACTCTAAGAGAGATTTTATAAGACAGCATATGCAAATAGTTGCAGGTGTACAGCTGCAAGTTCTGATACACTTATTTCTCCCTGATATTCTAAAACATGATGTTAAACCCCTTTTTATAGCCTGTGTTGTCTTGTGAAAACATTATTTAGGTCCTATGAACATGTTATATCACGTTAATTTGATCCAGCATTTATCATGAGAGTATGTTCCACTTGGCAATCTTGATTAAACCACTTTTATAGCTTGTAAACTGTGCCAGTTTGTATTGTCTTGAAGAGACATTCTGAAACCACTCCATTTGTGTTACTCTCAAATTAGTCATCCTTCGCAGTGGCAACACTCTATCAAGTGTAACCTGTTGGCTGGCTGATCTGGCTGAGACTGAAAATTGAAGACAAATGCTCAGGCACATTCCAGCAATTTTGTAGATTATGTTGAAATATTAATTTAGCTTTGCCATTTTAATTTAATTAAAGCCTTACTGTGTTTTTCACAGTGCATTTTAGGCTTTCATGGAATATAGATAATAGTTCAGCTTTTGTATCCTGATGGAGTATTGGTTCTTGAAACAAACATTACCTTTTTCTAAGTTTTATGCAATGTTTTTGACATAAGCTAATTAAGATTTAATATGATCAAACATTGATTTAAACCTGTGTTTAGAAATCTTAAGTGATCCCTTTAGTAATGAAATCAATAAGCACAATACTGCCTTGGTAATGGTTTTACAAAGTCTGTCCATGTAAATACATGCAAAGATTAAAAAACTTTCTGTATGCTTACTATCACTTTGAAAGAAACTTAAACTTGAAATGCAGCCTGTTAACCATGGCATATTAAATTCTCTAAAACTTCTGTTTGAAAGCGATGCATCTGAAACATATATAGGAAGTAGATATCCTGTACCTAGCACCACAACATTTAGTCAGATGACTTGTTCAGTTTCATTTATTTTAAAACTGAACATGTGTGTAAAATAGTTTACAATCCAAGCCCAATAAAAGTTGTTGTGATAGAATCTAGATTGCCTTATGTCTATTTTGGTGGAAATATTCACTTTTTAGACTAGTACACGGGTCTTTTAATAAATAATAAAACTTTTCAAAAAAAACTTGTGCATTACATTGTGCTTACAAGTTGCTGATCTGTGTAAGAGGGAAAACTTTAAGTAGAATAAAAGGCTGATAGAACCTTTGTGTATACGGGAGTAATGTTTGTATAAGGCCTTAATAATTGAAGTTTTTGTTTTTTCTTAGATGCCTAAAATTCCATACCACTTTCTTAGGATGGTTCTTCTGTAATATCTCTTTACTATACCTCTAAAATTGTTGTGCTGTGCATTGGTTTGAGTGCCATCTTCCACTCCATAGCTGTCTGCACTTCAGTGGCAAAGTATATGTACATAAGTAGTTTGTGCAAAGCACTTTTGAATCCATGGGTGAAAAGGCAGTGTAAAATCACTTCACTCGCAAATGAAAAGGGCGTTGAGTAAATTGTCGGAGCCTTGTTTTCCAGCTAATCTTGTTAATGCCTCTTAAAATTTACTTTATCAGGAAAAAGGCCGGTGTCATACCAACACTTATCTAACAGCATGCTACAAAAGCGAAGTTATGAGAGTTTTATTGGCAATGCACGTTTTCGACCAAATGACAAGAAAACTTGATTATTTACTTCAAGAAATGGTAAACAATCCTGTTAATTAAATGATTTTACGTTTGACATTTGTTACATCAGGCATCAAATATATGGATATTATACATGGAAATATATGGAAATACATGGAATTATTAGAAGTGTTATGGGGGGGAAAGTGAGAAGAATACAAAAGTCCCCTTTACTATGAAAAATGAACTAAATACCACAGTCAGTGTTTAGGTTTGTGTTTTTAAAAGTCCAAATGATAGTAAATGTGGAGGAGCTTTATTTCCAAAATAAATGGAAGCATTAACAATATTTACATCTATTAAACTAGACTAAAGGGTTACAATCAGAGGTGAAAGTAAGCCGGTACGCCCCAGTACGGAGCCCCAGGCCCTTTAAATTGCTTCCAGACTGCCCGCTATGGGAGCCTGGCGGAGGCTGTGGTGGGGGCTCCAGCGGCAGAGCCTGGTGCGGTAGCTGTGGACCAGCCCCAGGCTCTTCAAATAGCTACTGGAGCCCCGCTGCCACTTCCCTAGGGTTCCGGCAACAAGGCTCCCATCCCTGTGGAGCCCTGCTGCCGGAGCCCTGGGGAGGCTGCGGCAGGGCTCCTGCAGCTATTTAAAGGGCTTGGTGCTGGGCCACCGCTACCACCCCAGGCCCTTTAAAATTCCGCCGCAGCTTCCCCGGGCTCCTGCAGTGGGGGCTCCGGCAGCAGTTTAAAGGGCCCAGGGCAGTAACGGCGGCCCAGCACTGGGCCCTTTAAATAGCTGCAGGAGCCCCGCCACAGCCTCCCCAAGGCTCCGGCAGCAGGGCTCCGCGGGGACGGGAACCCTGTTGCCAGAACCTTAGGCAAGTGGCGATGGGGCTCCGGCAGCTATTTAAAGAGCCCGGTGCTGGGCCGCTGCTACCACCCCAAGTCCTTTAAACTGCTGCTGGAGCCCCCGACAGGGGCCGTGGGGTTGGGCTGAGGAGGGGAGGCCCCTTACCAGTATGGGGGCTGAGCTGGGGTTGGCTCTGACCCCCTCAGCCCCGCCCCTTCTGCCCGAGGCCCTGCCCCTTCCTGGGGCCAGAGCTGGCCCCAGCCCAGCCCCTGTACCGGTGAGATGCTTCAGCTACTTTCACCCCTGGTTACAATATCAGTCTATTAAAAAGAACAGGAGTACTTGTGGCACCTTAGAGACTAACAGACTTATTAAAGTGTTCAAGGGAAGGATCTATTCAAGTTAAAATAGGAGTTTAAAAACCGCAAGGATAATTGACTTACAAATGAGCAGGCAACTGGAATTAGCTAGGATTCATGCATTTATGAAAACTTGATCTTTAAACTTGATATCTAAGCTATCCTGCCTGATGGAGGGTGGGTAGTAATAGGAGATTATATAAGAAAGACCCCAAAAATCGGGACTGTCCCTATAAAATCAGGACATCTGATCACCCTAGGTGTGAAATAAAAGTTCCACTGCTCGAGTCAAGCTTTAACTATTTTTCTGGGTTAAGACTGCATGACATCCTGTGCATCATTCTTCAGGAAACACTTCCTGATGTTCAACTCCTTGACATTTGATTTCTCGTGTATTTGTATGTGTTTGGAGTTACATAACCTTAGTTGGTGGTTTCTCCAAGAGAGGGAGGGGAAAGCCTTATAGTCAAGGCAGTCAGCTGTAACTCTGGAGTTGGGACTTTTGTGCAACCTTGCTCAAGCCACATGATCCACTTGGTCTCAAATCACTATAGTCCGGGGTAGTACTTCCCTCTCCCTGTTGAGGGTAAAGAAACGGTTTTTGATGTGTTCAGATGCTCAGTTGATGAACACCCTAGAAAAGATTATACATAAACAGTTCTGTTTCCAGTTTTTATTCCTGCTTTATATATTAATTCTGTCTGGTCTGTAGCCGCTTTTGTTTTTTCTTTCTGGAATTTCTTCCAGTTCAGGTAGATGCTGCTTGAATGCTGCAGTGTCCAGACCTATGCAATAATTTACATATTGTTCTACATGCTCTAGAGATCTGAACTATCACCTCTGGTCCATAAAGCAAAGCTTTTATATCTACGGCATGTTAGATTTTTTTGCTACAGCACTGTTTCTTGGGCCTCCCACTCAAGTTTCTTTCCCCTCCCCCACCCCGTTTGGATATATCTCTGTGTCTAACTTTATTTCCTGCTTATATTTCTATTCATGGTTTCAATGTCTTGAAAAACTGATTTAATTGCCAATTTTTAATCTACCAAATAGATGCCACGTTTCATGTGAAAACATTAATGTGTCTAAATATGCCTATTAAAGAGTGTGTCTATATATATATATATATATATATATATATATATATATATATATATAT
>ML677360.1:17833367-18093986 GCA_007922305.1 Dermatemys mawii | reverse complement strand
ATATATATATATATATATATATATATATATATATATATATATATATAATATTTATATATAATATTTATATTTCAATTTAAATACTTAAAGATCTTTCTCTAGCTGCATTATCTGAATTTTATTACAGTTTATAGCACAAAACTATTTTTGGTTTGTTCTAGGTCTGAAGACGCAAATGCATATTTTATGGAGTTATTACTTGCAGTTCATCCCTTGAGAGAAATGAATGGTGAAAGCTACTGAACTAAGCTGTGATTGTACTGTATATAAAAACACTACAGTTTTATAATATTGGTTCTGTTAACATTTGTACCAAATAGCCATAAAAAATTGTAGTCTGAATGGTTGGGTTATAAAGGTGTGGAGAATGTATATCTCAATGTTGGTTTTGAATCATATTTTTCTTTAGAATTAATTGACCAAATATTAGGTAGGAATTATATTTTTACATACTTGGGTGCTGCTGAAAAGAGGTCCTGTTTGAAATACTATATAATCAATCCTTGCACCTCAGGTAAACTCTGTAAATATCTAAGCACGTTGGTTTAAATGCTGTTCCTTTTTCATAGAGATGACAGTTTCTCATTGTGTTTTTCTGCTATGACATTAAATTGTTCAGTTTAGAAGTATTGTGATCATCCTTGCTAAGGTGCTCACTCTTTGCTGTTCAATCTTGCACATATTAGGACCATAGTTTGGTTCAACAAACTTTACTTCTGTTGAATTGATTCCAGCATCTTACCTTAAAGCAAAAGAGAGAAGCAGTTCTTGTCACATCCTGTGCAGGATCTTTCACAGGGTTCCTGGGACAGTCAGAATTCTCTCCTCATGTTAAATTCATAGTCTCTTAAATGAACATCACCACCAGCAGTTAAATGCTATTTGCAGACTATACAGAGGACTTGCAGGACAAACAGGAAACATTTGAATACTTCAAGTGTTTGTTTTTACCAAATGTAATACTATGTTTTTCCGTAATGAAAGTGTATATTTTTTGCATCATTTTGACCAAACTCAAAAATAACACAAATATGTAAGAGGCTTACAATAAAAACATGGGGAACTAGAAAGTTTTCATAATGGGATGTGGCTTATCATGGTTTCGCCTGCTTGACTGTGCTTGGAAGTTCCTTGATATCCCTCTAACATATTATTTGCAAACTGGAGTGTTGATAGTATACTAAGGAACAGTCTGCTATGGAAGAATTGTGTTCCTTGTATTTTTATGAAGACAGCAGGAGTTTTTTCTAATGCACGTGCAATTAAATTTGTTAAAGGAGGGTGGCCAGATATCAGCCAGATGAGCTTTGCATATTTTGACTTTTGTTTCTACATAAAGCCTGTAACTGAGACTTGATTCTTCTTTACCTAGTTTTTGACTTCTGTATATTTTAGTTTAAAAAAAAAAAAATTTTTTTGCACTGTTCATTTTGCTCTTTGCCCCTCATATAGCAATTGTAAAATAGCCAAGCATAGAAATTCTTGTTTTCATTATGCAACCTGAGACATTCTAGTTGTATGGCTTAGTTCCTGTAATTTAAATGGAACCTAATTTTAACATCTCTGTAAACTGGCAATGCAATGAAGTGCTGTGTATCAGGAAATTGTACACTATTTACTTTTTTTCCTGTACATAACTGAGCCATATGTACATAATCTAGATTGTTTTCCTAGTTTTGCACTTTTATAGCTTATTTTTTTGAAGATGAATTCACTTGGAAGATGGCTAATCTATTTTTTGTCTGATCTTCCAATGAGTCTTATAGAATGCATGCTGTAACTGTCGTTATACATCTTAAGGGGATATGTGATGAAAAATTCCACAGGGCTGCATTGAGAGAAATCTGAATTGCCAAATCTGCCTTTAAAAGAATCTTTTTTTTTTTCATGCTGGTACACTTTTTCAAGTTATTTTTGGCATCTTCCTAAGTCTCTTGGGGAATGGATTAGAGAACAATGTACCCAAAAATTTGCCCATTTCATGGCGTTACAGCTCTGTACTTCAAAGTACACTTTTGCCCATCAGTATTAACTATTGGGATACTACTGGTTTTATATGTTTCTTTGAAGAGAACAGTGCATGTATAGAGGTACAAGTTGTTGATTTTGTTTTGTTATATTTATTTCATTCCATTTTGTCTGGTTTTTTTTTTTTTTTTTGAAATTGTTGAAACCTTAAGTTGTCAAGCATAGACACATTACTCATTTAATTTATAATGTATTTCACTTTTAGTTGAGTATGTTATTACATATGGATGTAAATATATATGTGGTGTTTTGCACATCTGGCTTTTTGTCTTTTGTTTTAAAAACTTCAGAATATTTTAATGTTCACTTGAGTGATGCTGGATAGTGAGTATAATATATATAATATATATAAATTATATATACACACACACACACACACACACACACACACACACACACACACATCTATAATAATAATTTTTAAATGATCGCAGGTTAGTTTGAATGCAAGATTCCAGACAAGTAATGTGAAGAACATCTATTTAGCTGTGTCTTTCTAGAAGGATTGCAAAAGAAGCCCTTGCTTCCCCTTCAGTTACCTCCCCTTGATTACGTCTCCTAGATTTACACTCTATGCAATGCATTCTTCACAGTGGATGGAAGAGATCAGGAACTCTTCATAGATCATTCAGATAATAAGGGTGATCTCTTAAGCTTCAGACTTACCATGGACTTAGTGGTCACAGAAGACAAATGCCTTCTGAAACAACTTTCAGCCTATGTGCTGGTGGTATTTGTGTTGAAGTGCTCAGCACTCAACCACTTTTCCCTCTAAGCTGTGCGCATGTGTGCCCACACAGAGATCCTAAACTCTGCGCACATGACGAAACACTGCGCACGCAAAAATTTGCACAGAAGCACAAAAATTTGCACACAATTTTTTTGCACACATGGCCTCTCAAAAATTAGAGGGAACATTGCTTTCAACTCCAGTTGAAGGAAAGGGTTGCTGTTTGTTCTTGGCACCACTGAAAACTGGATTTGGGTGTATTTGGGGGTGAGGAGGAAGAGTTGGAAATCTGTTAAAAGGTATTTAAGTGCCTAACTCCCTCTGAAATCACTGGGAAGTCAGTGCCAAAACACACTTGAGGATCTTGGCTTTAATCCTCAAGGAAGGGGAAGTCCATGGAAAGCCTGGAGCTTAAAAATATCAGAGCAAAAATGACTCTAGTAGTATGTGTAGGGGCTAGGTCTGTTTCTCACTCATAACTAAAATATATTGTTTGAAGATGAGAACCTCAGCTGTGTGGTTACACTGGTGAGACCTTTGTTTTTTAAGGTGACTGTGGTGTCATTCACTCTAGCAAAGGTGTTCTGCAGTAGATCTTGTAGTCTTTTACTAAAACACAAACAGAATTTGCTTTAAGCCCTGCTGTACAATCATTAAGATGTAATTACTATCCTCCTCTAATTTCAACAGCAAAATAAACCCATCCTAGTGTGTGGAGGGTGGATAATATATATTGTGATGGGGTGAGGTCAGATGGCTATAGGAAAGTGCTAAGGAACAGATATGTTAGTCCCATACTAAACAAATCCCTGGTACCATTGGAACCAAATGGCAGTTGTTCCAGGGTAATCAAGACACCTGGGACCAATTAAGAACCTCTAGAAAACAGTAGAAATAGCTAGCCTGATTGGGACACCTGAAGCCAATCAGGGACTGGCTGAAACCAGTTACAAACCTCCCAGTTAATCTAGGTGGGTGTGGATGTCAGGAGCTGTGGGAGACAATTGTGCTGTTGTTGAGACTGAGTGGTAGATACCATATATGCAAGGAAGGAGGCCCTGAGGTAAGGGTGAACAATGAGTTTGAAGAAGCGGGGACTGCTGTGGGGAAGTAGCCCAGGGAATTGTATTGTGTTCTGTTGCTAAAAGGTCAGCCATCTTAGCTGATACTCTTAGGGTCCCTGGGCTGGAGCCCGGAGTAGAGGGTGGGCCTGGGCTCCCCCTGTTTTCTGCCTCTCTTAATTAATCACTGAGCTTGGGAGACTAACGGAGACCCTGCAAAGAGGGATAGCTTCTCCTAACTGGCTTTTAATGAAAATGGCTCAATAGGCTGTGACCCTTGCCTCTAGAGAGAGAAGGGCTATGTAGAGGGTCACAGCAAGCCTCTGAGGCTAGTGAAATCCACCAGAAAACGCAGGATACATGGAGATAAGAACAAAGCTTTGTCACTGATTTTTTTTTTTTTTTTTAATAGTGACTGAGTCAGACCAGAAGGATATAGGAGAGTGCTGGAAGGCAGGTATATTAGTCTCAGGATGTGCAGGTCCCTGTTCCCTGGATAGTCAAACAAAGGCTACTCCAGGCCAATCAAGACACCTGGGGCCAATTAAGAACCTTCTAGAAAGGAGTAGAAACAGCTAGCCTAATTGGGACACCTGTAGCCAATCAGGGACTGGCTGAAACCAGATAAAAACCTCCCAGTTAGTCAGGTGGGCTGTGGGTGTCAGGAGCTGTGGAAGGAAGTTATGCTGTTGGTGAGACTGAGTGGTGGACAACATATCATACTGAAGGAAGGAGGCCCTGAGGTAAGGGTGAAGTGGAGTTGAAGAAGCGGGGACTGCTGTGGGGAAGTAGCCCAGGGAATTGTATTGTGTTTTGTGCCTAAAAGGTCAGCCATCTTAGGTGATACTATTAGGGTCCCTGGGCTGGAGTCCGGAGTAGAGGGCGGGCCCGGGCTCCCCCCTTTTCCATCTTCCATACTGGCCTGTGATGAAGGTAACTTACTAGGCGGTGACTCTTGCCAATTATACTGAGAAAGGGAGGTCATTCTGGGGCCTAGATGAGTTTGTGTGTTTAGGGAGACTTGTTTCTTCTGAAGTCTGAGATTTTGCAACCCTATGGCGTTGCTATTCTTCCATTCTCTCTCTCTCCTCCCCCCACCCCACCCCACCCCACATTGCTAACTAGAGTGAAGTAGCCTTTCCAGGTTTTAGTTCCACATAGAGATAGGCTAACTTTCTGTGAAACAGTACATATGAACTAAGACCCCAGTTCGGTTAGGTGTAATTCCAATGCCTGGGCACAAAGTGCCCAATGTATTTCTAAGATCTCCATTTTAACTGATACTGAGCTGGGACTTGTCGAAGACAGTGGAAAGGAAGCAAATATGGAGGTTTTGAGGTCTAATGGTGTTCAGCCTGTGGTCCAGGAGTCACTTGTGCCTCTTGAGGATCTAAATCGTGGCCCTCAAAGGCATCTGATTTTTTTGGTAGAATATGAATTTAAGTATGATCTAAAGGACCAGACACCAGCTAGGAGTGAAGTAAATAAAACATGCATCAACTGTTCCTCCTTCCTGACCCTAAACTTGCCTCTTTGCTGGGGATTGTGGGGAAGGAGGTACAGGAAATAGCAATGCTTGCTGGGATTCAAAGCATGGAAATATCTGTGGCTGTTTTCTCTTTCCTTTGTAGCATCTGAGTTGAGCAGAGGCAGTGGACCAAGACTAAGAATCTGCCCCTAATGATGATTGTGGTCCTCTGACCTTTTGATGTATTCATTCCTCAAGTTGAAATGACTGTACTGCTATGGTGCCACTTAGTGTTTTTGGTGCTTGTCGCTGCCAGCTGTATGGGGTGATACCACTTGCTTTTAGATGTTGATAAAATCTTTACAAGACCTACCAGAAAAGTATAATGGATTTAAACTGGTGAGATTCAGGGGACTAATTTCCAGTGAAGGCCTGGGCTCTTTGTTCACAATCAGGACTCAGTGGAGAGGGATGTTGATGCATTCTCATTTGCACCTGGTAGGACAAATCAGACATTTGCTCTTATATGCAGGTTCACTGCTTTAATGCTTTATTTGCTTGCTGGACTGAGAGGGCCTGATGCCATCCAATATGTGTTAGAACCTTATTTATAGGACTGGCCAGACAAGAATTTCCTTTTGCGAAAAATTGAAATTTTTTACATTTGGTAACGCAACAGAGACCTTTCAATTTTTTTAAAAAATAAAAATAAAAAACACCAGACACCAATCAGTTGTTCTCTTCTCAGTCTCTCCTTTTGGCACTGCTCCACTTTGTACAAATAAATATTTATGGGACCAGAAAGAAGACTGACTTTGGTAGACTAGTGATTAGGGCACTTGCCAGTTCTTTTCCCCACCTCAGAAATTCCATGTTGCACCTGAAACCTTCAGACACACTTCATCAAATTAAATTTCCACAAAACATTTTAGTTTTGACAAATACTATTTTCCAAGGCAGCTATATTTACTAATTGTATATATTCCTCACTGCTCACTTACATATTTGTATCCCTAGAGTGCATAGAGGTCTTGACTGTGATCAGGAGCTCCTTCAGCTAGGCACTGTGAAAACACGTAATTGGGACAAGCACTGCACTGCCTAAGATTTGTCTAATAAATGGGGAAAAATTAAAGTATTAACCCTGTTTTTCAGACAGAACCGAGGTAGAGATTAAATGGTTTACTTTTTGTCATACATGAACTCCATGTCACAGCTGGGATTAGAACTCTGCATATTAGTTCAGTGCCTTAAACACAAAATCATCCTTTCTCTGCAAGTAATAACTTTTTCAGTTATTTTCAGCTTTTAAATATCGCTTCCACCATTATTGAAAAATTATGACCCTGAGATGAAATCACCAAAGTGATAATGGGACTAGGCTAGGGAAGTGCGTGAGATTGTGCCAGCTGATATGAAATGTATACTAGATACAATTTTGGTTAGAAAATACCATATGCAAGAGAACAAAAATGTCAATGCAATTTCAGGTCTATTATAAACAAGCCTTTTAAAATGGCCTTAAGCTTTTTGTATTATGCATCCATGATTAAGGTAAATAGCAAGAAATGTGCTGACTTGGAAAAAAAAAAATTGAACTTTTTCTAGTTTATTCTATAGTATGTATCCATATTAGCACTTAAATACTGCATTTGCGCTGTTATCCATGAAATGTACTAACCCAGGGGTCTCCAAACTATGGCCCAGGGGCCAGATCCAGCCCAAAGCTTCGATTTGTCTGGCCCTCCAGCTGAGCAGGCACACCCGGAAAAGCCGCTACTGCTTCCCCCCACCCCCACAAGCTGCTGCTAGCAGCACCCATATGCGGAGGGGTGAGTGCTCCCGCGGCAGCGGCCAGAGGAGTAAGGGGAGCGGGGGGCGCAGCAGCAGCCGGAGGAGCAAAGGGGTGGGGGGGACACAGCAGCGGCCGGAGGAGCAAAGGGGGGGATTTTGCATATATTGAATTTTTTCACAGTTGCTTCGGCCTGCAAAGCCCCTGCGAAAATCTAATACGGCCTTCGTCTCAAAGTTGGGAGACTCCTGTACTAACCTATAGATAGAGCTGGCCTGGACTCTTCTCCCCCAGACGTTTCAGTCAGAAGAGGGTTTGTTTTGAAAAATTCCTTATTTTGGTTTTTTCTTCAAAATAAATTGTGTCCCACTTCGACTTTGTAAATGAAATTCCACTTTGGCATTTGAAAGAACTTTATTTTCAAATGTAATAAAACTTGAATAAAAATGTAAAAGTCTCATTGAGATGAAACATTTTAACTGACCCATTTTGAAATATTTTGATACTTATTTCATGAAAGCTTTTCAGATTTTTTGACTCAGTTCAGCACAGGAAGGTGTTTGTTTTTTTTGTTTGTTTTTTTTAAGTCGGTCTCATGATACAGGAAAACAGTTTCCCACCTAGCTGTCTACATACAGACATTGAATTAGGCCACATCAGTGTATGCAGCCTGTGGTTAGTTTCAAACCACTGATACATACCAAAGTCAACTCATTTAGCAAATTGTTATTTCTGAAATATGGAACATTTGAATGAGGGATTATATTCAAGAGATGCAGTGGAACGTGCAGTCCAGAAAAGAATGGGGAGGTGTTTGATACAACTACAGTAAATCAAAGCCAGTTCTTTGGTGTTTTTGGAATTTATTAATATTTCAGTGTTCACTTATTAATATTTCAGTGTTCACTTTTAACTGTAGTGAATTAATATTTTTTTACTTTACACTAACTGTTACTTGATGACCTCCAAGATCTTTTATCAATATTATTTAAGCCTTTCCACTGTCCTGTGAGAAGTGAGCATTATCCCCAGGTGAGAGCTGAGGAAGCAAAGGAATAATGAGGTTAGAGGTCTTGAACAGGGTCACTAGTGTAGCCATGTCCCAAATTAGAGAGTTTAGAGATGCAGCTGCACCAATTCAACTGCACGGCTGTAAGCTCTTTAATGTAGCTGCTCTAAGCCGATGGGAGAGAGCTCTCTGGATGGGTTAAATACTCTAGAAGAAGTTCTTCCCCCGACAGCACTGTCCAACAAAGCTTATGTTGGTGTAACTTTATATTACTCAGGGTATGTCTTCACTAGCCACCGGATTGGCGAGCGGTGATCAATCTATCAGGGATTGATTTTATCGTGTCTACTGTAGATGCAATAAATCAATCCACGAGCGTGCTCCCTGTCGAGTCCGGAACTCCACCTCTGCAAGAGGCGGAAGCAGAATCAACAGGGGAGCGGCAGTGGTTGATTCGCTGCCATGGGAACGGCAAGGTAAGTTGCCCTAAGATACGCCAACTTCAGCCACATGAGCATATCTTAGGTTGACCCCTCTCCCCCAGTGTAGCTCAGGCCCCAGGGAGGTGGTTTATTCACACTCCTGAGCAATGTAAGTTATGCAGACGTAAGTAGTAGATATAGCCTTAGTCAGGAGCAAAAACAGAACAGATTTGTTCACTGTGGTCCATTTCTGTTACACCAAAATAAATCTCAAATGGCTTTATTACCTGTTCTGAATAGGGTGATGAGCTGTCCTGATTTTGGGGCCTTTTTCTTAAATAGGCTCCTATTTCCCCTGGCCCCCCATCCCGACTTTTCACATTTGCTGTCTGGTCACCCTAGCTATGAAGTTCTTCTGGATTTATAGAGAATGAGAACTAGATTCAGGACTTCCCGCTTTAGCCACTAAATTGGTCACAGTGCAAACTAAGAATTTGTATGTAAACAAAATTAAACCTCCTGATTTCTCATAACTGTTTTTCATTTTATGCAAAACACTATGTTCCATTCCACCTACAAGCTGTGTATCATTACAGGGCTCTGAGTAATGTCTAAAATGTTGAAATATATAACTAAATGTCTGATTTCACTACTGCAATTATAACTGTCGGATCATTTGGGTGATAGCATTAATAGTAATATTTGTTTGGAGAAATTCACCCCTGTGTTTTTAACACAATTGCATAATCAAAGAAAATGTTCTATTCTTTGCTTTTAAAATTATAAGGAAGGAACATTCATTTTCTCTTACTAGGAGGGTTTAGTACAGTTAATGCAGCCTCCGGATTCTCCGAATAGTTGTCAGTGTTGGTGCACAGTTCAGCTCCCCTCAGTCTGGCAAATCACTAGCCCTGCAGAGGGCCACCCAGGCAGAAATGGAATAACAATAGATGTTCAGCCCAACTGTAAATGGACTTCTACTTTTGTGAGCACAAATAACTGCCAATAGAATTTTGCTCTGGCAATTACTGGAACCTCTACTGTAGGTTCCTGGTTCTTTTAAGTACCGTATTTGTAGGGGGTGCCCCAAAGTATTTATGGGTGTGATTTTTCAGAAGTGCTCTGCATCAATCGAGCAACTGCAAAAGAAGTTAATGGCAAAACTCTTAATTTCAATGGGATCAGTTAGATGAACACCTGGCATATTTGCAAATCCAGCTTTGATGACTAAGTGGCTTAAATGGTGTGTATAAATATAGGGCAGAAAAATTGGAGGCCTTTTCCTGATAATTCAGTCCTAACTGATTTGGGTGACTGTCAAGAGAAGTCTGTCAAAACCCATGTTAGTACCTGGGGCCCTTGCTAATGCCTAAACCACTAGACTAAGTGCTAAACAGTAGTCTGCTACTACTACAATTGTGCCATTGCCACCTATTTATTGATCCACCTTAAATGATGCAATCTTTGGGACGGGGACCATCTTTTCATTCTATATCTGTATACCACCTAAAACAATGGGGCTGTTATCTCTGAGTGGGGCCTCTTGGTCTGACCAGAACAGAAATAGAACATACAATATAATACCAATAATATCAGATGAGAATGGGAAAGAATTCCAATGTTCTTGGTTTCCAGTTCTGAGATCAGACATCTTAACTGTCTGAGGCCTTGGGGCTCTCTACAGTGTGAAAATTTCCTACAAATGATCTGCCATTAATTCAGCAGTTCACCAGAGTTAGCAATGGTGGAAGCGAGAGAGGAGACACTGATGATTGCTAACATCATTTTAATCATTGGGTCACTTTAATTCAGTTGAAATTGTATCCTGTCTACCATAAGTAACACACTGGGATTTCCCATTTTTCCGGTAAAGGCTGAGAATGTGTTTGAGCATTAGGTGGCAGTGCAAGCATGCAGTAACCATCTAGAACAGGTGCTAAATGAAGAAAGAGACTAAAAATGTTGAAGGTGCTATATATCTGAAGGCCAAGTTGATGCTATGTTCCTAAATTAATCAGGAGCTGCATGAGTGGTGGTAAAAAACAGATAAACACAAAACCAACTCACAACATACTATGCATACACAGATTTTGATCTATTTGACTTGCTTGTGTTAAAGGAATCACAGTACGTAACCAGACACCTTCACTGACAAGTGAGATGAACCAGAAAGGAAGCCTGCAGAGACAGTAATGTTATCTCTGATTTAATCTCTTCAGCTTTTCAATATTTACTGAAATGTGTTGCCGCAGAGCACAGTGCACAGTTTAGCTCCTGGCTACCGTTGTTTTTTGACTTTTCAAGATGTTTAAGATTAATTAAAAGTTGTATTTTATATAACAATACATATCACTTTGTGACAGACAACTCTGACTGGATTTTAATAAAAGCTCTCCCTGTTCATGAGCAGAGCTGGGCAAATTAATTGCAAGTAATTATTGTGGTGTACTAGGACATTAAAAAAATCAAATAATTCACAATGTTTTTATTTGTAAGCCAGCTGTTGAGATTTGTCTAACATTCTGCAAATAACATGATGCACTTTTCTTCATTGTATTTGCAAATTTATTCACTTTCCATGATTCCAGCTCTTCTCTTGTGACTTCCAGATTATTGAAGGGGGAGGAGAAAAGGTGGAGTGAGGAGAAGTGAAGAGGACAAATGGCACTATTGTTGCATGTTTCTAAATCTGTGCTATTTTCACTGTTAAGGAGAAGTAGTCATGCACTTTGTTCGAAGATGAAGAAATGAAGATGAAGAAAAACAAACATTGTTACCTGTGCTGAAAATGCCACCTTAAATGACTAGAAATGCAACAATTTTACAACTGCACTTTATTTTTCACTATTAATCCTGTCCATTTTATTCTCTGCATTTCACTCTGCGTGAATGAAGTATTGTTTCCCTTGTATTAACTCAAAACTGTTTGTTTGAGTTCAAATCCTCTGCCAGAAAGTATTTAATTGAAAATTTTACAAGTGATGGAACAAAACATTCCTATTCAAATGAATGTAAGAATCCTTTTAACCAACTCTAAATTTCAGGCTTTTACAATTTGAGAAGATCCTGCCTCAAGTTTGTTTCTTCCCTGGTAAGAATTTGTGGTATTTACCTGGCTGATTCTGAAGACTTGGGTTGATTAAACAATTGATGCTTTAAAGGTAAAGAGATTTTTGTCATGTAAAAGGTGTGACTTATCCCTCGGGCAGCTCATCCATATTGCTATTCTTCTAAAAGCTGCTGCTTTTCTAATTTGATTTAACCAAAATGTATCCAGTACCACAATGATAGTGTTCCCGCCCAATCCTATTGATATCAACTTAGCTGCATCAGTTAAGCAAACAAAATAACATTAGCTAAGCAGCATAACAAGTTGTTTAATAGGAATTTTCAAATCACTCATTACAAATATGGACCTACAATTAATTTCAAAACTGACTGGTGATTGTCAGTGCCTTAGTTTTGAGTTCCCAACTTGACACCTGAAAGAGGCCTGTTCTTCAGAAAGTGTAGAGCACATGCATTTTAATATGTTTGAGCGGGGCACTTAAAATATTAAGTCTGAAGAATTCAGACCATGTATTTATTGAGACTATATTTTGTGAATGTTATAAAATACAGATCAATGATACTGGAACACAATCCCACATTTCTTACATTAATGCCTGTTCATTGAGGAACAATGACAGTGTTAATAGGATGGTAATAAATATGTAGGTGTTGCTTGTTTCAGAGTATCTATTAAAAACAATTTGTATATGTGTGAGTTTGTCTGGACAGTACTGTTTTTTGTCTAATTATATTTGGATTGTGCATCACAGAGCTCCTGAAGACTGTGAGCACGCTAATCATTTAGGACAGGGGTCTCCAAACTACAGCCTGGGGGTTGGATTCGCCCCACGGCTTCAATTTGTCCAGCTCTCCAGCTGAGCTGGCATTTGGAGAAGCTGCCGCTGCCCCCCCATGAGCTGCTGCCGATGGCCCCATGTGCAAAGGGGTGAGTGCCCCTGCGACAGTGGCCAGAGGAGCAAATGGGGGATTTTGCATATATTTGCATATATTGATTTTTTTTCACAGTCGCTTCGGCCCGCGAAGCTTGGAGACCCTGATGTAGGAGATATTCCTTGCACCAAAGAGTTTATAGTCTAAATACTAATGTTTACCTTTTATATAGCATCTTTTGGATTAAAAAAAAAATTGGTGCAACTAAGGCCAGGTTCATGCTGGAAAAGGTCTGCTGATTTAGCTATAATAGCATAGCTACACCAGTAAATGCTCCCAGTGTAGACACAGCTTCTACAGACAAAAAGGGGCTTTTCTGAGCATAACTTTTGCCATTTTCCTGAATTAAATAAGCTATGCTGCCTAAAGTGTTTTTTAAGGTGGTATAACTGGATCTACACTAGAGCTTTTTTCTGATAGAGAGATGTCATAAAAAATCCCACCTCACCAGCCATTACCATACTGGCAAAAATTTCTATTGTAGACCTGGCATCAGGCTCCTAAGTCACTTAGCGGCTTTTGAAAATGTTGCCCTTCATCTGTAAATTTCAAGGAGTTTCACAAGGGAGGTAAGTATTGTCCCTTTTACAGATGGGTAAATTGAGGCACATAGGGATGAAGCTATTTGCCTAAAGTCACCCAGCAGGCCTGTGGAAGAGCTGGCAATTGAACCCAGTTCAGTTACACAACTTTGGGAGGAGCCAAAGTATTATCTCCATTTTATGGATGCAGAACTAAGATACAGAGAGAGTATGAGGGTAAAAGTCACAAAGGGACTTGGGCATTGCAACTCTGAGCTTTATAGCACCTTATGGCAGCGCAAGGGTAAAAACCCTGAGAATGCCCTGCCCCTGCAGGCTAAACCCTGCCTTCTGGCAGAAGGGCTGGGGGCGGGGGCAGCCTGCAAGGGGCCCAGCTGAGAACCCTAATGAGGGCTAGCTCGGAGCACCAAAGGGGGCTGAGTGGGCACAGCTGGGGCAGTAAGCAGTGAGGGCTAGAAAAGCCCTGGGCTCTAGTCAGTGGGAGGCTAGCCAGGAGGGGAACTGGAGACTGTTGCCCTGTTCCCTCACAGGGGCAGGGAGCCTTAGGGGGCCTGGAGACCCTGCAATGGGACTGAGGGTAACTTGGGGATGTGGGGAGCACTTTGCCTTCACCAGAAGCACCAAATGGACACTGTAAATAAAGACACTGGGAAACACCAAAAAAAGAGGGTGTGGAAGCCTTTGTTTCGGGACTGCAGAACACGGCACAGGGAGCAGCCTGTGTGGACCCTGTTACACACCTAGAAAAGCACAGGAACATAACTGGGCTTTGTGGATCATGGTGAGGTGCCTAGAATCCCTATTCAGTGAATGTGGGGAGAGAGGTACCTAGCTTTGCTTAGCAATCCACAAATCCTGCTCCTCGGAATCTGGTAACTTAGGCACTTCCTGCAGGGCTGCATTAAGAGCTCCATCCAAGCAGGGATTGGTGGTAGTGCTGCCAGCCTTATAACTTGTAGCCAGTAGTTAGAGCACTCGATAGGGCTACAGGTGATGAAGGTTTAATTCCCCCATCCGGGAAAAGAAAGGATTTGAGCAGAGGTCTCCTATTTCTTTAAATGGAGCTTCAATGATGGACCTTTGGGGTATTCTGATGCGGGGTTTCCTTCAGCCTCTCCCACTGAAGCTGTTGCACTCTGGATAAATAATGATAGTCCAATCGTCACCATGCTCCAACCAGTAAGTTCTTCCTCCTCCTAGATAGATGATAACCACTGGACTACAGAGTCTTTCTGCTGATCTCTTCTACTGACTAGTTAAGTGGATACCTGGATAAATAGCACAGAGGTTGCCCAATAGATAGGCCCCTCATATGCCAAGGCACTAAATACGCTTTTATTTCCCTGGGTTGTGAATCACTCAGGCTTAGGTACAGCGGCCCGGTGCGAGCCCCGAGGCAAAAAAGTAGGTACCTGAAAGTCACGTCCTTGTGACTCATTCCCCAAAGCTCTGTTCAGTCCACAAGGAGGAACCGCCCACAAATGAGCAAGAACAGGAAGCTCCACACAGCACTGAAAGACTGAAACTTGTAATATTTTGTTCCAGGACACAGCAAACTGTAACTTCCATACTTGGCCTTGGATTTTATTTTCTCACTATGTTTGTTATTTCTTTGTCTGTGGGGGTGGGTGAGACGTGCAATCTAGTAAAACACTGAAAATTGATTTGTATTAAAACTTCATCTGTACTCAGGCAGTAAATTATCAGCACAGGATTCAGTGTAGGACATAAATGGAATATTTTAGTGTAAGTGGAGTAGCATCCAGTATTCCTTTTTGAATTAGAGTTTATTTCCCCAATTTCCCCCTCACCCCCACAAACTTAAATCTTTTCAATAAAGTGCTCTAGCTGCTTGACAGCAAAACCTTTCAAGGTTTGCTCATCAGCTGTGCACTGACACTGATTCTTTTATCAGATCTTGATAACTGGATTACATAGAAGAGTTAACATTTAAGAGAAACTGGAGAGAATGCTAGTTAATAGGGTGTGTAAAGCTAAATGTAAAGCTAAGTCTCACACTCTTGAGTCTAGTGAAGTTTCACTGGAGTATCTGAAAGTACAAGCTGGCCCGCATTTTTTTTTAAAAAATTTGCACATAATCTAAAGATGTGTTAAACTATTGAAATTAGTGATGCAGTCTTCACCTCCTGTGTTTAGATAGTCAACAGGAAAAACACTTGCTTAAGAACCATATGTGATCTGTCCTGTTACTGAAGTTAGTTCCAGATGCACATGCTTGTTGTGTAGGCATCTGCTGTGTTGCTGTTAGTTCACAAAGAAGCAGAAAGACTTGTGGATCAGTGAACCTCACCCAGTTGTTTAATTCAGTTTGCATATGTTAGTGTTCATATGTGCAGATGCTTATGTCAATTTCCCAATCTTTTGAGGTCTCATTCTCATTTTTGGAGGTTGGCAAAGGGCCTCACAAATGTTCTTCCTTCTGAGGTCCCATGGCCTCCCACCTACTGACCCAGATCCCCTGATCCTGGAGACATCCCTGAGGTCTCTACAGTCTCTCAGCTATGCCTGTGGTTTGTTTGTGCTTCAGACTTTTTATGGCTAATATATAAGCCCTTTAGTATAGGTAGATATTAATGAAATGATCCCTAATCAGCGAGGGGACTTGCATGGTATAATAATACTGGTGTAATGTTAGTGTTGTGTATGGCAGAATCACAAAACACTGAGCTTAATTGTCTTAAGAAAATGCTTAACTTTTATTAAACAAAGACAATTTTAAGGAGTAACAGAAATCAAAACTAGCAGTCAAATTCGTTCTCAGAAATTGCCCTTCAGCAGAACAGTTATCCAAGCTCTCAAGTTTCTCTTTTGCCCAGGTTTATCTTCAATACATTTCTTAAATACAGGAGCAGATTAGACCATTATTTCCAGCAGGGTATCACCTTGTTGCCTTTCCTAGGCTCTTTTTGTCAATAAGAACACAAGAGCTTCACTGGATGCTGTATTTGATGTGTGAAGCACACACATTGCTTCCTAACTACATGATCATAAGTACCTAAACAGAGAGCAGAAACAAAATTCCAAATGTTCAAGTAGGGTCACAAAAGGCACATATACTTTAATGAGTAGACAGGCAGGCACAAATTTACTGGGGCTAGTTTGACCCCACCGCTGGCTGTTGAGTTTTGTGGGTGCAAATACATTTTTTCAGGTATTCATTTTTAAAAAAATTGTCCTGGAATATATATTTTTAGAAGATTTGGTCCTGGCTACAGCCCTTCTTGCAATAGTTGAGGTCAGTTGGATCGCTGTTGCTAACAATCTCTAGCTTTTTATATCTGGATTGGAAATAGGTTGTTCCCAGTGGAAGCACCTTTGAATATTGTTTTCGCCGCTTGTCCAGCATCAGGAATTTTTAGAGCTTTATAATGGCTGCAAGGCCCAGAATCTATTCTTTCAAACTTCTGCTCAGGAAGTGGGGAAATCTATGAACAGGGCCGGCTCTAATGTTTTTGCTGCCCCAAGCACCAAAAAAGGAGAGGTGGGGGTGGGGCAGCTGGAATGTGCCACCCAAGATTGGATGGAATGCCGCCCCTTAAAATGTGCTGCCCCAAGCACATGCTTCCTTGGCTGGTGCCTTGAGCTGGCCCTGATTATAAATATTGTTGAATTTATGGGATGAATCTATTCTGCTATTGCTCAATGTATTGGCATACACCATAATTTTTTAAAAAATATCTCTGCTATTGAGTGTCTCAGTATTTTGTGTTCCTCATGTGCTGCTTGATTTTTAGACAGGCTGAGCACCGCAACTCCTGTTACTCAACATCTTGGAAAATCAGGCCCTGGGAGGCTCAAACAGAGCCTCTAGTAATGAAGACACTCAGTATTATTGGTTACTTGAAAATGTGATTCAGAATTTTCTTTTTAAATATATTCAGGGACAAATGATGTAATGTTTATAAACTAAATGAGAAAGTATAATTCAAATTATATTCCATTCAAATTTTTAGCTCAAAGAGGCAAAAATTTTACTAAATGAAGATGTCAGATACTTTTGGTGTTATAAACTTTAGGCCATTCCCATTAAAAAGGAAGGCATGTGTGAATGGAAGGTAAAAAGAAAACCTTTATTTCTAATCTATTATACACTTTTAGTGAAGGGAACTGGGAAATATGCTGTAAGGCCACCCTATACTATGAGACTATGAAAGCTTGTCAGTTGTCATCCGATGGAACTTTAATAGCATCTTCTAGACATGATGGTTTGAAATACTTTATTTTGGAGCAATATTTTTGCCAACATGTCTGAATTTCATAACTACTTTTTTCTTCCTATTTTTTTTATAGAAATAGGGGGAAGAGATGCTCTCTGAGGTGCCAGGACCCACAGCCCAGGGGGAGGGGGTGCAAAGGTGTTATGAAATTTTGAGACTTCTAACATAGATAAGAGCAGCCCCCAGTGTGTTCTAATTTGCAGCAGGCTTCTAATGGCTGCTTATGGGCTGCTCTACAGTTTGGAGCAATCCAGACTCCACAGTGGTGTGTGCTATATAGACTCCTGCAGTTCCTGGGCTAACCCGGACATGCAGCCTTGCAGCAGGACTCAGAGAAGTGGTGCAGGGGTTCTTGTGACACACTTAAAATTGTGGCACCCCACATGCTGAAGGGGTGTCTGGGGAACACAACCCCTCTCTTAGTCTCCAAGTGGCGAACATGGCAATAGGTTAGCCTGTAGGAGGTTCTTTCATTTCATAGACTCCATATAAAATATGTTAGGTCAAATCCTGTACAATGATGACACTCCCATTAAGTTCAGTGGGAATCTCACCTGAATAACAGCTACTGGTTTTAGCCCTGAATTTATAAACCATACATAGACTCTAGAATAGTTTTCCAAGTTAAGTGACACAGAAGCCCTACTGCTGGAGTTAAGGCTAGACAAAACCATGGAGACTGTTCTATAGGGAACACACCTGTACAGGCAGACAGCAAGATCAATGAGATGATCTAATAGTCCTTTTCCATCTCCAAGTTCAAAGAGTCATTTGTTATTTTAGTCATCTACACCTATATATAATTTATTTTACCTTACAGGGATTCCTTGAAATGTGTGCAATGTTGTCCATTAAAGTTTTCAATTGAAAAATTAAGTACTGTATCCATTCCCAGGCAATTTCACCCAATCACAGGATTACTAATTACATATAAAAATTACACTATTGTCCTATATATTTTGAAAACATGACTCACTGGCCAGGTTTTTGTGGCAGCACTTTGCACTGAAGCACAAGGGGGAGCGAAGTTCCAGAGTAGCTTTGGGATCTTTTACTACTTGAGATGGTCTAGTTTTGTCATAGGAATGAGAAGTTTGGGCTCTAGGTACGTGTTAATATCTCCAGCACTCTAGATCATTAAAGCAGTGCTGGCCACATCCATCATCCTGGCTGGAAGATGGTGTTACGTGTAGTCTTGGGGGTGGCAGGCATTCAAATTGAAGGACGAAGAAGGGGATTGTGGTAGGTCCCAGAATGAAGACAAAAGAAGATTTCCCCCATGGCATCCTAACTTGACTGGCATTTGATTTGGATCAGGTCTATCTGTAGGGCTGGCTTTATGAAAGGAAAGGCTCCAACATGCCAGAGATGCTGTGTCATGAGTTGCCTCTTCTGGTTTCACGGCTGTAAGGGGAAATCATGTGGTGTCTTTCCACCCCTTTTGTCCCGCTGCCAGGAGGCTGGAGTTTGCCCTGAGTGGCCTCCCCTTTGTCTCTGTGACTGCAGGGAGAAATTACTACCTTAGTCTACCAGCTGCAAGTGTGTGCAATGCCCTGTGCAGTTACTTGTGTTGTGTGTGTGTGTAAGACTGACCCTGTGTTATCTCTAGGGTGGTCAGACAGCAAATGTCAAAAATCAGGACAGGGGGTATGGGATAATAGGAGCCTATATAAGAAAAAGATTCAAAAATCAGGACTGTCCCTATAAAATCGGGACATCTGGTCACCCTAGTTATCTCCCTCAGGACTTCTGCTTCCTGTTACCATCAAATATACTGGGTTGGACCTGCTTTTCTTCTTCTATTTTATCATCCAGATGCAGAGCAGTGGCAATTAAATATAGCTAATAGGTGATACTGTATCCACCATAATTTAATGAGTACAAGGCTTGGGAATCTCTGCCACTGATAGCTTCAACTCATCTGCAGTAAATAACAAATAATTTCTTGTGTGGTATCAGCTTCTGCTCCTGAACTCCAGAATGTGAAACATCACCCAATTCAGAGAGAACATTAAGGGAAACGAGGGAGTACTTAGGGAAACTAAGTGTTAAACAGAACTATCCGTCTGAGGTGGAGTACTTGAGAGCTGGGTATTTGGTATCTCAATCATGCCTGGTTTATGGCTAGCAATCCTTGAATTTGTGTGACAGCAGCCCAACGCCTTTCAGAAGATTACATCATAAATAACCCTACTGTGAAGTGGTCAGAGAATCCAGATGAGAGAAAGCAAAGGATATGTAGAAACAAATGCAGAGTGGTGTAGTCTGATTTAAAAAAAAAAAAATTAAGAGACGAGGGGATGCTGGAAATGGGTCATGGAGTTTTACTCAAACAGGCACATTCCTGTGATCTTACTCCCACAATCTCTCCAGGTCAGACTTTTTCTCTCTGGGTTGAAAAAAGGAGGAAAAAAAAAAAAAAAAGAATGAAAAGAAAAAAAAAAAGAACCCACACAGAAATCAATCCATCAAATGTCATTACAGATTTATTAAGCCTGATGTAGAAAGACTTTTAACAGTAACATCTTCAGAAAGCATAAAAAGAGCACTTCTGTTCAGTCTTGTGCTTTGAAAATCTAAATATATTTTTATCATATAAATAATTCTTTTCATGTTTTAAGTGCATCTGTTTTTTTTCCCCCTTTTCAAATTTCCATTTTACAATTGGCCAAAACTGAAGTCTGCATTGACTGAAATGAAGCCATTTGCAAAGCTAATGATGTTGTGAAGCATGTCTATGGTGAACCATATCAGCTAGATTTCAGAAAGGTAGTTCAATGAGTGCAGCATTAAAATGAGGGACAGCCTCCAGCAAAATCATAATTGAACACACCCAAGTCCTTAATGTCTGTAGTTCGATTTCCTGATGCAAATTACGATAACGTTTCAGATGTGAACAGTTGCTTTCCCGTAACTGCAGTGAGAAAGAGACATTTTCTGCCACAAAGAAAAAAATTACCATGTTTAAAAATGTAAATAATATATGTATAGAAACCTTTTTTATGGAAATGAGGCATTCAGAATTATCTGAATAGTTTGGGAATTTTTTTCTTTTAAACACAACAGATAAAGATGCATCATCTATTATTTGGGACTTTAATTACAGTTCTAAAACTGGAGTGATTTTATTTGCAGTGATAAAATATAGAGCAAAATATCATTGGTGAGAAATTTCAATGCTGCAAAATCATACACAGCAATACATCTTAAGTGTACCAATACACAGCGATTCTTTTGTAAATCAAACAAGGCCTTAGATAAACAGGTTTGACCTGATTTAAATTTAATGAGATACATAGACCTTGATTGTTAATAATTGGTTTTGGGGACACCAAAACAATAAAAGCAGTAATCTCCTCTAGTATAAATTATATGAATTTATTTAGCAATCAACCAAAGAAAAAAATACCATTAACATTTTCAATTTGTTATTTAGTTTAAGTTAGTGATAATAGACAAATAATGTGAAGCAAAATTGCCACCTTTGACAACCTTGGATTTGAGAAAGACAGAGAAATATTGGGAAGATGCATATCTGTGATGAATCTTTTTGACCACTAGGTGGTACAATCCGCCTAGGAGAAAGGATTTCTTTTTATTTTATTCATTTTTTGTCTTTGTAAGGACCATTCATAATCATCAAAACCAAGTGAAACATGGTTTTGATTAAAACAGCCTGTTGGCTCAATAATCTTAGTAATTTTAAAAACATCCTTAATGTGGAAGAAGAACACTGGAATGTCAGAAATGGCCTTGGGGCCCATAATAACAGCAACAAAATAAATAAGGAGGAGAATTGAGAGGTCATGAAAACAAAATTAAGCTAATGTTTCAAATTTTGACAATTATGAATTGTTCCTCTAAGAAATTTTTTTTAAAGCAAAAAATTCAGGCACTATTAGATACAATACAAAGAGAATAATTGTACATGTATGGGATTAGGCATGCCTTAAAAGCAAAATTTGGACTTAGATTTCCCTCCCCCCCCATAGCCAGTAACTGGGCAGGTGTCATGCAAACACAGACTTGCTTCTCATAGTTCCTCTGTAAACTCAACTCTGACTCCTTTATAAACCATAAAAAGATGACCACCAAGGAAAACAGACAAAAAAAATTACAAGCATATTTTTGATTAAAAAAATTATCCCCCATAATGGACCAGTTTTGTAGGAAACAGAAACAAGCAAATATAACAAAATCTGTGTTCATAACATGGCAATATAGTTAATATATACAAGTATGTACAGTATAAAAATGCATCAAAGGCTTAACTTTCCATCCAACCAAGCTGCAGTGCACAATGAAAAGCAGCTTGATGTGCCCCCCTCCCGCTTCCCCCTGCCCTAAGTATACAGGCAATATATTCTGTACAGCATGCACTTGTTACAAAATGAGTGCATAAGCACCGAAACATTCTACAGATAAAGTCACTGTGATTTCTCTTTGAAAGGAGTCCTGTTTGCTTTGTTAATATAAAAAAGTGTTGACTTTTCTTTTTGCGATTTGTAGTATATACATTATTTTTTGTCTGACCGAAGAGAAGTGAACTTTTGATAATGCATTTTAACCTTTAAAACAAAATTCTAGAACTAACGCCTATGGTCAAGAAAGTAACCTGAAGATGCTGCCAATAGCAAACGTACTAAATACCAGGAGCGTTTGTTCAGAGCAAGAACTAGCTGACTGTCAAATTTACTGGTGTGGCCAACTGTGCTCCATTATTTTAAATAGGGATGGATATTTATGATTCATGCTGACATAGTCAAGACATTAGGAAAAAAACAAAGGCTGGGATGAATAAGTGATGGCTCTGCACTAGACAAAAAGGTATATTGTACCAGAGACATATGACAGTGAAGTACCCTGAGCCAAATAAAAACTGTTTCGCTCGTCAGCTTTTGCAACCTGTATTGCACATTCCAGCAGTTGCTGCATTATAAAGCCAAAATACTGCATTGTATACCCTGAAGATTCCTGCTGTTTTTGCTCAGTGCAAATAGTGCACAGCTGTTACTTCTGCCACCGAACAGTTGCATGCTTTTTACATATATGCACGTTGTACATATACGCATATATATCTAGATATCCGTCTACATCTACATAACTATCTATATCTATCTGCTTATATCTACACAGATGCAGAGAGATATGTAATTCCTGAATGTTACATGGACCATTTAGTACATGAAAACATTACCATACAAATCTTTCACATTTGAGACATAATTGCACGGCTGTTTAAGTTCTGTAAATACAACTCTTCACTTGGGGCTGATACCGAACTGTGGATTTGTATTTCAAGATAAATCAGTCACCACTTTGCAATACATTTGTATTTTTGCATGATTTTTTTGTTTATTTTTAAAAGCAAAGAATTGGTCATTTTCCTGGTATCTCCTCTGGAATGTTTAAAGAAAGATACTATCTATACTAAAAAAAAGAGGTGGGGGGGGGAGAAGGCCTGCACAGGTAGATAATCTAACTCAAGTAGAAGCAATGTGTGACCTGCTAGAATTAGATTTTCATCTGTTTTATCCAACAGGGTATTTTACAAAGGCTTGAAGACGTTTCACCAGCTGAGAATGAAGATGAGCTGTAAGTTGGAGTTTATTATTCTTGGTAAGTCCGATGGAACAGCTACTTCACTTTTTAAAATACTTTCAGAAGAAAATACTATACAGACACTTGGTACAAAAAGCAGCTTTACCTTAGGCTTTTGTCTATAGTTAAAAGTTTTTCCAGCTTAAGTTAAAACAACAACAACAACAAAAAAAAAACCTCTAGTGCAGATGCAGTTATACGAGAATAAAAGTACTTATATCAAGATAGTTTATTCCAGGTAAGCGAAGCAAAATAAGCTGTACTCATATAGCTATTTTTACCCTACGGCTTTTGCTGGTATAACTATGTCATGAAAAAAGTCATATTAATAAATGACATAGCTATGCCAATAAAACTTTTAAAGTGCAAACCTAGCCTTAGATGCCATCTCACATGGGGTGGGGACTGCATTTGCTGAAGGTGTTTAAACACCATTTAGTATGTTAAGAAAACAAATTTAGAAACAGTGGTGCTGCATTCTGATCTTATGCCCTTGTAAATTTAGAGCAACTGTATTGACTTCAAAGAGGTTACTATGGATTTGTACTAATGTAAATGGGTTCATAATGTAAATGGGTTCTAATGTAAATGGGTCCCCATAATTTTAAAAGTTGATTGAAATATGGCTTGGTCTTGTCTACCATGGCTGGCTGAAATTTGTTGAAACCAAATCAGACTGAGTGATTCTAAACAATATTTGAAACTAAGTTCTCAGCCCAATGGATATAAGGCCTCTCTCTGGGACTTTATAATTGTTGCACATTAATTCACACAAAGGTTTTGATTGTGCTTATTTTGATTTATCCTATTTAAAAGAACAAAAACCAACCGAACAAAACAACCTAAAGCCTTCTTTTCCCACTGAAGAGGATTAGAGTAAGGACAAAATCCTAAATTGTGTGTGCATGAATGAGATGAAATATTACAGGAAATAAAAAATATCCGGAAGAGTTTATTTATGGAGTTATTTCTTTAGAGGCCTGATCCAGTGCCCATCAAAATCAATGGAAAGACTGCTATGGATTCCAAGTGATGTTGGGTCAGGCCCTTAGTTTGATGGAATGTAAACTGAAATCTACTGTAAAGTGCATGTTTTTTTTTATTGTTTAGATACTTCATTCATCACAAAATCCAGCAATTTTACTCTCTCTTTTTTTTGCAAAACAAACAAGGACTCGGGACAATATTTGCCTGAGTTTACACATTTCATTTTCTGTCTAAAATATTTGAGACATTATTGAAGAACTTTGTGCACTAAGGAAAATAAACGAGCATGTTAGTATCTTGCTATACTTTTTCAACAGAAAATAATTAGCATTTGTTTTAAAAATAAATGATTGCAAATTATGGGAATAATTCTGACAGGTAAAGGTACTTATCAGGGAAGCTATGCCCACTGAGACAGAATCTCACTGCATTTGCTATGGCTTTCTTCAAAACCCACAGAGAAACTAATCTACAGGTCCTCTGCAATAAGAAACACAAAGAACTGAGGTCAGTGGGTCAGGGTTACATATTTACGTGAGTGCATAGCATCACACAGTCTCAAGGAGCAGAAATAATATGTGAGGTTATATGTAGGGCCATTGCAAATATAGGAGCACATGCTAGTAGTACTTTTTCAACATATAAATTTACTTGTTTAGGAGGCGGTTATGTTAATTTCCCTGCAAGGTGACTGATGGCCTTTAAACCCTATTGTAATTGTGTTGTATTGATTTGGAATCTGTGATTAATATTGTCTTTATTGAGGGAGTTTTAAATATAAATTGCATCATTCATCTGTTTGTGAAGGCAAAAGACAAATGCGACCGAGATCTATTTATACTGGGCACAACTGCATCCTTTGCAGTGAACTTTGCAGTAGGAGGCAGGGTGGCATGCTAGGGGTAAGGAGACAGGGATCTTTCTTCACCACAACCTTCCTCTATGCAGCTGGGTAGGGTTGTGTCTTGAGCTAGTTAGGAAAATTTGAGAAAAATGGTTTTCCCCAGCTTCATTTTCTCACCAAGTGTCACTGCAACATGGCATTTCAGACCCTGCTCCTACGCCACCTTGTGCACTAAAACATTGACCACTCAGGCGGTGCTCAGCACCTGGCAGAATTGAGGCCTCGGTAACTAACAACAACTGGTGATCCCGGCATAAGCCAAATCCCCTCTGAGCTGTGCCCAACTCTCACGTAAGCACTGCCACAGGCCCCAGGCCTCGCAGGGCCTTTTCTTCAGCCTCACAAGGCTTTCCAGCCCTCACGCTGCTTTCTTCCAAAGCCCCACTCACCACTCTCCTAAGCCTTATTTCTTAATGCAAATTAGGAAATGAGCCTTTGGTATAAATGGCCTGGTTTATATGCTAATAAAGATGGCACTTCATTTTTAACAAACTACAATAATAAATAATTGGGGGGGAAAAAAGAGAACACTAGAAAATAATCCTTGCCTTATAAATGTATGAGAGTTGACACAATAACTTGTATAAACTCCTTGGGACTTCACCCTTTACTGTGTTAATATATAATTATTGATTTTTAAAATGACTTCTTATATCCTCCCTGATCATTAAAGGAGCCAGTGAGGTCAGTCTTGTAACTACTTTTACAAGTAGGTAATAAAAATCCTTATGAAATTACATTGACAAGTAATTACTGGATATGGTAGTCGAGTTTTAAAGTTTGTTTTTTTTAATTGTAATCGAACTAATGATAGCCACTTTTAAAAGCTTGATACCCTCCTCTCCACTCCCACACAACCCCCTCTTGCCTGGACAAGTAGAGCCTTATTTACAAGATTGGTGAGCACTTTCAATTCTCACATTTTAGCATTATGCTCTAAGCAGTCGCAAATTCCGCACACCTCTTTAAAAGTCATTTTAAAAAAGGTGAAATGGCTTCTTTTGACATGTACAGTAGCAGAAAGGGGGCTTTGGTTTCTAAATAGATCTTGCAAAGCTGGACAGAAGGGTAACAATTCTTCATGCTTTATTGCAGTGCAAGAGCATAAGCAGCGTGGGTATGTGGTATACCAATATGCCACTTGTTAATAAGCAGAGACATGAATCATAAATATTCGGCTGTTTGATCACCAGGTTTTTAATTAATGTTTTGATGATCTCCAATAAGAATAAAAGTCAGAATGATAGAAAATCATTGCATCTTTTCTCTGTCGCAGCTACTCAATATCTGTGTTACCTGATTTATATGACAGATAAACTATCAACTCATCCTGCTTCAGACACAGAAAGAGAGAGAGAGAGATGAATATTTTCCTTTTTATATATCTTCTTGTAAAAAAAAAAGTCACTTAATTCAAAAGTGTATCTAAAATGTTCCCAAAGGATAGTGATGCAGGTGAAATAATCAAGGTTTAGAATGATGTAATAAAGGTGTGTGACCAGATTCTAAATGAAGTAGCTCTTCCAGTGCTTGACTACGCAGTACCTAGTTTTCTTGAAGAAATCAAGTTCTGTTCTCTAGGCTGGTGACGATCCTTAACTTGTGCTCTTTGGGCCAGAACTACTTCTGGTGTAAATTGGCATAGTTCAGTTAAAGTTAAGGGAGCTATGCAGATTTACACTAGCTGAGAATCTGGTCCAAGAGCCTTGCAACATCATCAAGCTCTTGTAAACTTGCAGCGAGGGACAATGGTGCTAATCTTGCAAACACAGTGCCCTCTCCCTAGCCCCCGCAGGCATTTTTTAAACCTTTTTCACACATGCAGCAACCTGTTATTTACCAAATAAATAAATGAAATAAATAAACCAGGGAGAGAGTACACCCGGTAAAAAAGAGAGCCCAGACCTTCCACTAGAGAAAGCAGGAACTTTTCATCTCTATTTGCACTCACTAGTTCCAACATGATGGTGTGTCAGCATAATTCACATTAGAGTGCATGTTCTATTACCCAATTGCTACAAATGCCTCATTTTACATGTTTCTCTGCTGAAGGAGAAGGTTTGCTTGAGAGAAGGAGGGTAGTCCAGGCATGACAGATTGTAGAGACAACTTTTCTCTTGAAGAAATGAACCTGTATCTTCATGGTTAATCTTACTAACAGGGTGTCAAAATCTGGTCTGTGAATAAAGAGGCAACCAAAGAGCCCTACGGCCCAAAATACTGAGGCTTGATTCCCCAAGTATCACCTCATCATCCGCTGACTTGGATGAAATGGAGGGAGCTAGTTCCTCAGCACTTTACAGAATCTGGCCTGCTGTGCTGTTAAAAAAATAAATAAATAAAAGGCAGCAAAAATGTTGCACTTATAGAGTCTGCTTCCATTGAAATCAATGGCAAAATGTCCATCGGCTTCAGTGTAGAGTAGCATTAGGACTGTCAGAAGTCAACAGGAGTTTTGCCAATTGAAGGCAGTGGGAACAGGATCAGGCCCCGGCCCCTAGTATTTGCTAATGTATTTTATGTCACAAAATAGATTGACTGATTTATTAAGAAAGAGAAAAAATCTTGGTGCTGAAATATCCCTGTTTCCCCAAAGTGGAATTTGATAGCACTGCAAGGAACGCCCCACCTTTCCCACATGACGTAACTTCATTTAATAACCCTGAGCTGGACGGTGCAATTTAACAGCTTCAGAGGAACCCAATGCTAATGCATTGATTTCACTTTAATAGAATTTTGTTGTCAATGGACAGGGCTTGGCTCAGTGCATGCTTCAGTCTTAACCCAGCTGAAGTCTCTGTTCCTTTCCAGTTGAGCTCCGTTCATTTCCAGTTGAATAGGTTAAGCAAAGACAGACCTCACTGTTCTCAATTCACTTTATGATCCTCCCATCATAAAAAATAATATCAGCACCTTGCTTTTCATGTCAGGACTACATTTGAGCTGCTATTCCCTATGCCCATGAGTAAATCCTGTAAAAGCCGCCCCGTTGTACTGTCGCTATTTTTCCTTGTGGATGATTGATTGATGGATGAGTGCTGACACTTCAATGAAGCTATTTCGACTGCCATCTCAATCCGATGATGTGAGGGGTATATTTTCTGTCCATGCCTCATTACTTCAGAATGACATTCCTGGAACTTCATTTACTTTTTCCCTCCTTCCCTCAAGCGCCATATTTTTTCCCATCTAGGTTATGCATGCCATAAAAAAAGCAATTTGCTATTATATGTGGCATAAGGGCAACACGTTTCCTAGGAGGTAAATAACAAGGTCCCCCACTGCAATGTTGAGTTAGGGATCATGTCAAAATTTCTCAAACAATTCCAACATAGGCCATCCCACATTGGAAATAAGGAGTATAATAAATATATTTAGATTCACTTTGCCATGGCTGAATTTTTATTTTATCCTTGATTTTTCTAAATAAAATAATTAAATAGCAAAGCCCCAAACCCTCTTGAGTTTAAAAAAGATCCACATCTCAGTGTTGTGCCTAGCATACTTTAAATCTTTCATCTGTAACTGAGTAGCAGTTTACATCTTGATCCAGACTTATTTGTCCTTTGAGGATAAGGAAATTCATTCTTTAAATGTAATGATGAATTTATCTGTTATAGGTTGCTTTAGTTGTACAGCAAATGCTCAGCTAGAGTAAACAGAGCTACGCCTGATGAGCTTGATTTTCCATACAGTGCACTAGGTAATGTGAGGTTTATAATGTTAAAACATCCTGGAAGCTTTTCTGAGTTGACTTAGAACCTGATTTTAATCTGTGTAATACAGTATTCCCGTTAATAATAATGTATAATTAAGACATCCGTTAAAAATCCATAACGTTAATTTAATGGAGAAAATCTAATACAGTTCTATTGGAATTTTTACGTTAAATTAACTTTAACGGGCTTTTAATGGATGTCTTAATTAGATCTCATTATTATCATGAATATTCCACAAATTAAAATTGGGACCTCTAAGTTTTAATGAAAAAAGTTACAAGAACAAATTTTAAATTGAAGTCTTCCCCTCTTACCCTACTGAGTTTCAGCTGATTTTAAAAGTAAGCTGTGCTTTGTGTAGTAATAGACAAGCTCAATATACAGTATGAAGGCCAGATTCTGATCTCATTTGCAATAGCATAAATTCAAAGTAACCCCATTGACAGTAATGGAGATGAATTTGGTTCTTATTATCTATATATAAATATAGATAATAATATATATATATATATAATAATGCTCAATGATCTAACAATAGTGCTTTTGTTTAAAAATCACTCCATTGCATGCATCTTGTCATATGCAGTAATGGAGATTTAAAAAAAATACATATCTGAGGAATAAAACAAACTGAAAATAATCCATTTTAAACAAATCTTTGGCAGCAACTTGGTTAAGGATAATTATTTGAACAACTTGCACAGAAGATTAACATTGTTCAGAGTTTTTTTGGCTCAGAATCTGTTCTAACTTAATAATTCTTCTACTTACTGTGATGTATTGATCCCTAGTGCAATGACTGGATTGAGCAACCCAGGTGCAACAGTAATAGCTGCACTGAATAGAAACATTTCCTTTAGACAAACTATCCCAAAGGGGTTATAAATAGGAAATGGACATTACCATGAAAAGCAAAGCTTCCAGTGTGACGGCATCTTGTGTAGCACACTTGGACATTAAACTATGAAGAAGTATACTTTTTTTTCCCTGTCAAGTGTTACAAATTGATGAAATAAGTACATCAGTGTTCTCAGTCATTATCTTACTTCAGTAGCACTTTGTTTTAGTGACAGCGAAAAGGGACAGTGGAGACTAGACAGCCCCAGTGCAGTTTATCAATGAAAATCTAATATCGTCCATAAGCAGGGGAGTGGAAATCAATACTTCATTACCAAATTGTTAGTGAGGATGAAGAAGAATAGCTGGAGTGTTTTTGGCAGTCTTCTCGGTCTGGGTTGTCGGGAGTTCAATGTCAGGAGTGGAGTGATGTGTGAAGACGGGCTCAGAGCAGGAAGCCTGGGCTGGAGAGCTGGAACTAAGGCATTTGTCCTGTAATCAGAGTAATAATAATATATATGTATATATTATTATACTTAAAATCATGAATCTAGGTTTTATCAAATATATATTTTTCTCAATAATTTTTCAGCTTCAGTTTCTGTGACATCCCAGAACAATTCAGAGGCTCTCAGAAGACAGAGATTGACACGCTTCCCCCCAAATAAATAAATAAATAAATAAAATCCATTTGTGTCCTGGGATAAGTGTCTGTAGCTCCAAATGAAGTCGAGTTGTTGCAGCTGCTTAGGCGTATCTGAATCTGGCCCACCACGTCCTTCACCCTGCTTGTCCCAAACATATACTAGGCTTGCCGTTCTCTAGTAATGAGCATTACTTGTTCAGTATAATGAATCTCGTGTTACTCTGATCAAAGGGGTGTCGTAAGATCCAGGCTGAATGGATATTTTGGTATCCACATTGCTTCTAAACTTGGAGATCACCATCATGTTATTTTTGGTCATTCCTGGAAATAATGTTCCTTCCCACAACCCAGCTCTCTGCTACTAAAACTGTGGCTCTTCCATGAAGAATAAATTCTGCCATCCCACAGCTACTGGCTTATTTGTGATGTGCCTTCTAGATAGGGATAGAGTGCTACTTTTACCTCATTTTAAGTTGTGGGTTTAAAAGTTTAATTCAAATTTGAGTGCTTTTTGGCTTATGTCCTGGGAGCAAAAGACTGAGAAAAACAGCAGACAAAAAACCACAACAGTGGAAAAATAAGGTGAAAAATGGAGCAGAGACTTAAACAGAGTGAAATCCAATACAGAAAGAGGGTGAAAAAAGGATCAGCAAGGGACAGAGAGAGAAACGTGTTTATGAAAAAAATACAGACTATTCAAGGCCCATATACTCTGCAGCAAGCAGGATGAAATTATGTGGAATTCTCCCTTAATCTGGATCAGCAGACTGCAAAATCAGTTGAAGTTTCATTAAAAATAAGGTGAGATATTTTTCAATAAATTCAATATGAAAATGAAAAGTACCAACAGCAGAGTAGATTCCATGTTATTAATTTTGATATTCAGTTGGTTTTACAACCTCCTCATATTTTCAGAGGGATGCACAGTTTTGCATTGACCATGCACAACTGCAATGGAGAAGTTGGTAGGAAAGAAGCTGGAGACTGCAGCAGTGGGGAGAGCACCCAAGCTTTTGGCACCCAAGAATGCGCAACAGGCAGTCAGGTGGTGGGTAAATACAGTAGCTGGAGAGTTCCATTAAAATGATAAATGCCATGATTAATGTTGACATTTTAAAATGTCTTTAGATTTCAGGGTCAACACTCCATTGAGATGAATGGATAATTCATGCCTTCCTAGGCTCATGTTTCAGGGGGCTTTCTAACTGAAGGACAACACTGCCTCACTTTACACCAGCTTCACATTTTTGGGGTTATCTTCACAGACAAGAGGGCTGGAAACATAATTATTTAAAAATGAAAGCTTAGGGTATGACTACACTATACGTCATATCCTAAGCTACAGCACCACAGCTGTGCCACTACAGTGACACAGCTGTGGTGCTGTAGCTATGCTGCTGTAGCGTCGACACTTTCTGCAGCAATGGAAGGGGTTTTTCCATTGCTGCAGTAAATCCACCCCCTCCAGGCAATAGCTACGTTGACAGAAGAATTCTTTTGCCAACCTAGTAGTTTTTATAGTGGGCTTAGTTTGGCTTAACTGCATCTTTCAAGGATATGGAGTACTTGTGGTCTCTAAGGTGCCACAAGTACTCTTTGTTCTTTTTGTGGATACAGAGTAACATGGCTACCACTCTGAAACCTGTCTCAAGGGTGTGAAATTTTCATACTCCAGAGCAGCATCGCTTGTTTTAGGTATAGACCAGGCCTTAGATTCTGCAGTAGGGAAGAAATGGATTCTGTGGCAAATTTTACAGTTGCAGAATCACTGAACACAAAGGATCCTGAGTGGGTACACTGCACATAGACCACACCAACTTGTGCATGAAGCTTTTGGAGGGAGTTTTCTAAACCTAACCCAGAATTAAACTCACCTGTGGCACTTTACTTAAGCCTTTGGTTAGGGCTGTGTTCAGATTCATAGTGGACCTGAAATGCAGGATGCTTACATAACCCATACAAGCTGAGGAGGCAGTCTTCGGATTGGCCCCATATTGGCCAGTGTGGAGAGCATGCTTCTAGAGAATATTGCTTTCCAAACAGGCTGGGACAGGACTTTGGGAGTTTTGTCTGAATCCCCATGCAGTGCAGATGTGAAAAATAAAGATAATTGTTTATGTATTTCAATTTCAAGTCTCAGAAACACAGTGTCATCAGAGAGCTTGACAGTAGACTGGAGCATAATAGGTTGGTTTTCAAATGGCATCTGTTAGGAAAGCTATGTTGCTGCCTGGACATTTATTTTAGTGTGGCTCAACTTTCAATGTCAAGAAAGGTAAAGTGTACAACTTTAATTATGATCTAAAAATTCCTTTGGTGCTATTCATTATGCTGGTCTTGTGCAGCATATGTGAAGCATTAGATGCAAAGACACTGAGACTTTGCTTTTATTTAACATTAATTTTCAAGCCGTCAAAAGATGTAAAAAGTTATATCTATTTTAATGCAGATGTGTCAGAACTCGAAATTCCTCCCAGTAAGCACCTTCCCACTCATACAGCAAATACCCTCCCTATCATCATTTGAATCCCACCATAAAACTTCTGCTAAGCCTTTTGAAGAGCAGTTCTTTGGTGTTTTTGCAATTTGAGGCTGGACAGTTTAACTATTTGAACAGCTAAGGGATGTGTGTATGTGTATGGAATCCGAACTACTCAGCTGTGCATCATAGGCCCTACACTTCCCTCAATTCCATGCACTAGGCACTGTACTTTATCTGCCTTTTCTCACACCCCAATCAAAAGTTATACTAATTGCAATGCAGATTACATCCAGCTGGTATGATAGAATGTGTTGCCTATGCTTTTCATATCAAACACTTTCCATAGGGATTTATATCACAAATGGTTTGCCAGGACCTACGGAAGAACTATGGCCCTCCAGCCCCAATAGGATGATGCCAGACTCATATGTTTATTATTTTTCCTTAAAAGTTTCAGGCCTTCATTAAAATAGTTTTATTAATGCTTTATCAGTTGGATAATAAATAATAATAATAATTAATATAATAATTAATGAATAATGATAATGCTTAGCATTTGTAGGACCTGATCTGCCCATTCAAGTCCATGGAAGACATTGACTTCCATGAGTTTTGGATCAAACCCATATTGTGCTAAAACAGTTGGATATAAGATGCTAATTTGCAGCACTACAGAAAGACACAGGCAATTGCAATGAGGTCACCAAATGTCATTTCTAGATGTCATTCTTTACCTATTTTTGTTACGCTTTTATAGCAGCAGAAAAGCTGTTCCTTAAAGAATAAATGTTCATATGTACAATAGCAACTAGTAAGAAAGAAGAGATCTGGGTAAATTTTGTTTGATGTAAGACTCTTTTGACAACTAATGATAATATTACAGACTCTAAATACTGTATGGTTATCCATAATTATAACTGAAGGTATGTCAATCTAAATAATATGCTACCTTAAATTATTTATGCTGATTATACAAAGCATTTCCTCTTTCTAAGTTTTGTCTGCATATCCATAGTAAAGCCTAAAAGCAGGAGTAGCCGTATGGGAGGGCATTTAGCAGCACACTACAGTTTCATAGAACATATTTTAGTTTACAAAACAGAAATTCTTGTATGATCAGTAAAGATAGTTAGGGTTTAAAAATAATTATTATTAATGCAATATTTTGTAATAATATTTTACATTCATTTAAGGTATGTTCCAACTCCCACTGAAGTCAATGCAGAGAGTCTCAATGATTTCATTGAGATCAGTTCCATACTGCACTTCCTCTTAAGTTTCCTATAGTGCTTCTGAACTACGTTACATGCATGATGGAAGTGGCAGTCAACTACTCCATAACACCCCGAGGAAAGTATGAGGAGAGGTTAGATTCTGGTAAAAGATATCAGGGCAACTCACCACTGATCTTTAATCTCCATGCAGAGCAGGCAGGGCCTTGGATATTAAATCTTTGTGACCACGCACACACACACACATACACGCAGAGAATGGGAGATGCGCTTGGCATCATTTATTTAAAAAATTGTTTGCTGCCCATGATATAATTATCAGAATGAGTAGGGTGACCAAATGTTCTTAAAGGAACAGTCCCATTTTTGGGAACTTTTTCTTATATAGGCGCCTATAATCTCTCCCCCATCCCCGTTTTTTCACAGTTGCTATCTGGTCACCCTGAGAATGAGTGACAAGACAAAGGAGGAGAAATTTGTTCTACAGCCCAGAAGATACTGGAATGTTTCAGTCTGTATGCAAAGGACACTATGGACAACAAACACATTGGGGATCTTGAGTTCTTGTTTATTGGGATTAAGGAAGCTACATTTGGAAAACACTTGAAGGACATTGAAGTTGCATCCATTTGAGAAAAATCTTTTTAGAAAATACAGCATTAAGAGGCTGAAGGACGGTCAAAAGTCCAGAGGATTTCAATATCAAGATCATCACAATTATAGATCATGGTCCGATCCAGTTTGGAAATCACCATCTCTCTGTTAAAGTCAATGGAGTTATGAAGATTTACACCAACTAAGGGTTTGGCCCATTAATTGCAAACATAAATAATCTCCTTGAAGTGTATTAGATTGATTTTTTTTCTCTTCCATCTTCGGAGTCTCTCTTGTTCTGATTCTGTGGAAGCTTTGCTATAGATTTCCCCACTTTGACCCTGATTCAACAAAGCTCTTAGGCATATGTGTAAATATTTTATTGAACGAGGATGTTTGTGACCAGACGCTACAAGCTTTGGCCACTGTTGGTAGACAGCATACTGGGCTAGATGGACCTTTGGTCTGACCCAGTACGGCCTTTCTTATGTTCTAAGCTTGCAGAAGCCATTAAGTTCTTTGTCAGCTTCTGGTCAGGAAGAGGTTGGAGCATTGGGCTGAGAGTCAGGAAGCCTACTAAGGCTGTTGTGAATGGTTGTGGGCATCCCCTCTCTGTGCCTCTCTTTCTCTTCCCACTCTTTATCTGACATGTCTGTTTAGACTGCAAGTAGGGGCTGTCTTACTATGTGTATATGCAATGCCTTGTACAATGCCTGGGTGAAATCAAAAGTCAGTGGAAGTTTTGCCATTCACTTCAGAGGGGTCAGGATTTCACTCCTGATCTCATCTGGGGCCTTTACGTGTCACTAGACTATAAATGCTAGATAGCAAATAAACTACAAACAAAACTACAGCTGAGATCTAACAAGCACAGACAAAGAAATACCCTGAGATTTGACTAGTCCCCCCTAATCACTTGTACACAGGAAAGAAACACACGGGTATGTGGAAGGATCACAAACTTGAAAAGAAAAAGGCAACATAACTTAATTGTTGTTGTTTCCATTAATAAGGCATAGTCGTCAGTTTTGTGGTATATTTGAGAACAAATGTTATTGACAGCATGTTCCTGGAGACAAAAAATGTGTCTTTTTGGCTAGTTGCTGCATTTTCTAAAAAATGTAATTGTTCATTAAACCATCTGCCTTCTCCGGAAGATACATTGTTGCCCACATTTTCAATGCAGTTGCCAGCAACTAAGTTGAATTCTGGTTTCTTTTCAACTAGCAACTGTCAATACAGGGCACAGGCAAATTGTGACCTTTTCTGGGTTTCTTAGCTTAGACCTCATACTCCAGTCTAAGTGTTGGTATTAGTCTAATGGGTTATACAGTAAAAATAAAAGGGCTGCACCTAAAGGTTCATGAGACATTGGGTGCCTTGCTACATTTTGAAGTACCTTAAGCAGCTCAGGACAGGAGTATGCTTTAAAGGTGAATTACAAAGCCAAACTAGAAGGGAAATGTGTGAGTGAAGGAGAGAGAATACAGATGGTTTAGGCACTGGGACTTGAGAGGTCTAAGTTCAAGTTCCTTCTCTGCCACAGACTTCTTGTGTGACCATGGGCAAGTCACTTAGGCCTAGATCCTTAAAAAGGTGTTTATGTCCATTAATTTCCCGTTGTCTTTCATTTCCTCATCGGTAAAATGGGAATAATAATACTTCCCTGTGTCACAGGATTGTGGTGAGGATAAATACATAAAGGATTGTGAGGCACTCAGCTATGACAGTGATAGGGCCATAGACAGATAGAAAAGTGAAATTTGAGGTAAATGTAGATTTCTTTGCTGATCTTCCCCTCTGACCAGGATGTGTTGGGGCAGTGGGAAGGCACGGTGATATGTTTTAACAAAGGGTATGTCTACACTGCATGGCGCCAAGTCTCAGAGCCTGTGTGCATTGACTTGGCTCACGGGGCTCAGGCTGTGGGTTTAAAAATACCAGTGTAGCTGCTCGGCCTTGAGCTGGAGCTGAGGATCTGAGATCCTCCCTCCTCACCAGGTTTCAGAGCCGGGACTCCAGCCCAAGCAGGAATGTTTCTACCACTATTCTTTGTCCCACAGCCTGAGCTCCAAAAGCCCCAGGCAACTGAGCCAGAATCTGAGACTCAGTGCATTGTAGACATACCCTCAAATTATTAAAAAATATTCTCCCTCTTTCCTGTCACCCACACATTGCTGTGAAAGGCTCTTCGTATTTCCAGGTTTGCTCACAGCAACTCAGAATGGACCAGCACACGGATATTTTTCTGAAAAAGCAGACATTGTCAGAGCTGGGAAAAGACTTTTGCTGTTTGTATCATAAAAATTTAGCATAAATATTTTAAAAAAGTTTTGTGAAATTTTATAAGTTGCACAACATTTTACGTAAGCTCAAATTCTAGCTAATTTTCTTCTGATGAATTTAACTTTTTCTGCAATGAAATGGCTATCACAATAAAATATGATAATAGACTGAGCCAATTATACCACCACTGAAAATCAGCAGAAATTTTGTGTATGAAAGAATTTGCTTAAGTTCAGAGAAAATGAATTTGCCATGAAGTTTGTGAATTTCAGTCAGTTTCAATAGTTTGTTTCACTATCTTTCTCAAAATGTTTCATTGGAACAGAATGAGAAGGTGTTTTCAAAACAAAAAAAATTATGGGAAATACTTTCAAAACTATATTGTTGACAAATGGCTATTTTAAGGTTTGGGTTTTTGCTTTTTTGCAAATCCAGCCAAAAGCTGAAATTTGCAAGTTTCATGTTTGGATAGAACTGAGTGAAAAGCTTCATTTCATAGTCTCTTCATACTGACTCCTATAGCTGGCATTTCCAGCCTATTCAAACTACTCCATCAGGAAGTCTGCAGTGATTATTGACACAACGCATGTGCCAACTTATCACCGCTCTTGATCCTTCAAACGTTTATGTGAGTGCTCAACTTCACCCAGGAAAATGGTCCAGCTGAACTCAAATGTTTGCAGGATCAGAGCCTTGGGTTGGGAGTCACCCAGGTATCTAATTGCCTAAATACTTGTGTGAATCCCACGCTGAAATAAATTGGCATCTGGAAGACTTCTTACATCACTCACTTGCCTCTTCAGATTACATTCTGCAGGATGAACCAGTCAGCAGTGCAGAGGGATGACTACATTCATTAGTGCAGAATATACTACTTTTCTCTCTCTTTTGGAGAAAGCCTGTATATAGAAACCTCCTCGCCATAAAAAAATAGTCAGTGTGCTGGCTGGCTCTTGAGCAAATACAAGTTAAATCACCGACACTGTGTGCCAGAGCCACACATACTTTTCCACTGCTGATTTATCTGCAAAAAATACCACATGCCAGTTGCTTGAATTAGGATCGTGGGGAGAAGGGAATCATTAGAGAATACGAGAAAGCCCAAAGCATAAAGAAAACTTCTCCTTTTGACTCCTCCTCACATGCCTGCTTTATTTCCTTTTCATGCGTTGACAGTGCTGACGAGACAATAGATGGTACAACCCCAAGCAATTGCTTTTTGAATAATATCTTTAGGGACTGAAAACCTGACCATACTTTTTGGCTTCCGGGAAAGCCTAGTGACCCAGTATTACAATATATTTGGTGATACTGGTGGGCATCAAGGCTGGTCAGTGTTGGACATTACATTCCGGTATGTTTCCTTTGCTAACAAAGTGCCTTGAAAAGCCAGGTAAATTAGACTTGGAGAAAGGGACACTGCATCTTTGAGTAATGAGGCTGGGAAACAGGGAACACATTTTCCACTAGCTCATGTCTCACTGTATGGCATTCCGATTTCATGACACTTCATAATAAATCATTGCTTATCACTCACATGGGAACATAACATGGCTCAAGTTAAGATTCGTTAGTGATTGTAAAGAAGAAACATGAATTGCTCTGTATCAGGGCTTTTTTGATCATCTTTCTGTCCACAGCAGGCATTTTTTTATATCGTTATATTTACTGTAACCGTTTAAAGCATAAATAAAAAGAAAGAAAAGAGCAGAAAATATGAATAATGAAAATAAATTTATTTGTCTTATTTATGTGTTTACGTAAACATTTGGAAATTACTTTGCACAGCAGTTTGTATCCAGTGTCATAGACTGCTACACCAACAGAAGTTTTGGAAGCTGGAAAGGGTAGGTTTTTTTTAAAAAAAGCGCTAAATGCCGATATATTCATCTTCTGGGGCCTGGGAAGAAGGGTCTAGCAGGCATACAAACCAGTCTCTTGACTGGAGTTTGCATCATGGTGTCAGTGATAATGAAATGCAATGTTAAAGACAAAGAGGCTAATTCTTCCTTGCACTCCGGCCCCTTTACGCTGCTCTGGCAACATACAGGGGGCAGAAATCGTCCTGCTGGTGTAGACCTGCTGGAGTGGCTTTATTATTTTTGGCTCCTCTCCTGGGTTAGGAGGCTTGCTGGGGGCAGGCCAGGAGTTGGGGGTGGGGGGAGGAGAGGAGGTGAACCAGGAGGAAGGGGGCGGGGAAAATGGCTGGAATGCTCTGTGCTAAGCCCATTCTCTGCTTCCCATGGCCCATTGGGAGCAAGGAGAAGCAGACCAGAATTTAAAGTAAGTAAGATACTGAAGGTACAACAGTGGCTTAAAAGTACCTTTGCTTTATCCCCTCAGATTCTGCAAGCTCAGGGATGGAAAAACAGAGAATAGATATCCTCAATTCTGGAATGTGATGCCCTCCTTAGTTCTCCAGAGATGGATTTTCATTAACCTTCCAGGCACAGTGCAATGCATATCTTTTTTCTCAGGAATTCAGGGAGGCAGAATTTCATGGGTGAAGGGGCTATAGACGGAAAGGTGATATAGGTAGGATCTTATAGGTAGAGTGCTTATATGTTAGTGAGAGAATCTATTAACTGGAAAATGTGTAACTGAAAACTTGATAGAATATTACAGAGCTGGTTGGAAAATGGGAAACAATTTTCACAAAAATGTAAGCAAAACATTTAGAGAGACGGGCGGGGGGTGAGGTAATATCTTTTATTGTACCAATTTGTGCTTGTGAAAGAGACAAACTTTCAAACTGCATAGAGTTCTTCTTCAGGTCTCTCTAATATTCTGGGGCCAACTCAGTTACAACAACACAACAAACACAAAACATTTGTGTCTCTTTTTCATTCAAAATTTTCAATACTTAATTTTTTTAAAAAATGATGTAGATTTTGGGATGAGCCTAGAACTTTAGGAAAGCACCAGCATAGTCAAATGAAGTAAATATTTACCACAACTATTTCTCTAGGTTATTTCCCTTTAAGTAAGTCACTATTCACTCTGTACAATTGGTCAGTTAAGCCACATAGTATTTGTATTACTCCCTGATTGGATGACTCCTAAAACCACAAAGAGCTTTCAATATGGTTGCCAGATATATAGGTGAGGATGATCATGTGAATAAATGCTTGCATGAATTCTTTCCACGAACATTCCCATGAAGAAAAATTTGTTTACTATCTTTCTTTAATTCTAATTCTTTAATTTTAGTTAAGTACATCTACGCAAATACTTTTGGCACCATTTTCCCAGACCTAATATTGATCCAATCTCAAACTAGACTGCAATTCTGTAAACAGTTACATTTTGCTTTTATGAGTAGTTCTAAATGAAATCAAAGGGACCATTCCCAGGAGTAAAGGTTAGCATTAGAGCTGGGAAGGGAATGGATTTTCCAGTTTGTGGAAAATTCCACAATTTCTGGTTGTTTTTTTCCCAATTCTGAAATGGAAGACAACAAAAATATTTCCCATGGAACAAAATTTAAAAGAAAAACACATTGTTTCTGATCTATTGAAACATTTGTTTTGATAAAATCAAAACATTTCAGTCTGATTTTTGACCTTCAACTTTTTATTTTAAAACAATGCAGTTTTTTTCAAAAAGCCAATCTGAAACAACAAAATCAAAATGTTCTGTCCTGAAAATGTCAAAATAATGTTGATATTATTAAAATGTTGTAGTTCATTTTAAAATGAAATTTCATCAAAACTGAGAACATTTTTGAAATGTTTCAATTTGATGAAAACAGCACTTTTTTGTTAAAAAATAATTTCAACAAAAATATTCCAACCAGCTTTAATAAGCATGTTCATAAGCATGAGCAGGATCAGGACCTTAATGTGATATTAAAAATATAATATAGCATGGGATCTGATCCTCTCTTACTCACACAAGTAATCCCAGTGACCTGTGGGAATAGTTGCATGAATAAGGATTACATATGCGAGAAAGGGGTTGCAAATTCAGGCTCCTGATTCTTTAAATCTCTCTACCTGACATTCAGTAGGACTGACATATGGGGATAACACTGAAGCAGTCTTTGATTTCTGGTGCTCTTTCTTGGACTCAGATTAGCTCCCTGTGCTTATGTTCTAGTTCTTCTGGGACTTTACCCCTAGACTGGGAAAGTCTTTCATTTTCGTATATAGCAGATTTTACGGAAGGACAGTTAAAAATATGAAATACATGCTACGTTTCTAAAAAGAAAAAGCTATTTTGCTCTCTAGTCTATATATTACTTGAGCACTTGTTGCCACAAACTGGTGGTTACTTGCAACAGAAAGATTTGATGTGCTAAGAGATATGCAGTTTTTCCAATGCGTGGTGACATAAGGTCTAATCTGATCTCACTTACACTGGTGTAAATGCCAGTGTAGTCAACAGAGATACTCTTGATTTACTCTAGTTTAACTCAGAAGCAGACCCAAACAAATTCCCTGTAATTTTTGTAAGGGGTACTGTCTCTATCACCGCTTTTAATTTTTTCCCCATGGAACTGAAGATGCCATTATAAAAGCATCATATATTACCCCACTATCTCAAGTTTTATCTTCAAGAAGATGAGGAATTACAGTAATTTTTATTTTCCTGCAAAAAATGGTTTAAGAACAATCATGTGTATAGCCCAGGACCAGGCAAAATATTGTCAAAATGTTAATGCCATCATAGACCATGGCTGGTTTAAAAACAGATATTGAAACAGGGGAATAAATATTTGACAATGCTGTTAAGGCAACTTCGCTAACGATTTTTGAACAACCTCCAACTGAGGTCTAAATGTCTGCAATATCCATAAACAACTCTATACTGTCCAATTAGGGAGACAAAGACATAGAGTCCTGTCAGGAAGATTTGCATGGCTAAGTGTCTGAGATCAGAGAGACGATGAGGGATCGTTCGGAGTGATGGGGGATGCACAGAACGGATGACTATCATTACGATATTACAGAGACTTACACCTTCCCAATTACTGGCAGGATTCATTAATTACTGCTGCATTTTGCTAATAGAATTCTCTCTCTTTGCCTTATCGCTGCCTTCCCTCTGTCTACGTAAACCCACAACTCAGCAGTCGATCACCTATGAAAAATTACCCTGTGTAGCTTCTCGTGGCCTATTTAAAATGAAAAAGCAATTGACTAAGAAATAAAAAACAAAAAAATAAGGGTTGTAATGCAGATGTGTAGGAGCTACAGAAGCAGCATCATATGGGTTTAGAACTCTTTTTTTTGTTCTGTTTGAACTGCTGGAGAAAAGTATCTGTGGCAGCTGCAGAGAGAATGCTTCATAGTGGGTTTAAAAGCATAATGAAAGCATTTTGCACAGACGCACGCACACACACACAAACTGTAGGCAGATTGCAAAGTGACAATTACTTAAGGCCTGCTAAGCTGAAGTTTCACAACTAAGATTGGTGAATATTACAGGGACTTGATGCCATTGCAATCGACTCAGTCCCATTAAAGATAATGGTGTGAGCATTTCCATGCTGTCACCATGTTACTATCAACAGCATTATCAGTATCAACTGCTTTTACAATTATGCACAATGGCTCTTCCCGCACAAAGATGTAGCAACCACCAAACTCGTTTTCTTTTTAAATACACTGAACAGAGCATAGATTTCAATCCTTCATCTGTTCACAGATGAAACAACATTTCCAAATCATCACTGATAGCATTTTTTCCCTTCCATTCTAAGGAAGGCCAACTGTTCTCAGTGATTTCTATTACATTTCCTGCCTATTATTTCATGTAATGGCATTCCTTAAATTTTAAATTAGCTTTGAAGAATAAAAATAATTGAATTCCTGCTGTTTTGTGTACATAGAGGGTGACAGGAGCTAATGTGATAATTTAAACTGTAAATGAGTCTTCACTTTGTGTTCATTAATTACAGCTAATTACTGAATTACAAACCTTCTTGGTTAGGCACTGTTATGTATTCATGTAGCATGTTGGATCTCCAGCTGGTAGAAAACTGTTTTATAGACTTACAAGCTGACACACCAAGCTACCACTGAAACAATTCAGCTTGAAAAATAAAGGAGGTGTATGTGTGGGGGGGGAGGGTGGGGGGGTGGGAAGGTGCGTAATTCTTACTGTTCTTTTGAATTAAATGAATGATGAGAAACAGTGTTTCAAACGTGAACCTTAGAGAGAGAGGATCCAGTACACATAATTATAACCATATATGTTATGGTGGGTAGGAAGAGACCCACATAATGAACATGCGTGGAGTAAAGGGCCTGATTCTTCTGTTCTTTTTTACTATAGTGTCACTTCATTGACTTAAACTGAGTTACTTCTGATTTACACCAATGTAAATGCGATGAGAATCAAGTCCTTTAAATATGGGCCAAATCTCCTAGCACAAATTCTTCAGCAAGGTTGGCTGCACTATAAAAACCGAAGAGCCAGCGATGCGTTACCAGACGTTCAAGAGCTATATTATGGTCCATATGTAATGATATGTTACATAGCCATTGTACTGGCTCATATGTGTTAGATATCATAAACTTATTGGGGTGACTTACTCAAGATGGTTTGGATTTGATGGTATTGTCCAAAGAAATGTTTGCTGATGCTCCGTATTGAAGCCAAACGTACTACCCAAGCTACTGTACCATGCAAAGCAGGGGAGCATGTGAGATTGTGGGCAATAGAACACTGGGAATATCACAGTGACAGAAACTGCCATATGAGTGTCACAAGCTACAGTATGTGGTGTCTAGATACAGTAGACTCTCGATTATCCAGGATTGGGTTAACCAGGCTGTGGATTAACCAGGTTGTCAAAAAAAATACATAACTCGCAGGGCTGGCTCTGGCTTTGTTGTCGCCCCAAGCACAAACCCCTCCCCGCACAACCCATCAGGACGCAGGGCAGCCAGTGAACCAATACCCCCTCGCCCCAGTGCAGAGTGGCTGGTGAACCAACCCGCCCCCCCTCATATGTCCTATGGATGGTGATTATCTGGGATTTTATTAACCAGGATTAATTTTTTCCCTATCATCCTGGATAATTGAGAGTCTGCCATATTGTGATGACAGACAACAATTGGCAAACAACGATAAAGATAGGTAGACAGATGCCCATTTTCTTAACACCAGTATTTTCCACCTTGTTTTGGATGTTTTGTACCCTTTTAATCTAAACGCACACATTTCCCCCCCACAAATCTGTATTTACCGTGTAATGAGCCAATCAAATGTGTCATAGGCAGGGCACATGCACCATTTTAATTCCGCCACTGCACATGTCTGAGAGAAAACATCACTAATTCTTCCTGTGTAATCCCTGTACCACATGGCCCACAGCTGCAGCAGTAAACCAGAGATTAAAAAACTGTGCTTTACACTCAAAATATATTGGTGGGGGTTGGGAGGGGGGCGGGAGTGAGGGAAGTATTGTAACCCAGGCCTGCTTGGTGTGATGATCTGTCCCCACCTCTAGTGGTACCTAGCCCAGCAAGCAATTGGTGAATCTGCTACAGCCTTGGCTGAGAGATCTGTGTCTTTTAGTTCTTGCAATAGAGGCTCAACCACTAACCTGCAGAGACCCCCAAGTTCAATCCCGTCTGCTGCAGGTGGAGGGGCAGGGTGTCTGTCAGTGTTACAGTAGCAAGAAACATTTCTTCCCTCTCTGGACTTGCAAATATCCAGGTCAAAACTACTTTGCAGCACCATGGTTTGAGGAGACATTGATGGACTTTGAATTCAGCTCCTGCCCAGTATTGTGCAATATTCTACAACATGGCTAGAGCAACTTTTAATGGCTGAGTAATGCACTACTAAAAATAAAGTGAAAGCTCCTCGGCAGGTATAAAAATAAATAATAATACTTTGCACTTGTGCAGTAGTGTGGGTCTAAATAAAGGTGAAGTGACTTGTCTAAGGTCAGTCAGCAAATCAATGTCAGCCTCTGAAACATGTCACATAACCTTCCCAGCTCTCTTTCCTAGCCACTTTATCATGCTACCTCTTCTCTAATGATCATGTACACAAAAAATAAACTACTACAATAAAGAAACCAAAGATGACGATGGCAGAAATTCCTCCCTCTGTGGATAATTGCTACCTCTTGTCCTATGATGACAATAACATACATTAATGTACTATTAGCGCCTTTCATTCTAGAGTGTGCTTTATACAGGAATTACTTTACTCACCGTCACTGAAATGCCACCATATCTCGAGTAAACATGGTAACTCCCATTTATTGTGTCACTGAAAAATGGCACCTCTAGTAGCACAGAGCAGCTCAGCACCATACTGGAGCATTGTCTCAACAATGTGTCAGAGGGAAGAGTGCACTTCACTAGATTAACTAACATCATTTCTTAGAGGTCTCCCATCAAAGTTCTTTTCATGTCCAGCCCTGTTTTTAGTTTTAATTTAAACCTTGAGATGAAGGCCATTCAACTCTGTAGTGAAGCTGGAATTTCAAAGTTGTTCCAGGGGAGTTAGATGCCTAACTCCATTTGGATGGGTGGCATTCCTATTCCCGCAAAGCATTTTTGAAAATCAAAGTCTAGCGGCCCATCATATGAAGTTGAATAACTGGAGAGGAATGACTCTCTCTGTGCACACACATGGTTTAAGAGACTAACACTGTAATTTATATAAATATATTTTAGGACATGCAATAGGTTTGTAATGGTGCTCCCTAGAATTACTAATTCTTGACATAGTGCTTTGGGAATGATGATGAAAAATATAGTACATACTTAAGTACCAACTTTGTGTAACATCAGATGTAGCAAAATAATGGAACCTTCTCATTGATTATGATTACAGTTTGTGAGAATACCTACTGGTGTTACATGCTTGTAGTTATGCTTCAGGGTCTGTCAGATATTTACTGGCCTTCCAAAAGTTTAAACTCTGCTCTGAAGGTGACTAATATAACTTTAACTCACCACTTGGCTGAAACCAATTACATGATGCATATAATTTGTTTTCTAGCTTAAGTACGGGGCTTACTCATATTGGTGGAGGTGCAAGAATTAGGCATGAAATATGTCCTGAAATATGAGTGTTGCATCATCCATTTGTCACAGTGACACTTTTTTTGGTAGTATGGATAAGGGAGGAAACTGTGATGAATTGTACTGTATGTAGTTTGCACTATATCTGCCCACTTGTGAACTACTCAGCTTCAGATCTGTGGCCTTGCTAGCATCTATCTTTGGGAGGAAAGCAGTAGAGAGAGACTGCCTTAACTTTTGAAATCTTACCTCTAAGAGCTGTTCCTTCAAGGATTCCTGCCTCCCCCCTCCCTTTAGATTCCTGCGGGGGCTGTGGGGATGAAGGGGCTTAGGGCAGAACTGCACTTCTATTCAAAAAGGGTTGAGTTGCTTTACGAGCATGATCCGCCAATCCGTAATCAAGGGTTAATTTCACAGCTCACTGCTTCATCTAGCATAATATCCATTCAGACTAATTAAATCTGTCTAATAATGTGAGTGTCTTTGTCTTTGTTCTTTCCATTCTTTGTTTTACACCCTTCACATCTCATCTCTAGAACTACACGCCATCACACTCTACTTGACAAGCAGAATCCATCCCTAAAATTAAAACATTCCTGACCTATCTGCGATGACAAGGCAAGCGAGCTTCACAGCGCTGCAGCCCATGAAGGGAGCTGACACATTTGTTTTTAATTTCAAAAGAGAGGAAAGTGAAGATCTGACCCCGTCAATCAGGCCTCATGACAAGTTTAATCATTGCTGCCCCACAAAAATCACGGCTAAATAGGAATGCAAATAATGTATCACAGGGCTCTTATAAATGCTAATCAAGGAGAAGTAATCAACTGACAATTTCACTGATCTCCTTTCTGAAGGAGTCAGTCAACGCACTGTCTCTGGACCACAAAGAGAAGAAAAGACAAAAGGCATAGATGCCATTTCCCAAAAAAAGTCCTTTTTCAGGTTTTTTTCCCCCCCTTAAAAAAAGAAAAAAGAAAAAAAAGAAAGAGAACTCACTCTTTTTGATCCTTCTCCAAACTTTAAAGCAAAGCTGTTTCTCAGGAACTTACACAGTTACATGTCAAGTATACTTTCTTAACAGTACCCTACAAGTGTAAAGGAAGCTCACAGAAACTTCTACTAAAATAAAAATCATCATTTGTCTTTGTCATTAATCCATCTTCAAATTCTCTCACATCTTAAAGGATCCTGTCCTTGTCTACAGAGCAATATGTAGAGTTTTAGAAATAGGAAGCTAATAGTGGGGATCACAGTGTTTTAACTTTCTGCTTCCCCGACCCCCAAAAACTCCTGCTTTGAACTTCTGATAAAAAGGCTATCTTAAAAGGGAACGTTATTGCTGCCATGAAGTTCTAAATCAGAAGAGCCTTTTCTTTTATGAACATTTACATACGGGTAAGGCACATAGGGTATATGCTTAGGGCAGAATTTCAAACAGAAACTCCGCAGAGCAGCAAATAGCCATCATTTGCTTTCCTCCACCTCTCCCACTACCTCTGGGAGACAATACAGAAGAATCTTGCTCAGTAGGAATTACAGGATTTTCTGTGCTATTCGCTTTTATTATTTGTAGTGTGGTAGCTCCTAAAGGTACCATCAAGCATCAGAATCTCCTTGTGCTGGGCACTATTGTACACACTTATAACAAAAGGACACTCACTCCCTGTCCCATTAAGCTTAGAGCAGAGGGAGCTAAGCAGTACACTGCAGTCTAGATAAACAGAGTGTGACAAGCTCCGGTGTCTATCCTGCTTTGAGATGGGAGTAGTTCAACATGCACGAGGGAACTTTTAGTGCACAGTAGCACGGTCCACACAGACAGGGCATGACACATGAGTGTGAGGTAGATATACAGCCCAGCTTGTCATGCCCCGACTGTTCATCAAGACAAGCCCAGAGTGTTGCCAGAAGTTGAGCTCCAAAGAATCAAGGTAAGTTGTCTAGAGGTTTTTGTTATTCAGCTACTTTATTACATTGACACAACCGATCAAATGCAACAACTATTTGAAGATACAACCATCACCTTCAGTAGAAACCAGTATTAAAATGGCAGAGAGGCTAGAGCTGGGGGGTATAGATTACCAGAGGATTTTTGTTGTTGTTATTTTTCAATTTTTTCTTGATGTTGGATTTGGCAGGCCATGGGAATTATATAAAGTGTGTCTCAGTCCTGATTTGGGCAGCACCTCTCAATATCAAAGGATAGCTCAGTCTCTGCAGCCCAGTCAGTCTGGTTTCTTTTTATTAAGGGCTACTAGTAAAGGGGATATTCATGCACTGTATTCAGGTCGCCGAAGCCATTTTACAAAGGCCCTCAAAGTATCACTAGATGGTAAACAAGCTTTGGTAACTCCCATCTTAGAATGGATTTGAACTTGTATAAGCAGTCACTGTAGTTCATGATCCGTTCCCCAAGTCATCAAGCCTCTAAGCATGGGGGTTATCTAGAAGTCTATTAGACCTCTGTGAAAAAAAGCTGGCAACCAAGAGAAGGAATGTTTTCAACTGTAGGACTCTCTTTAAAGGAGGTGTTTGGAAAGTGGGAGTAGAAAACAAAAGTAGAAATTGAAAAACACTTTGCTGCTGTTGTGTCACTTAGCAACAAACCTTTCTCCATCACAGCGGCACTGGCACAGTGGAGTGACTGCACAAGGAGCACTAGTGAAACCTGGGGATGAACACGGAATGTAGGAAGGAAAGGAAAAAGAACTCATATACCATCTGATTATACTAAGCTTTCATTCTAATTTTAGACTCTTACCTGTCAAGCTCTTTAGGGTTAAGCTTGTCTCTCATGTGTTTGTAAAGGACCTAGCGTAATGGTGTCCCCTATTGAGTAGGGCTTCCGGGCATTACTGCAATGTAAATTATAAATACACTTTTTGGAGGAAAACAAAATTTTAGTATTATCTCCGAGAAGATGACCCATTTGTTCCGTTTCCATTGCTACTTCCCAGTCCCTTCCTAACTCCTCGCTCTGAGATTCCCAGTCTCCCGCTTGCTCTCTCTCCCTTTGGTTGTTGGACCTCCTTCCACAGAAATAAGCCCCCCTCTTCCAAGTCGGCCGGGTAGTTGATACTGGAGTGTGGCTCCTTCTAGCTCTACCACATGAGTGCTGAGCAGGAAGAAAAGAAGCTGTGTTCAGTTTTACTATGTGGAAGAGATGGCTGGGCCTTGCTTGAAAGCAATGTACTTGCTCCCTGCAAGGTACAGAAGCTGGTAGAATGCTCTGTACCAGAAAGAGGGACACCTATCAGGTCATCTTTGAAGGGATGACCAGGGATAGAAATGAGGCATCTGTCCATTAAACTAGATTACTCTCCTCCTAGCCCTCACATAGGGTGTCAGAGCCACTGTGCCAAGCTTCAAAGTGGTAAAGATCTGAAGCTATCACACTGAATGCCAAGAGACTTGTTGGAGGGCTGGTCACCATGGGCCACCAGAAGACCCTACTCTCCATGGATTCAAGCTGTCATTAGGCTGACAGAGAATCTTTAACTTGGGAAGGAGTAAAACTGCAGGGACAGGTTTGAGATGCCTGCAAAGTATATGAAATACCACACAAATATAGCATGAGTCTGTGTCAAATAAATAATATGTCTTACCAAACAGCCATGCAGTGTTGCTTACTGAACAATTATAAATCATTCAAATGGGAAAGAAAAACCAGAATCCATCACTGTGGGCTTGTGTTCCTCTCTCTCATTGCAATTACTAAAAGTGATTTTTGCATGTGGAACTGTTTTAAATGCATTTATAGAGGGCTGAGCAGAACCTAATGGTCTAAGCCCATGACCAGGAACTCCTGAGTTTTATTTCCCCTACGGCTTTAGGAAAGTCACTTAGGCCAAAGTAATTACCATTCCAGTATGCCTTAATTTTTGTGTATACAAACTGCAGGCCTGATTTTTAGAGGTGTTGAACATGTATAGTACACATTGACTTTGGCTGGGGATGTTGGTGCTTAATGCCTCTGAATATACTAGTACATAACTGGTGGCAAACAAATGTTAAATCTAAGCAGCTAATCAAATACATACTCTCCCGCTATGCATGTGCGTGCACAGACACACACAGCCACAGCCACAGACATGCATTCAAGTCTCCACAATGAATTCTAAATAAACCTTGCCCAACAGAGAAGAATCTCTAGTTTCTACTACTGGAGTTTCATTTTAGCAGCTGCTAAGTAGCAAAGTAAGGTATCCCTGGTGATCAGGCAAGAGAACACGTCCAGTGCTTTTAAGTAGGTTTCTCTGGAGAAAAAACAATAGGAAGCTGCTTGAGCAAGCTAGCATCATAGCGCTGCCATCCTACTGCTGGCTAATACTGGCATTGTGAGGATTCAGGGAGCAAACTTTAGTGAAGCTTTTGCTGCCCACTGTGATGAGAAGAGGCTTAAAGAAAAGTGGAAAAGGTGAATGGGATTTTGGAACAAATGGGACTGAACAGTATTGATTCATAGCAGCATTCAGATATTATGGTGATAGATGTGATAAAAATTCCAAGCCCATTTTTGATCAGTTCACATTGCAGAATGTTCTTGCAATGAATTTAGGCAGATAATCTGGCACACTGCAACCACAAGCCATATTTAGCTTTGTACTATAGTGTAAAGCAAGAAAGCAGAACTGGAAGCAAATTCTTTCTAATATTCACATGATCACACTTGGTATTCATTGTTAATGTCTGCCAGTCTCAATTCTTCCCTCAGTGTGTATGCATAGCTCCCATTAAAGCCAATGGTGAATTACTGGGGTCGGGGTCATAAATGACCCAAAAATTCACCATTGGTTTCATTGGGAGTTGTGCAGATATACTGAGAGGAGAATTGAGATTGTTAGACTTTATACAGAATCCACACATGGTATTCATTGTTAAGATCTTGCCGTTGCTTTGGACCAGCTAGGGACCTATGCTAGGGACCAGCACACTGCCTTTATAATAGTGCCATCCACTAGACATAATGATGACCAAAGAGTAATAAACAGAGCAAATCTTTTTGTAAATGTCAGCCTCTAAGAGACTGATTTAAGAGATGTAAATGGGACTTGCACAATCCATCACAGTACAAGAAGTCTAATGATTTGTATCAAAGTCTCTTCTTTACTCAGATATTCTAATACCTAATGGAGAAAAGTCGATTCTACTACAAAAAATAAATCCAGTATAGTCCATAAGTTCATGTGAAAATAATTATAACTATTATAAGCTTATATGAAATATACATACATATGTGTATGTTACAATTTATTAAATATATGCCACAAATAAAATATAAAAAATGGCATGACTCACTATATTTATTGCATCATATAATTTTCAAATATCATAGGAAATTGGGCAATTTTGTACTATTTTTATAAAGGTACTTATAAAACCTAATATCAAGAGGAATGATAGTAGCTAAGGTACTAAAGTGGTGAGATTCAGGAGATCTGGCACCTTTGAAGTCGATGGGAGTATTGCTTCTGACATCAGTAGAGACAGGATTTCACCCCTGAGTTCTACTCCCAATTCTGCTACACACTTTGTGGGTGACCCTATCAAATCACTTAATTGCTCTGTGCCTCAGATCCCTGACTGTAAAATGGGGATACTACTACTTTTATCCATCCTCTTTGTCTGTCTCATCTATTTAGACTGCAAAATTTCTGGGCAGGGACTGTCTCCCATGATCTGTCTGTACAGCACCTAGAACAATGAAGCCTGATCTTGATTTTGGTCACTAAGTGCTACTGTTATATGTATGTCTAACTGAAGATATTTTCCACAGGCCAATATAGGAGATCCTTCAATAGTTTGTGGCTGTCTAACTCCAGTCTTTAATTTGGAACAAAGAAATCAACAGTGAAGAATTCAACCCACTCTTGTCCTATTGAAAACAAATAATTTTAAATTGAGTCATCATGAAAAGCTACTCCTAAAAAAAAAGTTTGAAAGTTGCATATAGGAGATTTCAAGAGAGAGTAAAATGGAGGAATGCTATATTATCCTGAAATAAAAATAAATTAGGAAAAAGCAAATGTGGTAAAAAATAATCTCTATACTTCCTAAAATCATATATAGCAAATGTTTTTCATTATTTTTCTGTCACACTGAACTTTAAAAGTTACAAATTTATCTACATTGTCCGGAGTCGCTCTTCAAAAAGGTCTGCCTTGTGTCATTCAATCTCTACTGAATTCCATGATACCTGCCAGTGAATGATTTTAGTGAGGACTTCAAAGATCATGTTTTCTCAATAAGTAACATATTGCCTCCTATCGACCTCCAAAGGTAACTGATCAATCTAGTCTCTATAGATTTAAATCAGAAATAGTCCATGATAACAGCATGTCATAAACCAGTACTGCTTTATCAACATGATACACTGAAAGTAATGCCTCAATCTTTTTGTTGTTGTTTTCACTTAAGCTGATTAGAAAGTTAGTCCTGTAGTTGATTAAGTTCTGCAGAAATTGGGCTTGTGATGAATCATTAAACAAAGACATTTTTTTCCACAGCAATAAAGCCTCAAATGATTAATTAAGGGCACAATGCCAAAACAAGTGTCTTTGTTTAAAACGCAGTGGACAAGACAGGCTTGGGAAAGTTGATGTCTTAAGTAGACGCCACAACATGTTTTTAATTATGTTCAGGAAGAAGAACAAGAATGGGAATTGCCAACTGTTTGGAAAGATAATTTTTTTTTGAAGAAAGATTAGAATAAAAAAAAAACCAAACAGAGCATTATTGATTTAACACAAATGCCATTTGTTGGGCCTTTTGTAATTTCCTTATTAGTGTCATCATTCTGGAGTTCATATGCTCCCTTCTGTTATAGCATTTGGCACACATTCAGCTCCCAGCAATATGATACAGTAAACATGCAGTGACTGCTCATATTAAAATGTTTTATTTGTTGTAACTGTACCAATGATCAGGCACTACAACTCCTAAATTATCCCAACCATTGCACAAGCTAATTTGAGAGGAAGTAGCAAGTGACCGTCTCTGCAAAAGAGACACACACAGGCTGAGAAGTGCAGAGCCAGTGCTATCAGATGGAAACAAAACAAAAAGTTCATGCAGCATCAGTTCTCCACAGCTTCTTGTCAATTGCGTTCAGACTGTTCAAATAGAAGACATAAGCTTGAATCAAGAGCTGTGCAGTATGACACATTTTTGTACTGACACCCATTTTCATGTGTTACTTCATGTTTATGGTGTAATATAGCCTTCAATCCCAATCCGTTTGGGAACTCAACTTTTATAAAGCCCTCCATTCTGTGTAAGTTGTAGGAGTGGCTACCTCAAACCTGTTCTGAAATCTCAAAACAGAAATGTAAGAAGTGATTTTGCTTTCTTCAGTATTTGCGTGTGAATTTAAAATGCTCCTGATTTTTAGAGGACAAATACTCAGAACTTTCTGAAAAGGAGACGCTCCCAAATATAAACTAAATCAAACAACAAGAGTATGAACAACAGGGATTTACAGTTCTATAGCACCTTTCATCCCACAAGATGCCAAAGAGCCTTGGAAATTCTGGGCCTTAAAACCTGCGAATGCTTGTTCCTGCAGCTGCCTTTCTCCTTTATGTTTGCAACTGCTGCCACTGTGCTTCAAATGGCCAATTAAATGGGGGGAAGCGATAGTTGCCATGATAAAAGTGTTGGGCATAATTTCTTTTTCCCACTGACTGATGTCAAATGTGGCAGAGGCCTTACGATAACATGAAGATTAGTTATTTCATAAGGGTCTTGTTCTACCCTTTACCTTTATGCAAACCTCCCAATGTCATCAGTGGGTGGTTGCTGTGAATCAAGCCTAGAATATGACCCTAATTATGTAGCACCAGCCCATGGATCATAATTAAAAATGTAATTTGGCCCTCACCACAGAATGGGCTTGACACCTCTGGAATAGAATAGTGACCTTACAGGCTCTTCAGCTCCAATTCCTACTGCTTTAACGGGCAGATGCATATGCATATCACCCCTCCGTAATTATACGACCAACACATTATAAATACAAAGTGTTCTCTTTCCTCCTTTTTAATGAGAGGATTTATATATATATAAAATACTCATTAGCCTTAGTGAGAGATATCCATGTCAATCTGCATGTATATAGGGAGAACAGATCCCTAATTACATGTTCCTACATATTATTTGGTAACTGTATTTAGAAGTTACAGGGCAGTTAAAAGATTAATTTCCATGTAACATACAGTTTTTATTCTGCATATACAGGTAGAGGCAAAAATTAACAGATAATCATCCCATGGGCATATGATATATGAAAACTTATTTCATAGATTGGTTTTAATAGAGCTAGAGCAGTAGATATTGACTGCTGCCTGAGGGGAAGGGATAAGATGAGGTTGGGAGGTCGCAGGAATATTCCCCCATCTTTTCTACACACAGCCCCAGTGGGTGATGAAGGCTGCATCATCATAAAGATGTTGCAGCTGTCACAGTCCCTTAGTGCTGTGGGCCACTTTGCACAATCCACAAGGTACATTCCTTCCCTGGCCGATGGTGAGGCTTGGCCCACACCCTCTATTCACACCTCTGACTAAATATCATCCTTTGGCTTTGACTCTCTCACAAAAACTTGATGCTGCCCTCACTGTGCCAAAATTCAGTGGGAATTTCCAATGCAGAAGGTGTGGAGGGTTGGGGAAGTGTAATCAGGAGTGAGGTTCTAGAACATCCTTCAGATAAGAGTGGCAGAAGAAACAACCAAACTAGCTTCCCAGTGGAGCCTCATAAATTTATGAATGGGATTATGTTGCAGTCTTGACTGTGATAGCAGCTGACTGGATTCAATGTTCAAGGAGGTCCCTCCCATCCTATGTCCCTAATAAATAACCATGTACAGGAAGATGTCTAATTTATGTGGTCTTCAATACAACTTATCAGGATCTCTTTTAGAATAAGAACTATGTGTAAATTCTTTATGTATCAATGGGAAATAGACACCGACAGAATTTCCATATACATCAAGAAAACTTGCATGAGGCAAACAAAAATAGAGAGAGTTAAATTTTCAGCCCTTTCCTTTGATATTGTGTGCCCCCTGGTGGATGTGCCAACAATGCAGTGGCCTAATCCTGCAAAGAGTTATGAATTCCCACTGACGTTTGTGCTCACTGTGTGCAAATTGAGCATTTAAATACTTATCAGTGCAGTTTTGTGCACGAAGATGAAGCTTTTTTCACAGGCATAACTGTTGCATAGGCGTCTTTGAAAACACAGTGGATTGCAAGTTCAGAAGTGGGCATGCAAAACAGGAGGGTAGCCAACAAAATAGCTTTCTAAATTGCTACTGGCTTTGGGTGATGGTAAATGCTAGGAGATGAGAAGTTAGTAAGTATAATTATTGTAAAACAGCCAGAATTTTATGAAACATTTGCTAATTATATTGTTTGAAAGTATTCTGAAATTCTAACATTTAATTAAAATATTCTGTGTGTATATAAGAATATATATTTATTAAGTATAAGTAAACATCTAAAACCCAGTGTGTATATTGTGACAAAGCTCCAAGTTTGTACTTGTGGGTCCTGCGCTTCCTGGCAGATTGAGGGGCCTCAGAAACTCATCTAGGCCCCAGAGTGACCTCCCTTTCTCAGTATAATTGGCAAGAGTCACCGCCTAGTGAGTTACCCTCATCACAGGCCAGTATGGAAGATGGAAAAGGGGCAGGGGAGCCCGGGCCCGCCCTCTACTCCGGACTCCAGCCCAGGGACCCTGATAGTATCAGCTAAGATGGCTGACTTTTTAGGCACAAAACACAATACAATTCCCTGGGCTACTTCCCCACAGCAGTCTCCGCTTCTTCAAACCCCACTTCACCCTTACCTCAGGGCCTCCTTCCTTCTGTATTATATGTTGTCCACCACTCAGTCTCACCAACAGCACAACTTCCTCTCACAGCTCCTGACACCCACAGCCCACCTGACTAACTGGGAGGTTTTTATCTAGTTTCAGCCAGTCCCTGATTGGCTTCAGGTGTCCCAATCAGGCTAGCTGTTTCTACTCCTTTCTAGAAGGTTCTTAATTGGCCCCAAGTGTCTTGATTGGCCTGGAGTAGCCTTTGTTTGGCTATCCAGGGAACAAGGACCTGCATATCCTGAGGCTGATATACCTGCCTTCCAGCACTCTCCTATATCCTTCTGGTCTAACTCCGTCACAATATTCAGAAAAAAACATTTCACAGGATTATTTTGATCTAATTTTACAGAAAATGGTTAATCTGCTTTCCTTAAATTCTTTAAATATAATTATAGGCAATATTAAAAAAATCATCCTGTGTGTAACTGGAATATGGTTTAGATTAATTTCAGATACATGATATATATGCCATCCATGGGATGCACATGAGTGAAATTATAATCTGGACCTAATTGCTTCTAGGATGTATAAAAGAGTTTAAAACCTCTAACGAGTTCTATTATTTCAGCAGGGCATGCTGATGAGAATGCACCAGTCCTAAACATAGGCCTGTGTGCTATGGTATCACAACTGATATGAGAGAATTCTGATTGCTGCTGAATCCCCACAACTTCTATTGAAGCCAATGGTCCAAATTTGGGGAGCTGTTGTGTGTTGGGAGGATTCATTTTAATGCAAGTTGCTAGTGCTCAGCACCTCTCAGGATTTGGCCTTTCAACAATCTTTGAAATACATAAGTTCTTAATTGTAATTTCTTCCAGTGAGATCCATGTTTATCAGTCACAGGCATCTTGGTAACTATACAGGATATGGGCTATTTTGATTCTACAGCAGCTGGTAATGCCAATGGTATAGTCGAAATTGAGAGAACTGAGAAATGCTTGCTTCTTAAATGATGTAAGAGAGGTGGAAAGCCTTCCAATGGGACCTCTACCGTTACCTGTGAATATTCTATTAAAAACACCAATGTTAAATTTATCTCATTGAGTTCTGAAATTCAGAAAGGCTCCCACTGCGATTTTTATGGAGCCAGGTAACTAAGCAGTATTAGTTTACAGTGGCCTTATATGAACTCCAACCAATGATGCACAGTAAACTAGACACTTTCAAACTCCACTTTAAAAAATAAGTGTACAAGCTGGTCAGAGGGTTATTGCTATATTAAGACATTCAGTTGGTCTGGCTGATGATAGAACCAGAAGACAGAAGTACATAGGGAACCTGCAAGAAAACAGAAATTATGTTCCCCCTCATGAAAATGTTGTTATTTACTTTAATTAAGCTCTCCCTAGGCTTATGATAACAAACCAACTCTAGATGCTTCCCCTTTGTCCCTCAAAACAAAACAAAACACAAGACCTTGCTTACCAGATAGACTTTTTTTCAACAATGTAGCTGAACTTCAGCTCTGGCTCACCTCTCAGCAGTATTTTATGACGGAAGTCTGTTCAGAGCTTGGTGGTACCTAAAGCTATTTCATAGTGAATCAGTATCATGTCTATTTTCCAATACTCATATAGGATACATAGTTTTATAGCAGTGACAACATACTTTTAAGCCATCTCAAAAATATTTTGCGGTGCTCAGAAATGCAAGGCATCAACTGGAAATGAGAGTTTCCATAAAGAAAAAAAAAGACACATTTTTTGCACTATACCAGAACACATGAGAGATGTTATTAGTTTTTCTGGTTTTGTGTACACACACACACACACACACACACACACTTATATATATATCACCTTGATTGATCGGTCCATCAGCTCTCACAGAGAGAGCGCCGATCACATCATACATGTTGTTCTAGCCAGTCCTCCAGCTACCCGCTGGCCAGGCTTTCAGTAGCACAATTTTATATATATATATATATATGATGATAGAACCAGATTACAGAAGTACATAGGGAACCTGCAAGAAATGTATATATATATATATACATACACACACATACATACATATATATATGTATGTATATATATATACATACATACATACATACATATATATACACATAGGGAACCTGCAAGAAATGTATATATATATACATATATATATGTGTGTGTGTGTGTGTATATATATATAATATTATTGCACACGAAGTTTGGATTAGGTTATGCATCTCCTATACTATATGATCAAGGAATACAGACTCTACTGTTTAAGATTAGCAGCTGTGTTAGTCTGTATCCGTAAATAAGACAAGGAAAACTTTGTAGCACCTTAGAGACTAACCAGGTGCTAAGTCTCTAAGGCTTAGAGACTTAGCACCTGTTTAGTCTCTAAGGTGCTACAAAGTCTTCCTCGTCTTATTTACAGGCTCTGCTGCGTCTACAAATCAGGAAGCTAAGTAACATACACTATGTAGGAGTGGTCTGTGTACATGTATACGTTTAAAAACTAATTTCACAAACACTCATGAGATATTGGTAACACCTAGTTCTCACCTAATACTGTGTAGATGCAAAAAGGCATTCATAATTTAAATGAGTCCTGTTTCTGCACCCCACAAACATGAGCTGGATACAAAAGGAAAAGGGAACACTCTCTCCAGAAACAGTGAGGATCAAGCAGAATCTCATTAAGGACCACTTCAAAGATCAGTTCTTCATTTCCATACAAACAAGTTTAAATTATCTTGTGTGAATCTGCTGTTAGCAGTTGCACTGTTCCATTATGCATGATTCCTGACTGTTTGTATCATGAATATCTGCACAGTGCTCCATTAGCAATTTTCGGTGTTATGCTAAAGCCTGCAAGTGGTCATGTTATTAGGTTAAAGTACTATATTATGCATATGTATTCCACCTTTCCACATTTGTTATTACTTCTGATGTAGGCCCATATTTTCAGCATTGCACATGGATTTGCACATCTACTTTGCATAGTCAATTTCCGTGATTGCCAGTGCAAACACAGTGGATACGCAAATACAAATGCTAGCTAACTGGCCATTTGCTCATACAGTCACCAGAGTATAATTGTGCTAAATACATGTACAGATTAGGAATTAGTCATGTATGCACTACTGATCAATCAGAGAGTGTTTATAAAGTTATCTCTTTCATATAATGAAAAGATCATTATGGCACAATTTATTAATTTTATTACATAATTTTTTTTTCTATACAATGATAATTCTTTCCCCAATTTCTCATTTCCTCTATGTACCACACTGTCCTCTGTATTTTCTCATTTTAGTCCTATGTATATATCTTATCAATAACTTTTAAGAGCTCAGTTGCTCTCAGTTACTCAAATAGTCGTTGCTTCAGTGTTATTCACGTTAGTAAAGTGAGATAGATTTGTCCCTAGCTGAATAAAGGGATGTAGTTGATGTGTTACAATGAGAAATATAACATACATTGTATTTATAATAGTAAATGATAATATTCATATATTGATTACTTTGCAAAGCTCTGGACCATGGCTGAATGGTGATGTGATGCAGAGAGTTTGAATAGATACCACATAAACCTAAGCGGTCTAGATTCAGCTTTGTCTTAGAGAAAAGTTATTTTTTATCAAGAGGAGACTATCAAAAACATGCTCTTTTTTTAGGAAACTTCCATTCTTATGAATTAAAAATGAGGAGCCCGTGTGGTACCTTAGAGCCTAACAAATGTATTTGGGCATAAGCTTTCATGGGTTAAAACCCACAAAATGTATTTATGAATACATATGAATGTATTTCCTTCCTCTCATCAGGGAAAGTAACTGGGACATCTCCACAGAACTGCACATGAGGTATCCCATGTAAAGCAGGCTGCTTGTTTCAAGGGGATTATCCCTGTGAGACCAAACTTGAAGGCAGAATGTGATTCTGAAAGTCCCATTGGGTTTGCAGTTGTGGTGCAACCTACTGGGAGTCTCATCAAGAAATTCTGATTCATGATATCAAATGACAAAAAAACCTTCTTGTTATTGATAGTAACTTGTCACTGTTGTATGAAGGTCTTATGTACACATAGGTCTAAGTATCTCTTCTTGTCTCTGTCTGATACCACTCCTTGTGGACTTAAAATATGGGGGAGAGGGGATAAACCATGATAAGGATAATACCCATGTCTGAACAAATGGCATATTATAGAGATGCCAATGACTGGAACCTTAAGCCAGTCCCAGATCCACATTTTGAAAATAGTAAGACGCCAAATGAAATCCCTGAAACCAACCCTTTACCTCTCTGCTGCCTATCTATTTCAGCTGTTCAAAATCCAGATCCAAAATTTGAGGCTAGATCACATCTGTGATAACAGACTGTCAGCTCTGATATTTTACCCTCATAAATTTCAGACTGATATACATTCTTTTCAAGGTAGTTCATCCATTGGAGTGTATTGTGTGCTTCTAATTTGTCACTTTTGCTGCTACATCCCTGGTGACCGCAAATTACACCTGGCTTTTTATCATGGGGCCCCACAGCAACAGTGAAAGCAGCAATGAAGCATTAAGGCCCTGATCGTGCAACGTACTGAATGCTTTCAATTTCCATTTATGACTGTGGGAATACACGATATTCAGCACTTCCCACAGGGGTTTACAGTGTGCACATAATTTGAGCAGATCCCTGAAGCCGTTGCCAGTTTTTGATATTATACAAGGGGTATATTCAGAATCAAAATTAATAATAATTATCATAATCATCATCATTATTTATATTAGCATGGCACTTAGAGTGAAATCTCTTTGTTCTGTGTTTGTACAGTGCCTAGCACTGTGGGGTCCTGGTTCTGACTGTGGCTTCTAAGTATAAAATAAGAGAACTGATGGATAAAGGCAGTCAGAGGAGTACAAGAAAACCATGAGAAGTTACTGATTAGTATGATAGGCAGTGGTCTCAGCACACCAGCTGACAAACCATTGACAAGGTGATCTATCTAATTTCATATCTTTCTTTTCTCTTGCTACTTCTTGGCTGAATCTTTGAGATATAAACTCATTTTTCCCATCATTGCTAGGTTACCACTGCCAGCCGGGTTTTCAGATACCCTTTTTTAAATTACAGTAGAGTAATGAAATAAATCCAGATTAGGAATTATTTCCATTTCAAGAGGAACAGAGGACCTGGAGAACAAAATTAAGAAACACACAATATTTGTGGAATAGAATGGAAATAAAACAGGTTCAAATTGTTTACATGCCTTTACATATTTTTCTTTAAAATATTTTTAGAATCCTATTATCTGAAAAGAATTTAAAAATGTGCATCAAATTTTCATGACTGCATTAAGAGTTATCACAAGCATACACACAATTAGCATAACGGTGTATGCTGATCCAATTAATTAGCTGTTTTCCTTCACAATTACTGCAGTTGTGCATATGGTCACAGTAGCTGCATGGATAAATCCATCTGCATACTCAGTTGTACATGCACAGCTATGAAAATCTGGGTTCAAATTTCTAAGCAAAATTTAAAAGGGCAACAACGGGGAACATGGAGAATAAAAGAGGCATCTTTTACACTTTGTCTTCCAATTTTTACATATCTGTAGAGTCCTGCCCCTTTTGTGAAATACTAATGTGCAGGAACTGAAATACTAAAGTAAAAATCTCCTGTATATGTATTTTCAGGCATTTGTATTCCTTTCTTTCTTCTCTCACACCCCTTTTAATGGTAATTAGGAATAAAAAAAATACACTATCTTCCCAGGGCCCTAAATGCCATGATTTATGATAAGGGGTTCTTGACAATAGGGTTGCCCCAACTGGCCATCTACCAAAATCCCCTACCCCCTAAACACCAAGGAGTTAAATTCTTCCCCTTCTGCTGCCCTACATAAAAGAAAACAGATGTGATTTTCTTTACAAAAGAGCATTTCATTTAGAGAGAGAAAGAAAAAGGAAAGGCAGAGTTAACATAGCCATTATTCTCCATCTCAGGGAAAGCAAATCCTATTTTGCCTGTCATTACAGTAGGTAGAAAAATCCTTTCATCCAGTCATTAGCTGTAAACATTCCGTCGCCTTGTGGGACCAGGCCTATGTTTCCCATCCTGCGCTAAAGCCATTTTCTAATACTAATGTTTTATACACACATCTCAGACACAATGCGAACTCCCCCAACCCCAAAGGCAACAGGGCATTCGTTTATACTAAATCAGAAGTGTCACCCTTGGCAACCTGCAGCACTGAAACATTTATTCAGCTTCACATTGCTGGCACTTAGAATTATTTCTTTCATGCCTGATAGCCAAATTACAATATGGCAGGTTTCCCCGGAGCCACCGGATCATTAGTGCCAGCTCACAACATACTTTCAACTGATATGGCATTTCATGTACAGCTGCCAATCAAAAAATGGGAAATGCAAATGATGGAGGGCCCATTGGTGTTCAATTACTGTACAGTGAGCTCCTTACAGCTTCACTTAATGACTGGCAGTCATTTTGCTGAGCGGAAGAAGAGCAGAGAACACAGAGAAGAATTCCCCCCGGAAAGCCAGTTGCAAGTGCAAGAAGTTTTTACATTTGATTTCCATATTTATTAATTTTCCCCCCTCTGTGTGTTTCTAAACACTAGGCCAAAAAAAAAAAAAATACTTAGCACAGCTTGTTATACAAATACCCAGCCTTGTCAGTTCAGTCGATTGCCAAGGCCACATCAGCAGAAGATGAAGGTTTTTTTCTTGCTCAAAATACATTCCTCTTCTTCGAAAAGCTCAAGATGTTTCAGCCTCCATGTGAAAGACTATAAACCGCTCCAAACTAGATTATTAATAATCCAGTTTAGTCATTTCAATTGTCCCTTCCACACCCCGGAAAAGATGATACTGCCAGCCTGTGACTGGAATGACATCGTATGCCATTTGCAAGCACGCTCTGTCTTTCACACATGGTATATCTATGTGGGTCCAATCCTGAAAATTGCAGAGTGTCTCTTATGAAGTGAAGAAAACAATGAATATTAGGGTGCTTAGTAGTACCACGTAAAATCAGGCTTTCTTTCTAGCTGATATAAACACTTATTACTATGTATATTATAATAACCCTTTAAGGCACCGACCAAAATCAGGGACCCATTGTGGTTGTTGCTGTAACAATACATAGGAAGAAACTGTTCCTGTCCCAAAAAATGTACAAAATATGAAAGAAGGGAAGTGTTATGCTGATTTACAGCTTCAGTGCAAAGAAGCTGAAGCTCAGCAGTTTCAAATGGGCTTTGCTTTCTGTTTTACCTTCATTTGCGCCAAGAACTTGAAGTGAAACTTAAAGTGCATGAACCCATGGGAATAAAAGTCTAAAAACATTTGTGCAACCTGTGATACAGCATGGCCAGAGGGCAGCAGGAGAGTGTGAGAAGGGAGCCTTATTCCCTCTAGAGGGAAGAAAGTTTGCTATAGATTAATTAAAGCACCTGAAGCCAGTTAAAGCACCTGAAGCCAATTAGAGCACCAGAAGCCAATCACCTGATAAACGCCCCCTGCTTTAATCAGACAGGGGAAGGAGTTGGAGCAGAGAGCAGTTTGGAGGAGTGGGAGCAGAGTGATTTGGTATTGGAGCAGAAAGCAGTTTGAAGGAATTGGAGCAGAGTGATTTGGTGTTGGAGCAGAGAGCAGTTTGGAGGAGTTGAAGCAGAGGAGAGTTTGGAGAAATGCTGTGGCTGGCTAGAAGGCCACGTCCCTAGGTAGAGACATACGGCTTGTGCAGAGAGAGGGCAGGAAGCCTCACAAGCTGAAGAGCAGGAGAGGGAAGTAGCCCAGGGGAAGGAAGTGCTAATTCAAGTGGTTTGCCACTATACTTAGGGCCCCTGGGCTGGGACCTGGAGTAGAGGGTGGGCCCGGGTCCCTCCCTCTCAACTACCCTTCTCTAGGATACTGGTGGGGCAGTTAATACCCCAGTTTAAGGGCAATAAACGGTGCCCTGAACCGCCCCCCACAAGAAGAGAAAGCGCGGGACCTATCATAGTAGTGCCAGCAATTTGCCACAAATCTATTGCAAAATAAATCCCCTTTTTTGGGGTCACATCTCTCAAGGGATCTGGCATATCTGCACACACACATTTGTAACAAACCCCGCTATGGGGCATCAGTGAGGTTCGAGCCTGAACTCTTCAGCTTCAAAATGGATGTTTATTTCTTAAACTAAAGAACACCTGCTATGTGAGAGTAGTATTATCCGCTCTGTCATATGCCAGGTACCCAAGGCAAGAAGTAAGAATCTTAACTTTCCCAAAGTTCATGGGTGTTTGAATCCAGTTTTCAGTTCAGGCTTATCTCAAATAGACACATGAGCACACAGATATATGGATACACATAGAAGGCAGAATACAGGAGTGGTATACCTGGGAGTCATGGTGGCACAAGGAATAAGCGATAGGGCCAGAAGACCAGAGTTCTATTTCTCACACTTCCATTGGCCTACTGTGTAATATGGGGCAAGTTTAGCCTTAGGGATCTCCATTTGATTTGCTTCCAGATATTTGTCAGGCTAATGCCAGGGGTGTGGCAGCAGGGTAACTGCCATCCTTCACCTCATTTTGGGGTGGACTTGCTATCCTAGCAGTCCCCATGCTCAGGAGAGTGCACGCACTGCATTGAGCCTGATGCCTGTGCAGCAGTGCAGGATGTTCCTCTTGCCTTATCTCTTTGCACATCCATATATGGAATGCACAGAGTCTGGTCCTAAAGAAAGCACATTACTCTCTTAATACAAAGAGACTGTAAAGATTCAGAGAAAAGTCCCTCTTTACTGCCAGTTCCACCTCTCTGGGATATTGCTGTCTAAGGGCAGACTGCCAACTGTCTCCATGTCTTTCCTGCTCACAGGCCCCTGGTTCCTCTGGAGCTCCCTGGGACATCACCCCTTTTCCTTCTGTCACTACCTCTGTGTTCTCAGAACATTTTTGACAGGAGACAGGACCAAACAGAGCACCAGATCTGAACTTCTTTGAACCTTAAGGAAATTGGGGTGTGGTTCTTTGAATTTAGCAGCTTAGCACACTCCTTATAAGCTGGATCTGAACTGCAGCATGGGGACATAGGATGCTCAGAGTAAATCTGAACTTCCTGGCCAATGAATTCCATTTTTCTTCCATAGAAAGTGTTACTCAAATGTCACTCATAGAATTGAGGAACAGACTGGGCTCTAGAGTAACATTATAAGGAACACAATAGTTTTCTCCCACAGTTACACTGAGAACATATTTTAGTCACAATTAATAAATCCTGATGTGATCAAGATGTGTTAGCAGCCACCAGATTGGATTTTTCATAAAGTAACTATGGGAAACCCATATTTCCTTATACACGTCAGAGGAACAGAACTCTAGATTTGTTAAAATATTGTTTTAATAAAAGTAGTTAATATGCCTGCCTAGTAACTGCTCTTTCAACATTAGTTACTGAGTCATATTAAAAATTCCTAAAAAAACAGGAAAAAAAGATGGAGATGAATCAGTGCCCATAAATGTTATTGTTGGGCTTGAGCCAACATACTTAAATAGAAATAAGAACACAGCAGAAGTCAATCTAGGGTGACCAGATGTCCTGATCTTATAGAGACAGTCCGATGTTTGGGTCTTTTTCTAATATAGGCTCTTATTGCCCTCCACCCCGTCCCGATTTTTCACATTTGCTGTCCGGTCACGTCTATACTAAAACAATAAAATAAAATAAAATGTTCCTACTTTCTTCAGGAAGAGCCCATGGCACGGGGTATTGTAAGTGCAAGATAAAAAGGAATTATTAAGATGATGAACAGTGGAATGGACCTGAGCCTGCATGAAAGAGAGCTTGCCTGAAAGAGCTGCCCAGTAGCTACATTTCTCGTGTGTGCTCTTAAACTTATCTCTTAGAGACACTCATTCTTTGTCAGTGCCCCACCCGCTTTAAAACCATTTGTTCTTGAGAATAAAGGAGCGGATGTATAAGGGGCTCAGTACAAAGGGTTACTATGCCTAACATTTTAATTGGTTTGTGCCCATGCATAGCCATTACTCAGACTTGTACTAGCACCTACGAATCTCACACATCCTGTAATGCAACACGCAAGGACTTGCAGAATCAAGCCTAAACATTAGGGTGGAAACTGAAAGGTGAGTGGGAAAGCATCTATACTGAAGTATGAAACTGTATTCTAATTTCAGCTTCAGAAGGTCATTTCATGGTGTCAGAATCTTGAAACAGCCTTTAGAATCATGCCATTAATATGATGTTGTATTACTGTTAAAATGCCTATCACAATCATATGTGGTAAGTTATGTACTGCCATAGAACACAGCAATATCACAGCATCATCTGCTGTTATCACTAATAGTATAGGATTAATAATACTACAGACCAAAGGTTTTTACAGCATCTTTCCTTCCCCTTTCTTTCCATTTCATGCACTGATGTCAATATATCTGAATTTATTATATTACTGCAAGTTTTACTTCCTTACTGTGATGCCACAAGTGGGCAACTGGAGGGGGAAGGGAATGTGGAGATTGACAGTGAAGGAGGGTATGTTTAATCAGAAACACTTTTATTAAGTATCAGATGAATCCTTGGAAAGAAAATGTCAAGTTTATCCCCAAAGTAAGCCCACAATGGCTGCATAATTATGTTGTTTTGAGTTTCCTTTTCCTTATGTTGAGAGCGCTTTTTAAAACAAAGACACCATTTGTCTAAATGGTTGCTGAATACCTCAATTGCACCTAATTACTTTTAGCAATGTTGGGGTTACTTTGGAAATGATATCCTGTGGTGCTGTCCACCCCTAACTGATATATCCTACAAGAGCTGATCACTTTGGCTTTGGAGGAGTAAACGTGTTTCCCTCAAGGAATGAGGAGAGAGACTCTGTTGCTTTTGGTTCATGTAAGATGCCAATCAATGCTAAAAGCTTTACAGAATGATTCCAGAAGCCAAACTTGGTCATACCTGAGTGGTAAGAAGCGTGCCTTACCGAATTTCTTTGTGTGTGATTTAACAACCTGACACTGCCAAAAAGAGAGGGGAAAAAAAAGTCAGACAGTCTAATTATGGACAGAAATACAGTTATCTAGATCCAGCTGAATGCCTGGCAATTTCTGTCAGTAACTACAGCCACACTTCGTTCTCCAGATCAAGACAGACTTAGCTGAGTGGAGGAGGGGGCTTGAGATTTTAGCCTAACAATCAAATAACCACCTCCATGCCAAAATCAGAACATGATGGTATAATGAAGCCATGTGCTCCAGATGACAGATGCAATTATTAAATAAGCCACATACATGCACATGAGAACTGAGAATAGAACTGAGGCCTGGTCCTTTTAGTCAAAAAGCAAAGGTTTCTGCTGCATGAGAAGGAAAATCTCTCTCAGTAGATAGCAGAAATAGGTAGCGTATCCTGTTTGCGGGGCATCCACTGATGGGTAAAATCCCACACTCACTCACACCCATATATTAAAATGGATCCCTGAACTGATCTAAATAAATTACCCAATGCACAGTGTCTTAAAGCATATCAAATAATATGTTTTATTAACACTTAAACAGCAATTTGTGCATGCTAGTCTGAGATAGCCAACAGAATAAACTATTTAAGCTTCCTTCTAATACTACCTGCCAGCACCACCCAACATTTCCCCAAATTTCAATGTTGGCTACTTAATTTCTGACACAAAGATTGTGTCTATTATTAGTGCTGAGTATTGCTGCATTTTAACATGCTAACTCACTTCACAATACAGACTTTTCCACTGGCACAAGAGAAGTTTTTAGATTAAGTTCAAACAGTGAGGGCCTCAAAGCCTACTGGCAGCTAAGTCTTCCTTTTGACTTCAGTGGGACTCCTAGGCAAGGAGAGGCCTCAAGATTGGGACTTTCAAACATGTAAAGGAATCTTCTTAAGTCCCATCATGAAAGCTACTGGCCATTGGTTGACCTTGAAGCCCATTCTGCAAGTTATATTTTGGGAGCCTGTGGTGGACTTCTGGGGTTATCAATCTCTAATATCACCTGTAATTTAACTGTTCTGCCTTTAGCAATATGTCTCCTTGCAATTATTGTGAAATAGATACAGTAGGTTTGTATGGGAAGATGTCAGCAAACCAGTAAAGTGCCTGAAACCTGTTTTATTATTAAAAGTAGCCAAGTCAGCAGGCATATATGGGTAGAAGAGGAGGGGGTTTTGGCTGCCACAGAAAGGGCTGCTTGACTCCACATCCTTCCTAATAAGAATTGTGTTGATGTGGCTGATGCATGCAGTATAGAAGAGCAGAATGTGACTCAGGAATGTTTATTGGAGCCTCAAGGCTGCAAATTCTGGAAAAACCCAACACCTGATTAATCAATAATCAGAAGGAAGTCTCTTGCCTGACCACTGAAATGGCTTGATTAACAAGTCTTCTTTAAGGGACATGTCATTCTATTACTAATGTATAAATAAGGGGGAAAAGTTTGACGTAGTTGACTCTTCTGTACTCTCTCTCTGGATACATCTTGCAGTCCCAGTGGCAGACAGGCTGCCGCAGTGCCATTCGAGAGCGACACTCAGCTTCAGTAATTATTGAGGTTTGGGGGTGGTTTACTAACCTGTTGCAGACGTGTGTAAGTGCTTGAGATTAAGTAAAGTGTAGCTTTAACTGAAAACACTCTTGGGTTGTCCTGTGCCAGCCATCTATCAGTCGGACGGCCTCACCATCAAAAACCATCTCATATAAAGTAAAAGTTATCAAGAGATTTGGGTTGAAAGTACCTGGGGTAACAGATACAGAATCAATCATGGACCAGATCTATCCACTGATTTCAGAGATGGCCTTGACTCCACCATATCCTTACGGAAGCCTGGCTAACTGGTTTGTTTTTCAGGGGGAATGGCAGTGGTGCAGGATGAAACAAAGAGCCAAGCAGATTAAAAAAGTTGATGGAATACCTTGTCTTTAATGGATATTGGATCAGAATCCAGATGCCTAACATATGTATTAGCTTGGCCAGTCAAATGCTACTCTGAGTTTGTGAAGTTGTTTACATTAAGATCTTGCTAGTGGTTAAAAAAATCCTTACAGTAAATGTACAATGACATGGAAACTAAATGTAAGTGTTTGGTTGTCTCCAGTTTGCATGTAGATCACTCTCAGTTCCCATTGTTGGCTATATGAAATGCAGAACAGAGGATGACTCACATATTCCCCAAGCCTCAAAGCAGGAGCTCAGTAAGAAGAAGGAACCCATTTTATGACGCACTCCAAGTAACTGTTATGACCATTTATAATTATGGGCTAGAAATTTACATTTGCTTTATTTTGAAATAAAAGTGCTGATCATAGCTGAATTAGATTTATATATCAGAGGCCTATTGATAAGATATTTGACCATCTGACTGGTTTTCCTTACTGCTTGTTAGACCTGGTTGGAAAATTTCAGTGAAAATAAACAAATAGATCCACAAACATTTTCACAGTTCCCATTTGTTTCCCTGTTTTCTGACAAGTTGGATATTGAGGCCCAAATTTTTAGCATTGCACACATGAAAAAAATCACAAATATAGCTTAACAAAATTGCACATGTCGTTACCATGATTGTGTGTGCACTTATGATAAATTAGTGTGCAAATCATCTGTGGACATTGCATTGATCATTTGGGTACACTTTATGATTTATAGTTTTAAAGCAGTTCTTTGTATTTCATCCCTATGAAAGATGCTTCCCAGAAGCATACCAATCATACCAATGAAGCCAATGGCAGTCATACAACCAGCAAAAGAAGAATTTATTTCACTTTTGCAAAAGAGTGAAGTTCACCTGGGCTTCTGCAAAACAAGTTCCTCCCTCTCCCTGCTTTTTTTCACAATTGATGGAAAAAATTCCACAGCCACTTGTGGCGTACAGCACACACTTCACTGACATGGAGAATGAGAGACTCTGCAAGCAAACTTCTAGAAAAAGCTGAGCACCAGGTTTTATTTTATTTTTGCCACACAGTCCATTTCGCAGACTGTGGAAGTTTTTGCCAGCTCAGCGATAGGAATAACCTGCTTCTACTACATCATCACACTTATCAAGAAACATTGTGTACGGAAAATTGTCAACTAAACAAATGAGTGGTTGAGCAATGAAAAACACTTGCATGGATTCTAATATTCTTGTACTAAGGATCTGAAATTGTTACTAGTGCATGACAAAAAGTCTCCGCTTTCTCTGCACTAGCACCTAACTATGAACATAGATAACAAACAAACAAACCAACCAACCAACCAACCACAAAACTCCTGTTTGCAATTTGGATCTAATTTGCCAATATCCGTAGAACCAACTTAAATATTTATTTTGTGTGCCTGATTTTTGAAATTAAATTGTAGTTGAGGTTATGCATCAATCTTCAAAACAAGGTGCACCAGCTATCCAAGAGCACTTGCCTATGACCTAAGAAATATGGTTTTTATTCTTCATTTTGCCACTGACTCCTTGGGTAAATCGCTTTATCTATTGGTGCCTCTTTGTTTCCCCTTTGCCTTGTCTAGTTAGAATCCAAGCTCCTTGGGGGCAGGAACTGTCTTTTCCTGTGTGTTTCCCCAGTGCCTATAATGATGAGATCAAAATCTGAGTTGGAACCTCTAGGAATCTGCTGTAATACAAATAGTAATAATAATACTGGCAGTGCTGAGGAATGATTGCAAGCTGGTTAGCATATATGATGTCAGAAACACTAAGGCATTATAGGGAAATAACTAGGAGTTGTGGGATCATCATAAAAAGGAACCCTGAAGGTACTCAACAATTTGAGAGTTGTTCTTTATGAAAAGAAACAAGTATCTGCCTTTTCCTGACAGTACTGGGGGAAAAAAAATGCTAAAATAAAATAATTTTCCCTGAAGGAAAGCCGACTGGAAATGTATAATTCCTTCTTGACCCAGCCTCTAAACTCAGACTTACTGGCAAAATGGTAGAGGAGTTAGCATATCAAGTTGGGGTGTGCAGCAGTGCAGAAGAATCTGACAGCCTCCTGAATGAGTTCTCTATTTACCAACTCTCCGACACTGACAGTGTTATGAAAGGGCCAGTAAACACAGCAGTGCTCAAATTCTGGGGCACTGTTCTTGGCAAGAAGCAGGCATGGGGCCGAATTTGTTGTTTAGTTAGACTCATGTTGATTCTTTCATGCTTGCCTTACTCAGAGGCAGAGTCTTAAAATGTCTTGACAAAGCCTAAATGATATCAGTGTCGAAATGGCCTGTCCTGCCCAAAAATATAATGGGGGAGATTCTCAGCTGGTGTATACTGGAGTAGCTCTATTGAAGTCAATGGAACTACACTGATTTACACCAGCTGAGGAGCTGACCCACTGGCTCTACTTTACTATAAAATTATTATATTACTGTAACATCAGTTAGCACGTCCCTGAACACAAGCAGGTAAATTCAGAACATAGGCACAATCTTGGAAAGACTTAGGCAACTGCTTCGCTTTATTTCTGTGAGTAGTTCCATTGCAGTCAATAGGACTACTTGTATAATTAAATCTATGTATGTGCGTATGCTTTTACAGGAACAGAACCTAAGGTTGAATATTTGTTACCATTCTAGCTGTCCCGTTGTGCTCGACATTGTACAAATGCAGAGTACCACAGAGTTTACAGTCTAAAGAGACAAGACAGACACAGGGTGAGGAAAAGAGATATATGCAAAAAGAGGAGCCATACAGTAATAAATAAAATAAATAAAATAAATATAATAATAATAATAAAAACAATAATTGACCTAATAATTAAAAATAAATAGACCAAATCCTCTAATCCTTAAATAAATGATTCTTCTGTAATCCTGCCCTAAACTATTCAATAGTGTTACTCTGTGCTATTAAACGGTTGCTGTGTTTCACCTCAGAGTTGACTACAATTCGGTAAGGGCTGATTCTTCAACTATGTGAAACCTCATTGAGTCTGTTTCAGGATGAAGGCCTCAGTCAGTGGGATTCCTCAAATGTTTAAAGTAAATAATATGCACAAGTATTCACAGGACCAGGGCCTACATTTATAATGCACTTTAAGATCCTTTTGAGGGAAAGGTATCGTACAAGTATATGATTATTTATTATTCAAATTATTTTAATTGTTACTATGTATAAATTGAGCTAATAATTTGTGGCAGCACCTTTCACAGAATAATCCTACCAACAATCTAGAATTAGATTTTCAAAGCCACCGAAAGGATTTGGAAGCCAATACCCTTTATTTTTAATAGGAATTGGGCCTCCAAATCCTTGTGGCTTTGAAAAAATCTCAGCCCTAAAAGTATAAAAATGGTCATGTGATATTTGTTAAGTGATCAAAAGCAGTTATAGAAATCATAGTAAAAATATTGCCAGAAATGTTCAGCCCTTGGTATGAGGATTATCTTAAATTTGTAATTTGCATACTCTAAATGAAACATTTTCATTTAAAAACCTCCACCAATATGTAGATGTTTGTGAAGATGAATACCAGTATCCTATGCTTCTGGCGATCAGTTTGTCAGTTTTTCCTTTTGTGCTTTGTTGCAGCAAATATAGCTTTGTATAGCAACAGAAGGACCATCTTTCATTTCAGCTGAAGGCCACTCTCTTCAGTTCAGTCATTTTAGGCAAATGTTCTTCATAAAATAAGGCAAATGTGTCTTGTTTGTTTTCTATGGGGTTTGGCTGTTATCCTCTGTCAATGGACTATTACTGAAGATAAAATGCTAACAAGTATTTTCTTTTTCAACTCCTTTTTGGGGTCAGATTAGAGCCCATTGAAGTTCTGAGAATCTGCAGAAAAAAAAAATCGACGACAGAATTCACCATCTGCTGCATAATGAAATAGATGTGAATAATACAGCATCAGTTGAGGGGGTTGAAAATGATCAAATGTTGTTCAGCACCTCAATAATATTTCACTGGAAAAAAGACTCACATTACACACTTCAGTGTCAGATTTTTATTTGTATTTATTAACTCCATGGCTGAGAGTGGAATCTAATACGAGGTCATGGGGTTTGCAAAAAACTTAATTTCTTTGGGATTGTGACAAATATACCCAGATTCACAGAGTAGATTCCATAGTTTTAGAAGTCCAGAGAGTGAGGAAAATGTAAGCTAACTTACTGCACAATTCATTTAACATGCTTACAGATGTGACTTTGAATCTTTACTTTATTCCAGTTTCATACATCACAAAATCCTACATTTCCAACAGCATTCTCTTTTTGACATAAATACAGAGGTATGACTTCATACTCAGGAATATTCCAAAATAAGAGAGAGATCCTAAAATGTCCAAATTTAAAGTATCCAATATGTCACAGTTTAGAAAAATCCTTCCTATCTGTTAGGCAAATCAGCAAGCTTTAGATAGTGTGAGCATTTTTATGAATGAAAATATTAGTCTCTCCTTCCCAAATTTTGGTCAAATTCTGGAAGAAAAAACAAAAATAAAAACCTCCTTTAATAACTGGTGATGCCATCATCCTATGGGAACTCAATTCAATCTTTAAAATGATCCACCTTACCTGGAAATATGGTTAAAAACCACAAAATCAGTCTGTATTAGTCATTAAGGCTTAAATAATTGTTTCTGTTTTCTGGTCAGTTCTCTGGCACAATGGGAATGATAACTGAGATTCATAAAACCTCACTACATATCTTCAAAGAATATAATGAAAAGTCATGTGTACATGGTGGACTTAGTTAATGCATGGAAGGAAGTGGTACTATATATAGGTTCGTTGTCACAGATGTTGCTCCTAAAGGTACTGTCATCCCAGGGGGAGGGAAGGTATTCTACCACTCTTGAAGTGGGTTCAGTGTACATTATCACCTCTGTGTATGTGCATATCTCATTGCACTCTTAGTTATAGTTACTACTGATGCCTCCATGTTATATTCACACACCCATTTCCTGCTAGGGATTTTAAAGGAGTTTTCTCTATCTGTCTCTAGATTTTATGGTCTTTTCCATTCTATCTCACTGAAAATAGACTCTACCATGATGATTTCCAGGTTCTTCAGTCGGTTTATTGTCAATGCAACTACTAGCATTGCCACCAGGAAAAAAGACACCACATTTCTGCTTCTATTTTAGCTAATATTGTATCTAGAATTATCAGTGTGCACCCTCCAAACTCTCTTTCTCTTAGGCCATGTTATATGTCTTCAATGGAGAACTTTTCACACTCATCCTATACCCATTTTTTTTAAAAGACTCCATAATTATGTTGTAAAGAGCTCTAAACAACTGAGGCATAAATACATCAACACACATGTAATGGAGTGGCCCACTACATCTCCTTAAGTCAATAGACCAGATTATTCTTCCCCTTTTTCAGCTTTCCAAATGCCTTTGCTTGTCCTCTATCTTCAACCATTTTAGGGTAAAATGTGTCCACTTTGCAAAATATTCTGATCCCAAAATTTCTCCTAGTTTGTTATTTTCAAGTTTTGTTTCTACCAAATACACTTTGACTAATTTTCACTTGTCATTCTGTATAAACCTTGATAAGAAAACCCTCCTTCCTGAATATTCATTCATTCAAATTAATGGGCATTTGCCTGGAATGTTGTTGTTTCCACACCCCTTCCCCCAACCATGAGTATTGGCAGATCAAAAGTTCACAGCAGTATTCTGGTGCAATTTGTAGATCAACTGCAAAGAACAGTGTGCATTGCTACATTTCTAATGGGTTACGATTGAAATGCTACATTTTCATTTTCCACTGACAATGAAAAACACCAAGTAATATACTAAGGCCAAAAATTATTGCTGGAACTTATGAGCAAGTCATTTCTTAACAGCTTTGTTCCTTGAATGCTGTCTTATCATAAGTGCCCAGGATTTTATTGAAGTGAACTGATCTAATGAAAAAAGAGCATCTGATGAACAGGCTTGACTGCAAGCTGAGTTCCATTCCCAATATTTCCAACTGGGTCTCACCAGTAAAATAGCCATAAACTATTCCAAGTAGCCACAAATGAAAATATCAGCTACGATTCTTCTTGGATGGGATGGTTGTTTGGCATATATGTTGATGGCATATATATAAAAATGAAAAGTCAGAACATCCCTCTTCACTGTGAAGAAAGAGTGCATTCCAAATAATCTAATAACAATAAAAATAATTATTAGCCTTTAATTGTCCAGCTGGCCAGATTTAACACAAAATAGGTCATAAAGTTAGATTTCTAAATATGGACATTGGCAACTGCCTGATTTTCAAAAGAAGGGAGCACACAACAGAGCCAATTGAAGTGTTGTGGATCCAGAATTAGCTGTTCCAAAAAGTTAATGTTTAAATTGTCAAGAAATTTATTCTTTAAACTTTGTTTTGATCTGACATATGATCAGTTTATGTGGGGCAGCTGAAGTCACCAATTATTGCATCTTTATTAGGTTTAGTTGCCCTTTGATCTGCTTTAAAACCATGCAATATCCTTTTTCCCTAATAAAGTTGTTAGTTATACCCTCCTGTACTTCTGTATTTTTATGACTTTGTATTTGTGTACTTTTGATCTTATGGATACAGATTGAGACGGCATTACAGTAACAGATCAGGCTGCTTCACAGTATCTAGAGTAAATAAGGTTGAATGACTCATAGTTTAACAGTGATAAGGTGGCTTTGCTAAGCCGTCATCCAGCAGACATAGCCATAATGCGTACTGAAGTGCCAGACTTGTCAGTCTCTTCTCCCTCTCCCCCCGCAGGGCGGGGGAGTTAATTAGCACTGGCTATTCTCTGGCAAACAAGAGTTGAGTCCCTGGTAGGAGAAAAATCTATTATAAAGTGAGTTCTGCCATTCTCTTTTCAAAAACGTTACTCTAAGGATAAGTCTATATTTCAACTAGAAGCTTGCCTCTGAGCTTGGGTAGACAAACATATGCTAGCTTGGTTGGAGCTAGTGCACTACAAATAGTAACATGGAATTTACTTTGCATCATGGGCAGATGCTCAAGCTAGCCACTAGTACGGACCTAGGGGAGCATGCAGGCTTGTATTTGAGGGGGCTACCTTGTGCCATCACCTATGCCATAATATCCATGCTGCTATTTTTAGCACATTAGCTCAATCAGAACTAGCATCCATCTGTCTACCAAGGCCTAAAGGCACTCTCCCAGCTGCAGAGTAGACCTAATGAGTCAAATTCAGACCTAATGAACGGGAGTACAACTCCACTAAACTTAATGGAACTGCAACCACTTAAGCCAGGGCAGAATTTGGCCCTCAGTGTGCTAGTTTAAAATGTAAGATACATTTCAAGCCTTGAGAATAACCAGTTTTTCAGTTTGGTGGCCAAACTGAGAAATTGATTAAAAAAAAATTCAGTTCAAAAAAAGTTGTATCCAATCAAATGGAATGTTTCAGACGAGCTGATGATTATGATTACTTTTAAAATAATTTTAGAAAAATGGAAGTAAAATTCAAAATGAAACCCTTTAATCGAAAATTCAAAATGTTTCATTTAGAAAATGTCAGACAACATGTTTTGATTTTTTGGGCTGTCCCCTGTTTTCCAACTAATTGAAACAATTCAGTGAATTCAACAAAATTCATGACATTTTTCAGTCAACCCAAATCTGCATTTTTTGGCAAAAAAGTTTTGTTCAAAAAATTGCCGTCAGCTTTAGGTAGATTCTGCCATTTCCTCTGTGTCTACCACAGACCATGAGTCACATACGTAATAGGGAGGCCCAAGCTGGGAGTGGTGGAGAAGGAATTCTTTCCCTCTAAGTGTTGAAATCAGGTGTACAGCCAGCCCTTGGGATCAGTGTACTCCTTTTCCAAAAGGGGAAGAGTAGGTAGATCTTCATTGTTGTGGTTCAACCAACTCTTTCCCTTCCTCAGACTGCCCCTCTACAAAACCTTCTGGCAGCACACAGAGGCCTTTCAAATCCTGCCCCACACAGCCCACTCCCTGCTCCCACCAAACTTTGCAATGGTATTTCACTGGTTCTGTAGTTCCAGGATTCTCCATGCTTGTAGGGTGTGTGTCCAATACTTTGGCACCCAATACTGACACAGCCAGGGCAGTTATCTTGCCTTCCTCACTGCAACTTTTCAAAATTCCCCTTCCATTTTCAATCAGCAGCCATTAAACGTGAACATTTCTTGAAAGGGAATACAGGTCACATCACAGGCTGCTGCCAAAAAAGGCTCTGTAGTGTTGTGCTACCACACACAGGGGCAGCTTGAGTAGCATATAGAGCTCTTTTACCCTAATTATAAAAATCCCAGACCCCCTTGGCACTCTGGTAAAAGGCTGCTGGCACTCCCCTGCCTAGTTTTTTAAGTCATTGTCTTGGACTTATTACTGGCTTGATGTAGCTCAGTCATTTATAACAAACCAACCCAGACTTTAATTAATAAGCCCCTTTTTGAAAGCGACTATCCCAGCAACTTCTAAAGGAAGCTAATATGTACTCCCTTAAAAAAATGCCAACAGCTAGATGAGGCACTAAAGCTAAAAATTAAGAATTTACGTGATTGGTGTTTATAATATTCATTAATGTTGCCAATTAAACCTTGTTTAAGGAAATCTGTTACAGGGAGAGAAGACTTTGCTTTTGCAAGGATGTGAAAACACACAGTCAGCATGCACAGAAAGAGGCTGGATAATTTTTATGACCAACAACATCTGTAGTTATTCATGTTAAGATAAGGATAATCAAATCTCATGCTTCAGGGTATAAAACTGATTGCTGCAAGGGTCAGGAAGTAATTGTCTTCTTCCCATGTAAAGAACTGTACAATTGGCTAGAGATATGATTCAAAGTAAGAAAAGGTTACCATCCTATAATTCAGTTGATATTTGGTCACCTTATGCAGGAGAACTGATTTGACGTACCAACTAGTATTGCCATATAAGATTCACAACTCCTCCCACTCCCAACCCCCTTACTGCCCCATGTATTCTGTACAGCAATGAATAAATTTGAGAGCATGAGGAAAAAACACATTCACCAATGCCTTGTGTGTGGTTGTACAAACATATATAAATGTGTAAAGACACAATACACCCACATACACCTATTTTATATTACACATACATTACATATACATATAGAAAAAATTAGATAAAGTTTGAAGAAGACACAATAACCCCTAACAACTCGATTATATGTATATTCCATAGTACATTTTACAACTATGCTAGGACTATCCCACTTCACTGCATCTAAGATTGCCAATATGACTAGATTAATTAAAGCACGTCCAGCAAAAGGAGTACAATCCATAGAGAGGAAGCTTACCGCATGTCTGCGCTTGATCGCATTGTTTTGTTAGTCAGTGGCCTATGACGTTTCCTACTGAATAACAGAGAGAGCTGAAGAAGTTTTCCTTTCAAGGGATTCACAAGCACAATAAGATATTTACTGTATTTATCGCAGAGATCAAACCCGCACACAGATGTCACATTTCTTGAATTCCATCAGTAGATCAGACAAGCAGTCTCTGGAAAGAGGACATTACAGCCAGAAAGTTCAGAGCATACAGGCTTTGAGGGCCATTCCTGTCCCATTTTCTGTCATGCACCCTGAGCTTTTGTTGTCTCCGCAATGCTGATAAATCAATCCATCAAAAAATTTCCTCAGTGAAACTCAATCAAGAAAGGTCATGTCAGCGGGAGAGGAACAGATTAAATTAGCATCAAATTAGACATGGAAAGTGAGTTCTGTCAAAATCATCACAGCGCTCAGCACAATTAGAATATGTTAATTATGCATTTCATTAAGGTAGTGCTCTTTGAATGCGAGATGAAATGTCAGTGGTGTAGGCATCCGAAAAAAGGAAGATTGCCAGGCACAACTTTCTCTAGACAATGTGTGACACCTTCATTAACATCAAGAATCACAAGTCTGTCTTGACTTTTTTGTAAAGTATTAAACCGTTAACTGTTTGCTGGCTCTCCTTACTTCCATTCACATTCCCCTCTTGATAAGCTGCAAGACTAGCTTTCTTTCACTGCCAGAGCCCCTGGGATGACTGCGAGTGTCCGACGGGCACCAAAAAAGTAGCAGCAATTTAATGAAGTCTTTGCCGGATGTGCTCAGGATAATACTGCTGCCTTAAGGGGGTGCAGCTCAGATGGTGATTCAGAGCCAGCTGAGCTATTGTGGAAAAGGGGGGTAAAGATCATGAAAGGAGAAGGGAGTGATTGAAGTAGAACGGTGAATCTATTTTAGTTTAGATCCAATTGCAAGATACAATCCACCTAAAGGCGAGGGCGGGGGGGGGGGGATGTAAACCTACATCTGACAAACCCTAATTTGGGGGATTATTTTGTATATCAAACATCTTTGATTCCTAATAATGTGCTGCTTTTCAAAGAGAAAAGTGATCCCTTGTGAGTTTGGGAGGGGGTCAGTGTTTCACAAACACTATAGTTAGAAGCTTTAGCTATGAGATGAACCACTAGATTTCAGCTTCAAGAGTGATTTTTTCAAATCCATGTTTCCAAGCATATGGGCCAAATTTTTCATATCTGGGTGCCTAAAACTAAGCTCCTACATCTGTATTTAGGGACCTAAAAAGTGTGGCCTCATTGTCAGAGGTGGCAAGCATCCCCAGTGAAGCAAATGAGAGATCCCTGTGCTCTGTCTTTCTGACAGTCGGGTCACTTATATAAATGCTTAAATAGGGATTTAGGAACCTAACGTTAAGCACTCATTTTTGAAAATTTTGCCCATTTTTTAAAAGAGAATTGTAAAGGTCAAGAAAATGGAGACTTTTCCACATCAGTCACTCATCTGAAAGCAGCTCAGGTTGACAGAGACCAAAAGTTGTTGCCCTCTGCTGGAAGGCACATGGCTGAAGTCCAATTCTTAGTGGACAAGACTGCATCTTGGAGATTCCTAATCACTGTTTCACTTTCAGCAGCTGGGACAACAAACTGAGTGGGGATGAAGGCTGAAATATTATAGCTAACCTTGTGCCCAGTGCAAAAACAGCCTGCAAGCCCCCTGTCTGGGACTTTCGTATGGATAAGCAGGATTTCAGGCTGAAAGACTGTAAATCTGGCACCTTCCCCCACCTCTCCATTCACTTTCATTATAATATGATTTTCAGGAGGGTGAAGCTTTGAAGCTAGTTTCTGTAGACACCATGCTGTGATCTTTTTTGTAACATAATGATGCTCTTGGGGCAACGATATTGCATCACAGTATGCTGATGCAACAAAATGCCAGCTTCATGTAGAAGTGTATTATGTAGTCTATCTATTTTAAGTACTTATACGACCCCTATTATGTCGTATCCGAACACCTCACAATCTTTAATGTATTTATCTTTGCAACACCCTTGTGAGGCAGGGCAGTGCTATTATCCCCATTGTATAAATGGAGAACTGAGACACAGAGAAACTAGGTGACTTGATCAAGGTCACAAAAGGCAACAGTAGCAGATCACATGTTCTAGCCAAGAACCCAAACCACTGGACTACCCTTCCTCACACTAAATGGAAAGATACCATATTCAGATACCAGATTTCCAGACTATAAATACACATGAAAAAAGGTTTGTGAAACTATGCTTAATTTACATGTGCAATTAATGGGACTGTATATGTATATCAGATAATTGCACATGCAGTTAGTTAATTGGATACATGTGTATATGTAATTACCTAATTTGTGTGTATATCTGCAAGCCTAAGATGTCTGAAAATCTAGGCCCACATATCTAGAGTCCTCTGCTACTCCCTTCCTGTCCCACATAGAAAAAATAGTTTACTGATGATATTCAGAACAACTATGAGATTGAGAAAAGGGTTACAAGGAAAATTTTACCAAGTCTATAATGAACTTCCCTTTGGTTTATTGTAGCTTTTGTAAATCCTGCCTGAGAATTCAAAGTTGCCAAATGCTCCTCCCCAAAGAAACATGATGTAGCTTCCAATGCTCTCAGGATTCTATTTTAATATAACTGATTCCAATATAGTCAGAAAATGCCAGCAAGCTAGGTGGAGCCAGAGTCTACTTCAACACACTTGGCTGGCCTTACAACTTTCTGAAATCTCTGTTTTCACTGGAGCAAGAAAAGAGAGATTTTTATCATTTGAAAGAACAACTTAATTCCCAGAGCAAACAAGCTTTAAGATTATGTTGGTTCTGCTCACTAGCACAGAGCCAAGAGGTCTAAAGATAAAATAAAAGATTTGTAGTTCTTGTAAATGCAGCACTGTATTTAAAAAAAAACACAGATGCAGTTTTTGGAAGATTGTATTCTAGAAGGGGCAACAGGGGCCCTTTCAAAGATCTCTGTTGGAATATATGCTTCCTTCTGGGAAGTGGCATAGAGAAAAGTGGCCCTCCAAAGGAATCAACTCAAGCTCTCCTAGTCAAAATAGCAACATAAAGTGAATCCAGTGTGGTAAATATTACATCACAGGTGTGTTAAGCTGCATGCAAACCTAAGTGGCACCAGGAAAATCTCAACCAAAAAGGACTGCTCCCAGCTCACCACAGAATTACAGTGGACCAGACATCAAGATTGCAGATATGTCCCATGCCAGAGTCTCCTGCTTTGCAACTTAAAATGTTGCCACCAATCCATACCTGAAAGTAATTACTTTAAAGGCTGACTTTTGCACCTGGCTCGGGATCTCTGGATTCTGGCATTGTTCTTATTTTATTTTAACAACAAATCAAAAATAATTTTTGTAGTGGCCAGATATTTTAAAACAATGCACAGTTTTTTTTTCTTGTCCTTGTTGGACCCTAAGAGACCATGAAATACTTGACTTTAGGAAAGATCAGACCGAGAAGCACACAAGTAATCCTGACCTTCAACCCTGCAATGAAAATGTGTAATCAAATAAGCTTGTAACAGACCACAGACTTTCAATAGTGTTGCTTTAATTTTTGTATCACATCTTAGGCCATATCACCAGATTTGTCTGAGTTAGGCTTGGCATGTGACCTAAGATGGTGGTGCAGATAGCCAAGGTGGCTTTTAGCTCCTGATTCTTGATCCAACTGGAAACTAAACTAGCCTGAGTGGAACTTAGAGCAGCTCCAGTGACTTTTCCACTGGCTGGCGATTGTCAGACTATAGTGCACCCTATTTCAATCCCCTCCTGAACTCTGCCATGATCCTTCACTTGCCCACAAACACCTCTAGAATTGGGAAGTGGTGGGAAAAGAGAGTGGCATAAAGCAGGCATAACTGACTCTATGCCTCCCTGGGTTTTCCCTTACCTCAGGGGAATCCCCAGCTGCCTGTAATGACACCTCATTTTCCCCTTGTTGAAGTGGGAGCCAAGCAAAAGGGACAGCACCAGAGGTCAGAATATTTCAATAACGCTGGGCAAAACCGAGCCCTGTTCTAGCTTCACTGTAAATGGGATCAGTTAATGCAGGGGTGCCAACCTGTGGCTCTTCAGAAGTTAATATGCGGCTCCCTATATAGACACCGACTCTGGGGCTGGAGCTACAGGTGATAACTTTCAAGTGTGCCGGGGGTGCTCACTGCTCAACCAGTGGCTCTGCCACAGGCCCTGCCCCCACTGCACCTCTTCCCGCCCCCTCCCCGAACCTGCTGTGCCCTCACTCCTTCCCCTCCCCACCCCCAGAGCCTCCTGCACACTATGAAACAGCTGATCTGGAGGTGTGGGGAAGGAGGAAAAGGGGCTGATTGGCTGCCGGTAGGTGGGAGGTGCTGTGAGTGGTGGGGAGAGTTGATGGGGGACTGCTGATGTATTACTGTGGCTCTTTGGCATTGTACAATGGTAAATGTGCGCTCCTTCTCAGGCTCAGTTTGGCCACCCCAGAGTTAATGGTATCAGTTCAGGAATGGGTATGACCTAACCTAACCTTTCTTTTGAAGTGGTAAAGACCTGATCATCCACTCTGTTACACTGGTTGTGTGCAGGCATGACCCATGAAAGCTGACAGAATTACATTGTTGTAAAGCTAGCATAAGGGAGTGCAGTACCAGGCCTGTATATTTCTAACATTTTTCCTAATGGAAAGGCAAATACAAACCCAAGAAAATAAAGGTCTCAAAAACAGCTTTCCAGGCGTAATGCCCACTGGAACAAGAGTTTGTTTTTGTTGAAAATATAACAGAATTAAAAATCAAACCCATTAATATCTTGATTAGGTGCAGCATGTTAATTGCTTATTCTCTAAGGTGATAGAATGGGTCACTTTTGCCTAATGAAATAGTGTGTTACAGAAGTGGAATGGAGAAAGAATGTTTACCCTACAACACTGTGAAGGAATGGAATAAATGATTCACCCACTTATGTCACCAGTAATCAAAGTGGCTTTCCTTTTGTAGATCTCCAGAAAGCTCCCACTGGGTGAACTAGTTCAGAAACAAAAAGAATTGACTTCACCTGTCTCCTGTATCCTTCATTGAACTCAAACTTATTCTCCTCTTCTTTCTCATCTCCAAAAGTGGCTGCAACCTCCTTTATAAGAATCCATGAATCTCACGTAGACTTTTTCATTCTTTTTGTTCATCTTATGACGCTTCATCAGGTTCTGGCTCTTTCTTTTTTGACACGTTCTCTTCCACTTGGGCCTGGTTTGCTTCCCCGCAAAGACCAAGACTCTCCAAATTGCTGAGCCTTCATCTCCATCTTCTACATTCTGGTCTTGGATCACAGTTCATTTAATGTTTTTTAATGGAAAGCAGAAAGATAAAAAGACATTCCTAGAAACTGCACTTCAGAGTTTTAACTAGCTTGCTGTAAATGCAATTTAATGCTCTTGCTACATACAATTGACACTCACATACATCAATTTTTAAACTTGAGACACTAATTGAAAGAAGCAAATGTCTTGTGATGTATATTTGCAGCTGGCACTAACTTCCCAGCTTGGGTAGACAGACACACAAGCTCTACTTGAGCTAGCATGCTAAAAATAACAGTGTAGTCAGGGTAGCATGGGTGGCAACTCGGGCTAGCCACCTGACTGCAACTTCCCATGGCTCCCTACATACTCGGACGGCTAGCCTGAGCCACTCCTTGTGGTACCAGCTACATTGCTGTTTTTAATGCACTAGTTTGAGCAGCGCTGGCATATATCTGTCTACCCGACCTGGAAAGCATGCTCCCAGTGCAGTGTAGATGTACCGTAACATGGTACAAATTTCAGGCACAAAGCTGAGTGCCAGTCCCTCTTAGTACCTATTTTTTGAGCAAATATTACCTCAGTAGAGGCACAAGCATTCATACCTGTCTGCTAACTCAGGACACTAACAACTAGATTGAATGCAAGTTTGTGTGTTTTTAGCTGTTAGTAGAGCTAGCTAAAAAAATTGACCAATTAAAAAAATTATTACTTGCAGAAAATTGCAAAATGTAATACATTTTTAAAATTTGATTTAAAATTTTCATTTTATTATTGAAAACCTAGAAAATAGCTTTTGAAAACCAAATCAAACTGAAAAGTGCTATTAAAAAACAACAACTTTGTTTTGTTTCTAAATTTCTGTTAAAAATTGAAAAATTTCAACAAAAAGGCATTTTCCCATCAAAAATTTCATTTTAGATGAAACCCCATTTTCAGTGGGAAAAATTTCAAACAGTTCTAGTTAACGATATTAGCAGATGTGTGCACTGAACTCAACGCTTGGCAGGTATCCACCCCTCAGTTGTGTTTATGATAACACAACATTTCCCCCTTAATAGCCACATGTGTATCATCTTTTCCAAGTCATGTTGTTACTCAATATATCATTGTACAAAAGGAATAGAAAGATGGCCACTGCTCTTTGGATTTTACAAGCTGGATTAGATATGATTTACATGACATAAGCAGAGAAGGTAGAGGGAGAAAAGCAGGGTCAAGAAGACCCAGAGAGAAATTAAAATATACAAACCATTGTTTTTATAAGATACCTCATTCAACTATACAATCACAATGGGATCTTGTGTAAGTTACACATTTTACTCCAGTCCCAGTGTGTTACTACTGACTGACAATACAATCAGCCAATGAAACCCATGACAGAAGCATTTAAAACAGAACAAATTCTTACTGGCTAATTATACCTTGAGGAAAGCACACTTATTTAGCAACGACAGACCACTGATTACTAGCAACTGGATACTGTGGTGACAGGTACATTAGAAATGTGACTGGAGAAAAAGAGAAGGTTTAGATTAATTGTATATTCCACCCTTAACAAGGCTATAGGGGAAAAATAGCTAGAAGTTTAGAAAGATAAGGGCAAGGTTGTATTCCACTACCTGCTTTAGGTTGTTGTTACTTATGCTGCAGTAGTGCAGTAACACAGAGGTATTGATCAGGCATTAGGGCCACCAAATGCGTAAAACAGTTCCTGCTCAAGAGACTTCACAATCCAAGAGTCAAATGAGAGTCAAAAGGTGGATGAATAGCCAAATGGAGGTGGAGGACAAGGTAACAATGAAGATGGATATGTTGGTATAAATTACTAGTCTCAGATATTATAATAATCTCATGTGGCTGATACCATATCATTTCTTATGGATTCACCATCATTCCCAAGTTATCAGAGGAAGCCAATAAAAAGTTAGTCAGTATTGACAGAGAGGCTACCAGAGTGGCAGGTTTAAAAACCACAATCAAAATGTGCCTAAAAAGTAGAGTGATACTAAGCAGAAATCTTGACATTAAATTAGAATTAGTAAGTGGAGCCATGGGCTATGTTTACCAATTCAGACAGGTTGTTCGCAATTAGATTTGTTGAGAACATTGTTGTGCAATTTGATAAGACAGACATTCCCCAGCCTGTCACTCACATTTCGGTCAATTTCCACCTGCTTATTCAAATTCAGTCTTCTCTCTTTATTGCATATGCTTCATCAATATCAAAATCCCAAGGCTTCCATTTAGATACAGTCATTGCAGACATTGGCAAAAACATTTTCAATGAGGGAACGCTCTGAAGTTGCTCTGTCAAGTGCTAGAACTTCAACAGGATTCCTAGTTTTAGACCCTGCCCACTCAACGCAATGCCGATCACAATTGCGTTAAGGAGTACAGCTGCCTTCGCAAAGCTTTCATGCCATAATTAAGTCTCTTTATCCACAAAAACATCTTTTCACAACTCCAGAGCATTGTTCCAAATTCTCCTCAGTATCCTGTCTCTTGCCAGTCACCTCACCCCGCCACATCCCCTCATCTTCTGGTAAAGTATATTACAGATGTTCATATATTTGCAATCTTCTGGTATGTTACAATATTCTCTTAAATTGTAAGCAACTTCGGTGAAATCCACAGCTAGTTCAGAGTTCATCAGAACTCAGGGTATGTCTACACTACAAGAGCTGCTGGAGCTCTGCAGCTATGCCACTGTAGTGCAGACACATGCTCCAGTGATGGAAGCGGATTTTCCATTTCTGAAGTAAATTCACCGCCTTGAGAGGCGGTAGCAAGGTCAATAGAAGATTCTTCCATTCACCTGACTGTGTCTACACTGGGCTTAAGTCAGATAAACTGTGTGTCTCAGGGTTATGAAATTTTTCACATGAGCAGAGAAAGCTAGGTCAACCTCAGTTTAGGTGTAGACTGGGCCTAATGAATTGTTTTCTCTCATTTCACTATCCTGCAGAACTGCCTGCAACGCTCAGACCACTAAGGCTATTTGAAAATTTTCTGTCAAAACTATTTTTCAATAGAAAACTGGGGATTTGTCAAAGCAATTTTTTGAGGCAAAAAATGCAGCGTTTTCATTAACAATTTCCACTTTTAATAAAAAAAATGAAAACCCTAACATCAAAAATGTTTCATTTTCAAAGAGAATTTTTGGTTTTCATTGTTTTGTTTAAAGTCCATTTTGATGAAAACCTTTTTTTCCTTTCATTTTTCTGAAAGTTTTCCACAGAAATAAAAGCTATTTTCAGACTATGGTGACAGTCGGCAAAGGCTATTCTTACATATCCCAACACTTCCCATACACACTTCTGTCATCTTCTGCATTGCACTAAATTCAGCAGCTAATACACTACATGTGAAGGAACAGTGAAATGACCCTTATAATAAATCCTGTTGTGTTTCTTCTTCTACACATTTTTGTTATGTGACAGAGACATTCACATAACTAACTTGTTTCTCAAAATATCGTAATAGTTGAAGTTATTCACTTGACTTAAGCCACTACCTACCACAATTCACTACAGTTTCATCATCATATTACATTGCAACAGCTGTCTGATACTACAGTGATGAGAATAATACCTACTAGCCAATAAAAAGGATTCTTATCTGACCCTCCTAAAGAAAAACAAAGACAAACAAACAGACAAAACTCTAAAACTATCTGGCAGGTAATGTGAGCACAAGGACATTTCAGTGCTATCTATACAAGATCATCTGAGTGTCTGAGATGACTAGTACAGAGGTAAGAAAATGAGTGACAGTACAAATACACAGATAGCACCATTTGCCCACACAGTTCTCATAGGCACCCTATAGGCAGGTCTACACTACTGCTTAAGTCAGGGGTAGGCAACCTATGGCACGCGTACCGAAGGCGGCATGTGAGCTGATTTTCAGTGGCACTCACACTGCCTGGGTTCTGGCCACTGGTCTCGGGGGGGGGGGAGGGAGCTCTGCATTTTAATTTAATTTTAAATGAAGCTTCTTAAACATTTTAAAACCTCATTTACTTTACATAGAACAATAAATTTAGTTATATATTCTAGACTTATAGAAGGAGACCTTCTAAAAACATTAAATGTATTACTGGCAAATGGAACCTTAAATTAGACTGAATAAATGAAGACTCGGCACACCACTTATGAAAGGTTGCTGACCCCTGGCTTAATTTGATCTAATTTATTCCACTCAGGGGTGTGAAAAAACACCCATCCCTGAGCAATGCAAGTTACAGTGACATGAGCACTGTCCATACCGCGGTGGGAGAGCGTTTCCCACTGACATAGCTTCTGCCTCTTGCAGAGAAGGAGTAATGATGCTTACTGGGCCGATGTAGTGCTTCTAGGGTCATAAGAGAACGCAATCAATAGTTGGCCAATATGAAGCTTTTGTAATTTTGGGCCAGGTCCTCAGCTGGTATAAATCAGCATGGCTCCATTGACTTCAATGGAGTCCTGCTAATTTAATCCATCTGAGGACCTGCTCTGGTATATAATTCCATGACTTGTCCACTTATACAAACAAATATAAATTAATTTGCAATAATATGTTTCTTCCTTACAACTGGCATTTTGCCATGAATTTTGCATTGTTTGCCAGCTGCTATAGGGTAAGGATCAGGAATTAATTTTCCCCAAGCAGTACATTTTCCCTTGTGAGAAAGGATTCTGATGTACCACTTTAGGTTTTTGCCTTCCTCAAATCTTACATTTTTTCTAAAAAAAGGGTTATATCAATAAAAACTTTTTAAAAATGCTTCTCTTTATATCACATCCATGGATACACTGACTGCCTAGGGACAGTTACCAGCTGCCTGTAAACATATGTGAGAATAGTGAGACAATTACTGGAATACCGTGTTCAGTTCTGTTGTCCACTTTTCAATGACATTGAAAACTGGAAAGAGTTCAGAAAAAAAAGGAAAAAGAATGACCCGAGGTCTGGAAAACAGAAGCTCAGTCTATTTAGTTTATCCAAGAGAAGGTTACTAGGTTACTTGATCATAGCCTACAAGTAACTACATGGGGCAGAAACTTCTGAGAGTTGAAAGTTATTTAGGCATAGTAGGCATAATGATCTGCACTGATTGATAAATATAGTTAGACAAATTCAGACAAGAAATAAGGTTCAACTTTTTATATAGGGCTGTCAAGCAATTAAAAAAATTAATCGCAATTAATCTCTGTTAAACAAAAGAATACCATTTATTTAAATATTTTTGGATGTTTTTTACATTTTCAAATATGTTGATTTCAATTACAACAGAGAATACAAAGTGTAACGATCACTTTGTATTTATTTTATAATACAAGCATTTGCACCGTAAAACAACAAAAGAAATAGTATTTTTCAATTCACCTAATACAAGTACTGTAGTGCAGGCATAGTATCTTTGTCATGAAAGCTGAACTTACAAATGCAGAATTATGTACAAAAAACTGTATTCAAAAATAAAACAACATAAACTTTTAGAGCCTGCAAGTCCACTCAGTTCTACTTCTTGTTCAGCCAATTGCTCAAAGAAACAAGTTTGTTTACATTTGCAGGAGATAATGCTGCCTGCTTCTTGTTTACAATGTAATCTGAAAGTGAGAACAGGCATTCTCATGTCACTGTTGTAGCTGGTGTCACACGATATTCAGGTGCAAGATGTGCTAAAGATTCATATGTCACTTCATGCTTCAACCACCATTCCATGGGACATGCATCCATGCTGATGATGGGTTCTGCTGAATATATAATCCAAAGCGGTGTGGACTGATGCATGTTCTTTATCGTTATATGAGTCAGATGCCACCAGCAGGTTGATTTTCTTTTTTGGTGGTTTGAGTTCTGTAGTTTCCTCATCGGAGTGTTGCTCTTTTAAGACTTCTGAAAGCATGCTCCACATCTCATCCCTCTCAGATTTTGGAAGGCACTTCAGATTCTTAAACCTTGGTTTGAGTGCTGTAGCTATCTTTAGAAATCTCACAATGGTACCTTCTTTGCATTTTGTCAACTTTTCAGTGAACGTGTTCTTAAAATGAACATGTGCCAGGTTATCATCCAATACTGCTAGAGCATGAAATATATAGAATGTATGTAAAACAGAGCAGAGGATATACAATTCTTCCCCAAGGATTTCAGTCACAAATTTAATTAACGCATTATTTTTTTAACGAGTATCAACAGCATGGAAGCATGTCCTCTGGAACGGTGGCAGAAATATGAAGGAGCAAATGAATGTTTAGCATATCTGGCATGAAAATACCTTGCAATGCCAGCTACAAAAGTTCCAAGAAAATGTCTGTTCTCACTTTCTGGTGACATTGTAAATAAAAAGTGGGCAGCATTATCTCCTATATATGTAAACAAACTTGTCTGTCTTAGTGATTGGCTGAACAAGAAGCAGGACTAAGTGGACTTGTAGGCTCTGAAGTATTACATTGTTTTGTTTTTGAGTCTAGTTATGTAACAAAACAAATCCTACATTTGTAAGCTGCACTTTCACAGCGAAGACATTGCACTACAGTACTTGTATAAAGTGAATTGAAAAACACTATTTCACTTGTTTATCATTTTATACTGCAAATATTTGTAACAAAAATAATATACAATTTGATTTCAATTACAACACAGACTACAATATATATATGAAAATGCAGAAAAACATCCAAAATATTTACTAAATTTCAACTGGTATTCTATTGCTTAACTGTGAGATTGAAACTGTGATTAATCGTGATACATTTTTTATCACGATTAATTTTTTTGAGTTAATCACATGAGTTAACTGTGATTAATCAATAGCACTACTTTTCAACAGTGAAGGTAATTAACCATTGGAGCAACTTACCTATGGATGTAATTGATTCTCCATCATTTACAGTTTGGATATCTTTGTAATAGACATGCTATAGATCACCCAGAAAGTTTGGGCTTGATGCAGAAATTATTGGGTGAATTTCTTTGTTCTGTGTTATGCAGGTTAGAAAAGATTATCACAATGGTCCCTTCTGGCCTTAAAATCTATGACTCTATGGTGTACCTGAACATGATGAAAAAAAGAGAAAAGAAATTCCCCTGACAACCTCTCCCTCCCCTTGCAAACAGCCTTTGCTTGGATAGAGTTAAGGTTACAGGTTGCTATCTGTATGGGATGTATGTGTTCCTTAAAAGAATGTTTTCATTATAGAAAAATATTAAGGGTGAAATCCTGGCCCTATTGAAGTTGATGGCAAAACTTCTATTGACTTCACTGGGGTCAAGGTTTCACAATAATGTGGGGATTTTCAAAAGCGTTCAGGATTGGTCTAACTCTGTTCCCATTGAAATCAAACTATACTTTTTAATGGGAGTGGAGTTAGAATGAGTGTTGGGATACTTGTATCTTTCCGAGAGAGCTCTATGGGTTTCCTTACATACATGCAGTATAAACACATGGATCTTGGAGACAAACAGCATACTGCCACGACTCAATCCCCAGTCCCCATTAAGACTGCGAGCTCGAGAGGTTCACAGAGCACTCACTACCTCACAAGAGGTACTTGACTAGAGGTCTATATGGGCCTAATTTTTAAGTTCAAACCATACTCAAGCCCACTCAACTGGATCTGAAACTGGGAGGGTCAAGTCATTCTCTGACCCATCCCCAACCTTTCCCTCTTTGAGCCTGAGTCAGCACTGCTGCTGCCTCCTGCCTTGCTGGTGAAGTGGAGCTGCTCCTGTCATCTGCTAACCCCCACTGCACTGTATGTGCTGTAGAGTGAGAGGAATGGTGACTCCACATCATACTCACTCCGCATCACACAGTGAGGCGAGAGGGCAGTGGTTGGCAGGAGCAGGCCTCACAGCCGCCACTTTGCCGACCCTAGAGGCAGCAGGAGGAGAGTTAACCCATTCCGAACCTGACAGGGGCTGATATTTTTCCTACCTGACCCCAACTGGACCTGACACTTGTAGACAGGACATGTTGAATTTGGCTTGGGTTGCAGAGTGCCACACTTGACCCTTTACAGTCCTAGATCCTATAATTCCATATGAAACCAATTTTCCCAAGTGTCATTAGTCCAGTGCTTATCACTAATTGAAACTCAAATGAGAAGACTGCAGCCTAGCCATTAGAAGAGACCAGCTTAGTGTTGTGGGAATCATAATGGCTAACTTAGGAGACATTTAGGTATTCAACTATCTAAAAAAAGATTCTGCCCATCTCTGATAATGTGCATTCAAAGGAGAGAAAAAGGTAGACATTTGGCAAAATTACGGAGCAAAATTAAGATAGTTTCGGTGACTGGTATGAGAAAGGTAACCTCATCTGCAAATATCCTGTTTTCCTTAAGTTTCATGCTCTCTTTCTTAAATGTATAACCATAGCATTCTTGTAAGGCACATATGTAAACTACAGAAATTAATTTATAACCTTACTTCCATTTTAATAAGTGTTTTTTCTTCATCTGGGGATTAACCCATGTCAGACATCTCCAAGTATACCTTTAACAAATGTCTATAGTAAAACATCCACATGCCTGATACGGTGAGATGACTAAGAAATGGACATATTGTTTTAACATTTACTCCTACCCCTTCTCAAAATGCCTGCTCCTCTGACTTTACAATATATATTATCTGCCACGCTGTATTTTTGTGTGTGTGGTGCATGGTTCTCCTTCACTACACTACAGCAGATTAGTGCTCATTCGCCTCTTTTCCTTGCTTCTCTTCAGATCGTTACACATGACAAAACAACTGTCCTAATTACAGCAAGTGTTCCCAGCTCTGTCACCGTGACAATTACTGCAATGAGGGCTCAATATCTGCAGCAGACAGTAAAGTATTACTGCAGTTGTGTTTGATAGTGCTCAATTGTCCTCTTGAGAATTCTTCAGATCTGTGGGTTGTGGATTTTTTGTGTGTGTGTGTGCAAAGGGGTAAGGACTTATTCCCCCATATCCTTTGCTGACAGGGTTCAAAAGTTGAAGGCAGTGGTGATGACAAAGGATGTACTGCCTGAAAAGTGGAGTTCATTTTTAAAAAAAGGAGAGGCCATTTGTAGATATTAGGATAGACATTTTCATATGCACACTGACAAAAATGGCTTTCTGCTTTCTCCAGAGAGAATGAGAAAATGGTGCGTATAACCTGACCGTCTTTTCTTTGCTAGATTCTAAAACACCAGGAAAATGTGAATGACAGATGGACCACTCGGAGATGGAGAAATATCTCCACTCCTTTTTCTTATACTTCTTTTTTTAGGTCTGATAATTTTCTGTTGCTGCAGCTGGGGAATCAAGACCTTTATAGTAATATAACACAGTATTCGAAAGCAACGTTCCCAAACCCCAGTCTCATTGTATCTAGCAACAGTAACAGTATCTATCTATTGTGTTGCTAACAATAATGACATTATTCATGTTGATTTAAAAAAAGCAAAGAGAAAAGTCTCCTACTGTTTTGAGGGGATGGACCCAGCAGTGATAATGCAACTCTCCACTATCCATTCAGATACTGAACACCTTTTATCTCACTTGCCTTCCTTGTCGACCCCAGCTAATCAGACTGCAGAGTTTGTCTGTTTTCAATGGCAGCATCACATTCTGCGCTATATTCTCTTTATCCTGAATGATGAAAGCACTACTCTCTGCATCTGTAGCTCATCACACCCCCTAATTTGATTCACTCAGATGCTCCCCTTGTAAAACCCATGAACAATGCAAAACTAGGAGTTGTGTAACTGCTTCACCTGCCCTAGAACTGGAAAACAAGAACCTAAGACTGAATACTGATCACGGAAAAATAATGCTGCCACTTGTCATTAGCAGACCAGTTTGGAGTTGTTATTCTCCTTGGTTAGAATAAAGCAACATCTTACATATCAGATAACATCTTTATTATAAGCATCTCACGCAGCCTTTCCACTTCAGCCCACATGGGTTTCTTCTGCTCTTGGCAGAGATCAATGAAGTCAATATTTCTGACTGCAAAGCTTTCTATGACTTACACATATTTAAAAGGATAAACCCCAATCAACAAATCCTCTGCTTGAACGTAACCATTCTAATCCTTATCTATGAACCTCTGGACTCCAGCAAATAGTTTAAAGATGGAATACATCTTCCCAGCTCTCTGGAAATAACTATTGCAATAACATGAACTGGACAACATTCCACAAATTTGTCATGTGAATTTTCCCCAGCAAAACCAGTAAGTGGTGCTACAGTTTCACAAGTACAAAATGTTATCACAGAGTCCCTTTAATCTGGTATTAACAATAATGCAGTGCCCTTTACATATTTCAGGTAGGTACCATTATCCCCATTTCATATACGGGGAAATTGAGGCCCAAAATGATTGCCTGATCAATCCAGAATGACACAGCAAGTGAGCCGAGGTATAGGTAACAGAAACCAAGGATCCTGAATCTCATGCCCTATTACAATAATTAGACCCACTGCCAGTTGTTAAAGTAAATATATCTACAAATACTTTGGGGAAATATATAGATATATATAAGTATCTAAATATATATATATATATCTAAATATATATATATAAAAATATAAATATCTATATCTAAATATATCTATAAATACTTTGAGGAAATACTTATTATTGTTAATTATTTATATTCTAGTAGCATCTAGAGGCCCTAGCTGAAATAGAGGTCCTCTGTGCTGAGTGCTGTACAAAAACATCGTGAAAAACAGTCTCTTCCCCAAAGAACTTAAACTCACTATGCTTCAGCTCCCATAAGTTTAATTGGCATGATAATAGTTCATTTCTCTCTTCCTTTGTCTGATTTGACTATGGAGATTTAAGTGACATAGAGGTCACACAGGAAGCCCAGAGCTAGCGAATTAATCATGCCACCTGAATGCTGCAACCACACATGTCCCGGGGGCCTTGTTGATGGTGAACTCTGTCTTCTTGTCCCCAGTGGTGAATGTCCTGCACTGCCTACTAGTGGGGCTGGACAGAGAAAGGCTATCTTCCCTGAGTAGGTGTTACAAGCTTTTCTTTGTTCTTGTCCCAGTGATCCTGTCAGTCATCACAACCCTATTAATGCCTTTCAAGAATTATCCACTAAAAGCTTGAGGAAGTTTGTTCTCATTCAACACTGTTACATAATCCTGCCTGAGGGCCTGATAGGGAAGTCTGCATCATCTTCCTTATACTACATTTTCCTGCAATAATGGTCCTAAACATTACAAAATTGGGACCCAAGTCTGCTCCCACTGAAGTCAATGCATTTTGCCATAGACTCCAATAGGAGCAGGAGCAGGCCCTTAGTGTTTGGGGCCATTACTCTAGAAAACTGTGCTATTTATATAAGGTGCAAGGAAAGAAACAATTAAGAAACTGCGAGTCAGAACCATGGATTTGCCATCTAGTAAGGCTACATTTCTTTAAATATTAAATCATGTTGCATGACTCACTCTGGGTAATTGTCTAGATTATGTTCAAGGAGTGGAGTTGAAATTGACCATTATGAGGTTTATTCTACTCCTATGAATTTATCATGGTACAATTACCATCTCTCCAGGCTAGATAAATTCAAGGTAAGTGCATTTCAGTTGGATCCTCTTAAAGGTGAAAGATCTCTAACAAGACTTAGGCCTTAGGCCGTCTAGTTTACCCTAGAAAAGGTTTTACAGGTAGAACTAGACTAGTGAACTGCTCTAGCGCAGATGCAATTTATACCAGCAAAAGAGTGCTTTTGCAGGTACGGCTTAAATGACTTCTCTGAGTGAAATATAGGCAAGTCTCATCTTACGTGGGGGGTTCCATTCTGTGGTTAGCGCGTAAAGCGAAAACTGCATATAGTGAAACTCTCATTGACTTGAATGGCGGTGAGAATCACCTGCACTAGAGATGGAATTTTTAAATTGTTGTTTTCCTTTTTTTTCTTTCTGTTTTTGCCGACTACATAAAGCTGAATTTGTGCATGTTAAATGTGCCTAAGATGCAACTCGCCTGTATGCTATATCGGGGGGGGGGGGGGGGAACACCTTTTTGGGGGTAAATATAACTACGCAAAGGCTCTTGCTGGTATAAAAATGTTGTAAAAAATTATGCCCCAAACCATCATTACTACACTGGTAAAAATGTATAGTGTTTCTGGCAAGAAAGACAGAAAAAAAGACAGAAGGAGGATTAACACAGCAAAGAGAAAATGGGAAAAGATTGTGGGTAAAGTATGTGTGGGATATTTCTTTTTGCCCAACAGTGAAAGGGCTCACTGTGGAGTTTTCTGCACTGCTCTAGAAATAGATAAATAACTTCAGAAGATGTGTTTGTTTTACTGAGAGATCTTCTACATTGTTTGATAAAATCCCACGTCTTCATTCTCCTTTCACAATCAGGAGTAAGCTGTTTGCACTCAGAGGAGTTACTTGGTGTAAGACTGGCATAAGGTAAGACTAAGGTCCATGGTCTTCAACAAATATTTATCACGCACTTACAGACTAAGCTGAATATTTGCAAAAAGAAGACACAGTATTAGCATCCATTTCTAGGAGGACAAAAATTTAGACCAGGGTTTACCTGTTTTTGTCGCAGGAGGAAAAAAAAAAAAGTTAATAAAGTTGACATTAGGACCAGCAGATTCATGTGCAGGAGGCAAGCATATCAGTTGCCTTCCTTTGCCCACATGAAATAAATGTAGAAAAAAAATTAAAAAGAAACAGAAACTGAGACATTTAATGTATTGTGATGAGTTTTGCAAATATTCAATCATTTTGCAAAGTTTTCAGTGATGGAAACTGTGTTTCACTTACGGCAAAAGCTTACAAAACTGCCCCACAATCAAGTAATTTCACACATATTCCTCTAACACTTTGCATAATGCTTAAGCATTAGCATCATCACATTTGGGCAGCATTTTTTATTATTCATGCTTTCAGCATACTTATGAGGATAATGGATTCCAAATCTGGAATTGACGTGTGCTTAATCTAAGTGACCAGAGCAACTAAACAGTTTTCAAAACTTGTCTATACAAAACCTGTCTACGTAAACCAGATTCTCCATTAGCAAAACAGAAATAGAATCCAGTAAACTTTTTGGGGCAGGGACTGAGTTTTGATGTGTGTTTGTAAAGCACTTAGTAGAATGGTGGGCCTAGTAGAATAGGGGTCTCTGGACTCTACTGAAATACAAAATATAATAATAAATTGCTCACTGGATTAAGAATCAGAGAATTTAAGATGAAAAAAAGAGTGAGTTATGTAATGTCTTATCAGTTTTAAAGTGCTTCCTCAGTTACAGATTCCACTGCTGAAGCTACAGTAAGCAATCTCTGGCCATGTATTCAGAGTAAGAGGAATTCTGCTTGGTCCTTGATTTTAATGCTCACATTTTTCTCTTTCTACTTATCAGAAGTGGGCAGATCACAGATCTAATCAAGCAGACTTTGTAACACCTTGCTCTGATAGGACTTTACAATTTCAAGAACCTTCCTTAAGATGCAGAGAAAATGTTTAAATACCAAAATAGTTGCAGATCATTACTACATTGCACTCCAATAATGCCTGCATGCAGTTGAAAGTGAGTCTATTCACAATGGGGCTTGCACAGATTTTTTTGAAGAAATTAATTATAAGATAGAGTGAATTTAATTTGAATTTTGTGTATGTTAATTTCAGGGCCTAAAGAGAGATGGGTGAATAAGGGGGAAAGGGAGCATTATCTAATGGTCAGAACTAGAGACTGATTATCAGACTTCTGCGTTCCATTTCCAGCTCCGACATCAACTTCCTGTGTGACTACAAACAAGGGTTTCACCATCTTTTAGTTCAGTTTGCCTTTTTGGGGAGGGAATAGGGAGAGAACATCCACTCAAAAGACCCTCACAGCATATTATAAACTATACCAGCAAAGGGCCATGGGGGCCACATGAAGAGGAATGATGGCTAGCCATATGGTGAGTTGTCCTGCCATTGCTTAGCTACCAGCAGCTCCTTTTGTGCCAAAAAAAAATAAAAATAAAAAAAATAAAAAAATCAAGTGGCACAAAAGCATATAGAACCTGATTCAGCAAGGCATTTAAATATGTCCCCTGCTTTAAGTGAGTGAATAGTGCCACTGACTTCAATAGATCTACTCCTATTCTCACAATTAGGCATGGGCTATCAAATACCCAAATCAGGGCCCAAGTCAGCAGGCAGCCATAGTATGAAGCCTGCACCCATGGAAAACTGCTATAATTTATGCATCACATTGGCAATTTTCAGCATTAATTCACTCTTCATACAGATGGAGAGTGTGTGTGTGTTCCTTTCTCTAGTCTCTTTGTGTTTGTGTAACCCGAAGTTACAAGCAAGTCTGTGGCAGAGCCAAGAATACGATCCTGACCTCTTGGTTCCCAGTCCTGTGCCTTGACTGTCACCACATGATCCTCTGCAGAGCATGAGCACAAACCCTGTGCATTGCTTATTTCCCATTCATTCCTTATTTTGAGGGCATAGGTGGGACTTAACAGCAGAGAGTTTGTGCTGGCTCTTTGCAGTGGGGTGAATTTTAACCTGATGCAGTACGTTCTCCTGCCTGTCATCTGAACTGTTCTCTAATGATCCTGGGTATCAGTGAAGTTTCAAGACTTCATCCCAAGCAAAATTATTATTAGCAACCCATTTCTGGAGAATGGTGGCTTGACCCCAAATATAATGTGAATAGTATACGTAGAGCAAAATATATAAATGATCTAGAGAGTGTTGACACAATTCAAAAGCCTTTGAAAACGCCCTGCAGGTAAAAAATATATTTTCAAGCCTATACATTTTATCCATTTCCCCCCCTAAAAATTACATTCCTGCATAACCAAAGGTTACCACAAACATATTAGACATGGATCATTTGTAAGTGTACGTCTTCACTACCCACCGGATCAGCAGGTAGTGATTGATCTATCAGGGATCAATTTATCGCATGTACTGTAGATATGATAAATCAATCCCCGAGAGTGCTCCCTGTTGACTCCGGAACTTCACCTCCATAAGAGGCGGAAGTGGAGTCGATGGGGGAGCGGCAGCAGCCGACTTGCCGCCGTGTGGACGGCCAGGTAAGTCGCTCTAAGATACGCTGACTTCAGCTATGCTATTCGCGTAGCTGAAGTTGCGTATCTTAGGTCGACCCCCCCCCAAGCTCCCTCCCCCGCATTCCTAGGTAGTAGGTAGATGTGAATTCCTTTCACAGCTACCTACTAATATAAACCAACCTTTTCTGCCCTAGTTTACAGCAAAACCAAATACCACGCCCCCCCGCAGGCCTTAGTGTTGTTGGCCTTGTGCTAGTATAACATGAATTTTCCTCACTTGCAAGTTTATTTTCTGGCCACACAAAACTATCCACTCATGTTTTCCTGTACTCCCTGGATTTAGTGGCTTGACATCAGCTTTCAACATGGCAGCATGACAGCAAGTTTCTTGTGTAAGGTGTATACAGTTATGTGAATTCTGGAAATGAGCAAGAGCAAGATTCTGCAGTCTCCTGAACTGTTAACCTAGGTGTAAGTAACAAGACGAGTAGAATCACCTCTTGTACTTTGCTTCTTCCAAGAACTGAAAAAAATATGCGCTAGCACACAGGTGAATAGTATCTTTTAGAATCTAGGCAAGACCTTTCTAACTGCTCTGTATCCTTTGTTATAGTTGAAAGATAATATTTATTTCACTGTGTGGGTGTCAAATTGCACCAATGGATCACCTGTTTTAAATTGGTTTTGCCCTCCCAGTTTGACTTGTGATCTGGCCACCTCGTTCACCTTGTGTTCCTTTTCTCCCAACCCTTGTCTGTCCTTAGTCTTTGTAGACTGTAAGTTCTTCAGGACAGGGACTGTTTCTCATGATGTGTTTGTAGCGTGTCTAACATAATGGGGCCCAATCAGAACTGGGTCCGCTAGGTGTTACTGTAATAGAAAGGAAGAAAAAAGAATGAAAGAAGTCAAGTTGCCTTTTGAAATTCATTCTTCAAACCAAACTACTTAAATGAGTCCACAGTCCTCTTTTGTGCACTCATATCCTCCTCACCTTCCTAATACAAGTGATCCAAGTGATTTAAATTGTGGATTTTGCTTACAGTGTCTTTTGGTCCATTATCTTGCTTTCAGCTCTTTATCTCTGTGGCTCTTTCCCCTGTCTTCATGCTATTCTCAATTTCTATGTAGGAACATGGCAAGGTATTACTCCAGGAAGAGCTCAGCAAGGACACCTTGTCTCTTTACTTATGGTGGAAATGTCAGTTGATACTGTCAAGCCTGGAAGGTCTAAATTTGATCAATCATATTTTTTCTTTTCTCTGCTTGCAAGGCTTGTAATGTCATCCTGTAAGCATAATCTACAGTAGAGTTTTACATCGCTGTAACTACACCTAATGTAGAAGTGCTGCGCTGGAGCAAATTAGCTGTTTCAGACTAGGGTAAGCTACACTGATGCAAGTCACCAATGAGGCATCTCTATATTAGATGTTTGCATTGGTGTAGTTACAACATTCCAAAAATACCCAAACCAGGTGCTGACAAAGCTTATACATATTTAAAAAACAATTCAATGTGTTAGTGTACATGTAGTCATAAACAACCCTGCAATAAAATAAATAGTAGAGCTGGTAGGCAATTTTATGACTAAACTTTTTTTGGGTCAGAAAACTGAAACTGTGGGAAAGGATTGACAGATCTCCCAATCTGAAAAAAAAAGTGTTCATTTTTAAAAAAGGTTCAGACATCAAAATATCTCCTTCTGATGTTTTCCAAATGAAAAGTTTCTTATTTTGGCTTGAAAGGACTTTGAAATTTTAGTTAAATTTATCCTAAAAAACCAAAATAAATGCCGAAATCAAAATGTTTTGAAATTATCCAAATAAAACGTTTCATTGGACTCAGTCAGATTTTCTTTTTGAATTATCGGTTTGTGAAAATATTCGAGATTTTGACTTTTCAGCCTGCTTTGGGATGGGATAATTTTTCAAAATCTAGAAATTTTTCATAGGTCAGAAAAACCATCACTTGCCCAGTTTTAATAAATAACTGCAAAAGTAGACTAGTAAGCTCAGCCCATTACTCATCGGTCCCATATAAAACAATAGATGAAATTCAGCCAAGTGTAGAGGGTAGGCACAGAGATTATATGCCACTCATGCCTTCAAAGTAGGGCTTACCTGGAGCTTAAGTGGTTCCATAAATTTTGCCTTCCAAACAGGGGTGAATTTCACCCCAATGTGCACTCATCAGCGACATGCTATGATAAATCAGTGAGTTCATCACAAAACTAATAATTGGACCTACAATGAGAAACCAGTGTATACAGGCCACTGCTTGGGAGAAGTACAAAAGCGTTTAGCATGAAAGAGAAAGAACTCTACAAAGAGCGAGATTCCTCCTTCAAGCTTCCACACAATACTTAGTAAAGAAAACAGTATTTCATGAGTGAAAAAAAAGAAAAGAACCAAAAAAGAGAATGAAACTCCTGATAGTATCCTTTTGAAGTTCTTAAAAATGTTGCTGACTGAAATTAAAATGCAAGAAAACAACCTAGTTTCAATTAAAAAGCAGGTTTTTTCCAAATGTTTGTCTAACTGCAAAATTGTTTCTCTAATTAAGCAATTAAGACGCAATGAGGTAGACATTTTCATCGCATAAAGGTCATTTACAATGAAGAAAGGATGCAAAGCACTTATTTTTGGGGTGGGTGAGGGCTGATATGAATTATTCTTATTGCTGGTGAGTGCAGGTTTGAAATGAGCTTAGAATTGCAGGATGGTATAACTGTATTTTCTTCTTTTTCAAGCAAAGTCTAAGAATCCTAGGGCCCCATCCTGTGAGCCTCATGCAAGCAAAAATCTGTTGCTGGAGTGAGTGTCAGTGAGGATGATTTTTGATCTCACTCCACTGTAAACCAGAAGTAACTCCACTGAGGCTAATCTGAATTCTGCTCTCAGTGAGGCTGCTTTGAATTTACATTGATGTATTTGAGAAGAGAATTTGGCCAATGGAGCTACAGCAGTACAATACATTGTAAGATCAGAATCAGAGCCACGGTGCATGCTGCCTGTGTGATGAATGGGAGATTTGGCCCAAATAGTTAGATTCTCCTCTCACTTGCAGTTTTTATACTAGTGTAATATTAGTAGCTCAGATGCTCTTGTATGGCCCAGTGGTACTTGGCACACATTGAGAGGAATGGCAAATATGTCTTTAAAATACTTTTGTGCTTTCCTAATCCTGTAGCCACAGGGTTGCCCGAAGAACTGTTTCAGCAACTAAGGAATGAAACTAGAGACTCCCCACTCTGTTCCAGAACACACCCCTCTCATTCTCACTTCTACATCTTCGTGCCCCCCAGAGATTCCACATACTTCAGATGAATACTCAAGAAGCCTACTCAACTGGCTTTAAGATCCCTTTGTTCAACCATAGCAAGGGCAAGAATTTGGCTCATTGGAATCCTTCCTGATTTACACTGGTGTACACAAGAGGAGAATCCAGATCTTAGAGAGGGATGCTCAGCACATCCAAGAAAGAGGCAGGATGAGGTGGGTTAGAAGATGACTTTTCCAGCTCCCTCATCTGAAATTCTACTTGCAGGGTCACAGGGCTTGGGCTTCAGGACTGTAAAATTGCTGTGTAGCTGTTTGGGCTGTGGGACCCCATTAGTGCAGAGTGTCCAACACTCTGGGTTCCATCCTGAGCCTGAATGTCTACACAGCAGTTTTTAGCCCCACAGCCAGAGACGGATTAAGATTTATTGTGGCCTTGGGCACAGAGAACATTTAGACCCCCCCACATCCCCTATGCCATGGGGCCTTGCCTCCTGCTCCTCCCCTTCCCCTCAAGGCCCTGCCACCTGGCTGGAAGCCAGAGCCTTTGCCGGGAAGAGCTTCCCAGGGAGCCTGGGCTTCTGTGGGGAACCCTGGACCCTACACCTGCCCTGGGTGGTGCACCCTGTGGGGCAGAAACACAGGCTGGGGTCTGCTCTTGGGCATCCCAGCGTCTCTGTACAGGGTAGGGTCCAGGGCTCCCCACAGTAGCCTGGACTCTCTGGGTGGCTCTTACCACAGTCTACGGTGACTGCATGACCCATTTTGGCCAAGACAGTCCCCTTTCTAAGCCCTGCTCAGGAAGTCCTGACTTTTTTGGCAAAACTAGTCATTTGTCCCATTTGCTCTTGCCAGCTGATCATCAGCTGACAAGAAGAAATGGGACAAATACCCAGTTTTGCCAAAAAAGAGTTGGGCAGGGGGCGGAGGGGGAGAGATGGAGCTCAGGCTAGTGGAGGGTGCGGGGAAGAAGGCTTCCAGCCAGCTCCCCCATGAGCAGGGGGAGAGGAATATGGATACCCTACCATAGCTGGGCTCTGGCTTCCGGCCTGGTTAGGAGGAAGGGGCCTCAGGGCAGCGCCAGCTCCAGACACCAGCATACCAAGCAGGTGCTTGGGGTGGCCAAAACAGGGGGGCGGGACTCTGTCCGTAATTGGGGCGGCACACCGCTTATTCTTTTGGTGGCATTTCAGCGGCGACTCCCTCTCAGACTCTTTTTCCGTCTGTGGATCCTTCAGTCCACGACTTTTTTTTTCTTTGCTGCTTGGGGCGGCAAAAATGATGAGTTCAGTGTGGTCTCATATGAACTGCAATATACCATCTTTACTGGACAAGCTAATGTGGTTAGTTTATGTAACTCAGCCAACAGTTGGATGATTGCTCAAAATATCAAAGTACAGCCCTCCCTCAGGGGAAAGAGAAAAAGCAGGGGAGCAGGGCCCTGGGGTGAGGGGAAGGAGGAGTAGGGAGTGGGGCCAAAGTTACTCAGCTGGTTTGATCCACCTGATTTCTACTTGCTTCGCTCTGCTGGAGCAATGTGCAGCAGGTGGAATATGGTCACTATTCTGGTCCTTAGCCTGCATAGTTAGCGCACCAGAATGCAGTATCACTACATATTTTCAAATCTAGTAGTAGGCATTACTATTCCATGGGCACATTTAATTTAAAAGGAGCCACAGACAGAGGCTGGAGAATCTGAACAGGTTTAAATAGGCCTGATGCAATAATTGATGTCCACTGAGGAACTTGGAGAGGGTGGCACAAAACATAAAAACAATTTCCACCTTTATATTAAATTCTTTTGACAGATGGGCAAAGCCTATGTTGTGCTACTTGTGGTTTGAATAATAAGATTGGGCCTTGCATAGCAGGAAGCAGAATTAAATTTGTTTCCGTAAAGCAACACCAACTTAAAAAAAAAAAAAAAGACATTTCCATCATCATTGTGGTACCTACTATTGTCAGTAATAACCCCTGAGATCACTGTCACTGAAGGAGATTAGAGCTAAACATGTACATCTCCCTTTTTCTCAGTTTGTTTACCCCACACATGTGACAGCACTTTGTCAGTTCACTGATTTGTTGATGGTGCATGGTGCACCTCCCCTCAGGGTCTGCAACACAGTGTACCTGTGTACCGTATCACCAACAGTGAACCTGAACCTGAAACTGAAGGGGAGCAGCCAGCACGCAGCAGGCTGGGTTATACACAGAGATAAAGGGGAGAAGAATCCAGTCATTTCTGGTGTTGCTCTCAGGTCTGCCAAAAATACCCTTCTGAACAGGAGAGCAGGAAAACCCTATTATAATTTTTAAAAGGCATTTTATTTTTAAGAGACACAGGAAAGGGAGCTCTATGAAAGTATCAAAAATGGAACGTGTGGAAGTGAGTCAATTTAAGAAAACTTCAACTTGGCAGTGTCTCTTAAATATACATTAGCCCATTTCCCCTGAAGCAGCTATATAAAGGCCTGGCTTTGAGAAGCTGTTACAACACACATTGGCAGTAGGATTTTTGCAGGAAGCGGGGAACTGTAATTTGAAATTTACCAATTGCCAGTTTATGTGTGATGAAGAATTTACAGTACTTGAAATTACCAGGTTTGTCCTATTATTATGCAAGGGGGAATGGGGGTGGGATTCTCCATTTTGTCCACTTCATAAGGTAGTAGTAATTATAATACCAATATGGGTTTGCATGGAACACTGCTAATGATCAAACTAAGCCAAGTGCTGATTCTAAGCAATGATTGGTGTGTATTTTCTCTCCTTCCTCACTAGCCAAATCCAAACACAGCGACTTGTCCATGTGTTATTTTATGTCCCCTTGACCCTTGTTAATGTTTACAAATTGAGGAAATGGCTGATATCTGGCACATTGGTGGTTACTGCTTCATGTCAAAGAAAGTGACAGGTAAAAAGGAAAATCTGGACCTGGCACAGAGCTTGATCTAGCACTCATAAATTACCAATTAAGAAAAAAAGTTAATAAAAATATTCTAACAGAGCTCAATCTGCCGCTGAGAACTAATTGCCAGTACTAATCTCTATGGTAACTGAACTCTCTCTGGCCTCCCTGTGTGTTCGACTGGTGGTGTATTTTTTTCTCTTTCCCCTTTTCCAGGGAAAGTTCTCAACACAGATTTAACTATATTGATATTTTCATCTCCAAGTACAAAATGGGAAAGGTATTCATCTTGGCTATGCCACCTTCTAAAGCAGTTTTTTCCTTCCTTAGATGACTTTCTCCACAGAGGTGATTTTTTCTGAGGGCACCTAACAGACGTTGTAGTCAAATAAGACAGAGACAAGTAGGTTTTTCAAAATCTAGAGGTTAAAGAGATCCCTGGCAACAAAGCAAACCAGTAAAGGACCAGAAAAAAAATCAAATAGAGATATAGCTTTCTGAAGCCACTTATCTCTCTGTTCTTTTGTACCTAGGAGCTATGTTCTTCCTGCTTGTGTAATATCTGGCTGCAAGTTACTATGTCACCTATTGCCCAGCTGTACCTGTGTAATCTTTGCTATGTTTTGCCTTGCTATAATATGTGCACATGGGTATTTCCCCGGCTATTACTCTTCTCTCCTGACTTCTCTTTCTGCCCTCTCCTGCACTTTGGTTATAGAATCCAAAAGGGGCCACTGCCTTCCCAGACACAGTTATGCAGGACTTGTTTGCAGGACTAAATCAACAGACAAAAAATGTTTAAGAGGAGAAAATTCTAACATTATATTTTGGGGTAAGGATGCTGTCTTCCTATGTGCATATATAGCACCTAGTATACTCTGCACATCACTGTAATACAAATAAATAACACTAACAATATTATTATTATTGTGGCCCTAGGCTTTTAATTCTGGCCTTTCCTGTGTCTTTATTTTAGCAAAAGTTCCAAAACAAAAACTTTGGCACCAAATGTAATCTACTAGCTAAATACACTGCATCTTCTTCTATGGGCTACCTTCTATGGATGGATCACACAGAGAATATAAAAGCCTGCTACTAGCTAATGAATTTTCTAATTTAGCTGAAGTATCCAAGAGTCATAGGAGTTCGAATCTCCCTACTGGCCAACATTTTTGTAATGATCACCACCCAAAGTCAGCAGTGCTGACAGAACCCAAGACTTTCAGCATGGATCTTTACCTAGGGCCAGAGGACTGTACTTTGGAGCTGAAGGATACAATTCCCATTGATGATCCATTCTGGGATCAACGTCAGACCCCAACTTTGCCACTGGTACAGGCATGTCGTGTCTTAGGCGTATTTAACATACGCGATTTCCACTTTACACGGTCAGCAAAAAAAAAAAAGGGGGAAATTTTTTAAAAAACTTCCTGTAGGGGGCGTGATTTTGCCTGCCATTGAAATGAATGGGTTCTGGCTATACGCGGTAACCGCGGAACGGAACCCTCGTGCAAGATGCAACATGCCTGTATTTATATAACAGGCCAAATAAAAGCCCTGGATCTAAATAGCCAGACCTTTGTGGAATAGGATTCAGATTGAGGTCTGAATTCTCAGCTGGAAACTCTCTCTCCTCTATTTGCCTTCTGTACATCTAGTATCATGTGAGCAGCAAATCTGCCAAGTGTTACACATGAATAAAATAGATAATTATAAAATTAAAATATATAACATACTTCCAAACAGGATAAGAGGATTAAAGAGTGTAAACAAAACTGTGTTTGATGAACAGATTGATATATTTATTCATTAAATGTAAAAACATAAACAAGACTATTAACTGACAGTAAACAATAAACTAAACTAAACTAAAATAAAATAAATGCTTTACTCTGCAGACTTTACTTAGAAAAGAATTCCATTGCAATTTGAGATGGAGTGTTTTATTTGCAACCCTAGGGTCAAAGAAATCTAGTCAAGGGATGACATTTTGCACTAAATGAATTACAGGGCTAAAACTTCCTTGCAGAACAAAATTTACTGAGCACTTTAGTGAGATCCTGGACCTTAAAAGTTTTCAGATACATGATGTAGGAACTTTAAGAGACTCTGCCTCTCTTGAACTATTGATAAACTGAGAACTCCTTAAACAGATCCATGAGTTTGATATGTTCTTCTTTAAAAGCCCCCGGTTTACATTGTGGTAAGAAGTATGCTAGCTCTGTACCTCAGCAGAAATAGACAGTGTAGCAGACCAGTGGATGGCTGAACTGGGTGAGTTAGGACTGGAAGGACTCACACGCACACCACACATAGGTGGTGTGATGCTGCTCAGAGAAGAATAGAGAACCCATAGAAAACTGCTGCCCACTCCACTCCAAAACTTCAACTTGGCAGTGTCCCTTAAATATACATTATTGCATTTCCTCTGAAGGAGCTATATAAAGGCCTGGCTTTGAGAAGCTGTTACAACACACATTGGCACTAGGATTTTTGCAGGAAGCAGGGGAACTGTTATGTGAAATTTACCAATTACCAGTTTATGTGTGATGAAGAATTTACAGTATTTGAAATTACCAGGTTCAGCCTATTATTACGCATGGGAGAACGGGGGTGGGTTTCTCCATTTTATCCACTGCACTTTCATAAGGTAGTAGTAATTATAATACCAATATGGGTTTGCATGGAACAGGGCTAATGATCAAACTAAGTCAAGTGCTAATCTAAGCAATGATTTGTGTCCATTTTCTCTCCTTCCTCACTGGCCAAATCCAAACACAGTGACTTCAAAAAACCCTTAAAAACATGGGTCTGTTTTTTGTGAATATGGAGACACTCCCTTAACTTCTGTGGAGATTTATACCAGGTTTATACCAGCTAGAGTGACCAGAAAGCAAATGTGAAAAATCGGGACAGGAGTAAGGGAGTAATAGGAGCCTATATAAGAAAAAGACCCCAAAATCGGGACTGTCCTGGTAAAATTGGTCACTCTAGCTGAATTAAGATTAGAATCTGTCCCCTTATTAATAAGCCCTGTTTGGTAACGCTCAGTCTGCAATGGGCGACTTAAAACAAGAATCTTTATCAGTAAAGAATTTGTACAATAGCATGTTGTAGATGAGAAAGAAAATTTGGGAAAGAAAGAGTGGAGTATGATTCTCTACTGTATTATACAGCATCTGTGGCAAGGAAGTGTAAAATAAGACTATTAAAATTCAGTAGCATTTTACCCCTATTTTGCACAGAAGTGCATGTAAAAGGGGTAAAAGTCTATGTAAAAGTGCCAGGCAGAGGAGAACCAGGCCCTAGAAGGCTGAAACAGCATGGAGAATCTGTAGCAGAAAGAGCATGAAAGCGGAAAACTGTAAAATGGGGACTCACCTTAAATTTGTGAACTGCAGTGAACTGTGAATTATTATATCAAATGCGACATTATAAAATTCCTCATTAATTCTTTGGTGTTCACTGCCACATACAGAATGACTTGAAGTGCTGAGAAAATGCTTACTGTGCCATGACAAAGGCCAATGGCTGCCTCTTTACTGAGTCTGATACATATGGTGAAAACATATTGACTAATTACTTGCCATTTTCAAAAACTGAAAACACTCCAAAAATGAGGCGTAAGACAGATAACAAGAACAACAGCTAAAGAACAGGAGGAAGAGGAAGAATAGCACAGCTCTGTCTCTGCTACCTCCCCACCCCCCACTCATTTCCTTCGATATAATAATACTTAACAATAACAGACAATTGCATAGCTTCAAATCCCTTTATGAAAATGAGTCAAATTAATTGACTAATAAATATATCTGTCCTAAATGGAAATGGGTTCAAGTAGCAAGGACACAAGTACAGATCCAAACCTCTCCAAATTGCTAGAGTGTTCAGATCAAGGGTTTGGATTTGGACATGTTTAACCATGAGGAGCTTGATTCTTCATTGCCTCTCACCTGGTGTCATAATTAGCCAGGTGCAAAGCAACAGAGAATCAAGCCCCCAGTATAAGAAAAACAGAAATTAAGCATATAAAATCAACAAGTCTGGAAATGAACAATGAAAGGATCCAGACAATTTCTCACTCATCAACTTACAGCCCTACCTCCAGACTTCCTGCCTCTCCCAATCCCCTGCATGCCCTACAATGCCACTTGGACTTCTGTACCTCCTCGCCATCCCCTGCTAGTCTCCTGACCCTTTCCTCTCCGTTCACCATCCTCCTACAATCTCTTCTCCACAATATATGTAGCACAGCTCCATACCATTCACTCGCCTCTCCATGTTGCTCTTGGTATTAAAGAATGTTGCCTTCAGTGAGGTACTTAGTACCCACAATTTCCAAGACACTGTGCCCCAGATCCTCAAAGGTACTTAGGCGCCTAACTCCCATTGAATTCAATAGGAGTTAGGTACCTATATACCTTTGAGGATCTGGGCCCTCATGCCTTTCAGAATTAAGATCTAATACTTGTTTTATCTGAGTTCTGTTCCTTTTTTGCAAGTAGAATTACTAGAGGCAAAGAAATATTTCAAAAATTCTTGACACTGTAAACAATTCAGGTTCATTTCATTAAATTACATTCAAGTCTCCTAAACCACAAAGATTTTCTGACTTGATGATAGCTCCAAGTAGTAATGAATTCTTAGCTTGGTCCACTTCCATCAAATGTCATGACCAATTAATAACCTTAAGGTGCTTTCATATTACTCATGAAGTACTTCCCTTGACTAAGCCTTTTACAAAAAAAGATGTTAGATTTAAAATTTGACAAGGAAGAGGAGTTTTGGAGGACACAAAAATAGAACACTTGAGTCTGTAAGGAGGTGATGATCTCCAATTAGAACACTGTGGTTGTGTCGACACTTAAAATGCTACAGCAGCACAGGAGTAGTGCTGCAGCTGTACCACTGTACCACTTCACTGCAGACACTTACTACACTGATGGAAAGGGTTCTCCTGTCGCTGTGGATAATCCACCTCCCAGTAGCTATGTTGACGGAAGAATTCCTCCATCGACTTAGCACTGTCAATAATGGGGGATTGGTCGGCTTAACTACATCTCTCAGAGGTGTGGATTTTTCAGATCTCTGAGAGATGTAGCTATGCCAATGTAACTTTTCAGAGTAGACCAGCCTGAGGTGTAGATCTTGGATAGACCTAGGAAACCCTGGGATTCCTCCTACTGAAAGAGGAAACTTGGGAGTGGGAACAGAAAACAGAGACAATTGAAATTCCCTCACAAAAAGGATTAGAGGACAGAGATATAAAAAAAGAGAAAAGACTCAAGCCTGCTCTACATTTAAAATTTAGGTTGACATAGCTGCATTGCTGCAGGATTTGAGTCACATAGATATCCCCCAGAGCATAACTCAGCCTGAGGCCTAGACTACTCTCGGGGGGAGAGGGTGTCAACCTAAGATATGCAACTTCAGCTACATGAATAGCATAGCTGAAGTTGGCGTATCTTAGAGTGACTTACCTGGCCATCCAAATGGCGGTGAGTCGACCACTGCCGCTAACCTGTCGACTCTGCTTCTGCCTCTTGCAGAAGTGGAGTTCCGGAGTTGACGGGGAGCATGCTTGGGGATTGATTTATCACGTCTACAGTAGATGAGATAAATCGATCCCTGATAGATCGATCACTTCCCACCGATCCGGCAGGTAGTGAAGACGTACCCTCAATGACATAGCTATGTTGACTTAAGCCCCAAGTGTAGACGCAGCTGATTCTACAAAAGAATGCTTACATCGACCTAGCTACCATTACTCAAGGAGGTGGATTCATTCAGCGATGGAGAAATCCTCTGTCACTGTAGGCTGCATCTACAATACAGGATTATGCTGGCAGAGCAGTGGCACCATAGCTATGCCAGTTTAGTCCCTGTAGTGTAGAGATGCATTCACTTTAAAAAGTCTCTTGGAAACTCTTGATCAATCACAATTTTTGCAGGGTTTGGAATCCAAATAGAGTGTTTTTTCAGACACCTTTCCCAGTTAGGTATGTTGTAAATGGCTATTTTTTCTGGGAATATTTTAAGGAAGTTATTCCAACTGAACATCAGAATTAAGAGAATTTGGAAGAATATTCAATTAAGGCCCATTTGTTTAAGTATTTATCTTAGTCTTTGCTTTGCACACCTAGTCATGTCCGATAGTAGGCCTGCCCTTTAATACAGTGTCTTCCCCCAGTATTAGTATAAATGCTAGAAGTATCAATTTCAAGTTACTTTATGGAATACAAGTAACATAAAGCTAAACAAATGTTAAAAAAATCCATGTTAGGGTAAATTCAACCTGTCAGAAAAGAATAGCTGTCTGATTGTATATCAAGATATTTAAAAGTCACGTTTCTAGTATTGTGAATATAAGGTCTCATTAAAGCTTATGGGTACCAGGTGCACAATTACTGCTATTAGAGTTGCAGAATTGTGCACCTTGTTCTGATGTTCCCATAATTTTGAGGTTACAGAAAACGAATTGAAATTTTTTTGTTTGTTTTTTTAAGCTACAAAAAATATTTTTTAAAAAATTAGTAATTATTCGCTGTTGATCTCCTTTACTGCCTTTGGAGAAAGGATATTAGAAACACCATGAACACAGAAACAGAGTCACTTCAGGTGTCCTTGGCAAAATGCCCAACACTAAGCAGAAGCAAGACATTATTGAGTTAAGGAAAAAACCATTGACCAAAAGTCTGATTTACCATTTTTCAAAAACTCCAACAGATTCTACAGCCCTTTCCTCTGTCATTTATAATTGTAGAGACTCCAAGATAAATCTCGAGACATGTATCTGTTACTGGAGGAACATAAGGATTTGCTTGCTTTTTATAAGTTTTGGCCCAGATCTAATCCCTTGTAGAACATGGTGGAAAGTTTGCAGAATACAAAAGAAAACTGAATGGATAACTAAACATTGCCACAGCCAGGTAATTATTTATGTATTGTGACAAAGCTCTGTCCTTATCTTCGTGGATCCTGCGTTTCCTGGCGGATTTTTACTAGCCTCAGCGGCTCACTGTGACCCTCCACAGAGCCCTTCTCTCTCTGGAGACAAGGTCACAGTCTATTGAGCCATTTTCATCACAAACCAGTGAGGAGAAGCTATCCTTCCTGGCACAGTCTCTATTGTCTCCCAATCTCAGAGACTAATTAGGGGAGGCAGAAAGTGGGGAGCCCAGGCCCGCCCTCTACTCTGGGCTCCAGCCCAGGGACCCTAATAGTATCAGCTAAGATGGCTGACCTTCTATCCACAAAACACAATACAATTCCCTGGGCTACTTCCCCACAGCAGTCCCTGCTTCTTCAAACTCCACTTCACCCCTACCTCAGGGCCTCCTTCCTTCTGTATGATAAGTTGTCCACCACTCAGTCTCACCAACAGCGTAACTTCCTTCCACAGCTCCTGACACCCACAACCCACCTGACTAACTGGGAGGTTTTTATCTGGATTCAGCCAGTCCCTGATTGGCTTCAGGTGTCCCAATCAAGCTAGCTGTTTCTACTCCTTTCTAGAAGGTTCTTAATTGGCACCAGGTGTCTTGATTGGCCTGGAGTAGCCTTTGTTTGGCTATCCAGGGAACAGGGACCTGCACACCCTGAGACTAATGTACCTGCCTTCCAGCACTCTCCTATATCCTTCTGGTCTGACTCTGTCACAGTATGTATGCACATGTAGACACACACACAGAAACTAAGAGATATTTATAAACCTTTTCCTTGTATGACAGCAGTTTTCATGCTCTATAAGTGTTTTAAGACATAGCATCTCTTTATAACAGACCTGTGAAAAGTCCCACTTTTTCATTCATAGTCTAAAAATAAATCACTTTAAGGGGTTGATCTTAAATCCACTGACATTAGTGGTGAGACACCTATCAACTTCAATGGGCTTTGGATCAGGCCCTAAATTATTATAGCATGTCTAACATCTTTGTTCCAATCATCAGCTTTGAAACGAAAACATTATTGGGATTTTTTTTTGTAAAGGTTGATGGAATTTAAAACATCAAGGAAGGAAGCATTGCATGGTCTGTCGAGCACTGGTCTTGAATCTAGGACTCTGAGAGTGATATGCTAGCCTGAGTACAGGGGTTCTCAACCTTTTCTTTCTGAGGCCCCCTCCCAGGGATCCCAGACCCCTGGCTGAGTACCACTGCCTTAGTGAAATGAGTGGAAAGACTCCCATTGACCAAAATGGGGCCAAGATTTCATCCCTGAGTTCTATCCCTGGCTCTGCTGTTGATAGGGTGACCAGATGTCCTGATTTTGTTGGGACAGTCCTGATTTTCGGGGCTTTTTCCTTATATTGGCTCCTATTATCCCCCACTGCCTGTCTTGATTTTTTACACTTGCTGTCTGGTCACCCTAACTGTTGACTTGCTGTATAACTCTGCTACATTTTGCACATCTTAAAATGGCTTTAAAACAACTTTTCTATGCCACAGAGGTGGGGAGAGGCTTGAGTCAAATGCTTGTTTAAAAGTGCATTGAGATCCTCAGATACAAAGGTCCTCTTAAGTGTAGAGGATTATTGGGGCTGGCCTTGTCCTGTTTCCATTTAAGTCAGTTTCAAAACTCCCAGCGACTTCTAATTCTTAAAGGTTGAATGAATTCTTAAGGGCCCAGTTTGACAAGGTCTGGTCTGTAAACAATTCCTATTGTAGTCAACGAAGAGCAGTGAAAGTGGAAAGTAAGTGGCCCTTTTTAGGACAGGACCTCATCCATGATGGGAATTCCAGTTAATATTTTTTCAGCTGGTTTTCACTGGTTCCAGTTGGCAGCTACATTTTGCATTAGAGAACTGGGGTTATTTAGTTTTGGTCACATGGTTCCTAGGGCAACTTATCTTCTCGAAAAAAAACCCATCAGGGACCAGCTGAAGAACTGTATAGGGTTTAGTGGAATTGTTGCTATACAGCAATTGTCACTAAGGCACAAAGTACAAGGCATGAAGACAATTGGTTTACAATGGGTTACCGACAGCATTTTTTTTATAGTTTTGTGCCTTCCGTCACTTTTTTGCTTTCCCCAATGAAACAAATTCTTTATTGCCCTGGAAGATTACTGGGAGCACACCATAAGAATGCTACAATGAATACACAGTGCTGTTCCATGGTGGATAATTTGGTTAGACATGCAAACAGGAAGTTCCTTTAGAAATTCAGTTCCCTCCCAGAGCAAATAACGCTTAAAAAAAATTCTCCAGGTACATTATTTGCATACTAGATAGGTAAACCTGCTAACTGAAGCCAGCTTACGAGTATTTGCTGTGTCTGAGCACAGCCGTGTACAATGGGCTGGGAATGCCTAAGATCATTTCCCTTCTTGCCTTTCATATCACTGAACTGAAACCATCACTCCTGTCAAAAGCAAGGACTGCAGATGAAAGGCCAGTGCATTAAGACAGCACATAATTGTCAGTCTCCGAATTTCTGACATTAATCGTTTTACTTAAAGAAGACAGCGGAGTGCTTTTCTATTTTTTCCCCAATTGCCAACACAGAGGAGTTAGTCTGGATAAAATTAAAAATTAAAAAATAATCATAATAATGATTAAAGGTTTTTGCTAATTAAAAGAAATGTGTTTTCCTATTTTTTGGCAATTTGATAACACAAAACACTTACTTGGGGACCAGAGTGGGAAACAAACTGAGACGGATAAAAAATGTTTTGTGTTCATCGAAGCAAGACTATGTTAATGCACATTATCCCATTAATGCACATCAACATCGGGAATAAGCGCGCCAATGCAAGCAAGAAGCATACACTTATCATCATTTGATAACATGTTTAATGACAGATTGACGGTTGATTTGCAAATGTGAACTGGCATCAATGTTGCTAACTTCAGCTTCTGCCGCCTCCTCTGCTATGCCAGCATATTTATGTGCATAATTTGATTTTGCAGCCACACTGTTAGTACATTTTTAATATTAACTATGCAAGAACAGACAGCCGAACTTAAGTTGCACTGATGGTTTGAGTTCATTAGATTGAAAAAGATGGGCAATGATGACAAAGATGGAGATGGCAGCGCAACATCAAAGAGGCAACACTTAACAAACACACTCCATTTTGAACAAACTGAACGAACACATTTCATGTTGTCGGCTGCAGCAGAGCCCTTATGTACAACAGTAAGAAAAAAAAATATGTTTCTGCCCTGGGCATACTGACAGAAACTCTACAAGCAGCTTAGCAGGCTCTTGGACACACAGTTGTAAGATATTTCACTCATCTATTGCAGGTGTAGGGCTTGATTCACAGCAGTGAATCTCAATATAACTCAGCTGACTTCAGTGGAGTTACTCCCAATTTACACCAGCATAAGTGAGCACTTCAACATGCTCCTACTTTCCTTCCCCTAGGTTTTTTTTTTCACAGCCTTCTTTATGATGTATAATAAAAAGGATTTTGCTGAGAACTAAGCTCTTGCATGCACGATGCACAGTTCAGAACAGGGCTCAAGGGGCTGATCCTGCCAGGTGCTAAATGCAACTCCCACTGAAGTCAGAGAGAGCTGATGGTGCTCAGCACCATGCAGAATTGGAACCACTGTGATTTTCTCCCTTTTAGTGCTACTGGGCAATTTTAATTCTGCTCTGAATCAATGAGGGAAGGGGAGAATATTTCAACCTCTGCTCACGTTAAGGTCTGGGCATATATATATTGCATCTAGTATTAATCTGCTTGTTTTGCTACAATATATAATACAGTTGAGGCAGTAGCTTTACAGTGTAAGCTGTAATTTTAAATTTTATGATACAAACTGACCATTTGCAGGAATCCAACCATATAACCTAGTCATTCTGTGCAGACTGTAAAGTTAATACTTTTGAATCACATTGCAGCTATGATTTAGACACACAATTAGATAGACCAGGTCCTCAACAATTCTCTGTTGCCTGGTTTGCTGCTGAGTTGTCTAATAAACATACAGTGTATAGGCCCTGATTCAACAAAATGTTTAGGCACATTCTTAAGTCTGTCCCTAATCATCAAAACAGCTATTATTATTATTACTAGGCGCTCTAGTTATGATACTGGACCCCATTTGCCAGGCACTGTACAAACACAGAAAAAAAAAAGATGGCCCCTAAGCACATCAGTGACACTTCAGCATATGCTTAAGTGATTTGCTGAATAGGCATGGACTGCTGAACTGGGGCTGTGGGTTCTTAGAAGGCTTGTGGGAGAGTAAGAAATGATCAGAAGTTTCCATGTCTGGCAGTAGACCACTCAGGACAGGTTCATCAGTACTAAAGCCCTCCATGTCAGCAGCTCCTTTTATCTGAGGATCTCACAGCACTGTAATATACACTGATTCTCAACACCGTTGCAAGCTGCATCAGGTGAGGGTTGCACTCATTGTCCAGAAAGGTAAACTGAGGACCAGAGCAGTTAAAACAGTTATCCATGGCTGCACTGCAAGTCAGCTGCTGAGACAGGAGCAAACTCCAGAAGCACGGATTCCTTGTCCCCTGCATTAACCATTAGAAATGGTGCCTCCCACTAGAATGCTTTTTCCTTCTCTCATTCTGAAGAATGGAGTTGTTACCTTACGTTACCTAAAAACATCTTCATCTAAATCAAGTCTCTTCAAGCAGGCCTACGCTCCTTAAGAAGAACCGTACACCAGAGGAAGAACTAATCCTAATTAATGGTGGAAACAATTGCCATTAGTATTTCGTTAAGCATCACAGTATGACTGGCACTGTACTAGACACACAGATAACATCATGGTTTGAGGAGTCTCTAAACAATGAACAACACAGAACAGACTAGGAGACCCCCAGGAACTCATACTGAAACACTGTGACTGCAGTAACTAGCTCTTTCTAGCTACTATTAAAATTAAATTAGCATCCCTAGTCAATATCAGGGCCCCATCCTAGTAGGTGTTGTCCAAACACACAGTAAGAGACAGTTCCTTCCAGGATGAGTTCTTCTCCCCACTCCCCTACACACATACACTTATTACTCAGAGTCACTAGCCTCACCATGTAGCCTTTGATAGTACGCCAACTTCTTCTGAAAACCCTTGGATCTTGACCACCTTTTTCTGCTTTAATTTTATTCAGCTAAAGGCAGTAGGGATGGATTTAATCTTTGTGCTGGTATAGAGCTTTGAGGTGACCTGTGCTTTTCTTCTGTGCCCACCTATACTGAGGCAAGTCACAATTTGGCTCTGTATTACAGGATGTTACAAGAAGGCAGGCTCTAGAACCCCTGTCTTCAGGGTGCTAGAACCCTATGTGAGGTTGCAGAATAATTTCTGCTGACTCACAGCGGTAGGTGGCTCTTGTTAATTCCAATCAGGATACAAGAAACACTGAAACCTTTCTCTAGGCATAGAATTAGAAGCTGGGATAGACAGATCCTGCAGAGAGAAATGCAAGGAACAATCTAAACCCAGCAGGAAGATTAGGTTTAGGGTTATATTTAACGGTTATTTAAACTCGTGTAGTATAGTCAGCGATCCATTCCACTGTCTGGGACAGGCTTGTACAGAAGAAGCTGTATTCCTCAGTCTGTGAGCTAGAGGGCCAGAGTGCTCTGTGGTCAGCGCTTCTCCAGCAGCCTCAATAATTGTGCCTATTACAGTCTAGTCCTGGCTCTTCTCTATCTCAGAATAAACTGCATTTAGCAATAAAGGCAAATCCCAGGTAGAGGTAAATTCTGGCCACTAATCTGGTATGCGTTTTAAGAGTGGGCAGGGATGCTGTTTATTCACACCTGTTAAAGGAAGCGAAGGGTGGAGATAACACTTGTAAGTAAGTGTACACTGCAATTAAAAACCCATTCCTAGCCCATGCCAGCTGACTCTGGCTAAGGAGCCCAGGCTAAGAAGCTGTGTAACTGCAGTGTAGACATTCAGGCTCGGGCTGCAGCCTGAGCTCTGGGACCCTACCTCGCAGGGTCCTAGAGCCCAGGACCAAATGTCTACACTGCAATTAAACAGCTCGTTAGCAAGAGCTCCTTAGCCCAAGTCAGTTGGGACAGGCCAGCCACAGATTTTTAACTGCAACATAGACATACCCCAGGAGGCAAAAGAGAAGCTTTGCTGTTTCCATCCTCAGAATCTCTTACCTGTTTTCCACAATCCTTTAGCAACACAGAAGGGCCACTGTGTTAAATAGCCTCCCAACATGGCATTGATTCAGCTCTGCTTGCACCTCTGTGTATACTTGTAATGCTGACTCTGGCACCTGATTGTAGAGGCCTCTAGAAAGCCTGAGTAGTCTGTATAATCATTAGTTATGCCTAATCCTGACACCTTTCTCCAGTCACAATTATCTCTGTCACTGGGGTTGCCTTCACTGTCCCCCTCCCGCACATTTACGCAGGTTACATTCTTCCACTCTGTTACTGCGTAGCTGCAGATGCCACTTTGTTTGGTGTGATTTAGAGACAGTAGCAAATGTTCAGTTACAATTCCCCATTTTAGACATGAAAAATAGTCTGTAATGCTCAACATAAGAGCCTCTCAGCAAAGATATATAATTTAAAAATTAACATGAGGACAGAGGAGACATTGGGTTTTGAACTAGGGGCTCTTTTATTCAAAGGTTAAAACTCTACAAGGTGAGCCAAAAGAACATCTTGAGTTATTAAGTAAATGCCTCTGCTATATTTCCCAGTTTATTAGCTGTTATAGCCTCTTCCAGTTCAGCTGTGGTCATCCCCAGCTTGCTTAAAGGGCACATGCACATGGCATTGTGTTTACACATTGCTTTTTACTAATGTTAGGAATAGTCTTGAATGCTTGACAGAGGCATCTTCCCCACAAACAGTGCAGTCTGAAATCAAATATGTATATGACAAGACTATGGGTCAACGAAACTGGGGCTTTTCAGAACCAAAGGTTAAAGTTGAGAGACCTAGGGAAAGTCTCTTGGGGAATTATGCGATTTATAACAAAGAAAATAATAACGCTAGTGCTTTGCACTTGCATTTGGCCTTTCCTCTCAAAGCATCTTACAAATATACATGAGTTATGGATCAGTTCTGCAACACCTTATTCGCATGGGTAGTCCTGTTGACCTAGAGGGCCATCTCACATGAGTAAGCGTTTGCAGTATCAAGGTCTGAAGCTTTACCAAACCTCTGTGATAGGTAATTAATCTCCATTTTATGGGGAAATTGAGGCACAAAGAAGTTAAGTCCCAAAGTCACAAGATAACAGAATGGTGGAGCTGAGAACATAACCCAGATCTTCTGACTCTCTGTCCTGTATTTTAGTGACAAGACTGTTCCTCCCATATTACTCTAATGCCTTTATATTTATAGAGCCTGGTGGTCGTTGAGATTCCTAAGAGCTAAGCTGTAATATAGAAAACCACATAGGGAGACTCAAGAGAGAGAGGCAGAGGAGAGGAAGAAGAGGATGCACAACTTTTTGGGAGATGATATTTCTTTTAATTTCATTCTTTTGTTCACAGTAGTTGGATCTAGCCCATGACTTAGGTGTCTATTGCTGCACTCCACTTAGCCCTGGTTCACTGTGGCACCAAGTTATGTTTATGGATTTCAAATTTATTGACATTAGACATCTGCATCAGCTTTCACCTGATCAACAGGAGCCTTTGCCACCAAAGGGAATAATTATGGAAGATTTCCACAGCCATGGGAATGCCAGAAAGGTCATTAAATCATATTGGAAAAACAATGTGTTCATACATTTAGTCTTGCCAGTAAATCTTCTCGTTGAGGTCTGGACCACCTAGTGGCAATACTAAAAAAGCGGGGGGACAGAAAGAATCAGGGAGTGGAATTAAATTAAAACTGAATAATACGAAGCCTAGCACAGTGAGATCTCTGTGAATTCAGAATAAGCAAAACAACAAAAAAACAAGAAGCTGTGGTGCTTTGACTTTATCTAAGTTAAATCCCCCCTGGTACTTGATTTAATAATCCTGAGTAATGTGTGCACCCCACATTATTCTGTACAATTTGTATGTGGGAGGTAAGAGATACAGAAAACATATGGCAGCAGGAAAACAAATTACAGGTTGTGCTTTTACACGGTTTGGCTATGCTTATTAATCCTGTTGATATTTTTTCAGCGTTGAAATATGGATGTAGAAACTTTCACCCTAATCCCCTTGGAAAAATCTGAAAGTTTAGTTTTGATTTATAAAATGAGGCCATCCTCATAGTTCACGGGAACATATGCAATGTTTAAAAAGAATACAGGTTTCCTAGACTGTTTAAAACCCTTCTACCCCATGAAATAAACTACATACTTTCCCCGTAATCCTCTCCCTGACGCAACAGCCTGAGAAAAGAGTCAGGTCTTGCACCATAAACTGACATTCCACAGAAGAGGGCTTCAGATGACTAGTAGGGGAAGTGAATTGTTGACCCACTGCTGCTTGCCTAGACATTCAAGCATAGGAGCTTGGTTGACCAGTGGTTCGTGTAACACTAACAGACCCTGATCATCACTGGGTAGGATTGAACCTAGAACCTCTGGAGTTTAGTGCATGGGCCTCTACCACATGAGCTAAAACATCTTCTTTCTCTTATCTCAGTGCCACTAGAGAGGAGAGAACATCACAGCCAAGTAGTGTGTGGATTACATTTGCACCTTATATAGACATGTATCCTTGGGCAAAGTGAGGGTAATGTAGGAGTAGAACATTACCATTTGGCTATTGTAGAGTTTATCACTCATTTTACATAGGTGTAAAGTATTATACAAGGTGCAAGGAACAGGCCCTAGCATTATGATATCCCAGCTAGGCTTGTGGTCTCCCTTAAGTCTTGATCCAATGCCCACTAAAGCCAGTGGCCATCTTCCTAACAGGCGCAGAGGGAGAAAGTTGGTAGCCACCAGTACTCAACCCATGTGGAAATGTACAGTTCATTGTCAGTCCCCAGAACTGAAGAGAACTGATGTAAGCAGACAGGAAGAATTGCACTGGGGAGGTGGCACAGACTGGCATGTGGAAAACTTCTAAACATTGGCTTGAAGCATTGGCTTCAGTTTGACATGGAGATGAAGGTATGTGTCAGAGATAAATACTCCATTGCCAGTAACTATTAAGGCACCAGTGTGACTAGGCAATTTTAAGGAACCTGCTTGAGTTGTGATATGAACAGCTGATAATTTTGTGAGCATTCATGAACTAGAACAGAGTGAAATTTTCCTATGTCCAGCTGCATATGTCCAGATTTTCATAGTGAAACAGCTGAATCTGCATTAGCCAAGTGCACTTGGGCAATGTTCACTAAACTGAGCCCATCATCACCATTTTCTTTTGTCTCTGGTGTGAAAGAAAAGGGTGAAAAAAGCATCAGGAAATGAAACAACAGCTTCCGCCTACACAAAATGTTCCTTTTGGGTTTACAAAAAGCGTGAGGCAGAACGAATAAGGAACAAACAGTCTCATCCGTGTACAGAACGACCCCTCTGAACAACAGAAAGGTGCTATTCCAGAGTTCCCTGAGTTTCCTCTGAATGTCTGATTGGGCCTTCAGTACCCAACCCTGCTCTTGTACTCCACTATGTACACCTGTGAGCAATTTAAGCAGAGAGGAAATTCCCTGGTGGGATTGCCTCACCTTCTCACTACTTAAAAGCAAACTCCTAGATCACATTTACTTTCATGGGAAGCAGAGGACAGTGTTATAAAGAATACTTAGCACTGGAGCATTTGAAAATTTTCACTGTCTTCTATATCTTAGGTTCTATATCTGATTCATTCTTGCTCCTGTGCTTAGCCTGATACAGGAGTGAGAGTGGAGACACTGCACCTTGCTGACCCTGGTTTGTCCTACCACCTCTTATCAATGCAGGAGAAGACAGTCTTCAGGGCTGATCTCTGTTGCCTATGAGCCTCTACGCCTGCCAGGGAAGCCCCTTGCACCAGGCATATTCCTCAAAGAATGTGTCTATAACCAGTGCAAAGTGGGTGTGAATTCCCCTTCTTATCAGAGTACCAGGCAGCACTAAAGAAAGAGCAGAAAAATGTCACAAAGACTTACCGCCACACCACTGCTAAGCATATCTGACGCTCTGAGCGTGTTTGAATACTTAGTGCTGGGGAGCCGAATATGAATGCAAAACATAGGAATCCGTCACTTGTAGCAGGAGGCAATGGACTCAACCATGCATTGAAAGCCGAGCACTGCACTGGAAACAGGGCAGAGGCACAACACTCCAACAGGAACTCAGGTAGCTCCGGTATCTCAATCAGGCACGAAAGCCTCTCAAAGCTCCAGGGAACACAGGGAGGAGTGTATATGTTGCATGGCCCTTTTAAGAGGGTGTGGCATGTACTCCCTGGGCCCGGGGTTGCCGATTTACTGACTTCAGAAAACCAAACACCCTTGCCTCGCTCCTGCTCTGTCCTGTCACTGAGGGCCCACCCTTCTCTGAGGCCCCACCCATGCTCACTTCATCAACTCCCCACAAGTCACTTGCTCTTCTCCACCCTTTCTCACTCGCTCATTTTCATCAGGCTGGGGCAGGGGGTTGGGGTGAGAGAGGGGGTGAGGGCTCTGGCTGGGGGTGCAGGCTCTGGGGTAGGGCTGGGGAGGCAGGTTTGGGGTATAGGAGGGGGCTCCAGGCTGGGGGATGGGGCTGAGGGGTTCGGAATGTAGTAGGAGGCTCAGACAGGGGGTTGGGATGAGGGAGGGAGTACTGGCTCTAGACTGGGGATGCAGGCTCTGCGGTGGGGCCAGAAATTAGGAGTTCGGGTACGGGAAGGAGTTTGGAGTTGCGGTCGGGGGGGGGGGAATTGAGGGCTCCAGGAGAGAGTTTGGGTGTAGGAGGAGGTTCTGAGCTGGGCCAGGGGTTGGAGTGTGGGAGGGCATTTGGGGTGCAGGCTCCTGGATGGAGCAGGAGGGGGCTCAAGGTTGGGATGCGGGATGGGGAGAGGGGCGCAGGCTCTGGGCGGCGCTTACCTCAAGTGGCTCCCAGAAGCAGGCTCCAGGTCCATCCAGCTCTTAGGTGCAAGGGTGGCCAGGGCCGGGGGCTCTGTGCATTGACCCATCTGCAGGCATCGCCCCCACAACTCCCACTGGCTGTGGTTCCTGGCCAATGGGAGCTGTGGAGCCGACGCTCAGAGCAGCACCTGTGCAGCGGGCAGGGGCAGTGCGCAGAGCCCCCGTAACTGCACTTGCGCCTAGGAGCCAGAGGGACATGCTGGCTGTTTCCGGGAGCCACATGGAGCAGGCCGCTGTGGCCATCCAGACTTTTGAGTGGGCAGGGTCCCTTTTTGGCCAGGCGTTCAGGTCAAAAACTGGACACCTGGCAACCCTATCTGTGCCTGGTTCAGGGATTGGGGGTGAGGGAAGCAGAGAACCAGCTCTGAGGTCTAGTGGGAAGGGTCATGGCCTAATTCACTCCTTCCCTTTAGAAAGGCAAAGCTCGTGTAGTCCTTTAGTGCAGCTATGGCTGGTCGGGGGGGGGGGGGGGGGGGGGGAGGGAAGGAGGCAGGAGGGAGAGAGAAGCTTGCAAGGAGGCCTCAGCCCACCTTTATAATTCCACTGCAGTCACAGCACGAGACTCAACCAAAGAGACAGGTACTGTCCCGCCCTGAACTCCTTCTTCTTACCAGCACACAGTGTCAGGTCCTGCCTGCTCCATGCAGCAAGGCAGAGAGAAAGTCCCTTTCTTGGCCCAAGGAGAAACAAATGGACAAAGAGACAGAGCATTTACCATTTTATAGACAGCTTTATTGCTTGATCTTACATCGCTGCCCTAGGAAGATGGTGTGAAAGAGCATGGCCATGTTGAACACACTCCAGCCGCCTCCTTCGCTCCCTCCCTCCTGCCTTCAAAAATGTCAGTGCTGCCCCTTCCACTTTCTTTAACAATGTTTATCATCGCTCTTTGATTGTCTAGGACAACAAATGGTTAGAAATGAGCATATATCACCAGGAACTCTCTGCCTACCCCTTCTCCCAAGCAGTGTCATAAAAACGTACAAATTCACATTAATAATGAAGTACATTTCCCCGACAAGCCGCTGCATATCTCAGGGAGAGCAGGCGAGGTGGCAGTTGCTGCAGAGTTTCCTATTAAAGATTAGAGCAAATCCTCATAAATCTGGTGAGGGGCCAAAGCACATGTTAGGGTTGTCTCCCTCTTAATGGAACCTTAACTGAACTGAATTAGTATTATAGATTCGGTTTATCCATTGGAATATGACAATCCTCCCCCTTCCCTCGCCCCAATTCTGGGTTGATTCACCCCTTGAAGAAGTGGTGGTGTCGCATATAGTTTAATGGAAATGTGCAAATTGCTTAGGAAGAGCCGGGTCTTTTCAAACCCCACCCCCTGGTTTCCCCCACAGGAAGGCTCCTAACCTATGCCTAAGGAGTTTGGCAGGAGTGCCAACCCCCTCCTCTAATGTGCCCTGTCTCGCCTCTGTTCCCTCCCCCAGGTGCCCCAGACATGGGGGTGACAGTAAGGTAGTGCGGGCTGGTACAGAGTACTGGTAGAAAGTGGCCTCGGCAGCGCTTTAACGTTGCTGCTCTTTTAGCGCCCCCCCACCCCATTAGTGGCCCTGTCATGTCCCTACTGGCAAGGCTGCCAACCGGGGGAGGGGGGAGGTTTGCAAAAGGGGCAAGGATGTTAAAGTGCTGCTGCGGCAAAAGGACCTTGTTTAAAGTGCTACCCCGGCAGCGCTTTAATGTCCCTGCCCTTTTTGCACTCCCCCTCCGGCCACCAACAGGGGTGGGATGGCAAAAGGAGCAGCTACCCAGCCCTGGATGGCATGGGGGTGGGGGAGCTGGCAGGGGGACGCTGATTCCCATCCCCGCCTCTTCCGCCTGAGGCCCTGCCTTTCTGGGGTGCAAAGTCCCCCTCCCCCACCTTACCACTAAGAAACAAATTTTACTTTCACCCCTGCCCAGACACCCCCTGTATCCAGCTCCTGCAGAGGTGGCACAGACCTGGTGACGTGCCTCATCATCTGGTCCCCTCTGCCATGTTGCGTGGGGGAGGGCTCATGCCTGCACTTTTGTACCTTTGCACCAGCCTACTTGGCATAAAGGGGCTGCAGATTAATCTTTGCAGAGATTAATCAGGCCCACGGTGCACACTGTCAGTACCACTCCCAGGCCGGGTACTTTGGCACCTGGAGATGGGAAAAACAGGCAAAGGGGCGCTGTACATAGAGGTGCTCTGAGCACATCCCTAGGTAACTTGAAAATGCTGCAGCCGTGGCTCGTAATGGGGCTAAAGTTGAGCACTTATGATCTGCGTACACAAACCAGAGATTTCTGTATGAAAGGAAGCAGATGTGCATAGCTGGAGGCAGATAAATGAGCGCTTGTACAGTGTTTTGGAGATAAAAACATCTAATAGAGGAGAGAGACATGGGCTCAAGCCACAAAACTGGGATCCAGCCTTCAAGCCAGGTTTCCAACACCCCAAGTGAAAGGACATATGGATTCAAGATTTGGATTGGCCCAGGATAAAGAGAGGCCATTTACAAAATTTGGATCAGGATTGTATTACAAGCGATCCCAAAGTTTGGAATTGTTCAGATCGTGGCTTTTGGTTCAGGCCCCTCTCTAGTATAGGAACTGAGTATCAAATAATATTGTTTTCTTAACATGCAGAACTCCTACTGACTCCACTGAGAATTATGGGGGCCAAAGGGCTAAACGGTTTTGCTTTGAGTATATTCCTTGTTCTTTTTCTCATTGAAAAAGGGAAAAACCTTATTAACTAAGTGGAACCTATGTCTTGAGCAGGTAATCAGAAAACGTCCCACCCCCACCCGCTGGGGGAAAATTTCAACTTTTCATAAAAAAAACAATATATTTTGGTCAAAAACTGAAATATTTCAAATTTTGAAATGTCACTGCTGTGCCTCAGAGGAGATGTCATTTGGATTCCTCATGTGGCCATTCTCCTCCATAGGCCAGGGTCTCTGGTTAAGGCTGCATCTCCCATGATATTGTTCTATGGTATTACTTTTTTGGCAAGGGGAAGTGATATATCATGGGAATTGCATGACCACAGTGGATCATGGGAGATGAAGTCAGACTGGAAAGTCTAAGGACATGAGACAATTGAATACAACTCCTATGAAGTATCACAGCAGCATTTCCAAATTGAAATATTGTTTTTCATCTGAAAACTGACAGGTATTTGGCTTTTCAATTAAAAGTCAACATCTTCTATTGAATGCAGCACACTCTGTGAAACAAATAGTTTTGTTGGAGACCCAATTTCCTGCCAGTATATTAGTTTTTGACAGAACGTTTTCAACCAGCACCACCCATTTCCTTTGTTAAGCAGAACTCACACTGTCCACTTAAGGCCATGTTGTGGATGACTCTTGAATGGTGGCACAAAGGAGGTGAAAAAGGAAGGAGCCTTTCTGTCCTTTTTGAATCCCTACCCCCTTTCAGGGGCCAGGCTCAACTGCAGTCTCTGCTAGTGCTCCCACAGCACAACATACACCAATAGAGGTCAGCAGAGACCAGATGGAGTGGCTACTAACTTATCCCTGGGCTTTTTCAAGAATTTGTGGCTTTACATCTTCCCACCCCCTCATCCCACACAGACACATTCAGTGCTGTGTCTTAATGGCATTATCTGACCCCTGCTCAGAGCCTGCCAGCCCTGGATTATTGCCTTTTCCTTTATGTTAAACTCTTAAAAACAGACATCGCCACAGATATCAACCTGTGTCTCTATACTGTATCTTTGTGCAGTGCATTGCTGGTTGTCCATCATTGCTATGTGATGAAATGACACCAAACCCAAAAGGTCTGATTCAGATCTCACTTACAATAGAGTAAATCAGGTGTAACTCCACTGTAGTGGAAAACCAATGTAAAGGCCTGCTCCTGCATCAGGATCAGTTGGTGTGGACCCCTGTGCGAAGTTCTGATAAAGCCACAGCAAAGATGCAAAGATCCATGCAAGCAGGCCTGATACAGGATTGGGACCATAATAATGTCAGAATTGGGCCCTCAGTGCACAGCTTACTAGTAATTACTTTTGTATTCAGTATGCCAATAAAAAGTGAGAATCGTCTCTTTTCTTGCCATGCAGCCGCATACGTAATTTTTCTGATTTTCCATCCGTGCTCCATCACATTTGCACAGAGTGCTCACCCTGGTAAATTAAATTATTTTTATTGAAAGGTGCTTTAGAGGGCCAGGTACTCCTTATGGCCTCTCCCTTTGTTATTGATCTTTCTTATGTGGCGAGGTGTAATGTGAAAAAAATATATAAAAGATTCAGATGCTTTTCCTGTGCAATTTTGTTGGGTAAAAACATGCTGCTATAGATCATGAAGGCTGTAACATTTAATGATATCAGACAGGGCAAACAAAAGGCAATATTTTGATACCCTTACGGATACTGAATGCTTGCGGCCGTATTCAAGGTCAGTAAGATCTGGCCCAAGTACTTAAGTGGTGTCTCTTCTTTGCTGAACACAAAATATTTGATTGTTGGAATAGGGACTGAGATTTATGGCAGCAGTTATTTATCTTTGGGCCAGAGACTGTCATTTACTATATGTCTGTAGTGCATCCAGCACAATGGAGGCTGAGCGGGCTGGTCTCTAGATACTAGTGCAAATAGAACTGTTAAGTAATCATAATCGATCTTATTAGTAACATTGTTCTTGTTCATAACAGTCATATAAATCTGCATTAAGATATCTTATAAACATTGGATCTGACCCTGCTCCCACAAAGTCAATAACAAAACTTGCATTGGTTTTAAAAGGATCACAGAAGGGGCCTATCACAAGGTCTGACTGCACTGAAGTAAATGGAAGTTTGCTGAGTTTAACCATAGAAGTAGGATCAGGCCCCTCATTTGTGTTGCACCTTCTCTATCTCTAGCTAATGATTTTTCAGTCGGAACCCTCCATTAGTTTTGATGGTGACTTCTGCTTACAAACGGATGACATGGCAAATTGTGCTCCAGTGTTCCACTATTCACTTATTACGCCTTCGTGGCATTTGTTATTGATGAGTGCAGGATGAAGAGAAGGCTACATTCTCTCTAAATCCCAAACTCAGGCACCTGACTTGGGCAACTCCCTTGTCCATGTAACACTGACATTAGCTGTAATAGCCGAACATGTCATGTACTGAAACTCCTGCCGTTTCAGAGGAGAGAGGAGAATATAAAATCCACAATGAAAAAGATCACCTTCTATTTTGGTATACTTAACACATACAGTTATCTTCGTGGCCTATATATCATTTAACAAATTGCTTTGCAATTCTTACAGGGCGTGGTATAATGACTGATTTAAAATCACTGCATTGCTTAAACTGCATTGTTCTTCATCAAGTGGAGTCATTTTTATGTGACGTGTCAAGCTCTCTAACAAATAACTGCTGCCAGACAAATCAAGTTCCTCATCTTAAAGCTACGGCTAAATAGTTTATAGCTTTAATCTGCTCACTGAGGTGTGCAGTCTATGACAGTAATTATAAATGCAAGGAGAAATTATAGCTGAATGCTTTAACTGCATTAGGAGCCATTTGATGAACAATCATGATTGCCTGCTCATTTTCAACAATAGAGGGCAAGTTAGTGTCAGTGCATTAGAGGATTTTCAGTTCTGCTCTGCTCTTTCTTCCATTTACCACAGAACGTCAGTTGTCTGCTATAAAATAGAAAGAAAGCACGGTAGAAGCTTTAAACTTGATGGTTTTTTAAAAAAAAAGACAAAGGAGGAAGCAGAAAAACTGTTTATCATTATGACTCATTTTTTGTTTTGCAGCAACCTTACTTTCAGATTAGTTCATTTTAGATAGCTACGTATTTACTTACGAGGGACTTTGGAAAAGAAATCTCCCCGCAACCAGCCTGGTAGATTTAAATCTATAATGACTAATTTTTTTAAAATTTTTTTAAATAAAATCATACAGATTTGCGAATACTGACTAGTTTGTAGCCACTGTCCCTGTCTGAATGTGAAGCTAGAGATGCGTATGTGTGTATCCACACATGCACACACACACTTCCTGGAGAAAAAAGTATTTTAATGTAGCTCAAAAATTGAGCAAATATATTTTAAAGCTATAAATCCGTGTACAAATTTGAAGCAACACTTCCTGATGTACATAGGCTTTCAAATGAAGAACAAAAAATTTGCAGCTGTTTAAATGAAAAGATGATACTTACGTAAGAATTTCATAAATTAAAAATAATTCCACATTATATTACCAGACCTATTTCAGGCTGGAGAGGTAAAAATAAATCCCACAGTGGAGATGAATATACAGTGGATATATATATACCTGCATTTACATTTAATAGGAATTTATCACAAATCACTGAAGCAGCTTCACTGATGTCTTTCAAAAAATATTACAGATGTAATGTATGAATGTATTTCTTGTAGTAATGATCTGACTGACAATTCATTTGTTTATATTTTTTAACGATATTTACTCTATTTTCTAAATAAAAATTTAAATGGTAACTTTCATATTCAATATGGGTGATATTTTATATGTTTCTGTAGTTTGGAGAATTTTTTTCCACTGTTTTACTTGCATTTTTAGTTACCTATATTTTGTTTATCTCAGCTTTTGATGCAACATTTAGTCAACCAATTAATATATTTATGCATTTTAAGTGTCTCAATGTGCTTTATATTCATTTTCTCTAAATACTTTGCACTTTTAAATTACTGTATTATTAAATTATTAAATTAAATTATTAAATACATGAATTTCTGCTGGCATATTCTTTAAACATTATTGTATGTTCCATAATTAGGAGATATATTGAACTTTTACCATGCCATTTTTAAGATAAGAAAGCTTTGAAAATCCCTGTAATGTATCCTGGTCTTCTTGTAGAGATCAGGAAACAAAGCCATATGAATAAACTCCAGGAATAACATTTTTAGCATAGTCAGAAGAACTTAGGCAGGTTTAGAGCTCAAAAATTGTAATAAAATGTATCCAATGTCATCCAAAATACCCCATCATTTTGCACAATTTGTCCTATCATGCATACCAACTAAAATTATAGTTCCAGATAACAGTGCTATCACTTTGTCAGTGCATTTTAAATATATGCCTTTGAAGGTATTGTCTGCATGCTGATATACATTAGAAATATCTGGGTATTAAAGAGGTGACAATTTTGGGGTACTCAAAGACTGTAGGGACAGTGCCTTGGTTTATATCCATACATCTCCTGGGTAATCCCAGAAATTTATCAGTTTGGGGTGTTGCTACTCAGAATCCACTTTATTTTCTGGGCATCTTTTGAAAATGTGTTTGTCTGCTTTTCATTCCCCAAATCTCTGAAGAACAGCAATGTGCATACAAAGTTGGGTGTTTAACAATAACAGTGCTTTTAAAGACCCAGATCTGAAATATTTGTCAGATATTAAGCCACGAAGATGCCAAAAATAACTGCTATATTCATATATTTGGCAGATAGCTTTTGTTTGATAGTACCCAAATTACTGGTTTGCCCGCATAGCTCTAGTATAGAAACTGTAAATGTCAAAGTCTTTAGAGATGCTAACAGTTGGGGGAAAAAGTATGTTCACTTCCTTCCTCTCCCCTCAACCTCTTTTCATTTTGTGATATTTTGGCAGGTACATTCAATTTTGAATTGTTATAAAACCACAAGGTGGAAAATCAGTTATTATCAGATAAACAAAGAACTTTTATTCATCCTTTTGTTTTACACCGGGTACTAATGTTGGGTGAACAATGCAAAAAATTAATATTAGGTACAATTTTTAAAATAATTAACTCACTTTGACAGCACTCACACCCCTTTAGCAATTTGCTTTCAAAAGACAGAGCTTTGTTATATAAAATATTAAGAAAGAGTAAATCTACCCTGTGCCAAGAGCAGTACAAGACCTATACAAGACTTAAAACTCATTCATTACATTTGAGTACTGATTGTTGTGCTGCATTGTAGTGGCTTCCCATAGCACCTGTCCCAAAATTACCCTTTGATTATGGGTTTAAATTGTAGCTTCTTTAACGGAACAGATGTGATGCATAGGCCTTCTCTGGAGAAATCTTAAAGTTGCATGAACATTTGCAGCAAGCAAATTTTAAATCTTCTTACAAAAGTGGATCTATTCCCAGAGTACATGCACCCTCAACGAGTCAGAGAACAGCCACGGTACCATGTGAATTACATGATAAATCACAAGGAACACAGCTTGAATTTTGAATATTCATTATCAGTCCATAATGTAAAAATTTCAAAAAGATATTCATCCAGGAAATTCAAATAATGAATATGTTGGAGGAAATTTGAACTTGCCAGTGGATATTTTGATGGCAAAAAAAAAAAGTGGGGGAGGTAGGAGGTAAATTTACTGAAGAAATTATTTGTTGAAAATTAATCACACAAAGCCCTCTTGGTTACAAATCCTTCAGAACTGAAAACATCTATTTGGACTTGCAGCTGATGTGCTTCCTATTCATTTAAATCAAGAAATGTCAGGTTTGGGAGTTAAGTAAAATTAAAAATGCTATAAATTATGCATCAGCTAAATACTATCTTACACATCGTAAACATTGGCTGTAACTGCACTCACATTTATACACCTTCTTGACAGAGAAAGTAACAGTAAAAGCAGTATCCAGAAAGCTGTCTTTTTGTGAAAAGTTAAACTTGTGATAAAAGCCATTGATTCTCTCAATTAAGAAGCAAAAAACAGCCCCATATTTTGATCTGCACCAAAAACTTTCACTGAAGTCAAACAGGGGAAGGGAGTACTGACTGAGCACTGGGGCTGCACTGATACTATGAGACAAAGTGTAAATACAATGCATTCAAGAATAAAGAAAAGAATGGATAGGAATGCATGAGGAGGGATGGTTACTCAAAACAACACAAAGGCGACCACTGGTATAAGTGGTAAGGGAAGTTCTTAAAGTACCATGCAGTACAACACTGATGATCCAAATGTTGTGGATGGAATAACCAGTATTTGAGATAATCACAAACATTTTCAGTGTCATGAATAGACTATGGGGGACATGAGCCTTTTGGGATAATAGACTGTTTTGGATAATTAAGGTTTTGCTAATTAAAATTATATTGTCTTTTTCTTCCAACCCCCCCACCCCCTGAAATATTTGATGCTGCACTAGTAATGGAGGGGATAGGGATAAATAATTCCTTGGAACTGAGGGAAAATGCAGAAAAACAGGCTAGCATTAGTGGAAACAATATTGAAAACTGAAGAGTAGTCATTTGGTTGTTCTACTCCACACTAACCTGAACAGAAGATGGACTAAAAATAACTCTTATAACAGGACAATATGAGATGTGAAATTTGGGGGAACAGTTTTGTTAAAAATATTATAAAGAAGCAACTTTTCAATTCAAGCATGATAGTGATCCATTTACGAAGCTTTGTTCTTCAATGCAATGTAAAAAGGATGGGTTATCTAAACTGATCAATGCAGCAGCATATTTCAATTTTATAATGTATTCTACTTTTAAGAAATGCTTTACGAAATCTCCTTACAATCATAACATTAAAACTCACTGTGGAGTTGATGAATGCATACCTTAAAAGTTATTCTTCATCCACTTCTGCTACAAACTGTGAATGGTGTTCTGGTGACTTGCTGTGTGTTTTGCTTAGGTGAAGTTTTACTGCATGTTTGCTTGCAAATGTCCGACAGCATAACTTACATTTGAACTTAGAGTCTGTATCCTCTTCCCCAGCTATTGTTTCAGGTGATCTTTGAACTGAAACTCTGGAGATTTCTTGTTCTACCTTGGTTTGCTGTTCCACAGCCAGTCTGTTCATGTCTTTCATTTGGAAACCTAGATGGGATTCTAAGTGGCTAATATAAGTAGATGGGGTTCTAAATTGAGATGCACAGTCACTGCAATAAAAGATTGGGTGTCCTTTGTCCATGTTTTTCAAAAACTTTGTTCCTCCAGTTTTCCTAAGTTGGTATTTGACATTTGCTAACCAATGGCTTATGGTGGTCATTGACAGTCCAGTAAATTTAGAAATCTGCATGCGTTCTTGAGGGCCTAGGTCTGATAATAAATATTTACCTTCTGATGTTTGGAAAAGACTGGAAGCAAACTGAGCTTGCAAAATCAGGAGATGCTGAGGGTTCCAGTTTGATTGCCTGCCCTTCCTTTTATGCAGAGTGGAGACTTCTGTTGAGACATCCTCGAAACGTCGGACATCCATTTCCAATTTCATCGATGAGATCCTAGAAGATACAGCAGGTTTTGGTGTAGTAGCTTTGGGAAGAACTTTGACCATGTCAGCAATGTCAGACAGAGCATGTTTCTGAGGTGGGGAAGTACAAGACTGTGCTTGAGCCGACTCAGCTTTCTTGCTTTTGGATTTGGTCAGATCGATAGGTTGATCATTGTTTTCAAACAAATAACGTCTGGAGATGCTTGCAGGCTTTGGTGGGGTCGGAGCAGGAGATAAAACTGGTTTCTCCATCATATTTAAGTTAGGTTTGTGGAACATAGAAATTGTGCTCGAGCTGGGACTGGAGTTGGACTGGGGCCGTAAAGGCTCAGTGGCTTTGCCCAAGTGATTATTCAGTACAGATTGCAGGGCACTAAGTGGATTCACACAAGGCAAGTCAGAAGAATGGTTTGTGGCAACACAACCATTGCTGAGAGAAGCTGCTATTGACTCCTTGGATTTTGTTTTTTCTTTCTCTCCATCTTCTTTTGGTTTATCCTCCTCCTTCAAGGGACATGCCTCTGTCTTCTTTGGCTGTATGGGGGCCTCAGATTTGGGGAGAGATTCCCCTTCATTCTGACAGAGTGGAGCAGCTTCAGTTTGAATGCCCTCTTTAGTGTAGTCCTTTTGTATGACTTCTTTGTCATCAGTTTCCTTCTTCACTCGAGTGCACTGGGCTACATTTGCAGAGCTGGGAACCAGAGGCATAACTTTCCACTTTGGAGCAATGGGTCTCAACTTATTGTTAATTGTGGGCCTAATTTGCAGTACTTGGGAACCCACTGGTAAGGAAGGCTTTGCTCCTTCTGAGAGCTGATAGGCTGCATGGATACTAGGATAAGCACTCCAGCTAGGAGCTCCATTTTGAGCTTTATTGATGGCTGTGGTGACAGTGTTTTCCAAAGACTTTAAAATATCCCCACCACCTTTTGAACCATCTTCTAAATCTTCCTCCCTCAGATACTGGTATTTCATTGTAGGATCCAACGGTTTCTGAAGCGTCTCTTCATACTCTTCAGTCTTTACCAATTTCTCATCTTTGTTTGTATCCTCAGGTTTATCTTTTTTACTCTCTTTCTTTAGCTCTGATGCAGGGGTTATGCCTTCTGAAGAGGCATTGCTGGATTGTTTTGAAACCTGGGTGTCATTGGATGGTGTCTCAGACAGAGATTGCATTTTCTCCACAGCCAAGGGATCTAGTACTAGTTGTTTTCCTTTCTTTGAAGCTGAACTTGTGACTTTCAAGAAGTGACCCGTGACCATCATATGAGTGGTGAGTTGCTGCAAGGTGTCGTGTGAGCTTCCACATTCCATACACTTCAAAATCTGGGATTTACACGCCTCAAACTGCCACGTGTAGCTGGCTCCATTTTGGTAGCCGTAGCGGTTGTTAGAGGACAACTGCAGGTTGGTATTCTTCTGAGGAGAAAAGGTATCTGCAAAAGATCCTGTTGTGGAATCTGGGGAACAAGGTCTGTTAACATCAAACACACGTTTCTTTGCTGGAGTGACCATTTTTGAAGAAATGGTAGGTACCGGCTCCTTCAAAGGCACTTTTTGGTAATGTTTTGTTTTTATCATATGAACGCTCAGATCTTGAAGGGAATCAAAAGAGTCACCGCAGAACATGCACTTTAGAACTTTTTGTGCATCTTCCTTGTCCATGTCCTGAAAGGCCCTTTTCCGGGGCTTTGAGTAGCTAGTAGGTCTGTGCTTGTCCTTTTTACGGTTGTCATCTTGGTAATGACCAGTTTCATTCATATGGACTGTTAGCTCTACCAAGGTGTCATAGGCAGCACTGCACTGCCTGCATCTAAACCTGCTAGCACCCGTGAATACAGTTCCACACATTTTGCTGCTTTGTCTGTACAGCTGGACTGAACTGAAAAGATTTGGTTTGGAGACTGGTCTGGAAGGTAAACTCTGTTGTAAGCTTTTTGACAATGCATCTTGGTGCCAATCAAAGTCACTTTTGTTACCTCCATTTCTATTGTCACAGCCCCTTCTTTCAGAGTTAGACAACTTGAGACCCAGTCCTAAGCCTGTCCAGTAAGAGTCTGATAGTATGTTAGCATAGACTGCTGTCATTTTATCCATGCAATCATGTGCTTCATTCTGAGATTTGGGGCGGGCATTGGTTTTCAGATCCTGCACCTCTCTAGAGCAAATGCTTTTAGTATCTGCCACCTGGTCACTAGCATCACTTAATAGGGACTCATTTTCCGCATCCTGATTAGATATATGACTTACTGGAGAATTCTGGTAGCTAAAGCTTCCTTTCTGCTCAGGACCCACTTCATGTTCTTCATCCGTGCCAGTATCATTGCTGCCCTGAAGTTGAGCTGTTGAATTACTGTCATCATCATCCTCTTCCTCCTCCTTTATGTCTTCCTCTTGGACATAACCTGAAATGTAACATCAATATATGAAATAACATGTTAATAACACTGCAGTTTGATTTCTCTAAGTTTCACTATGTGCTTTTGATCCTGGACTTCATTTTAATCTACAACTTTACTGTCTGTTAGTCCTGGAAGTGAAAAAGTCAAATGATGTCTTTTTGTAAAGCTTACTGCTGTTTATTGGATGATCATAATTCTTTATAGCTGCCAGAGATTCTGAGTTAATAATTTTCCTGTCATGGGAGTATAATTCTAACTGTCCTGTAATGGGACAGTTGGAAAATTCATATGTGAGAACTTTAAGTTCATTCTAAAAGTCTCAATTCTATGAATTTGTTATTAGAGCCGAGGAAAAGAAAAGAGAGAGAGAGAGAGAGAATTGGCAAGAAATAGAAGAAAAGTAACTGCTTGAATCTTCCTGGTTCATAGAATTATCTAGGAACAGAAATCTTTTGCCATTTGATCACCTTAAAAAAGCATTTCAGAATGCGCACAAATAATTGTTATTCGAAACTACAACACTTGAAACAATTAATAGGTTCAACTGAAACCTCTGTTTGTAAATGCACTGTATTTCATCAAAGCAAATTATAGTTTGATAAAAGAAATATTCCAGGGCAGAAGCCTAAGAAAAAGTGGAAGGATATGGCTGAGATAGATCGATAACTATAAAACTAAAAAAAAAGCACGTCCAGAGTGGTTTGATTTGACAAATGAACTATTTTAATTAATAAGATCAACTTGATATTGGTAGAGCTACAAATTTTCAAATGAATTAAGGAATTCAGTTATTTTTTCTTGTGGCACTAAATCAGGATCGATTCCACTGAAGTAAATAGAGCTAACCTGGTATGAAATTGATGCAAGTGAAAGGAGAATCAGGCTTAGGGTGAACCCCTGGCCCCACTGAAGTCAATGGCAAAACACTTCTGGGCTCAACAATGCCAGAATTTCATCCTTGGACTCCAACTGTTAGAGAATCTAAGAGGAAAGGAGTACTGCAAACATTTTCCTATTAATAGCCACCCTACATTTTTAATTAATCTGCTTTGGCAGTACTCCTACCCCTGTTGTTTACCCTGTCAGTGGCATTCAAACAATCAACTTTTACTGATACAAACATTCATGGAAATCGATTTTTAAATTCACAGGCACAAGCCTTCATGTATAACATACTTCTCTGCTCAAACAATGTTGCCAACTGGAATGATTTCATTGTGAGCCTCATGATATTTGGTGTTTCTCTTTGCGACTGACTCATGGAATCATGTGATTCTATAATAACCAAATCAAAGGTCTAGTTTTAAAAAAAGATTTAGCCCTCATAATGGTTGAGAAAAGCTTGAAAAACATGATTCTTAAAGGCTCAAAAAACAATAGGCAAATGAACAGAGCCAATATTCATTATATGTTTAAAATCCCATGACTTTTAAACCAATCTCCTGGTTTTTAGGGGGCCGTCACCCATGACTTTTGAACCCCTGACACTGGCATTACTGCATAAATTATATCACTTTGATTAATTAATAGAGCTAGTCAAAACATTTGGAAACATTCAAAATGTTGACAAAAATATAGACAAAACTCTCTGTAAACTATTTTTCAGAAATTTCAATTTAATTCAATTTTTCAACCTGCTCTACCAATCAAAGTTGAACTACACAGATGAGATACATGGTGAATGTGTTACAGTAATAAAGAAATGTTTGCAATCAATCCACAGAGAAAAAATATTAAAAAACACGCTGCTGAATAAACCTGAATTACAAGTAAATTAGAGGTAGCTATTATCTACTTGTGCATATTCCATGAATATAAAAAGAGGCTAAATTCACTGGATGCATTCTTCGTTGCAAATTATTCACTAAATTCTGGAAATAATACTGATTACATCATTCTTCTAGCTCTCTTTCACTGATTGTTGCATGAGGATCTAATACTAGAGAACTTCTTAAATGGCGGTAAAGATAACAGCAGTAACTATAAATTAATGTATCTGTGCCATATATAATGTGATAAAACAACAATACTACATAGCATAATGATAATACTGTGCATGTGAATGGGTGCCTTCATCTACGGGTTACAAAATGCTTGTCAAACATTAAATAAGTAAGCCTCTGTGAGGAACAGAATATATTATTACCCCATTTGCAGATGGGTAAACTGAGGCACCGGCAGGTTAATTGACTTGTTCAGGGACATGTAGCAAGTCAAACACGGATCTGAGACTTGAGTCCAGGTGTTCCAACTCCTAGTCCCATCCTCTAGTAACTAAATAATGTTCGTCGGATGCATGCAGTGGAAGTATCCAGGGGCAGGTATAAATAGGTAGGCAAGAACCAGGTTGGAGATGACAGGGTTAATCCAATGAGGCTGAACCAGCTTGTTATCTCTAATCAGGGAGGGTGAGGTATTCCTCTAGCAGCTGAACTGGAGGTGTGAACAGCAAGAGAAGAGAAACTGTTCTTGTAGTTAGCTAGCCATTCATAATCCCTATTCAGTCCTGAGTTGATTATATCAAATTTGCAAATAAATTGCAGCTCTGCAATTTCTCTTTGCAGTCTGGTTTTTTTGCTCCAGTACAGTGACTTTTAAATCTGTAATCGTGTGTGCAGGGAGATTGAAGTGTTCTCCTACAGGTTTTTGTATATTGCCATTCCTGATATCTGATTTGTGTCCATTTATCCTTTTTTGTAGGGACTGTCCAATTTGGCCGATGTACATAGCAGAGGGACATTGCTGGCACATAATGGCATATATTACATTGGTAGATGTGCAGGTGAATGAACCAGTGATGGTGTGGCTGATCTGACAACAGAACACCACTGGCCATCACCTACAGTCCTCAGTTAAAGCCTCTCCAATGCATCATCAGTGACCTACAACTCATCCTGGACAACAATCCCTCACTCTCACAGACCTTGGGAGGCAGACCAGTCCTGGCCCACAGACAACCCACCAACCTCAAGCATATTCTCACCAACAATAGCATACTGCGCCATAATAACTCTAACTTAGGAACCAATCCATGCAACAAACCTTGATGCCAACTCTGCCCACATATCTACACCAGCAACACCATCACAGGACCTAACCAGATCAGCCACACCATCACTGGTTTATTCACCTGCACATCTACCAATGTAATATATGCCATTATGTGCCCGCAATGTCTCTCTGCTATGTGCATTGGCCAAACTATATACATCGGCCAATGTCCCTCTGCTATGTACATCGGTCAAACTTTAAGACCAGACTGCAAAGAGAAATTGCAGAGCTGCAATTCATTTGCAAATTTGATACAGTCAACTCAGGACTGAATAGGGATTATGAATGGCTAGCTAACTACAAGAACAGTTTCTCTTCTCTTGCTGTTCACGCCTCCAGTTCAGCTGCTAGAAGAATACCTCACCCTCCCTTATTAGAGATAACAAGCTGCTTCAACCTTATTGGATTAACCCTGTCATCTCCAACCTGGTTCTTGCCTACCTATTTATACCTGCCCCGGATACTTCCACTGCATGCATCCGACGAAGTGGGTATTAGCCCATGAAAGCTTATGCTCTAATACTTTAGTTAGTCTTTAAGGTGCCACAGGACTCTTTGTTACTTCTGCAGATCCAAACTAACACGGTTACCCCTCTGATTCTAGATAATGTTCACCATGACCTTCCTTATGAGTGTGTGCAGGGAGGCGAGTGCTACTACACACCATGAATAGTAACCTTGTTAAACAAACAGCATGAACTGATGAGCAGGGCTGACATTGTTCTTCTGGTGTCAGAGATACTGTACAGTTTAGGTAGCAACATTGGATTCCTGCCAACATGTATCACAGTGCCATGCATATTGTAATGAGCAAAACAAAAATAAAGAGGGATGTGAGTGAAGGAATCAGAAGAAAAGCACTTAGCCACTGAGTTCACAGGTCCAGGTTGGAATTGAGTTGATTCTCTGTTTTTATATGAACTAGTTGAATACCATTAACCCCATTTTTCATGAAAAAGGGAATTTTTTCTTTGGAAAGTAAGTACTGTACTCTTTCTTTCACAATATCCTCTGTCCTTCTAAATAGATTTACGAGAAGCAGCAAAACTACCAGACAGCTGCACCTTCTCCCCCATCCCCCTGCATACAGATAAAATTTGCTGCTTAATTAGACATTGACATGTTTACTATAACCTTTACAGAAGAATAACTTGTCCTGAGAAATCCTCTTTTTTCCTTTTCCTTTGTTTGTTTGTCTGTATAATACAAAGACAGTCTAATGAAAACAATATAGTAACTTATGAGAAGGCACCAGTCAGGTCCCTTTTTAATAATGGTTAAGGATTCTGGGCCGCTTTAAAAAACACAGCTTAAGATCATACATTTAAAACCATTCACTTTGCTTAAATGATTTCATTTGCTGTGGGCATTTTGAAAAGGATAAGGGATAGAGGGAGAAAGAGGGAAGAAAGAAAAATGCACTTTTTGATTCTCCAAATAGAATAAAATGATTTGAGTTTACTTTGACTTTTGGGTGAAGATCTGTGTAAGGCTGTCTGTCTAAACAAGTTTGTCCTTCTGTATTTAAAAAAGGGATACCCTTAAGGTCAACAAATATACTCCACATGTAGTGTCATATAACCACTTTCAGTGTAGATCAGGGGCTGCATGCGGCCCGCCAAGCCCTTTCCTGCAGCCCGCAATGCTCCCCCTGCCCCCACACGGCCTCCGCTGCCAAGCTCCCCCGCGGCCCCCGGCCAAGCTCCCCGAGGCCGCCCTGCCCTCCTGCCAAGCTCCCTGCGCCCTCCTGCTCCCCTGTCAAGCTCCTCACCACCCCCCAAGTTCCCCTGCCCCCCCGCCAAGCTCTCTGTAGGCCCCCCTGCTCCCTGTCAAGCTCCCCGCGCCCCCCCCGCCGCTTCCCCACGTGCTTCTCACCCGTGCGCTGCTCCCCGCTCCTCCACTTACTGCCAGGCAGTTCTCTGGCGGCTTAGTGGCTTCTGGGAGGGAGGGGCCAGGAGCGGGAAGCCTCGTTCACAGGAGAGGAGAGGGAGAAAGGGGTGGGGATTTAGGGAAGGGGTTGGACTAGTGGAGGAGAGGGGGCGGAGTTGGGGTGAGAACTTTGATGAAGGGGTTGAACTAGGAGAGGAGAGGGGCAGAGATGGGGTGGGAACTTTGTGGAAGGGTTTGAAGGGGACAGGGAAGGGGTTGGAAGGGGCAGAGCAAGAGTGGAGTGAGAGTGCAGCCCAGTCCAGGAGGGTGCTTTAATGGAAGTAAATCTAAGTTCCTGTTTGGTCCTTTCAGTGAGGTGCATTATTAAGTGAATATATTTTATTAAAACTGCTTGGAAATGACTTCATAAAAAAAAGGACATTCATGAAAGAAAAGAGAGTTTTCTAAGACAAATGGGAGAATTTATATTTTTTCACAGAGGTAAAAGATAAAATTCAATGCCTTATTTGTCAGCAAACAATTGCTGTTCCCAAGGAGTATAATGTGCGTCGGCACTACGACTCGATGCACCGTGAAAAATATTTTTTACTATACTTTTGTATTGTTGTATGTGTAACACTGAGGCTGAGTATGAGGCTCAGATTTGTTAAGTGATGGAGTAGTTCACCTAAGGCAGAGGTCTCAAACACGTGACCCGCAGGGTTATTTTCTGTGGCCAGCCAAGCTCCCCGTGCCTCTTCTCTCCCTCCACTTAATTTCCTGCAGCTGCCAAGCTCCCCGCACCTCCCGCCTCCTCCCTGCCTACCTCCAGGCGCTTAGCACTTTCCAGGAGGGATGGGGGAGGAGCGGAAAGCTGCGTGCTCAGGGGAGGGGGCGGGACAGGGGTGGGACCTCATGGAAGGGGTGGGGTGGGGGCGGGGCCGGAGGCACTGAGGGGGGCGTGTCTGTGATGCGGCCCTCAGGCCAATGAACTAGTCTTCATGCAGGCCTCATGGTTTGAGATCCCTGGTGTAGATGCTAGCATCATACAAAGGACCAATATTACAGAAATGGGCACTGTTAATGTACTTGCAAAAATTAATGTGCACTGTGGTGGCCCCCAAAACCCACATACAACTATCTTGAAACTTTGACCCTTATAGTACAGCCAATACTAGGCCAAATTTACACTTAGTTAATTCTGTTGAATTTAAGTCCCTTACTCCCACTCACTCTCATGTAATTTGTATCATATTATATGTATCACTTCTGAACTTGGACCAGTTGGGTTTGAACATATATACATATTTAAATTATATTGCATTTTTATAGTTAATTTATCTACCAGAGAATGATATTTTCAATCAAGTTCACTCTTTTTCCACATGCAGAAACATTTCTTAAAATATATACACATTTCTTTCCAAGACTGGAAAATTTATTTTTTGCCAAGAAAAGGGACAGTGAATCATTGTCCAGAACAATGTTGTTAATCCACCTAAAACCCATACACCATCTGTACTTTTTCATACATATATTCCAATTTCACTTGAAATAACATCATTAGTACAGAGATCTCACAGTGCTATAAGGTGATCTTGTTTCCTTCTTGTCTGGCTTGAACTCAAACATCTTTTCATTTTGGCAACAGCAGTTTCTTTCTCTGAAATATTTCATGCAGATAATGGATAATGACCACTTCTCATTGCTTTTTCTAAAAAATGTCTAACTACATTAGCTATCCAAAGACAAATCCTAACCTGGCTCTTTTTCTAAGTTCATGGCTGCAGATTCATCCCAGTTTGCAAAACAACTGAAAAGATAAATTGGCACTGGCAGAAAACCCCATCCTTACTCTACTGGATAGACCCCGCAGTAAAAGCCGTTTGGAATTTAATAGGATTGAAACCAATGAGATTCCTTAGAAATGTAATCATGTTCTATAGATATAACTCAAAGTGTATGGAATATGTGATCTGATAGGGAGTGATACAGTTTTGAGGGTTTGTTTAGATGATCATACACATAGCAGGGGTGTATAGCTTTTTATTAAATGTCATAGAATGAACAGAAAACATATAGGATGATAGCCTTTCTCTAGTAAATTTTCAGCACTTTTCTGTAAGGGGAGTGATAGCCCTTTGCCTGTAACAGAACCGTAAGAATCGGAAATGGAAAAAAGCTCCTAAGTTATCTAGTCCAACCCCCTTAATAGTGCAGGATTGTTTCCTATGGTCGTTTTGTCTAGAATCCTGTGGAGACGTTTTACATATTCTCAGAATCTTGAGGAAATACTGAATGAACTGGCTCTGCCCTGACAGAGTAGCAAACAATGCTGGACATGTGGGAATTGTTAGCAAATTTCCCATAAACAATATTTACCAGTGGTTCCCAACTCAGTTCTAAATGGCTCAGTGATGGGGTTTCTACTCCCTCTCTTGTGATGCAGTTTCATAATCTAACAGACCTCACAGTCACAACTACGAGATTTTTCTTAATATTCCACTTCATTTGCATAATTTCATTTCATCCAATGACTTTCCTCTGTCCTCAGCACATGCAAATTGTATTGTTATCTCACAAATAATTTACTGTTGCTTGGAAGTTCTACTTTCTCCAGGAATTTGCAGCAGGACACATCATGGCTGAGAACCACAAAAAGCATGTAAATAGCATTTTCTGGTCATCTCATAATTGTCTATTGAGGACCAAAGTTTGCTCTGAGTTCCACCAGGGCAGCAGGACAGACAAGACATTCCATCTATTACAGAACCAGCCTCAGAGATGGTCCTTAATCCCTACCACAACACTATGGATTGTGGGAGGATCTTGTTCCCAGTCCCTTACATTCAAATATAGTCATAAACTGATAATGAGTCAAGTTGAGAGCCATATCGCCTCACAGGATAAAAGCAACAGGATGGGGACAGAGGACCCAAGAAACTCCACAAGGTCCACACCACAAGGTTCACACCTGGATAGAAGCAGATAGTATGACTGCCAAACATTGCAGATCAGGGACACTTTGTATTGTAGCATGCCACCCCCTCTTGAAGTGGCATTTGCCATGAATGAGTTTTAACATGGCAAAGCAACTTCCTTGAAGCATAAATGTTATTTGAACATGGTGATGAAATGAAACAATTTTGGACATTTATTCTCTGTTCTAAAAATAACGTTTTGTTATCAGGTTTATTGTACGGATTCTATTCCTGGCTGCTCCTGTTGACTTCAGTAGGGCTTTCAGCGGGATGAGGAAAAACAGGATCATGCCCTCCATGCATTCCACTGAACATAGTCATGAGTCCATCACATAAGTTAGAAGTATATATGCTATGAATTGGGTTTCTAGCCACAAAACCCTCAGAGCCAACGACAAAATAGGAAACAATAACAAAAAGACAACTGAAAAGGGAGAGGGAAGAGAGACTAGTGCTTTTCATTTAAACAGTAAGCCCAATAGCCATAATGGGGACCAGAGCCATAATAGAGTTCTCTCCTGAATAATTTTCTCTAGGGACTAGGTCAAACTTGTTTACATAGTCAGCTGTCAAAGGGTAGGAGAAAGAGTAATTTAAATCAACCAACCCTGTTCTGGGATCAGTCGTTCTGACTTACTGAGTTTCTAGGTACCAGCTATGTTTCACAAGTGTATGTAACTGTGCTTAGGGTCAGCTCCTCAGTTTTCATAGCTGAAGGCATCCACCATTAATACAATGATTTACACTAGATTTAGAACACTTTGTTTCCACCAAAGCCCTGGAATTAGCTAATCTTTAAAATAACAAAAAAAACACCCCAAAACAGCTGATGGTATTTGACATTCCTGAATCAATATTTTCCTCAGTGTGTGTGGCTTCTAGCAAATTCTGAGCAAGCATGCAATTCTGAGAGTATAGAATTTTGTCTTTACAATCATTTGTGACTGCAAATACCAGATTCCTGATATCTAGTAGCTGATATAGAATGAATAAATGGGCCTGATCCAGTTACCATTGAAGTCCATGGAAGTTCTGGCACTGACTTCAGTGACAGCTGGATTGAGGCCAATTTTTAAATGCCTATCAGGTAGTAAGATCTCTCTATGATTTGTATGCACAAAATAATGGGTGCAAATATGGCGGCCATTTTGGAAAATGAGGCTTGGTCCCAGATGATGACGAGGACTGTATTGTAATGAATTTGAGTCTCATAGCCAGGCAATATAAGTGAATCAATATGACAACTTAAATAGATTTAACCTAGAAAATGTAAAGCTAAAACCTCTGGTTCTCATTGCCTTTCTTTACTTGTCCCATTGTTCTCCTGACCTATTGTTTTTTATTAGCAGCTAAGCAACGGCTTTGTAGATTTACAGAGGAGCACATTTTTAATCAAACTTTCAAATCAAGTTTTTTTCTTCCTTTCTTTTGTTATTCTTCATCCTCCCTCTCAAATACTGATCTAATATTTTTTAAGTGATACAAATCACCATTCAGTATCACAAAAATATAAATCTATCTAAATTGAAATTGTAATGAGTCCTACCAGTGCATTGCTAACACTTTGGTTCATTTGATATGAACTTTGTTTTTTTAAAGTACCACATGGTAAGGCTTTGAAACTTCAGTTTGTAAAAAAAAACTATAACAGCCTTGCAGCCTTTGAAGTCACTACTGATATAGCTCTGAACAGATCCATTCAAGTTCAACTAACATCAGACAAATGTTTAGTGTATCAGAGGAAGCCACAAAAGCAAGGATTTCATCAATATTTCACAACAGCCTCAGGGAAACTGTAGATTGCAATGCTGTAGGGCAGCTAATGGAATTACACACAAGGGTTTTGTACATTTAAAATAAGCAGCTACTAAAAAAATTACCCTTCAGTTTGATAGAAACTGTATAAAACTGCAGATGGGAAACAATTAAATAGCTACCAACATTCATCCATGTCAGCCTGATAGGTCATTTAATAACAGGTATTTCTTTTTCTTTTTTTTTCTTACTGGTAAAGCAATAATAAAGATTAACATTTATGAAAAGTAACATAAAATATAGTACAGCCAAATGAATAATTAAAGATGCTTCTGAAGAATTTGTTTGCTATTGTATGGCCAAGAAGACTGCTCTCCACTAATGAAATACATTTATACTAAATTCAATTACAAATAGAGAGAGGCTGAAAGTGATGTTTATAACACGTGTATGTTTTGATCTTTAAAAAAACCCCACAACTTTGAATCATTTTAACTGAATCCATGGTTTGTCTCATACATAGAATAAATATTCTCTAGTGAAACTCATTTCAAATTACTTGGACCTTGTTTTAGAATATTTACAGGGATAAACCTGAAGCCTGCAAAATTATGTCCAATAATCCAGTGTCAGATCAGCAATTTCTCTGATCGGAGGCAAGATTTCTGCACAGGAAAGCACATTGTATACTCTAAAATTAGATCCATACAATCAAATTCTTATGTATTATTATATTCAGCATGTAAAAAAGAAAAAGTACTGACGGTCTACACACATTTTTTAGGTATGGTCCTCTGCTGTGGCAAATCACTATTTCTACCATTAGCTAATGCTTGTACAGTGCTCTGAACATGGAAAGCACTATATCAAAGCTAACAATTATTATTTTATTATATTTTTAAAAAAGTCTGTCCACTTCCCTCCAATTCAAAGCAGACTGACTAGGCTAAGAATGGTGATGAGCCCAATGGAATGAAGAAGAATTTAGGCCCTGATTCAAGAAAGCACTTAAGGATGTGTTGTTTGTTCCTATTCAGGACATCCCTTAATTGACTGTGTGCCTTAATATAGAGGCTATGGAACAGATATCTTTGATTAGAATAACAATTAATAATTCAACTTTAAGTGGCAGTAGCCTGGGTGCATAGCTAAATGAGGCAACTTTGACAGGAAGGAATTATTGTTAGCAGAGTATGGGGCTAAGAGATAAGATCTCCTGTGTTATATTCTTGGCTGTTCTACGGACTTCTTGCATGGCCTTGGGCAAGACCCAATGCTCACTGAAGTCTGCCAGCATCGTCTCTAATTCAATTGGCATTGGATCAACCCCTTAGCTTCTCTGTGTCTCTATTTCTCTACCTGTAAAATGGGGAAATTATGCTTAGTGAATAGCTCCCATGAATGTTCAAAGGATTTATTAGATAATGTTTGTATAACACTCTAAAAATCCATATGTGTGTGCTCAGCTTTATGATTTGGTGGTGATAAAGGCAGAGTGTCTCTATGTGTTCTTGTTAAAGCACAAGCTTCTCACCCATCTGGGTACTATATAAAATTTAAGCTCCTCACAATAACTTGATTATGACCTGTTACTATACTGTTCCTATTTTTTAAGAAAAACACTAGCATGGCTTTATCAATATGTTATTACATTTGTCTGAAGGGTACTGGGGCCTTTGATTTTCACTTTGGGGTAGCTAAGTAACAGCCTCAGTGAGATCTGCTTTAAACAAAAGGTGCCATTAACTGTTTATATTCATAAATCTGGGCTGATAAACCATAGCTGGATGAACTGAGACTGAGATAATTTAGCTTTAAAATCTTTTTAGACAAGATATGCAAGTAGAACGTGAGGGAGCTGATAAAATGTAATTCCTTTGTCTTATGTGTATGTTAGTTTTGTTTAAATCAACCCAGCAAATAATACAGAAGTGTGCAGTTTGTAATGCCACACCAAAATCTGAGTATAAAAAGGGTGTTGATGAAGAATGTACAGAACTTCCAATGTTGTATCCCCTTTATTTTCCTTTCAGGAACATATTGTGGAAAATGGTGGTCCAACCAAATAACCTGTTTCATTCATAATAAATATTACAGCCAGCAAGTGCTGACTTTTGACCATTAGATATCCACACACTCATAGCCATCTAACAATCAACCATAGCCATCAAAGCACTAAGCCAGCATGAAGGTCATTACCCTGGCCAGTGTCTTACTTCGACCGACTTCTCAGATATGTAAGCAATAAGCAGTTGCAAGAGATTGATATGATACTTTGTGAGTAATTTGGATGAACTATAACACTAACCTGGTAAAGTATTATAATTTTAAATGTGTCCAGAAAATAATTGAAATTCTGGTTTAGCTTCATCATAATGCACAGTGCTGGGCATATTTAACAGCTGACTAGTTTAGCATGAATATTGCTTTACAAATGAGGTCATATTGTTTTTAAGAAACAATATTGCTATCAAACATGTTTAGGAAGAAAAGCAAGAGATTATGAGTACACTTTTAACCTTTCTGTCTCTTTCTATCTCTGTTTACTGTGGTGATTTAGGTACTCAGTGTTGTTTGAAGGCAAACATAGAAGGTGCTGGCATTTAGAAGAACCCCTATAATGAGCAACTGGCAGTCAGATTCTTTCTTATTATTATTCTGTCACAAAATCTCTGTTCTACATCACTCCATCTTTGCAACACCGGCCAGAGATGAGAAAGGTCAAAACATCTCCCTCAAAACATACAGTCTATACATGAACAATGTCTTTCCCTGAGTCACATACAATAGTCAGAATTCAATCCGTATTTTAGACAGGAACAGAGTCTATAAGATGCTTTTAAGAAGTTTCACCCCAGAGTGACAGCCTTCCCACCCTTTGTGTCCATGGGTTCTAATACAGAGCGGAAACACTTGATTCATTTTACCCCCACTCACCCACCTACCCTCCAACACACAGAGTTAACTTGTTACTCAGTTTTCTCTCCTAGACTGAGGTAGTACTCAGAAGATCCGATCCTGTACAGGGATGTTTACCTCTGCCAGGCTTCCCAGTTTGTTCCCCTCCCACAGGAGTCAGTGAATGTTAGAACCGCTCAGCATTTTGCATGTTCAGACCCATAAAATAGGCTTAGTTCATATAGGTCTAAATCCTGATTACGTTGCCTGGAAGTCACTGAAGAGTTAGACTTTGTCGCACCTGAGCAAGGTGATCAGAATCAGGCCTAGTTTCACTGAAGTCAGTGTCAAAGCTTTCTTCAATAGGTACAAGATCAAGTCCCTCTTAAAACTCTCCTTCCCCCTTTCCCCCCCTCTCCCCCAAAGTGTGTTCAAGGTGCTTGTTAATTTAAAATATTACAAATAAAGAAATTCATAAATAAAACAGAGGAAAAAATATGGAGAGATAGGTACTGAACCCTAGAGGAAAAGTATAGCCGGACAGAACAGAAAAAGGGAAGATGAACTCCCCACTTGAGGAGTACCCTACTCATTCTTTCCTCAGGAGTAGGTTCGCTCCTCTCCCCCATTAGAAGTGCCACAATTTTGGATTTTGGAACCCACGAATCTCAAGACAGTTTTCAGAGTGCCCTGGGACTGTCTATGCTTCCAGACTTCTGCCAGAGCTCCTTGTAATCTACTGGCAGCATGACTGCAATGAGAATCATGCTGCCTTGGGCTACCTTGTTTGCTGCATTCCCCAGGACTCTTTGTACCTGGGGAGGGGAAGGAGGGTCACAGCAGAGAGTGAGAGTCCATACATGTTAATGCCAATGTGGTCAGAAATAACTTTCACCACAGCGGCCTGCAGATTTGGGGGAAATAATCCATTAGTGTCTGTTTAACAGACCTAAACCCGTGAGTCTTTCCCACAGGGTGAGACACAAGTCAAAACTGCAGGTGCTGCCATTTTCTTCCTTACACAGACCCTGGCATGATCCACTGGGTTGTGTTACTTTCTGCCAGCAAACATGAAGGCCACTATGGAGCGTATTAATAATAGCAATATTAATAATTAGCTCTACTAGGATTCATATGATCGATTTTGCTCCATAAGAAATACAGGCAAAACAAATTGACCCTTGCCAAATGGGAAAGCTGGTAGGGGAAATAGATATAGTTTCCAAACAGCTACGGTATTATTAAAAATAATGGAGATTTCAAAGGAAAAAGTGAATAATTATTGAAATAAAAATATTGGGCTGTTCCCTTTGAAATGCATGAAGGAGGGATATAGAGCCAGGGGATCAAGACAGAAGTCATTAGAAATCTGAATCACAGGCAGTCCTGTGCTCCTGTCCTGTCCTAAATTGGGCACTGAAATTCATCATATGAGGCATAATAAAAAAAACAAAACAAGAGGCTGCAGCTGCAGAAGCTCAGCTTTTTCCTGTATCTCAGCAAGAAACAACAAATATGAGTTATGGGCAAAAAATCCAATAATCAAAAAGGTCATTTAATGACAGAGACAACTTCTTCAGTACAGGTATCATCATATAACCACTGCTGGATTGGAGGATGATAGAACATTGCTGAGTGCAAACATGCTATTTATTTCAGTCATAATAACTGGAGTTAAGGCTTGCAGGAATCCACAAAGCGGACCAAGGGGTCAAAAATCCAGATTCTAAAATATTGGATGAAAGTACGGAAATATTTTCTTTACAACCCCACATTGAGACAAAATAGTATCCTTATAAACCTGGCTCAGTATCGCTTAGACTTTAGCTAATCCTGAAACATTCAAGAGCACACTGGGGCTTTAGACATGGAAAAGTAAAGCAGCAGAGGGCATCTCATCTCCACCAAATAACTGTAGAGCTTCTGAAAGACTAAATCCATCTATTTACCACTGTGGGGCCAGGAGACAAACCCAAATATAAACAAGCTGTTTCGAGTTTATAAAGGAAAAGAATTATGAGATTTCCTGTGCTGTTCTTTGTGATCTTAAAAAAAGAAAAGAAAAGAAAATACAAGAATGGAAGCTGGAGCTTGGGAAAGAAGATTCCTCTGAATTTTCAAACATCATTAAATGTGTACCAAAAGCAGTGCTTTTCCAGCCTGGTTTCAATCTCTGAACCTTCCATTTCATTGCCTTCCATTCAACAGCATACAACTGTGACTCTGAATTTCAAACGCTGCACTTCTACAGAGGAGCAACCATACCTAGGATGTTTATTAAGGCATCATTATACATCTGTGTAGCATCATTTATATCCCCATGGGAGAGATGATGCCAGGTCAAGATCAACAGTTTGAGCAGACAATTCATCAGGTTGGAGCAGGTGGCAGGGGCGGTATAAGAAATCACTCAAAAAGGAGCACAAACTGAAATGGATGGAAGTGTAAAAGTAATAAGAAAGTGATCAGTGAAACTATAAACAACAGAAGATAAATCAAAGGAAGCAACCCGAAGAGCAGAAATCAAATCAAGAGGGTTTCCTTAAATACAGAAAGGGCCTGTAACCTGCTGGGTGAAATTAAGCAAGTCTGTAAAGAATTTTTTGCCTATGAATCCTTGTAGGAATTAGCATGGGACATTGAAATTCCCATCATATCAAGACATTCAAAGAAGAATCTATAACAAGCACCAATCTAAATTCTGAAAGGTCTGATGGAAAACTTGGCCAGAGAGCATTTCAGAGGATAAGATATTGGGCCAGATATTTTACATGACATTTATACTCACTTTGCAGTTTAGTCTGAAGTTGGACTTCACATCAGTAAGCCTCAGGCCCGGCCATTCAGAAAACTCCCACTTTCCCATCCACAATCAAATGATCTGTTCCAAAATAATTGCCATACTGTATCTGGAGCTACGTAATGGAAATGCTACAAATGCAACCTCTAGAATTAAAAGGCATGTTTCTGATTTTTGTGGGAGCAACACCATTAAAAATGTGCACAACTCTGAAAATGCATTGGATAGTGGGTCTGCAAATTATCCCAGCTGACTCATTAAGTGGAGAAAATCCTTCAGAATTTTACTAAGTAAAATTGATTTTGAGGCTATAAAACATATTTTTTCACAGATCAGGGGCCAACACCACCCCATTATAGCCTGTCTGCAGACTTCTGATTAACCTACTGCATTCAAAAGTAAACAGCACATAGATATTTAAAATGTAAGGCCATGTTTACACTAATGAAAAGGTGTGTTTTTAACATGTTTTAAGTAACATGATAAAATCCTAGTGCAGCCAGAGTAAGTTGTAGTGTTAACTAGTGACCCACTAGGGTTTCTCTTGCCCAGCTAACATGTTAAAGCCTTCTCTAATACATGCTAAATCCACATTTTTCCTAGTATAGATATGTCCTTTCTGTATATACATGAGATTGGAGGATATTGTTTTTCCTCTTTTTATCAGTTTGTTTGTATATTTGACACCCTCTTGCATCATCAGTTTCATTATTTCCTCAGTGTAGTCCATTTCACCTGTTATAAGTGTGTGTCTTTCACCCCAAAATGGCGGGGAGGAAAGCATTTTTTAAGAGCCAGGGGCAGCTGTAGTACCTGAAACAACTTGTAACTCATTTTGACTAAATTTTAAGTAGATATCTCTTTAAAGCAAGAAAAGCCACCTTAAAACATTCGCAGAAAAAAAGAGCACCAAGCAAAGCTCAAAACTTTGAGGACTTTGTTGTCCTCTGCTCAAAACAAATTTTGCTTAAAGGAGATGTGTCTCTTGGCCAACCTGTTCCCCCCTTCCAACCCCTCCACCACTCTAATGTCTCTGGCCCATCAGAGTAGCCAGAGCTAGAGCTCCCAAACAACTCAACAAGGTATCCCATATCAACCAGGTTTCCTCAGAGCTTTTTCTTCTGTCCAATGTAAATGTTTCCAGAATTCTAGTTTAACAAGCCACAAGATGGCTCAGACCCAGGTGCACTGAATCATTGCACGCAGCCACACACTGACAGACAGCACAGGACCCACTCCCTGTTATAGAGGCAGTATTGGAAAAAGGAACCAAAACAAGGCTGCAAAGACACAGACTTCTACTGACTGCTGATAAACTGCAGGATCAACTCCACTGGACCAATCATCAGGGCCTATTAAGGCTCAAGAGTCAAGATAAGAATGGACCATAGGGTAATTGTGACCTGAGAATTACCTTGCTTTTGCTTGTGTCTCACCTGTAATAATTTTTCCTGGGTTAATTGCTTCTTAACTTTTCTATTCACATTAAGCCAAATTCATCTCTGGTGCAATTTCTCTCAAATAAATAGAATTAACCAGGGAAAATTTGGCCCATTACTTCATTTCTCTTGGCTTTCTCTACGTTTCTTACCAATAAGAGTATCTTTTCTCCAGTTTTCTTTTGTCCAGCCTAGTACACTCTATGTGCTAGTGGTATAGATAGACCACCAGTTATTTCCTATATTCAGCCATGGATCTGTTACTTCAATAAACCCTGGCTTTTCTTTGCAAATGCAGAATTCCAATTCACCAGCTTTATTCCATATGCCCTTAGCATTTGCTCAGAAGACATTTACCTCTCTGTTTCTCTATTTTGCTTTACCTTATAATTTACACCTTTGACAGTTATTAGTGGAGGCACTGGTCCAAAATTCTAAGATCAGTTGTGCACCATTGTAAATCCAGACTAACTCTAGCAAAGAGTTAGTCTGGATTTATTCCACTTCACTGAGAACAGAATGTGACCTATTATTTTGGAATTTAGACTTTTAACTTCTTTTCCTACATTATCATTAACCTAACAAAAATAATCAGATGCTTTCCCATATTAACAACAAACCTGTTTGTTCACGTGATTGAGAAATAGCCTTATTCATGTCATTCATTTCCCCTCCCTTCAGGCCTCAGAGTCCTTCCTCACCCAAAAATGATTTTAGCCGCTAAAAATACCCCAACTCTCTGAACTATACCAACTGGCAAAAGACAGTTTCACCTCTGAGATACAACCTGTCTTCCCTTCCTCTGCAAACGATCACACCTTTTATTTTTGCTCCTTGACATTGGGTAAAAAAGCTGGTGTTATAGGAAACAGCCAATTAAAGGTCAAAAATTCAAGTGTTTCTCTGTTCAAACCTGTATAAATCTGTCGCTGTCAAAGAGGGGTAATCATGCCTGCAAATGCACTTTACGGGTCTGAGAGGATCTGTGTCTCAACTTAAACTCTGTAACATTTAAATATCAAAAACTTTGTTTTCTAACGAGGGAAGTATTGAGTGGGGAGAAATGAATTATATGCTTGATGTATACTGAAGGCTGGGAAAATTAAGGCCATTTCCCATGGTAAGAATGCAGTGATTTCAGTTTGCAAGAGTAAATTAAACCTTTGGGAGAATTTGTCTTCCATTAAATTGAACAGCTAAACAGCACTGAAGATTTTAATGTCACCACCACCAAACCCCAGAGGTTACAAAAAGAAAAAGAAAACATTTTCCTTGTTTGGAAGTTCCCCATCTCTCTGTGTAAGAAAAATAAAACTTATAAATGTATGCTGAGAATCAGAAAACTCTTTAAAGATCATAATTCCATTCCTATACCATATGCTATTAATGTCTGTCAACACTGTTTAGCCAGCAACTGCTGACAGAACCATATTTGCTATCTAAATACATCATAAATAAATCAGTAATAAACTGCTTTAGTAAACCTTCTGCAGTGATTGGAAATACAGATCGAGTAAACAAACTTCGCAGATAGCACTTTGCCTCTAGAAGTATACGCGACTGTTTAATGTCAACGACAAAGTCACTCACACCTCTCTTTCTGATGAGATGTGAGGTGGGTGAAGGAAGACCATGAGAATGGCAAAAGTGTTTAATCAGTTGTAGGAAATGTACCCATCATCATTCATCATATTAGTTCCTTTTTTTTTATTGTTTAGCTTTTACCATATGCAAATCCTAAAACAGGGAATTCCAGCAGGTAGAGTGATGTGAAATGTTTGCAACCAACCCAAACCACATGACATTATCCTGGTGTCAGGGCTCATTAAACACTCAAGATTCAGATGATGTTCATCAAAAGCTTTGCTGAAGTTCAAGAGGATTTCAGACAAGCGTAGGACCCACCTTTAGTGACCATGTGGTGTGCGAGGTTTTAGCAGAGAAGAGACAGGACTTTGTTATAATAAACATGAATATTTTTTCAGCTGCTGGACACAGAAAGACTTGGGTGTTCTCACTGTGATCTTTAGTTCCCAGACTGTGCTGCCTAGTGTCACCACACCTGGTCTCTCTAAATCTTGGCCTGAAGCAGACAGACCTGGGATGGATTGCTGACTGCACCACAGGCTGATTAATGATTTTGCGAGTACTGTACAGAGTTTCCTACTGGTTTTGGTGCTGAAGCAGGCAAGGTAGTTTTGACTGAGTTTCACTTTGAGATTTGGGATTCACACACAAAGATAAAAATAGAAGAAAATATTTGAGTTATCTGCCAAAGTAAGCCTGCCAAATTTTGCTCAGACCTAATAGCAATTCTGTTTGGTGAGATGAAAATGGCGGTGGAATTTATGCGGTAAGGTAGGAACACTCAGAGCAACGGTAAAAGTCATATTGGCCTCTAGACTTAAAAAAATCTGCCAGTATGGTACACTTGTAATTAAATAAGCAATTCTAGTGTCTCCAGTTCTTATCTGGACACAGGTTTCTAAAAAGTGACTGTATGACAGCTTGCTGTAATTAGACACCATGGCTTTATATCAGAGTCTTAATTAAGAGCTTGGAAAGATGGCAGCCTGTAATTCATTTACAGTATATTTTAACAGCAGAGATTCTTAGTTCCAGTGGGATGAAATAAGCGCTAGTATATAATGATACGTAGAATGGACAATATTTAGAAAAGAGAATGTCTTTCACGTAAGGACAATTAAAATTGTTCTTCTTGTTTCCTCTTAACCTCATCAGATGAATAACTATCTATTCCTAGATTCTCCAAAATTATTTTCCTACTCATATAACAGAGACTTTACAATACAAACAGAAAAACTTTTTTCAAAGTTTTTTTTTTATTGGCCAGATTCCCAGAGATGTGGCAGGTGTGATCCTTCCTAGTAGGAATTAGCTCTTTATACAAAGAGCTAAAGCACAGAACAGGCAATATTGCCGACTTGTTATGCCCAACCAGCAGGGCACCCTATCTGCACTCAGCACAATAAAATAGAATAAATCATTTTGAATGAGTACATTAATCTGTGGGCTCTGCAGTTCCCAGTCACGTAGAGTTAGATGACTAGATACTAAATACTAAGCTGGGGAAGGGAATGAGCCCTGGTTAAGGGAGGAGAGGTACTTAATCGAGGGAGAGGGTAAGATCTGATCTCCTAATAAGTCAAGATATAAATTCAAATTATGAGTATTTTAAGAAGACTAAGGTTCATGAAAAGGATTGTACTATAAGACAAGGTTCCCTCTGGTGTCATTTGTTTCCGTGACAAGCTGCAGAGATTGCTGGAACAGAAGATGTCCCAAGCTCCTAAATACCATCTCAAGCAGAGTTCATGTAAAAAAGAAGAGAAGCATCATAGCCTGGATGATGAACATTCATATTTTACAACCTTTCAGCTTATTTATCGATATATCTTTTTCTTAAGTATATTCGTTGTTTGTATCAGCTTGCCTAGGCAAAACAGCGCTATACATAATTCAGGAACAAAAAATTGTCATCATGTCACTGTAGAATCTGATCACATAGACCCAAACATATATTTGTCATTGATAGCCAATTTCTGACACTTAAAAAAATAAACAATAATAAGTATTATTAATAATAATTAATAATAAAAGCCCCATTATTTAGTGCCAGTCTTCCTGGCTTTGTGCTCAGATCAGGTATAGGCTTTATCTTAAAGGTAAGAGAGAGCTCATCGGAGCTGGGAATTCTGACCTAGGCTGGCAGGGAGACATATGAACAGGCAATCAGCCAACTGGCTAAAGCTGTCACCGACCCTCCAGATGGGGAAACAAGGCTAAGTGTGGAAGCTCCCATGCCACTTACACATTTCATTTTTTTTGCTGTCAAAAAAGAAAGAAGAAGAAGAAGAAGGGGGAGGAGAAGTACAGGAGAGAGAGAGAGAGAGACAGAAGAACTGTTAATTTACAAAGCCTAAAATAGCAGCTGCTAATGGGCTTTTGCACTCATTCTTTAGTCGCTGCAAGGTCACAATCAGAACTAGCCTGTGATTGATTCTAAAGTGAAACCCGGCTCTTCACATCTATAATGGACGTTAAAATAACTGAAAGGAGCTGGGAAGAGAAAACAAAAAGTGACATATTTTATGGGGCTCTCCTGCTCTCCAGGTTCTCAGAATGAATGTGGAAGGTGGAGTAATGCCCAATATTTTATTGCACCTCATAATAATTATTGTATTACACAGAGCAATTAATTGTATAGATTAGCGGAACTTCATCAATTTTATGGGCTGTTTTAACACCACTTCTTGTTTTCGTTCTGGTAAGTGAGACTCCCTGCCACAGCTCTGTGCTCAAAGAGTTAAATGAGATGAGTGACAGCCTTTCTGCATGATTTACAACTTCGAGCCCTGTAGTGAAACCGGTGCTTGATGGATGATCCTGAAAGACGGAGAGTAACCATAAATCATGTCTTTGAATCATTGACAAAGATAAAGGAGAGAAAGAAAAAGCACTGGCATTGGCATTCATTCTCCCAATAATGTACATTGACTAGTTACAATACAAAACCTTAATTAAAAAAACGAACTCAAAGTAGCCACCTCAGTATACAGATCATACCGCTGGAGAGTGCTCACTGAGATTATAAATAAAAGTTCCAATGTAGCTAATATCCAGGAGAAAAGCACTCAAATGTGCATTTACTATGTAGCTGGGCTAAAAAAAGGGTAAGTGTGGATGCTAATTACCACATTATTTAGACCCTAGCCTCCCTTTTTTCAACCCTGCTCTAAATTTATTAATCATTATTATTGTTACAGCTAAAAGGCCCAGCCAAGACCAGAGTCTCCTGGTGTTAGGTGCAGTAAATATTAAAAGACAGTTCTTATCTTGGAAAGCTTGCAATCTAAATAGACAAGGCAGACAAAGGAAGTATTGTATCTATTTTATAGATGGGGAACTGGGGCACAAAGGAATATAGAGAGTACTATAGGAATAGTGAACACAAGATAGGAAGTGAACACAAGTCCCCTAAATTCCAGCCCAGTAACCTATCTTTCTTAATTAATCTCAGATGTACCGATTTAGGTTCACCAATGAAAGACTATAGCTATATAATGCCCTGTTCTATCATCTGCAAGAACAGTGGGTACACAGAGATCACAATTCTTTCATATATAACCTCTAAACAATACATTTGAGTTATATATCCCAATGCACGTTACCAACAGATACAAAGGAGGTAGTGAAATCCCCATTACAGGAGTTTTTTAAAGAACAGGCTGGACAAACACCTCTCAAGGATGAACAAGGTTTACTGGGTCTCACCTCAGCACAGGGAGCTAACCTTGATGACTTCTCACGGTTCCTTCCAACCCTACATTTCTGTGGTTCCATGACTATTACTTTGCCCATTTAATAAATGGAGGCACAGAGCTAGGGTGAATCGCCCAACATCACCAGCAAAACTGGGAATAGAACCTCGGCCTCGTGGCTTTCAGCATGGCACTCCATGCTTGCATGGCCAGAAGTGTAGTAGTGAAGTTAAAGGCCAAGTTGAGGATCTTTTGGCAGAATAGATAGTACCATCTACGAGTACACATTTCATCTCTAAACATGAAGAAAGATGGTACCAACACCAAGAAACATCTGAAAATATTTTGAAGAGCATCCATTTTGTGTTGGTAAATTCTGTGACTACATATAGAAAAATTTCCTAAGCAAATAAGGACATACTGAACAAACAAAGCATACAATTCCTCCAGCTGTCTGTTTGCATGTGGCAACCTAGTGGATCTGTAAATGAGTGCAGTTACTGAGGCCTCTTGAAATTTTGGCCCTGCTTGAACAGGAAAAAATGAAATCATAAATACTAACAGGGAAGAGTGGAAAAAAGGAAGGGACATATGAGTAGATGTGAAGAAAGAGAGGTCTGAGCACAAGTTAATGCTTCATGTCCCATAGATCTTAATTTGAAAAAAGCATGCATCCATGTTGATTGAAATTAGAGGTGAACAAACCTGTGGGAGTCTGCAGTTTTTTGAACATCTTAAATATTAACTCTATGTTATAAACAAAATGATGTGAGTTTTTTGCGAAGCTGATTTCAATAAAAAACAGACAACGAACGAAACCATGCTTTTTAGCTAAAGGGAAGCCTGTGAGTAAAGCAACCCCTTCACAAAAACCAGGATGTTACAGGTGGGTTTCGTATATAGTGATGTGTTGTGTCTATTAATTTAGTTTTCTTTCCCCATCCTCTCTCTCCCTATGTTCTCAGCCTCTGCTTTTTTTTCTACTTTTTCAGTGGGGCTACTTGTTCAAGTAACTCCTATCTAATGTATGTAAGGAGCTCACAATATGGCACTGAGTGTCCTTCAGTAAATCATGGGGCTCTACCTTTATATTGGCAGGAAGAGCTGGGGGAAATCATTTGCAGTAAATCAGTTATCTGACAAATGTTGTCTTTTTTTCTGTTCAATAAGTGCCTACCTGCAGTTTGCACTTTTCTCAAATGCATATGTTGTTTAAAATTATTTGCCAAATAATTTATGTAGATAATTCTCACAAGCAATTTGCTGTGAGTACTCAGTATTCAAAATTCTAGCGAGTTGGATTGGACACAGAGAATACATGATAGGTTCCTTTTCCCTAGCTAGATGATCTTAGACTGAGGTTCCAATGCAGGTACTCACAATCATGGATTTGCAATTCGCTTTCTCTGAGAATTTGCTGAAAATGTATTCCTTCAACAAACATTCCTGTTCACAAACTATTTCCTAGAATAGTTACAGAAAACCAAAAAGTAGAAGGATTATGACAGACAAAGTGCATTTGTGTAAAATTCATACAAATATTCATGGATTTCCCCCCAGTGTTTAAGTTGAATTCGTCATACAGGGCACCATATCTGCATATTATACTAACATTTATGATAGAGCTGGCCAGCTATGCATATCAAAATGGGAATTTTTTCTGTTTTGTTTTGTTTTGTTTTTACAAAATTTAGACTTGACGAGGGGGATATCAAGAACTGAACACTTCTGGCTGAAAACTAAAAATAAATATTTCTGCCAAAAATCTTTTGATTCAGAAATATCTGATCTGAGTTTTAGTTCAGGTGCTTCATGCCTCCTTCTCTGTAGGGCGGGCTTCCTGGCTGCATTACATCTGCTCTGCTAATTCACAGTATCCCTTCTTGCTGAGCCACTCCCTGCAGTGCATCATGGGAAATCTAGTCCATTGGGAAACCTGATACACAGAAATGGGGACATGAGACACCTGAACAACAACTACTATGAGACTCCACAGTAGCTTTTCTGAATCAAAATACTTCATGTTTCTGACAAAAAAAAATTCTGGTATTGATGAGCAGTTGGAATTTTTCACAGTAATCGGATACTTTTTGTGAAAAATTTGGTTTCTTGCAAACCCAGTTTTCAATCAAACAACAGTCTAGTTGGAAAATACCCAACCAACCTATTTATGGTACAAGCTGATGTGCTAACATACATCACCTGATACCTTTCACAGTGTAGACTATGGCCCCAGTTGTACAGAGATTTACATATGTGCTTAAGTTTGCACTGTCAGTAGTCCCACTGAAACTAAGTTAAGTAGGTATGTAAATCTTTGCAAGATTGGGGCCTCAGACATTTAAATGATAAGCAGATGTTTTGAAAATAGAATGTTAAAAAAACATAAGTAGATTTTATTTAACTTCTAAGGTTCTGAAATGGCAGCTTCTTTTTATTTTTTCTGTGGCCTCTTTGTTTTTTGGTTTTGTTTGTTTTGTACATTTTTTGCTTCTACATTTTTTTAAAGATAAAACAAATACAGCACATCACAGCATGGGCTACTAATCAGTCCAAAGTCCGTGATTCTTATGAGAGAAAAAATATAATAGTAATTATATTTTTAAAAAAATCTGGCATGGTGCAGAAGTACTACAGGGAGGTAATGATTGCAGCTTGCTTCACTTGAGCTAAAAAGGCTTGATTTCCAGCACAGCTGGCTGGCTTAGGGAGCACAAGTATACTACTTAGAGCAATTCTCCAAATCTTGAGGTGATAAAAAAGACGGACATTCAGCTGTCACAGGAAATGACCCTGAAACTAAGTGAAACTAAGCAAGTCCACTTTTGTTAAGAGATGCTGTTTATCCACTGAAGAAAATGTTATTCACTTCTCCTATTGCATATTTGGAAACATAATGAAGAAACCAAGTAGGAAATTGGTCTAAAGAAGAGTTGAGAAGATGTGCAAGTCTGTTCTGATTCACGAAGCTATAGCCTGATAAGTGCTGGCAGACAGCCCACCTAATGAGTGCAGATTAAGGGTAAAATCCTGTGCTAAATTACCAAAGGTGCACCAGAGATGGGGTCTGAGAATGGAGTCATAACCGCTAAGCAGAGGTTACCAAGAGCTGTCTTATTAATGAAGGACAGGCAGGTGGGGCAACTCACTCCCCAATGCACCTTTACTGATGCTTCAAAGATGAGTAGCATGTTTAGGTTCCTTGTCATCTCAGCTCCTGATGTTGACTGCAGAGGTTCTACAATAGGATGTTGTGGGGATTGGAGAGGAGGTGTCATTGGCTCTGGCGAGCTTATTAGTCAAGCCTTCTCCTAGTGCAGAAGAGGGAATTAAGAGTGTATTTTGCTCCTACCCTGCTTTTGCTCCAGCAGTGTGGGAAAGGATCTCTGGACTCTCTACTTCCAGTGCACCAGCGTTTAACAACAATTTGACTAACTTAGGTGAGGTAGGCTCAGGGGAAGAAAGGGTTAACACAATAGGGTGGCATTTGACAGAGAATACTTATGTTTAACCATTCATAACTAAATCACATCAATTTAAGTGGATTCCATGTATTTCTTACTCTCCCATTAATCTCTGTGCAGTGTGTCTAAATATTTGTCTCTTTCAGTACTGATATTACAATTCTCCACCAAAACTAAGTGGAATATCCTGGATTTCCTCCCTTCCCCCCTTTCTTCTTTACTACCTTCCTTTCTTTTCAGGTGGAAGGAAGTGGCAAAAGGCTTTGGATGATCATTTAAGGAAACAGGAATTTAATAAACCCAGTGTTTGGGTACATCACAGCTTTGAAGTCGGCGCTGAACTTCACATACATTAAACATGCATCATCTATCAATCTTACAGTTGTGTGTCATTTATGAAAATCTACTGAGTATTGTTTTCATCTTGCCTTACAACAAGCAGCAAGCCTCATGAATACTGAAGAGCATTGTAAATACGGCACATCTTTTATTTTTAAAAGTCTAGACGGTTTGGAGCAGCAAGAATTCTTTGTTGGCAACCGCAGCTCAGAGCCCTGATTCCCAGCTTCTTTCTCCTCCTCCTCCTCCTCCCTCTTTTTATATTGTGTATAAATGCGCAGCGACATTGCCTTGTATCATCAGTAACACCTACAAGTTGTCTTCCCTATACCTGAACTCTGCCTGTGCTAGCCGTTAATCCAGGCATGAGTTGGTTCAAGTGTGATATTATTATTCAAATTGCATCCCACTAGGAAGCAACCCGCTCTGAGATGTGTATCTGTTCATTTTCACTGGTTTATTGAAATCTGACAACCTGCTTTTCCTACATTTTTAAACATGGCAACCTTATGGCTCTGCACAGGTGTCATCCTGCATTTACTACCCATTGCTCTCAGTGGTACATTTGCCATAGACTGAATAACGTTTTACCTTCATGCAGAATCTTTCTTTCCGAAGGATAAAGCTCCACTGAAATGCAGCTATCTCTGGGGCACAGGGAGGCAACCAACTATCAAACAGCACAACTGCAGTGAATAGGGACTTTTCATTCAAGGCCACATTGGGAAACCCTTGTTTTTGTGAAAAGTGCAACATGACCATTAATATAGTAGAACAGACAGGAGCTCAATCTTCCAGGTCTCATCCAAAAGACGACCACAGCCAAAAGCATTCTGCTTCAGCAGGATGAAAGGTAGAGGGCTTGCACCAAGTCTCTGCTGGCAATAGTGGAGGTGTGGGAACTGGAGAGTACAGTTGTGGCTTCCAAACTGAGGGGGAGGCCAGAGCCCTATGTGGGCCTCCAGTACACTTTAGAGCAACCACTGTGCTGCTCTTGACTACATTTTAGCTGTAACAGCCAGAAATTGTGTTAGTTGAGAAGGGTCCAGCCTCATCCCTTTCTGTCCCTGGCCTGCCAAAAATCCACCCACAACAGGAACTGGAAAGAGGAATCCCCATCTGGAGGTTTAAATCAGTTATATGTCCCTTTTGAATGACCAGAGTGTCACCAATAGTCCTTAGTGGGATTCAGGGTTGAGCCCTTTGTTCACATTGGCATTGTAATCAAGTTTAAAAACTGCTTAAACACAGTTGTTGCCACATGAAGTTTTAACATGGTTTGGACAACTAGTGTGAATGGGGACCAGATTATAATAGAATAACAATAGTTTAGGGATGCATAGTTCTTTACCACTGTTCTAACATGGCAACTGAAGTCAAGCCTTGTTTGTTACAAATGAGTTTTCAGTCCTATTTAAGCATATTTTTTTAAAAAAATGGTTGTAAAACTCTTGTGGAAGGGGCCTTCATGACTGGAATCTCAGTCTGGCAGTCTAGGTGTGATAAACCTGACATTTAGACCTCAAAGCCATTACATTCAGTTCCCTGAACTTGAGTGATTGCTTTCACCTAGACAACTTGTAATAAGGAATACAAATTTTCCATACTTGCTCCAAAGAAAATCTGGTATGAAACATAAATTCTACTAGCACTCTAATCCACTGTAAGGTATTAATTAGTGATGGGTGAACATTTAGTAAGTGTAAGTATCTAAAAGTCTGGATTCTCCATCAAAATTATCTAAACCTCTTTGGCATGGAAACCAGATTGTAAAATCTCCTGGGAGCATGACTGCCTTGCAAGATTTCCAGCACATCCTCCTTTATACTATACATGAAGAGGTTTTTGCAAAGTGCAGATCACCATATTTTGCCTGCTAAAAAGAGAAAAGAACCATCCTCCATTTCTAGACCTTTCATCATTCAGATAATGTGGAACCCAGACACAGACCAACCCAGGGTTGTTGGGGTTTGACTAACATTTGTGATTTTCCCGAAAGCAGTATCAACCCCCCCAGGAAATGACTGTGTTATGCAGAAATGAATGTGTGTCCTACTCTCTGACAACATTGTAGTTTTCAATGCATAAACACTGTACTGGCCTGATAATCAAAGACCCCAAAGTCAATGGGAGCTGTAGGTGTTCAGCATGTCTGAAAATCAGGCTTTGTGTTTACAATCACAGGATTCTTCCAACTTCATCTTTTCCTTACAAAAAACTATTCTCTATCCTTTGCCTTCCAATCTCTTAAGATCCTTCCATATGAATAAAATTGCTTTCAAAAGCACAATTTTTCTCCTTAGCATTTCCTGTCCTCTCACCTTATAAACAGCTTTGAGAACTTTCCAACCAAAAGCAGCCATGTGGAGCCAGAACTGTTTCAGATTTATACAGGGCCTTTGCTAACATCCTGTCGGGTGTTAAAAATCCCTCAGCTGCTTAGCTAGGACCACCCGGCTAGTTCTGAACCACATCTGACAAAATGATACTGTTCACTTCCAGAACCCATCACACAGTTATTCTTGGATAAAAGGTAAAGCAAATAGCAGCCAAATGCTCACTGCTGCAGAAACAAAGACCATCTAGCCATTTATCAAAGCTTCAGACAACCAGTTTGCTTTAAGCTCAGCCACCTCTCCTATTACAGCTTTAAACGATAACATGCTATAATATCAGAAATGACAAATGGAACCAGGGGCCTAACCTATACCCGATCAATACCTGCTCTGAAATAAGAGCCATCTTTAAAGTATTGACACAGAGAGCAGGAATTCATATAAAACTGCAATTTTTGTCTTGAATTGTTTGGTATGGTCACTGTCAACATTCATTTGTCCATGACAATATTTTTTTTTCACGAGAGTGGCAAAATCCCGGGATGTTCACCTATTGTCAACCCATCATTGTTACCCTGTGTCTACTGTTTATTGAAGGATGAGAGGAAAGGGCCAATGCGACTGACTTCACTGAAGCTTTCCACGGCAGTTTAGAAATCATTTGTGATACGTGCGAGGCAGCATCGCTTTCGGCTTTCACTAAGAAGCGCACAGAGAATTAACAGTGTGATCAGACTCGTTCACTTGGATGGGGCTCTCCTCCAGCACGGGTCAGAAAAGGTTGGGGTTATTTTAAATATCCCCATTAACCCTCGACAGGAGCAGACTAAAATGCTGTGTTTAGATTGTAAAGATAAAAACCTTCCCCCGAAGGATTGATGGAGGAAGCACCGTAAGTGGCAGCTGCTTCCACCTCCTGCATTTAATAAATACTTCGTACTGTTTTTAGTGCCTTAAAGTGTTCTCCACTCTGCGAGGACCCAAGAGATAACTAGTAATAATTCAGAATCCTGTGCAAATGAGAGTTTCCTTTTACAGATGGGGAAACTGAGACATAGCCAGGTTAAATGACTTGGCAAAGATCACACAGGAAGTTGACACAGCCAGGAATAGAATTCAGAGTGCCTGAGTCCACACCTGTGCTTTAATCACAAGTCTTGCCTTTCCTCCTTTTGGCTAGAAAATACCCTGGATGATGAGACAAAAGCTAACCAGTGAAATGGCTGGTTAGTCACAAAGGAAAATTATCTCCAGGCTAGGGGGAAGACTAGTGATAAAAGAGCAAACTTAAGGGAAGGCATTGCAGCATTTGTACCCAGGGAACAACTGTGCAACTCTGAAGAATAGACATACTAGCAGTTCTAAACAGAAAGCAAATAAGCTCAACTCAGGTTCTTCCTTAGACACAAGTAGCCATTCTCCTGCAAACTTCCTGGAAGAAGGGCACCTGGGGAAACAGGTGGCAGTGAAGTTTCACACTGATTGTCTGGTTCAGGATCAGAAAAGTACCGTAAGAGGTCATAGCTAACAAATATACCTAGGAAAGGCTTCTGTGCTACATGGATCAACTTCTTGTACTGTTATGACAATGCAATCTCCCACTGGGAATCTGTAATGGCCGCTTTGGTTTGTGACCATTGCAAGAGAAATTGTGGTGGTTGGATTTGGCAAACTGTGATCCCAAATATTATGTATGTTTTTGAAGGCAGTAGGTAGTGTTCAGGCATGGAAAAGAAAGTGAGTAGAATTTCCACAAGGGGAGGGGAGTATTATGCATTAGGTGCGGAGCAATGTTTTTCTCTTAACTATACTGCCAATCATGTTCCTAAGCAGCAGCAGAACTTTGTGCCTGTTGGAGCTAGGAAAATGAATGCCAAGAAGCTGTGAGGGGCAGAATGTGCAGGCTGGCATCACAGATTGTAGCTGGCTCCAGAGTTCATTTGGGTAATAAGGGACTTGCTGTAACCTTCACAGATTGACTCATTGTCTTTTTCATCATTTAATCAAGACAAGGCATACCAGAGAATAAGGGCTAGGGAAGCAGCAACTGGAGTATGAGAGGTAGGGAAAGTGAATTGCACAGTAAAACAAATTCCCAGTTGGAGGATGGTTTTCAGGCAGACTGAGCAGTAGTGCCCAAGATGGCACTAATACTATTTGTATTACAGCAGCACCAAGGATCTGTCTACACAGCTTGTGGGGTTGAACCTCTCAGCCTGGGTGGACAGAATCAGGTTAGCAGGGCTTACACTAGTGCTCTAAAAATAGATGTGTAGATGCTTTGACATTGCAGCTTGGGCTCTGAAGCTTAAGAAGGAGCGGGGAGGGGAGGGTTTCAGAGTTCATCCACAACTTCCAAGCACTATCTACACAGCAAATTTTAAAGTCCTGGCTCAAGAAGCCCAAGACTGTCGATCTGAGCTGGGAGGCTCTCTCCCACCAACATGCCACTATAGGTCCCCACTGAGATCTGGGTCCCTGGGGCAGTACAAACACAGAATTGGAGATAGACCCTACCCTGAAGAATGTACAGTCTAAATAGACAAGGCTGAGAGAAAGGAAGCATTACTGGGGAAAACTGAGGAACAGAAAGACTAATTTGCTCAAGGTCACACAAGAAGTCTGTCATACAGTTGGGAATTGAACTCACAACTCCTGAGCCAGTTCCTTAACGGCAGGAACATTTTTCCTCATAGTGTTGAAGTAGTTGCACAAAGCCAGATCCACTACATAGCACAGAGAAAATTGGACGGCCTAACATAATCATCAAAGGGACTTCTTGGCTGGCTCTCCTTTCTTGTTTCACTAGCATATCTGCCTTTTGCCAGCTACCTCTGTGCAAAATTGCCAACTGCCTTGAAAAAGGGGATATTTGGCAAAGTGAATATTTCTTTGCTCACAAATGCTTTAGAAACTTCAGAAAAGAAAAATGATTCCAAGAAGGGAAAGAATGAATAAAGTGACAAAGACAGCTAAGCAGCTGGAGATCTGTTTCCCTTAAATAAATGCTATTGAAGAATACCCTGAAATGTGATGTGTATTAGTCAGGTACAAGGATGCATCTTGGGGCAAAGACCATATGTTTTAAGATATTAAAGACAATGAAAAAGAGGGAGAAGGGAAAACAGAGTGCTGAGCTATGTGATCTAGGAGTTAAAGCAAAGAACGGAGAGTCAGGAGACCCAGTTTGAGAAAGTACTGTGTGATATTGGGCATGTCACTTTACCTCCTCATTTTCCATCTTTAAAGTGGGGACAAATTCTGATGATGCTGACCCACCTTTGCAAAGGCCTTTCAGGTCTTTGGATAAAAAGTGGTATGTAAGTGCTATGTATTAGTTATGATTTCTGTTGTTATTTTCAAGTGTATGGATGGCTCCTGTTTGAATTTGTAGAACATGATCACTGCTGTTGGGACATAGTGTGTGTTCTGGGACCACTGGTGACAAATGGGAGAAATGGAAAATTAAAAAGAAATGATAGGAAAGAACTTGCTTTAGATTTGGCAGCAAGCAACTTGTCATAGCTTTAGCAAGTTTTTTTTTCAGGATCTGAGAGTTAGTTTTCTACGATGTGCTGGTCATTTCAAAAGAAGTTAAATCAATACCAGGAACAGGCTGAGATTTCCATGGTGAGGAATACAGAATGAGGGGGTAGTAGATGATAGAGCGTTCTGCACGTCACTTGGAACACCGGATGTTTCTTGGTGCAAAGGAACTAGATCTTATTCTGAGAGCTAAAAGAGTGATCTCTGACGCTGCATACACTCTATGTTGGTGAACAAAGCCACTGCCTTCACTTTCCAATAGCTGTGTGGTCTAGATAATGTATACACAGCAGGAGGAAGGTATGGTGACAGGCTAATTTCAATGCTGAGTTTTGGAATTACTGGATCAATAGGCCCAAATGAAATAATATCTTAGTTTAAAAATGTAGAGAACTCAGCACATTGGGTGGAATTCTTTAACTTGGACAACATGCAACTCTGTAATCTAATCCAATGGTTTTGGATTTGGATTTTCTGATTTGTCTTGCTTACCCTCATGGTGAAAGTAACTTAAAAGTCTTACTGGTCCGGATGGCCAGCTCTGGGCCCCCAGAAGGGGCGAGGCCTCAGGTGAAACGGGCAGGTCTGTGAGGGGTCAGCCTCCCCCAGCCAACCCTTCAGTGCTGCCTGGACCATGCCGCCTGGGGCTACAGCAGCAATTTAAAGGGCTCGAGGCTCTTATTGCTGCTGCGGTGGCTGGGAGCCACAGGCCCTTCTAAACTGCTAGGCCCCGGGGCAGCTGTCCCTTTTGCCCCTCCCCCGTGGTGGATGGCGGGCAGGGAAAGGGCAGAGATGTTATTGTGTTTAAGGACCCTACTGGCAGGGCTGCTGATGGGGAGGGGAGGCAAAAGTGGCAGAAGTGCTTTAATGTCAGCTGTGAATGGGCCCATACTGGAGGCCATTTCTTACCGGTATGCCATACTGGCCCATCTTCACCTCTGCTTACCCTCCAAGTTACACCTCACATAAGAACTATTTACTTATAAAATCACACATAAAAATACAAAAAAAGTGTCACAGCACACTATTACTGGAAAATTGCTGACTCTCACTGCTATCATATAATTATAAAACAAATCAATTGGAATATAAATATTGTACTTAAATTTCAGTGTATACTATATAGATCAGTATAAACATGTCATTATCTGTATAAAATTTTAGTTTATTCTGACTTCGCTGGTGCTTTTTATGTAGCCTGTTGTAAAACCAGGGGAATATCTGGAAGAGTTGATGTACCCTCTGAAAGACTTTTGCGTAACCCCAGGGTTACATGTACCCCTAATGGAGAATCACTGTTCTAATCCATATGTATCTAAAAGGGGACACTGTATCAGCATAGTTAGCTCAGTGCGCTTGTGGTAACAAACTGAGATCCTCTCTCAAAGGCAGCCCTATTTGGTTTTCAGCTCTGTCAATAGCAATTGAAATTGATTAGACAGTTGAGTACAGCGACTCTGTTGATCTTGATCATACCAGCTTGGGGGAAATGGTTGCTTTTCTTAGAAGTAAGGGATACAGTCTGGGCCACTCTCCAGAGAAAGGCTGAACAATAATTCTGAAACTCAACATCAATGAGTCGCTTTTGCTGGGGAAATCCAGTTCTCAGACTGCCTTGGAAGGAATGTAGGGGAAAAAAATCATTGTGCTGAAAATCGGATGAAACTATTATTAACTTATAATACATAACAACCATGTATCATGCCATAACTCTGCATGGCACTTAACAGAGTTTTAAGAAAAATAACATGGTCTGTGCCCTGAAGAACATATAAGTTCAATTAAAATAATGTAGAATAGGAAAGAAACAGATAAATTAAAAGAGAAATAAGGTTAAAAGAATGAAATATAATGCAAGTCATATTATGTAGGGGTAAAATCTCAGAAGAGGAGAGCAGTCGAGGGAAGGTCCAATGTTGCATCTGAGTTTTGGCAGTGGGGAGATACAGAAGGGGACAGATTACAGAAATGGCATAGAAGGAGCAAATCAGAAGTGGCTAGAGGATCATAATGAGCAAGACTAAGGGGCAGATATTCAAAGATATTTAAACACTTAAAGATGCAGGGGAATTTTCAGGCGTGCCTAAGCAATTTAGGTGGGAAATCGGATCTAATTTGCTTAGATGCTGTTTAAAATCCCAGTAGGTGCATCTCTGCATTTTTAGGCACCTACATACTTCTCAAAATCTGGCACTACATCATTTGATTACATTGAATTCTAGCTCTTCTTACAATCACAGTTGCACTGCATGAGTTTGCAGACACAATATAATATATATAAGACCATCACTAGTTTTAAGAAATCTGGCCACCTCAGCGGTGATGTACGTGATGGCGGTTTACTTACACTACAATTGGACAATTAGTAGATGGACAAAATGAGGACAACCCATCAAGGAAAAGAACTACTCTCTTACATATATTATTAAAATTAGGATTAAACTAGCACAAGCAATTACTTAGCTCACTGCACTTTTGGGGACTACCCATAGAGTAATATGCTACTCAGCAACTCACAGTTCATCTTAAGATCTCCTCTAGAAGGGAAACCGGGAAAGAAGTAAAATTATGGTCCCATCTCCTTTACTCCCCTGAAGCTTGAAGCTCTGCAAAACTAAAAGGCTCCCACATGGTATCTGAAATGACAGTGTGGGACACAAGTAGCAAGCGCCCATAACTATGACTTACTGTCAATGACACCAGAATAAACAATGCAAGCAATTCAGCATTATAGATAGACTAATTCCCCCCTGTACCCAACACAGACATATATCCTGCCCCCTCCTGTGATTTACATCTTTTGTTAAAACTACCTGTGCTGTGAATGACAACAGTTTCTCAAATGAGAAGTGGTCCGTCCTGCTGGAAAAGTGGCCATGCTGTGATGTCTGATGTTTTTCTGTTTAAATAATGGTGTGTAGCACAGAGTAGTCCTGTGTGCAGCATTAAGATGTAGCTGCAATACTTGGCTGGAATTTGCAATGGCTGCAACTGCCTTGATACAGACACCATATGGAAACTTTGCTTTTTCCAAGTACAAAGAAAACCACACTTACCTATACTGTATAGATATTTGCCATAGTAGCTGAACCCTAATCATTTGTAATGGGTTTGCTATGGTTCAGTGTTGTTTTCCTGGAATGCACTGTATGTATGGTCTTCATTACACAATAGACAAATCAACAATAGTATCTAGGGTCACTGCAATCAGTTATTCTTCAAATTATTCTTGACTGATGTGATAAATCAAACCCCCTCCCCATGAGAGCTGAAGACTCATGCGAATAAAGATCAGAAAGGATATTAGTATTCTGTTTCAACTCCTTTAGCATAAGACTATGGCTTTTCTTCACTACTATAAAGAAAATGAGAACAATGCAGTTTTTTAAATTTGCATTCAGTATATTCTGTGCTTTCCTGTGACTGTGTTTATTGGTTAACAATGGAATAACCTTACAATGGAATTTCATAGGCTGCACTGGCAGATTAGCCTCAGTGAAAGTTATGAACACATTTCAAGGGGAATACAGACACCTCTGCTGGTCAGTTACAATTTATTATGTAAATGTTTCAGATTTCTAATTTCTAAACAATCTGAAGTTATCAATGGCTTCACTGTATACCAGGAGGATGTACTAAAAAGGCTCTGTTTGTTGACCACTGCATCATCGAACAAGGAACTTTATTTGAATAAAGGAAAGCATATATCCCTAAAGCCACTCTGTCTTTCTGGATATGTCTACACCACAGGATGAGATGCAATTGAAGACCATGTTGACATGCCTGAGCTAACTTTGATTTAGTTAGATCAAAGCTAGGTTAAGTACTAATACCAGTGAAGCCAGAGCAGTACAGGTAGTGACTGTTTGAGTAGGCACCTAGATGGCTGAGGCCTAATCTGTTCAGCCGCTCACGCAGCAGAGGATTTACTGGTATTGTTACGAGAAACAGCTTTCATCTAGATAGGTCAAAGCTAACTTGTTATGTCTACACATGCTGCAATAACATGTCCCAAGTGCAGTGTAGATAGACCCTCTGTCTGTTTCATTGTAGTGCTTCTGCCGAAGACCTTTCCCTCTCTCCTTTTGCTTGGTTTCATGCTATAGTTTCAGAGAAGCAGCACAAATATTTCCACAGGATCAAATTATTGCTTCCCCTGCATCAGTGCATTAGAGATGGGGAGAGAACTCAGGGAGCCCTTCCTTAGACACGGGGCAACTGTGCAAGAGGCAGCTGTAGTTCAGTTGCAAAGAGGTCGCAGGGCTAGCACAGCCTGCAGCATTCACAGCCTTGAGGGTCTGGTTCTGAGTGGGACCATATCCCCCAAAATGAATTGGGAGCATCTTAGCAGAAGAGGTAGCAAGCTCTCACTGAGCTGCCTCCAGAGTCCAGAAGGCATGTGACCTCCCCTCCCCTGCCAAATCACACTTGCCTGTTGCAAAGCATAATTTAGCCCTCAGTCTGCTAAAACAAACAGTGTACAAACTATTGCATAAACTATCCCAACACTCCACAGCATCAAGCACATGAGTCTGAGATGGATTCACAAGCTCCTTTCAGAAGATGCTTCATAGCACAGAGAAAGCCTCAGAGCCGTGTGATGTTGCCGTTGCTAAGGTAACTACATTTTTTAAAAGTGATCAGGCAAGTAAACAAGCACGTAAATAGAGGTAGGAGCCACATAATTTTTTTTCCTGGTTACCTTGACAATAAAGTATCCTTTGAGGATTTAAACTTTCTTTGGAAGGTAAGGAATGCAATACGCTGTGATCTCAGGCAGAAATGATTGGTTTGTCTAATTGTTTTATCTGATCTTTCATACCCTTTTAGTGCTACCTTTCCCAATGGGAAGTGAATGAGACCCATCTTACAAAGACGTAGGGTGTACAATGATATCACCAGGGTACAATGTTAGGTGTGCTCCGCACTTCTGCAGTGGTTACCAGGCTAATCAATGAGGTAGTGACTTGTGCATTGTATATACTAGGACAATGACTATCTGCCTCTTTGTGGCTATTTTAATAAATAAATTATAATGAATCACCACCACCACCTTCTCAGCCCTTAACATGAAGTAGGTAAGAAAGCATATTCCTCTTTTTACAGATGGAGAAACTGAGCTGAAAGGCCAAAGGCCTAATTTTCAGAGGTAGGAAGCACCCAGCTGGTTAAATTGGGCCAGGCTTTGCTAAATGACTTGCTGCAGCCACAGAGGGAGTCGGTGTCAGTGCTGGGATAACTCATTTTACAGTAGACCCTCAGAGTTACAAACACCTCGGGAATGGAGGTTGTTTGTAACTCTGAAATGTTCGTAACTCTGAACAAAACATTCTGGTGGTTCTTTTAAAAGTTTACAACTGAACATTGACTTCATACAGCTTCAAAACTTTACTAAGCTGAAAAAAATGTGGCTTCCCCTCACTTTTTTTTTTAGTAGTTTATGTTTAACACAGTGCTGTACTGTATTTGCTTTTTTGTGTGTGTCTCTCCTGCTGCCCGATTGTGTACTTCTAGTTCCAAATGAGATGTGTGGTTGACTGGCCAGTTTGTAATTGGCGTTTGTAATTCTGAGGTTCTATGCATTTTCTCATTTTTTCTGAATGGCCACTCATCAGGGTACGTGTGTTAGATATGGCAAAGGAAAGAACTCTTGAGGGGCTCATTCCTTCCTCTTGCTGCAGGCATAGTCGAGGGTTTCCCTAAACATGCTACCACAAGTGTACTCCCCAAAGGGAGTATTGCAATGATAGTACAGTGAGTGCCAGCTACACATCCAGGCAAGAGATGGGCCAGAGATGGCCTGCCTCATTTTCTTTGATGATGCTCTAAGGAGAAATGGGCTCCCCCTGGGTGTGCTGCTGACTACAACATAGGTACTATCCAGCTGAAGAAGTGGACACACTTACAGTTGAAAGACCACTCTCACTTGGGGTCAATCCATGCAGCTCTCATGGAGGGCAGAGGGCAGAGGGTAGCCTTTCACCCAAGCTTTTGATATTGCCCCTGTGTTCTGACTGTGGTGACACCAGGATTGTTATTTCTTGAATAGGGCTCCTACAGTTTATGCAGAAGAGCAATCAGTAATCAGCACAAACTACAGCCCCGCCAGTGCCTAGCAGGAGTCACAGCTGACAGCAGCCTTGCTAAAACGGGCTGCAGTTCAGGGGTAGGGGGACTAAAACAACATCTTAGCTGGGAAAAAAATTGCAAGAATGAGGATCATTCAACAGCTTTCTCCTCACATACCTAAGGGAGAGCTTCACTAAAATTGACAGCTAATTCAGTACACATCTCATAATATATTATCTCACCATCTTCATGACAAGTCTAGTGAACAAGATGCAAATGAATGCTTAGGCAAGTATGTTCTTAATGTCACTTTAAAACTCAGCATAGCATCTCTGTCTTCTCCATCCAGGGGATGAGTTATGTAATGATGGAGCAATTCTGGGAAAGGTAACAGCAGGGTAGCAGAGGAAATGGAAGGTAAGAGAGGTTAATTTATGGAAATTATCTAGGTCACACAATAAGTAGGACATGTCATGCACTGCTTTAAAAGTACAGTAGTAATTATTTAGAATCTGATTTTTTCAATAGATAGCCAATGAAGGTTATCAGGTGGCATGTAATTGTTCTGATCTCTTCATCTCCAAGTGAACAGCAACATGTTGAATTGATGGAAGAACTTACAGAACTGTTAGCTAAGAATAAGGCTTCACAGGTCTTACTCAGGAAAGAATTAAGCAAACTATGGCCCAAAACTGCAAACCTTTATCCACACGAGTATATCCATTGAATTTAATGGGACTACTCATGTGAGTAAGGACTACCTGTGAGGAAAAAGATTTATAGGATTTTGCTGTTTCAAAACTAAATATGATTCTAATGGAACACAGGAATATTAATACCAAAAACCCGTACTAATTCATACATGAAAACTATATTAGACCTGCCTTAATACTTACAAAGTAATGAGATTTTTCCCTACCCAGTGTGGGTGAGGGAGAATAAAAGCATTGCCTCATATTAGTCAACTATTGTACATATCCAAACCATATAGAAATGATTTATGACTGTATAGGCAGGCTATAGCTCACTATTTCCCCCATTCCCTTGTTTTATTTTGTTAATTGTAATGCTTCCTAGCAACCCTAATTAAGAGGGTTGGTAAACCTGGGAAATGACTTGCTGTGCCAAGCGGACAACGTAGGCTGTAGTTCTTTCTGCAGACCATTGTAGGACAGTCAGTGATTGCAGATATTTATTTACAGGATTAAAAAAAACTTTCAAAGAATTCAGAACCATCAGGTTGCAAACACTGGACTTGATCCAAAGCCCACTGAAGCCAATGGAAATATCAATGGGTTCTGAATATGGCCCACTGATAGAGTATGCAATCATATTAACTTATTATTGTATGGTTACAATGTTGCCAATTCTTGGGATTTTATCACGACTCTCATATTATTTGATTTTTTTCTAAAAGCGCCAACTCTTGGAGTCATGGGATTATGTGAAAATCTCAGCTTTCATTAAAAAATAACCCCTCCCTCCAAAAGAAAACAAAACGGAGTAGGCTTCTAATCCTTCTGGTTGCAAAGAAAAGACAGAAAACATGACCTAAGTGAATACTAAAGGTCAAAAAACAGAAAACAAGAAAAAAGATTTTTTGTGTTTTAAAATCTCATGATTTTGGAATTTTTGAACACTTGGAGTTGGCCATACTGCCATTACCTTCATACATCTTCCCTCTTTTCTACTATTTGTTATACTTGTTGCATCATCTTACAAATTATATTTTAAGATCCTGATTGCAGGAATAGTTTGTCTAGCACCAAGCAGAATAGGGCCCTGATCCTGATGTGTCTGTTGAATGCTATTGGAATATATATAAATATTAAAATAATAATAACAACAGCTAGCCATTTGCATGTGTATTTACTTAATGTATACATGGAATGGCACCAGTTCTCTTTGTGGGGGTTTACCTGAATAATGCAGGAGTAAAAATTGAGTAAAGGCTTTAGGATTTGGTCACCTAATCATAAAAATACACACTTTAAACCCTTTAAGTTTTTTTTCTCTTCTGTCTGGTAAAAGGTGTACCAGAGTGCATACAGGAATAAACATTTCTGATTAACTTTTTGGTGCTTATGGTAATGTAATTTCAGCAAAATATCAAATGTACCCTCTTTTCTGTTCTTCATGGCACATATAGATCGCAAAGAGAGCTCAGAATCAATTAATTTAAAGTAATAATTTGTATAAACATTCCAACAAAATTTTAAAGGGTATTAAACACCCTGTTTTATAAACATAACACTTAATTTAGAAAAAAAAACATTTAGAAGGTAATGCATTTAGGATAAGTGCACAACACATGAAAATAATAAATGAAATTTTCCCAGTTTAGAAAATGAATGTAATTAATTAACATTTAAATTACATTTTTAATTGCAATCATGCCCTCCCAGAGGACTCATAAGGGACCATAATTGCAATTAAAAGCATGTGGATTAGATAATAAAACAATGCACACTGTCTGAAATGTGCGATTTAAAATGGAAAGCAGACATTGTTATCGGCACATCTAACTTAATTGTAGCCATAAAGCAAATGTGCTGTACAAAATAAAATTCACATACGGGAACATTTAATTCTTGAATCTCTTAAAGGGGACACGCTTGAGAGCACATTTTATGACAGGTTCTGTTTGAAACAGCCCTTTAAGGCTTTAGAATTCAGGTTTGGTGCTTTAATGTTTTTGCATTAATAAAAGCATAGCTGAATGTTCCTATTAAAATACCCAGATACATTTAAGTAAGAGATGAAACTGAGTGTCTAAAATTTAAATTGCAGAAGGCATAATTATATCAGGGGCATATTTCTCTTTGTCCTGCATTGTTTTCAAACTCCATTTTTCAAGGGAGAGTTTATGGGGACACTGGGTTTCCAGTCTATGACCGAAACAGAAATAAGTATCTCTTAAATAGATTGTTATCAATCAGATGCGAATGTCTTAATCCTTTTACTGTGGTCACCTTGAAGGGCAGTGGAGCCTCATCACAATACCGACGTTCCATTTCAAATTGATGCTGCCCCATTGCTTTTTGATAAGTACCAAGGGTTTTAGCCGTCGGTGCCATTAATGTTCTCCCACCTCCATTTTATCACAACACAAAGAGAAGAAATAAGAGGTAACCAGCAACATAAAAGAGATTAAAACTTCAGAAGATGGAAAGGAGTTTAAATGTGCCACCATATGTTAGACTAAGTCATGAGCTGTCCTGTTAGAATCACAATTCCCTTTATACCCATATGAGCCACTAGTACCCAAAGGGCAGATCCTCAGCTGGTGTAAACTGAAGTCTATGAGCTACGGCAAAGTACACCAGCTGAAGATTTGCTCCCTTGCTGTTGTGGATGTGATAGCAAATCATTCAGGAGAGAAAGGATTAAAAAAAAATCACACTAGATTAGTATGAAGGTATATCCATTTTATTATATAGACAGAGAAAGAGAAAAATTTTGTTGACTAAGGAAGGCGGGTGCCAGAACATTATAGAATTTTTCCACAGTGGTTGCATCTTTTTGACCATTTACTATTTGGACCTTAAAGGACAATTTCTGCTCTGATCTAACCAAAAGCAGAATCTGGCTCCATATCTATTCCTTATGACAAATGTTGATAAATACAGTGCCTGTGTAGCATGGAACCAGTTTGGATGGAATTCTAATAGGCCTAAACTCCATTTATACTGAAATGAATGGAAAGTCCTGAATTGTTTCAATGCACAGTGCAGCTCTAACTAAAGAGAACCATCACTTAGGCAGAAGGTGTTTTGTGAAAATAATGACTTAATTATTGGTGAAATTCACCCTATAGCAAAGTACTCACTAGGTCATCTGCATTACTTTAATCCCATTTAAGACCTTAACCTGAGAATTAAGTGGGGATTGAAATGGAGTATGTAACCCCATGCACTGAATCAAAGTTTACCCTATAAGAGGTTCTTCTGTGTAGATAAACACAACACTACTGCTTTCCATTAAGACACACTGAAATCATGTAGGGAATTAATGTGTAAGATCTCTAAGTTCTGTAACTTTTCCCTTGAAAAAGGATTGAGAAACCTTGAAGTTCTTCCATGTAATCTTTCTTGCTAGCTTTGCCATAGTACTTGGACAGCACTATATATACAGTATAATAAATAGTGATTGGTTTTGAAGGCAATAGTGGTACAATATTTCTTAAGGGTTAGAAAAGTTACAAAGAGTGTGAAATAATGCTGAAAGCTGAATATCACAATTGGAAGTAACTTTTTAACCCGAGGGCAATATTTTACCCATCTATTGCTCAAGGAAACAGTTACCAATTGTTTTATAGAACAAAATGATCAAAAGGGGTGTGAAGCCGACATAGAGAGTTCTCTGAAATGGGATGCATGTGCTGCCTCAGCCATTTTGCATCTTATGCAGTGAAGTAAAATTGCCAGGATTTCAACTGTTGCCTCATGTTTCAGACTCTAGAGGAGTATAGTAGACACAAGACACCCAATCACAACTGAGGAAAAAGAGACGTGTAATTACTATTTGGTTTGACACACACAATGCTCACACACAGTGCCCATAAAAACTCAAAATTAACTTTTCTAAATACACTGTGGGACCTGCCTGTGCTACTATTGCAATCACGATGGAACAACACCGAATCTTTAATGGCAACTACTTTGTATGCGTATGTATCTCTTTGTTTTAGTGGCTTTAAGAACTTCATAATTATATTTCAGATTCAACCATCACAGAAGTAGACTCCCTCACTTGGCCAGTGGGATGGATTTGAGACACAGAGATCTTCCTAACTAGGCAGCTTAACCCTTTGTTGATCCCATTAGTTGTCAAGTTGGGCAAAGCACAGTTTTAACTGCATGCCAGAACCAGTATTCTTCCTGCCTAAGGCAAACAGTTAACCGATTTAGTACACCATTGACATTCCAAACTGGTAAGTGTTGGAAAGTAAAGAAACCAGTAGAGTGGCTGTGTAGAGCCATGTTTAGATTAATTTGGATAGTCAGAAAATAGGGGCACCTGTCAGTTTCCAGGTAACACAAGGGATTTTCTTTTGAGCATCAGTTTCTACCTGTGGGATAAAAAAAAAAAGCTCCTTAAACCAAAAACATCAGACAAGGTGTAATTCATAAATCGCACTGTGCCATGTTACGATGGCTTACATCGTCATATGACATTATAACGACACCATACTGCATGCACATTACATTGGAGATTTATAAAACAAAGTCTCCTTTGCTCAGAAGTAGAGTGAACTGCTTGTCTACAAGGAGCAGGACATTTTTGAATCACACACGCATTCTATAAAATATGCACATGCAGTTTCCAACACGAGCATAAACTGATGGGATTGGAGAACCAGAACTTTTCATTCCAACAGGATTTCAGTCATGGAACTTTGTAACCTTGTGCTTTGATTTTGTTTTTTAATTAATTGCAGGAACATGGAAAATGCAAAACAGAAACATAGGACAGAAGAGTGGGAGAAAAAAAGTAAAGATAAAAGACAGAAGAAAACGAATTGTTAATTATTGATTAGATGGTTCATTTGCTTACCCCTACATTACTGTGCTCCTGTTTTAACCCCCGGTACTTGTTGCTCAGGTTTGACTTGGGCTACATCATTAGATGGTTTCCTTTTCTTTTGTCATTCCTCATTAATTTCATCAGCTTTTTTTAAAAAAAATTCAGGGTAGAATCTATCACATGTATCATGATGACTTTTAGTCATTCTCATGGGATGTGCCTTTTCTGAGTCAAAGGTGTGGTAAATAATAGTGCAAGCAAAAAATGTGATAGCTGTCCAGTCAGTACATGGCAATGGTTATAGTGTTCATCTCTGAGTACTTAAAGGATGTTGGCTATCTCAAGGTCCTATATCATGAGAGGTTTATGTCCCTCATTTCCCAATTAATTTACTAGGAGTTCAGAAACTTATTTACAGTATTATGGAGTAAATTTCCTCCCATTGTCACAGTTCCCCATATAATCAGCAAGGATCGACCCTCAGACCTTCTCCATGAAAAGCATGAGCCTGTAATTCTAATATGTATATTAAAGAAAGAATACTCTAGTATTTATTTAATATAGGATAATTGTGTACCATTCACAGTAACTAATGTATATTATGGTACCTTATTAGAGTATCACTCGTAAAATACAATGGTCATGGCATACATATTTTGAATCCAGGGACCACTCATTACAAGTATTCCAAAGACTGGTTATTTCACTTGAAACTGGCTTTTCTTTTGTGTGTGGTTTTTTTTGAGGGGGGGAGGGGGGCAAGGAATGGGCCAGGGGGAAAAGGAAGGGAGAATAACTGGCACTCATATGGAAAGGAACATTTTAGCTGTTACATGCTGGGCTTTACTTTATTTATTTAATTCAAGCTTCCTAAGTGAAGAACGTTTGTGTCTCCTCTTTCAGCTTTGAAGCCTCTTGGAGATTTACAGTGACACATCTCAACACGTGATAGTTTGCTCACCATGAAACCCCTAATTCCCAGAATAGCATTTATTTTGGAGACAAAAAATGCAAGGCAGACAGGATTTATAGAGATGTAGAATAATTCCTGTCTGACACAGAGAAGGTAGGTCTTATGCACTTAGCACTTATATAATGTTTTTCTTTTTTTTACTACTAAAACCTAATCCCATTCTGGAGCGGGTGATCTCATCTCTAAGATCAGTGAAACTGCAGCATAGTTATATTAAAGATAAAAAGGGAGGAAATGGTTCCATACCTTAACATACAGAAAGAATAATAATAAAAAATGCTTTTCTTTGATCCCTTCGCCAAATAAAGTACCGTTCCAGCATTTGACATATGACTGCAGTGACCCTGTGATATGCCTACTGTACATTACCTTTACTTTCTTCCAGCAGAGCCAAACTAGTAACAGAACTCCATCATGTACACTTAGTTTCTGTTAAACCATTTTTCACATTTAGTTCCCAATAGAACTTGTCTGTTTCTTACAGGTGATTTATTATGTAGTTTCTAAGCAAAACACTTTTATCTGAAAGTATAGGTCAGACAAAGGAATAATGTAATCAAAGAGACACTTTCAGAAACATAAATACTGTTCTATATACAGCAGAAGTCCTATGCTGTATGCAATGACTAGCTGTTCGCAAAGGTGGAAGTTCATTGTCTTTTGGAGGAACAAAAATTGCAGTTAAACCGGGAAAGGAAAAATTCCTCTGACTCCTCTCCCTGCTACCCCGTCTCTGCCCATCAGCGTATATCTTATTTGAAAAACATTTGGATCCCAAGAGACTATTTGGGAAGTTGTTTTTAATGCCTTGCTCCTAGAGTTTGATTTCACTTTGCCAAGTGGTGGTTAAGAACTACTCTGTGGTAAGGAGCTCTATCAGGGGTAGGTCACTCTCTACTGTTCATTTCCAAAGGTGTCACCATATCTATCCAAGGACCTTATGTGGCCCCAATCCCTTTACCATACTCTCTGAGTACTGCATAGTCTTTAATGTATTTAGCCTCACAACATCACTGTGAGGTAGACAATTCCTATTAGCTCCATTCTACATATAGGGAACTGAGGCAGAGAGAGACTAAATAACTTGCATAAGGTCATATAGGAAGTCTGTGGCAAAGCAGAGACCTGAACTTATGTCTCTCAAAGGTTAGGCTAGGACTCTAACTACTAGAGAATCCTTCCTCTCTAAACCTTGGGTTAAGTGATGAATATGTCAGGGAACGGTTCTAGCAATAGGGTGGCAGGAAGACACTACACTGTGAAAAATAGCACTGTATATATAGGAGGCACTACTTGGGCTGTGGACGACCAGGTAGGGTATTATGCCTGGGTTTATACCCAAAGGGTTCAGGTATGTCTTTTTTCACCTAAGAAGTTCCTCAGTGTCTCCATTACTATTTATACCCACACTAGCAGGGCTAGTCATGTATGTAAAAAGTGTGCAGTGTAGAAGTACCTTTAGTGGAATCAAAGCCAGAGGACTAGTTGGAATCAAGGAGAGCCAGGTAGTGTCAAATAACAAGATAGACAAGACCAGTGGCAGGGAACGGGGATTATCTGGTTGGTTTGAGAAGAAAAGAAAAGAAAAGAAAAGAAAAGAAAAGAAAAGAAAAGAAAAGAAAAGAAAAGAAAAGAAAAGAAAAGAAAAGAGATGAAGCGAGGGGGAGAGAATAGGAAGACTCAAACTGTTTGGGCAAGTTTGGAGCAGTTTCCAAATTTCAGAGCTTCTCCAGGTCAAACAAAACTTCAAGTGCTTTGAGATTCACCCATTTCTAGTCAAATTCTCATTATGTCGCTATTTTGCTGTGCTGTAGATCAACAGAGTAGACAATACTGACAGCTCAGTAACATTATTCCTGGTACAACCAGCCAGACTAACTGTTTCACCTTGAGAAGTCATCTCAAAATGGGGAGGAGCATTAGGTTCTTTTCAGAAAGAAACAATGTTATATCTTTAATCTTACATATGATGCCTCGGTAGTATGGGGAGGAGTGTATTAGAAATGCACATGGGCAGATTGACAGAACTGAGAAAAGACCCTTGCCTATACTTCCAGTCAGTATGTAGCCATGGCAGAAGAAAGGGAGAAAGGCCACTGCGTGGAAGGGAGGCAGAATGTGTGATAGAAAAGAGACTTCATTGTGGAATAAAGGTGGAGGTTTGTCCTTAGAATTATGTCTTGGGAAGGGTCTGGGAAGGAATGGGGGAAATGCAAAATATTCCAAAGATTCAGCAAGGATATACATCGAAAAATGAGTGAAATTCAGAAGTGCTAAAGAAATGTCAAGACAACTAAAATAAAAACATTCAATAGATTTTGACCTTTCCCACTTGCAATATTTTCCAACTTGCAACATCAGAACACAAGTAAAAAAATACCTAACTTCTTTCCTGAAAACTTTATTAGAGGAAGCAAATTTAAAAAAAATAGAAAACTACTGTTTGGACTAGGTACAGCACAAAGAATGACCCCCTTTAACTGGAGACAAGTTAGATATTTGAAAAGAACCAATTTATCTCATTCTTTTACATAATCACGATTATTTATTTATATAGCTGCATCTTTCAGTTGCTTATTTAATTTTTTACCGTGCAGTAGATGTTAATGATCGTATACAAACATGAGATTTAAAATAGAACCCTATGTTTCACTTGAACACCAGAATGGCGTACACACAGGATGCAATATATATAAATAACAAAGACCTTGAATAATCACATACTCTATATCCTCTCTTACTGGAACAGAAAAGCAAACCGTAACCTAAGACAAAACTTAATACAAGTACGATATGAAATAAAACCCACAATGCTACAGCTGAATTTGAACTATTCAGCTTTCATCAAACATATTGAAAAGCATGCAAGAGGAGAAGAAAATCTTTGCATATAAATTATAGCTATGAAAGGATTTGCTACTACAAGCAAGTGTATAGATGAAATTTCCAAAAGCCTTATATAAAGTATAAGATACTGTAAATAATAATTTACATTTGAATAGCACTTTCCACTCTGAGGCTCTCAGAACATGTTGCTAACCATGGATGAAATTTACTCCTGTGTAGATGACTTCACAAAGTCCTCAGCACTACTTACATTCCACAGTGGGTGAGAGAGGCAAGAGGTCTCTGACACCTGTGTGCCCCTGTAGGGGTGCTCCTCATCAGATACAGGTTGGAGTGGGTGAGGCCATTGGTGTCAGGCTGCAAGAGGACCCACATTTATGAGAGATGGTTGGAAACCAGTATATCAACAGTGCATAAGGACTGCAGCCACTCGCATTAACAGCTCTAGAGTATCTGTACTGCAGGCCAAGACCGGACCCTACATTTTGTGTGTGTGAATTCCATCCCCCAGTATAATCCATGCACTATTCCCTGTACAAATTCCAATTACCGGGGCTGTAGGTGTGCTTTTCACCATTATGGACTAAACCCGCAGTCCTGATTCAGTCTTTACTCAAACAAAATTCTCATTAACTTGACTATGGTCAATATCCATCCATCTTCGGGGTGAGAGCACCAGACAACTAGCTTACAGATTGCTGCCCAACAGCAAGAGCAGGAAAATTTTGTGTGAGGACACTGGTGGGAAACCCTGCTTTGTGATCTAGAGCTATATTACAGCAGCATTTGGAGCTGTTTGTTCTTAAACTTGGAAAAGTATCAGAAAACTGCTGAATAGAATACTAAATAATAATAGTTTGCACTTAAACAGTGTCTTTCATCTGAGGACTTTAACCTGCTTTCCAGAAATGAACAAGCTAAGTATTAATCTAATTTTAACAATGGGGAAATAAGACAAAGGGAAGTTGAGTTACTTGCTGATAGTCACACAGCAGGTCAATGATAGAGTTAGGAGGTCTCCTGACTTCCAATCTTGTGTTCTAGCAATGCTACATGGTCCCTCTCTGAAAGTGCCAATCCTCACCTAATATTGATTAATGTAGATAATACATTATTTCTGAAACTTCTAGGAGATTGGTTGCTAGAAGCACTCCCTGATTCTGCCCATCTCAGTCGAGTGAGTTTTATTAAAAACAGGCTGTGTTATTAAATGCAGTGAACATACATGTGGGGAAATAGTCATGCTTTTATAGCATGATACCAAAAAAAAGATCAGCATCATCAAGTATGAGATCCAATATAAGAAAAACCCATCTCGATTATAAGATTACACCTTCACAATAGCTGGCAAATTCTGCAGCTCGGCCAAACTCCATGGTAGTAAGGCTCAGTGTGGGGACGGGGATGGTGCAAACTCCACTACACTAGCATACACATGCACACACTGCCATATGCCATGTAAGTGGTTACTCCAAAATTAATAAGACAATCTAGCATTTTAAATGGCCATTGGAAAGATACCAAAATTGTCACTTGATCAGTTATATATCAGACTCAATAAAGGAGGATTTTATTTTCCAAATATTAAAGTTTACAATGATTACTTTGCCTTTAAACATATTTTGAAATGTGTTAGGGTGAAGGAGAAAGAAACAGTAGTTTGGGACAAAACTGAATAGAAATGTCTTAAATCAATCACTCTTTCATAAGTTTAATACAGTATAATGCCTCCTTCCTACCTGTCCCACCCCCAATCCTGAGTTACATAACCATCATTAAGCACACAGGAAACTCATGGACAATCTAGCTGATTTAAATTTAATGTGTTTATGGACCCAAAACCAACCAAGGAACAATTCAGGTCCACAAATAAAGAACAAGCGAACTGCAGAATTAGAATGGACAAAGAAACCATTAGTAAAAATGAATTAGGAATTTCAAAAAATCTACCTTGCCCCTGGGAATATATCTTAACATGAATGGTATTAGCAGTCATCCTTCCTATATATCTAAACATCGATACAAGTACCAATTACACGCTCCAGTTCCATTACACACAAATTAAAAATTAGAGCGGGCCCATTTTTTTTTGGCTAATAGATCATTTGATGAAAGTTGCAGTTTTGGGTCAATTGATACTGTTTATGAATTCCAAGTGAAATCAATGAATAGTTTCAGCCCCAAAAAATTGGAGAAAGTTTTCTGAAAAAGTCAGAACATTTCTTTTTGACTTTTTGTTTCAAAACATTTAATTTTGAAATTTAGCTAGATTTAATTTAAAAATCCCCAAAGGATTAAAATCTCCCCAAATGTTTCATACTGTATCAATCAAAATGTTTCATTCAATCCAAACCTAAATTTTTGGGCAATTTTTTAGTTCAAACACTGAAACATAAAAAAGCCAATTATTTGTCCAGTTCTAATTAAAATACAACCATATCAGTGCAGATAGTATAATGATCTCCAAGTGAAATATGGAAGTCTTCCTAACTCTACATATTTCCTCAAAATCTTGATCCAACAAACATGCTCTACAGTTTGTTAGTGGGCTCTGTTGGACCAAGAGAGGAATAACTCCAGAACTGAGTGCCTCCACTGGGAATATCCTGCTCCCTGGATTCATGGCATACAAATCTGGGGCCTGTTAGTTCACGTTATCCATCTGCCCTACAGAGATTAAACAGAAGACGCAAGGCATTCTTTTAGATACCCGAGATACAAACCACACAGGGTTCTAGTCCATGAAAGCCAGCACCTTAAATTTCACTGGGAAATGAATTGGAAGCCAGTATACCTCCAGAAGTACAAATGTAATCTGCACCCTATGTGAAACACCACAGAGTAAGAGATTAGAGACCATTTATTCCAGGGGTTATAAAATGGGAAGAGATGCATTAATTCACATAGTCGGGTAGATTTTGGTAAAAGGTTATTCTCTGAGTCACTGATTCTTGCATCCTTTTAGAAGTGAGTACAATTGAAAACACAGCTAAAGCTGGGATGTCATTTGCTATGGTGCAAGACCTTGACCTTAGTTTGCCCCCACAATTTGAATTGATCTGTATACTCCACTATAGCTTCCACTCCCTCTGTCCCCCAACATTTGCAGGATATAATATAATCACATATAGTGTTCTATATACTGATACAACTTTGCCTCCTGCTCTGAATTTTTCTGAAATGATGCCCCTTTAGCTAAGCTGAAAATGTGATTTGTTAATAGTTAAGAAGCTAATAGAATGGAAATTGTTTAAAGTGACCATTCAAAAGAAAGACAAAAGTTAGTCACCTAATTGTGCTCTCTTAGGCCAAATTTTAGGTCAGCCACTGTGCACAGGAACAGTTCCACTGATTCAATGAGACTACTTGTGTGTGTAAATGCTCACCAGTTTGAGTATAGGGTTCACAATTTGATACTTAATAGAATACAGCTGTACTCATTTGTTCCTTGGTGCAATCTCAAAGCAAGAACTTGCATAATAAGGATTTTCTTTTCAAATGGTTTCCTTGTGGTACAGAATTGGAAATCTCTTATGCTGAAACAGATAGGGCCAGATCACCTGCTGGTGCTCCATTCTTTGAACTTTTATCACTGGTCTTAGGTTACTCAGAGGGAACTGACTAGGCTAGAAAAGATATCCAGGATATTTGATCACTATTCCCAGAAATATATATAAAATATTTACAGAATTATACAAACATCCTATTCTCATTAACTCTGCAGCACTTCTGCGGAGCCATTCCAAATATAGCTGTATCGTATATGATGTGGAAGAAACAAAATGTAAGTACATTCACAAGATTGTCATTTCATCTCTGGAGATAAACCTATGTATCAATGGAACCCATTCTGACCCCTCCCCACTTTAGATAATTTTCTTTAGATGAAAGAAATTAAATTTAAGTAAGAACCCAAGCCAGAATGCTATCACATTTTACAGCATTCCCGAAGATGTGGAAATTCCTCCCAGTTCTGAAGGAAGGAGACTTTGAAAACACTTTACTACAACAATGAAAGAAAATTCAGATGGAATCATGGCAGTCATTCAATTCCTGATCAAAACAGAGGGAAACAGTGCATGTATGGTTTAGCTCCTGCAGCAGACTTGGATGCAACTATTGCTATTAAAGCCACTTAGAGCATTGGCTGAGTATGGACAATTGGCTGAGTATGCCTCAAACCTAGGTTGTGGTGAAATGGGCTGATACTTTATCAAGTTTCACTATTATAACCATTTGGCCAAATGTTCCCAAAGGCAAAATGTTCTCTTTGTAAATAGATACTGCCTTTTTAAACAAAGCCACACAGGCAGTAATTTAGCTCCTCCCCCCACAAAATGAAAGTCTTGGAAAAAAGCCTAACAGCAAAGAACCTAAAATGTGAAGTTGATGCCTACTGTCACCTGTTGTTCCCCCTGAGATGTGTACATATATGACATGTCATCAGTTTTCCCTATCTTCCAGTGGACCATAGGAAATGTTTTCCAGGTAAGCTTTCAAACAAAGACAAACTCAAGTGCTGCACCAGTAATATAGGTGTAATCTGCTGAAAATGACGGGGACAGCTCTTGTCACCCCACTGAAAGAAGTGTCAACAGAACCATATACAAGACTTTGAGGCCTGATTTTATATTCTGCTACTTTCACATACCTGCTGGAAACAGGAATATCATTTTGCACCAGGGATATGACATTTCAACCATTTTGACCCAATCAGTTTCACTAAGGAAAAGACATATAGCTATGGTCCAGCATTTCAAAAAGAAATGTCAGACAGAAATAATTTATCTTAACCTAGTGCATAGTGTCTAAGTGTCTGCTGCATCAAAAACAAATACTATTCAATTTCAAGTGCCAGAAAAGAAAGAAGTTGAATTTGGTGGTGGTAGTGAAGATGCTGTGATGGCATGTGACTATTGTTAAGACATAAATACACTCATAAGAAACATAACAATTTTACCATCCAACTGAATCGTGTTACCATCTATTTATACTTATAGTCTGTGTACATTACAGCATCAGGGCTGTATCCCATTGCAATTTTGATCACATGCAAAATTCCTAGGGAGATCAAAGGAAATCCTGCATGAAGAATAATGGTCAAATATGACTCTTTCTCTGTATATCGATATATAATTTCTATTCATTTTTATTAATTAAATAGTTACATCTAAGACAGAACAGGAAATGATAACCATAGCAATAATATTATTTGTATTATAATAGCACCTGAATTACCGTAACACCCTAGCCAAGATAAAGACCCTATTGTGCTAGGAGCTGTACACACATAAGAGACCGCCCCTGCCTGGAAGAGCTCAGAATCTCAAAGAACAGAAAAGACAGGCAAAGAGTGGTAGAAAGGAAGTATCACTATCCCCATCTTATAGACAGAGAACTGAAACACAAACATGGTAGATGACTTGGGCAAGGTCACACACTGAGGCTGCAGCACCATTGTGAGCCGAACCAACATCTCCTCAGAGCCCACCAAGGCCATAACCACAAGCCCAGTCCTTCCTCTTTCTGCAGAGTTATGTCTTTCACTTTCCTGGGTGAGCAGAGGGGGTGGAAAGGGTGGAAAGAGCTTTCCTTCCCTCCCTTGCATACCCCACTTAAGAGCCAGGGCCAGTCCCAATGGTTGCACTTGTGCATAGGGGCTGTTTTCCGTTCATCTTCGGGGACAAATGTCAGCCCACAGGGAGTAGGCAGGAGGCCATGCCCCACCTGCTACCTCTGCACCAGCAGGTTTCACACCATCAGTTACTCAGGGTAGTGACTAAAAGTCACACAGAAGCCCACAATTAGTCATGCAGTGAGTTAGATTTGTGCACTCAGGTAGGGCTTGGCTTTGTAACTCATTGGGCCAAGGCCTGGAGTTCATTACAGTCAGGTTTTCAATAGGGCTTCTCACATGAGTCAGGCCTACTGGCATGAGTTTTTTCAGGACAAAACCCTTGATTTATGTGTCTGAACACTACTTTTCTGAAAGAAGTGGAACCAGTCTCTGTGCTGACTTATACCTCATGCAATCCTACCAACTTCAACAGGTTTGTAGAGCTTATTATACATCTGGCCAGGCTTTCGCTCCAATAGAAAGTAAATTCAGAGTGGAATGCACAGTATAACCATGCGTAACTCAAGCAGATCACTTGATTCTCCAATAATGTAAGTGAACTGTTGTTTTTAAACAGCTAAAAACAACACAGAAATGAATCTCTTTTCTTCCTCCCCACCCCCACGTTTGTTCCTCCCTCCCCCTATTATAAACTTTGTTTCATATCCTCTAACAGATGCTGCCTGAGGTCAGTGCTGCTTAGCTGTTAAACCAGGGAGACTACTTTTTATAATGACCACGTAGTCTTTTATTTTTGGTTTTATATACCTCAAGTAGGAGGACAGTTTGCTGTAATAAGCAGTGAAAGAAGCCTCTTTTACCACAAGGGGAAAAAAGGTTCAGTTCAAATCCTCAAACTGAAACCAACTGGAAGGTGCTGAAATGAAGATCTTATTGTTCTTTTTTCTGAATGTCCTCATACAAACAGGACGTTGTAAATGTCTCCCTTTGAAGAAAGGGCCTTGTATCGGGTCTTAGTTCTTCCCTTTGATTTATTAGGAGCTTCAGTGGCAGATCAAATAGGTTTTCCTGTCTTTGCAAGCTCCCTCTCCACTTTTAAGTCATTGTGCTTGAAGACATGCCCTTAAAGTACAAACTCCGTTACAGTGCCCTAAATAATACGTGACGTGAATAAGTGCTGTTAAAGGAGCTTCCTGTTTTGGTTTCCTCGTTGGCACTCCAAGCTGAGCTGAAATCTCTAAAGGGCTTCGTTAGCATGCACATACTGAAACTGATCCAAAAAAAGATTCCTGCATTTGTAGTACTGTAGCTTTAAACGCCCCTGGCAGAAACTTCGTTCCTTTCTCTCCTCTCTTTTTTTTTAAATGTTTCTTCTTTCTCTCAGCCTGTCATTGACAGTAAGTGCAATCACATTACACACAGCTTTCTTTGGAAAGCCCCCTTTTTAATGATCTGGCAGCCTGTAGACACTGACTGCTTCCAGAAAAAATTTCAATCCCTCTTCCCACAGCTTCCGCAAGCTCCAATGATAAATGACACCTGTCATTCTGTCACAGACAAATGGCACAGATGGGAACGTTAGTGATATATGGCTCACCAGAACAGGAAATCAAGTTTGTTGGGGCGTTTTTCAACCAAAAAGAGCTGACCGGGACATTGTCGCGAGCCTGCTCCAGAGGCCCTGCCTAAAAGGAGAGAATGAGCAAGGAACAGAGGAACTAGCAGTTTTGAAAAAGTACAATGTAATTGAAAGAGCAAGAAATTGTTTCCCTCTAATTCAAAGGCAGTTCATTTTATTTTCAGTGCTCTGAGAGGTAAGTCAGAACCAAAATGCTGGCTCTAAGCACAACTGACCAGTGACGAGTTTGGTTGTAAACTGGAGCTTTTCAGGCCTTACTGTAGTTTATTTTAATACATGTATCATTCAAGTCTTCACTTGCAACTTTTTTTTTTAAGGCAAATCCTTTTCAGTGCCAGTTTCTCCCTGCCTTTGTACTTTCTTTGCATAAAACCTAATTCCAACAGCTTTGCCAAAGGGCTCTCAGCCATAATCCCCAACTGATAGTAGAAATAAATACCTTCTACTGACGAGGGCACATCTGATCAAGTTATACAGCCTCTTTTTTTTTTTTCAAATGGGGGCAACCAATAGGCTCAAAGTTCTAGAAAATAACTCTGATTTTGGTCCAAAAAGAACTTTTTTGGGGAGGTGGGAAGAAGGATTTCCCCTTCTTGACAAATAATGTCAATGTAATTGAGCTCTAAAACCCAGTAGGAGCAAAGTAGTATAGTAAGTGCAGAGGTAAAGGGACTCTAACTGGCTACTACGCAATCAGAGGGAAATCTTGCAATTGTTGTACAGACAAAACTCCCAATGTGTCCAGTTGGAGCTTTGAATCAGTGAGGACTGCAAGATTTTACCAGTAGGATAGTGAGGCAGAATGACGGTCAAAAGAATGGGTGAGTGTCACATTTTCAACAGTTCTTAATAACACCACTGGGAGGTGTGAATCCAAAATACAGGCCTGATCTCAACAGCCATGGATGGAGACTCCCCTTGAGTGTGGACTTGACAAAGCCTTTTATGGACTTTGTTATAGAACAGAAACCATGCAAGTATCCTTAGGAAAAGGAGGTGAAGTAAAGGTACCCCTTCTGCTACCCCTACTCACCCTGAGTGGTATTTATCAATAAAATCATCTCTTATGACTATATTCTACTCCATGGAGTAAGGGTGGCAAAATTAAGCCCAGAGAAAGCATCTGTGCTGGCAGTGCTGGACACTTAGGGTTTGTATAGATAGTATTTTGGAGTGAACCTCCTGGCACAGGTCAACCAGAGCTCCAGACTGAACAACAACTTCAAAGTGTTGTCTGTACAGCTATTTTTACAGCATTTGTGCAAGCCTTGCTAACCCAAGTCCATCCACCGTTGGCTGGGAGGCAAACTCTGAAATGCTGCATAGACATATCCTTAGGGGTTTAGGGTATCGCACAAAGATTCAGTATACGTGTCCTGATAAGATTAATGTAAATCGTGTGATGAAATCTGCACGGGCTGCACAGAAAATGTATGCCTTGGGGCTAGATTTTCAAAAGCAGTTGGGCAACAATTGTTGCCTTGCCTGAATATTTATTGAATTTCACATGTAAACTTGTGTGCACACAACCTTAATCCGAAGGCTAAGGAGATGGAAAATACAGCTCAATACACAAGCAACATTAATAACGAATTTACATGCACATCTTAGATGCTGATTATTTGCAGAAATAGCCCAAGGAGAGCTCATGAGTAAATTTTTAGATTTTCCAACACATTCTATGCTACAGTAACTGTGCATGAGATGATGCTGTATGTTATGCCAAAGTGACGAGACATATAGAATGGACTGAAAGAATGTTAAACCAAGAGTCTAGAGGATTCTGAGACGTACATAGTTCAGGCATTAATATCAAGGCTTTCACCATCAGTTGTAGCCCACATAGATGACAGGAATTTTTTGGTGCAAGGACACATATTTGTCCTTATATAAAGTAAGAATGGGACACTTATGGAAGGACAAAAATATAATAACCAGTAGCGGATGGAACACACAGACTATATGCACTCATAACGGCTGCAAAATGTGAGACACAAACATCAGCTTGTGTTACAGATATGGGAGAAAAAAGGATCAAATCGAACAGTAAAGGTGGAAGAGGTTATGAAGCGAACCTATTTTGTCAATGGGTACATGCTATTCAAAACAAGATAAATGAGGGAAGAGTATATGCCAAGGCTGAATGAGGATCAACGAGCCACTGACAAATGTAAATAAAGACCAAGCTCTTTCTCTGTTTGAAAATACGTTTTTTCTATATCTGTCATGACACATGGGGAAGAAACATGAGCCCACATCCAGAAGATGAGAAGGTGGAAAAAGCAATCCAGGCCTACACATTTGCACTTGCAAACTTGTGCCTACAGAGTGCAGATCTGAACTCATAAAGAAGTGCTAACAACTTCACAGAACCTGTAAACAATCTGACAGCTTTGGGCACATAAGTGTTGAGAGGCCCACTAGGGCAGGGGTTCTCAAACTGGGGGTTAGGACCCCTCAGGGGATCTTGAGGTTATCATGTGAGGGTTATGAGCTGTCAGCTTCCACCCTCAAACCTTGTTTCACTGCAGTATTTATAACTGTTACATATAAAAATATGTTTTTAATATATAAGGGGGGGGGTTATACTCAGAGCATTGCTGTGTGAAAGGGTCATCAATACAAAAGTTTGAAAACCACACTAGGGTTTTCACCTACAAATGATATGCATGTTTGTGCATGCACAAGTGTAGGACAGGTAGTATGCTGGCTAAAAATATATCTCACTTTTACTGTATTTCTCTTTTAAACAGGGATGAGCCTGAACTGAAACCACAGACATGAATAACACTAAGCTCTGAGAAACTTAAAATCCAAATCTGGGGCCAAACGTCTCTGCACAGGCCCATCTCTATTGTTTATATTTAAATACTGCCACATGATGTGCTCTGCACATTAAAGTTCAGGAGAAAAACATTACTCCAGAATGAAACTTGGACTTCAAACTGAATTTGAGCACCTGGGGCAAAGTCTCTTTTCTTATTCTATTTCCTGAGCATACAGCTGAGTCTGACTTTCTGGCTTTTATAGTCAGTGCTCAGTTTAAAACAGATGCAGTGTTTCACCAAGAAGGTTAACTTGCAACTAGAGTTTCCACTGCTATCTTTCTCCAAAAGAGGAGAAAATTAAAATATCCCTCAGGAGGGAACATAACTTCATGGTGAATTTAATAAAGCTCTTTTTGAAAGCTCTAAAAGCATAGCACAAAAATGTACTAATAAGAAACAAAGCAGTGTACATTAAGAAAAAAAGTAATTAGAGAAAAACTGGGTAAATGAATCTATAGTGGAGTTACATCAACGATGAATTTGGTCTACTATGTTTTTAAACGTTGATCAGAATTGTGGCTCTGGCAAGAAAGAACTACACTGCAATGGAGCAAACTCCTAAAACTTACAAATGACAAATGTTAAAAGTGCGCATACTAAGGACAAACCAAATATTGAACAGAGGTTCTGAGTAGGTACAGAGACTATAGGGAAACCAAGTAGCACAGGCGAAATTGCTATGTGGAGTGAAGGTTCCTTGGAATCTTAAAACAGAATATGAAACAAAACCTGAGAGCTATTGAAGGCTGTTGGGGAGATTTGCAAGGGCACATGGCGGGGATCGAAGTGACCAAATTCTATTGACTTTCAGTGGCAATTAGGTAGCTAACTGCTCTTTGTATCTTTGAGAATCTCAAGTAATGGAGTCACTTGAGGAAAAAACAAACAACAAAATGGAACAAGTGGCAAGGCATAATTTGGATACGTCTTGTAGATGCTAACACACAGGCCAAGGGGCAACTGGGAAAGAATCAGGGCATGCACCAGAAGTGTATGTGTGTCACTTGTCAAGTAGATTTTGGAGAGGTTTTGTAGATGAAATCAACATGTTTTGACTAATGAATCATGAGTAGAGATTACCCAATATGTAGCCGATCTGATATACCTGCTTCCACCGCTGTGTTCTGGAACACTGTGTTCTTTCCTCAGATCATTCTTTCTGCAAATCAGCATTTGAAAAAACAGCTGAGCAGAAATTCATTAAGGAACAATCCTGCTCCAGTTCAGTCCAATAGGGATTTTACCACTGAATCCAGCTCGGGGCAGGAACAGGCTAGTAATGAACAGGCTTCTTTTCTATCAGAATTTTTCAAAATATTCATCTCTTCCTTACATCCCTTCCAGTGTGCTGGGATGATCACTATGATATGCTTGTAGTCATCCTCCACCCCTGCCAATGTATGACATGAGCCGTCAAAATAGGGTGACATATAACCCGAAGGTAGCACACCTGTTTGCTCCACGCATTATTTGGCCCCACTTGTTTCTTTTCCTGTTTGTCCCTGCCTTTGCTTGCAAACCTTGCAACAGCTGTGGAATGTAATGGAAGCAGCTCCCAGCTTCATGAAGCTGAAGCAGCAGGGGGTTTAAATCTCCTCTCTATGCCAGTCAATGCCAGAGTGGATGTAGCCTGTGCATGGTTATGTCACCAGATGCACACAGGGGGAATGGAACACTCCAGCACTTCTCCCCCTTCCCAGCTGACAAGCCCTTCCTTCTTCCCTCTTCTTCCAGGCTCTCTGAGGTCTCCTCTATATACAGCGGTCACACTGGTTTTAATTTGCGGCTCCCCATCCACAATCTACGTTCAAAGTTCCCATTTTCTTATGATGGGTATATTCAGCCTTTAGTCAATGACGGCTACTCCTTGCAGCATGCACTGAAGTTTAGCAAAGTGACTAACAAATACCTTTAAAAGAGATCCCCCCCGCCCAACGTCCAATCCATCCTCCCTTCTGTGCACTGCATCTTTTCACCAAGGCCTTCAGTGTGACTCTAGGTTCATCTTAATCATGAAATGAAGAAACAAATGTTCTGAGATTTGAGAAGCTTTCTTGGCTCCCATTCATGACAGCATAGTGGTGTAGGTGGCTGTTATGTTTCTTTCATGCTTCTAAATTACCATGATCCTACTGAGCCCGTTCATACTTAAATGAGTTCCTCAGGTGAAATTCAGTCAATAATGGTTATGAACTATGAGAGTATCTCTGGCTTGGGCATTTACTGAAATGCTGATCTGATATTGCTGAATGTTCTAGTCAAGATCTTCAGAGCTGGCCTTACCATGAGGCAAACTGAGGCAGCTGCTGTAGGGAAGCGAGGGGAGGAGAAGGCACCACTAGGATCCAGAGTGTAAAAAATTGTGTCTGCTGCTGGTGCATATGTATTCTCTCTGCTCTAGATGCACAGAGATGGTGGAGTGCTGTGCTGGCGGAAGGAGGGCACAAGAGACCTTTCAAAGTTTTGGCCCCAGCGACAGGGTATGGGGGCATCATTTGAGCTCCCCGCCTCAGATGCCAAAATGTTGTGGGCCGGCCCTGAACATCGTGGCGGACTTTTAACTCTTGTAAAGATCTTACAATAATGTATAGGAAATTAGTTATTTACCATTGTGGAAGTGTCAGTCATTTCTACAATTCAGTTACTATTTACATATAGGAAATCCACCAAATTTAACAGCTAAATAAAATGGACTGCATAGCAAATGCCCGATCAAAAATATTTCACAAGTATTTAAAGAATTGTGGTATGTCAGCACAGGATGCAACAGAAGCAATTTGATGTGATGTGACATAACTCCACCAATGTAATAAGAGATGACATTACCAAGTACAGAACAAAAACAACAAAAAAACCCCCCTTTATTTTAGCTGAGATGCTCATTTATCCTCCAGTGGCTGTTCTGAACCTTTTGTGATGGACTTAAGTGGAGTGACTACTGTTACAATTTGGCTAATGTCATGGGTTTAATGGCTCTCTGAATTAGTCTAACCCTTCAGCAATCTACTAAATCTTTAATCTTTTAACTTCTCTCTCTTAAACAAAAATATCCAGAGGCATTCTACAATAATGTCACAGAACACTAGGCATACCCCCTAAGAACTGAAAATTTTGGAGCATTACTGTAGAATTCTGTAATGTAGTATATTGTAGTAAGTTATATTCTGTGGTACAGTATATTGACATAAGGGTTGTAAGATCATAGACAGGAAGGAGTAAAGTTGCAAAGAATGAGCCGATCCAGAAAATCCTTATCCCTGTGAGTAGTCTGTAGTAAGCAGAGCTACTCAAATGCCTGATGACTACTCATAGAAATAAGGGTTTGCAGGATCGAGCCCTATCTCTCATTAGAGACAAAATGCGCTAATACTTGCAGCTGTTCTAACACCATTAAAATGCTGATGATTGTACCAAAAAAAAAAACCAAAAACAAAAACAGAGAGAGAGAACCATTTAAAGACACAAACATTTGTGTAATGAGCTGAGGTTTCAGTGAGGACTGGCTTTCCATTGGGAAATTAGACTGTGACTAGACACCAAGAAACTTAACAGCCTGGTGAAGTTCTGACTGGATTTTTTGACTGCCTGGGTCCCACCCACACAATTCAACCTAGTTTAACATACCATACAAGAAAAATAGAAGAGGCAGGGGGAATGTGGGGTGTGGGAAGAAGTAAAGTCTAGGATTTCTGTGAAATGTCCAGTAGGCTCTGGCGTGAAGTGCTAACTCAGCCCTCAGTTCATATCAGCATTACATCCAGTAGATTCTGGCATGTAGCGCTTGCTCAGCCCTCAGCTCATATCAGCATAAACACTTCATCACAGCTGACACGCTGATACGCTAAATGAGTAAGTGCGTGCACAAAGAGGTCACCGAGAAGTTAACTAAAGGGATTATAAGGGACAGTCAACACACTTCAAAAAGAAAAACTCTGATAGGTGCAGAAAACATGGTAAATGAGCCCTAAGAATTCAAACCCTCAGCCGCGCACTCCATTACAGCCTGACAGCTGAGTTCTAAACAGTTAAATATGAAACTGTCAACAAGGGCCTGTCTTAATAACCAAACTCGAGGCCTTTTATCCTGGAAGATTTATGAAGTAATTTTAAAGAGGCCCAAGCAAACATCTGTCAATAAATTGAATGCCGGCTACAGGATTTACAAGCAAGACAAGAATTTCTCATTAAGTGCACATTAGCACTGTGGGGATCATAAATAGTAAGAGGGCAGGAAGCTGAGCCTCTCAAGCTGTCATTAAAACACTATCTAAGAACTAATGAGGAAGTGATGGAAGGATACTAATGATCCCTCTGGCTCCTTTCGTTCGGCAGTGAAAGAGGATCGTGCAATACAGGGTTTCAGTATGCCACAATTGGAGACCTACAGTACAGCAGAGAGGTTTCCAGAGAGTATCACGGTACGTGTTCCATCACTGTAAGTCCACAGGCTGATCCTGAGTATCCTATGGTGAACCAGAAAACACACGTCAAGAAGCTATATCCTCTGAATTACCTGAAATGGATGCTAACCATTAGGGATGTGCAAAGCCAGTGGAGTTCATAGGTTCTGCGAACCTTTCAGCCTTCAGGAATGTAAAGGTTTGCAAACTAGTTTGAGTTACAAAAAGTTTACAGGCCAAGCTGCGTGCAGTTCCATGTGGGACATTCTACATACGCTTGCTCATTTTCATATTTAAAGATAATTTGCCCATCATCATAATCATCGGTGTTGAAAACATTGCATGATAAAAGACTTGTTTTCTCTTTACAGGCTCCCCTGAGTAGTGGGAGCTGGTGGGGGTGAGATGGGCCCTCATATCTTGCACCTCACAGCAGAAAGATGCAAGGGGGTTGCGAAGAACAAGAGGAAGTGATAATCTGGGGAATCTGAGGGGATATGTTTTCTGGGTGAGAGGAATCCTGGAGGGGAAGTATCCTAAAGATTTGCATTTGCCCCATTTATCTCAAGTCACCTCTATTAGCCCACTATATTCTGTCTCCCATTAGCTCCTGCTCCTCCATTTGTTTATGTTCCTTTAGCTCCAGCCAAATAGCTCCTGCATCCCTTTTCCCCACCAATAGCTCCTGTGACCCTTATCCTTCCATATTTCTTCTGTCCCATATCCTTCTTTCGCCTCCTATAGTTCTTGTCCTCTGCTTCCTCCCCAGCAATAGCTCCTGGTTCCCCCTTTCCCACTGGTAGCCTCTCTTAGCTCCTCTGTGGTGTCATTGACACAGCCACTGCAGCTACCGTCTTCTCTCTTCTGAGCTCTGCATAGCTGGGAAAGGCAGGGGAAGCAAAGAGCCGCCAGAGAGGGAGGCAAAGAGGCCACACTTGCAGCCACTCCTGGCAACCGGAATAAAATGCAGCCCAAAGCTTCCTGCCTGCTGGGAGCCCAGCTTCATGGATGACATTCAGTCTAGGTAGTGGGAATGCAGGAGGGGTGATTGCATGTGTGAGTGTCACACAAAGCACGTCACATGTGGCAGGCCTGGTGTATTAACTAAACTGTCATTACATGGTATTTCTACTCACGTTATACTTTCTAATGATGTACTCCCCACAAAATCCTGTATCTAGTAACCTCTATAGTTGTGTTGCATTTCCTGACCAAAATCTTCCGCAGCAGTTTCATGCTCACCTGACTGGTGTGACTGCAAACCCTAATACAGGTGGGAAAGTTGGGAATGGTCCAGACAGACCCTGACTTCTATTTCTACGCTGGTGCCTATGTGTGTGCAAAAGTTTGCTTCTGAAAAATCTGGTCCATTGTGCACATTGTGCACAAAAAAATGAATTGTCTATACACATAGAGGGAAGTTGAAGCTGTGCTGTAGCAACGTTAAAGTGGAGGAGCAGTCAAAGTGGTTACAAAGCTGCTATAAAACCCACCTACTCATCCACCCCAGCAACCTTCTGAGCAACAGCAGAGTTTCCAAAAGGAGCTTCATCTCCCTCACAGGAGCCCACATGGCAGGGGGATGTGAGATGTGCTCTGAGATGGGCTGGAGACTAGAGGATACATAGCAAGGAAGTTTGCAAGCTTTGGCTATTTTTCAGTGCTGCAGTCGCCCCTGTAAGTCAGTGCAGTAAGAGCTAAACAAGAGCAGGCTTGTAGGCTGCTTTATTCTATACTGGAGTTGGAATCACATCCTGGCAGCCTTTCGGTCCCCGCATTGCACTCTACACGAAGACAGGGATGAATCTGGCCAATTGAGTGTATTAAGGGTTTCTTCTCTGACAATTCTGTTACTTAGAAGATAAAAGCAATATCAACCTAGTTATGCTAATTATAATTATTTCTCTGTAGCTTGAGTTCATTGGCAGTTCAACAATAAAGTAGTTAGGTTTTTTCTCTAATAGAGGTATTTTTACAATCTACAGGTGCCTTGACTAAATGTACCTTTCTCAGATTTCTGTCTACAAAAGAGTGCAAATTATTGTTATTAAAGTGCTATTAAACATGCTTATTAAAATGAACAGTTTATTATTACAGTAGTTATCTCCAGTTATTACCCAGTTAAAAAAACTACTCACTATAAAGGAGTTTTATATCTAAAACATTTAAACATGCAACCTCTCAAATGAGGTGATGTAGAAATGCTAATTCCCTGTATCTGAATATTGTATTTATGTAAATCTCCAAACAATTAACTCAAAAAATTAACCTTAACTTGGCCAGCAACTACTACTACAGACAAATATATTTCAGCACTTTCATAAGTAATATTAACATTCTGTTCCCTATTTTCATCTAACCATTGGAAATCAAGACTAGCTTTAATGAAGTCAATAAAATTACACTCATGTAAAATCAGTGAGAGTTTAGAACTGCGTCCTTTGTGAAAAACTAGATAAATGAAGGCCATGTATTGTCCACCATAACCAGTTCAACTTCAGTGACATTGTTCTTCTTGTATATTTTAACTTTACTGCAAGACTTCAGGCCACATTCTGATACTCTTGTTCACGAGTAGTAATTAACTTCACAAATAATTCAAATGAAACTAGTGGGACTATTTATAAAGTAAATATTATTCAGTATAACTAAAAGTATCAAAGAATTGCCCTGTGTAATTAATAAGTATGATGCTACAGTATCAAAATGTATAACTACAGTGTAATTACACTCTTACCATGATTACAAACATGGTAGCTCTCAAATTCAAGCCTAAATTTTAAACCCACATTGTTTGAACAGGTTCAAAATTAGGCAAAACCTCTTTGCTCAGTTGTCGTAATTATCTTGTCAATATCTCCAGTGCAGGAAATTCTGGGAGTCAGACACCTCTAGGGAACATCCAACCCATTATCAAACAGACGGTCCAACCAGTATGTGGGTGGCTGTGAATTCCCCTATTATTGAATTATGCTATCTTCTGAAAACAATCATTTTGCTGAATATTCTGAGTATAAAACCAAGATGCACCATCACTGTGACTAAGGTGGTTGGCAAGAGCTTATGCTTTTCCAATTTGCAAAAACTTTGCACCTTCATCATTAGAAAGTTATGTTATATTTAACCAGAAGAAATGACATCTATAAATATTTTTACATGCTACAATAGTTTGAACCAGCCCATGTGTGAAGGTTGATATTTCTATTTTGCAGACGTGGTTTTATGGCATGCAGATACACAGATTTTCTACTGGCTGAAGTGGAGTTACTCCCAGTTCATGCTAGTGTGACTTGTGAGATCAGAATCAAGTGAGCTTTATTTTCCATGATGGATCATTCTCTTTGTTTTTGTAGTATAAGGTCCAGATGCAAGGAAATCTCCCACTGCAATGAGAGATTTGCCTGTGTCAGAGCTACAGGATCAGAATTATCTATAAGGCAACTGGACTGAAGGGAACCTCTTTTAGGAGTACCGGATTTAAGGATCGCAGGATGAGCCACCCAATGATTTGTTGAACTATATTTGCACTCAGTAGCCATGATGGTAAGTGCCACATGTAACAAAAGAAGCTAAACCAGTGGTGGGTAGCCTGCGGCTTGCAGGCCGCACGCGGCCCATCAAGGTAATCCACTGGTGGGCCACCAGACAGTTTGTTTACATTTGCATGGCCACCAGCAGCTGCCAGTGGCCATGGTTTGCCATTCCAAGACAATGAGAGCGGCAGGAAGCAGCTGCCAGCATGTCCCTGCAGCCTGCACCGCTTCCCGCAGCTCCCATGGACCGGGAACGGTGAACCGTGTCCACTGGGAGCTGCAGACAGCCATGCAAATGTAACCAGACTGTCTGGCAGCCCGCCAGCGGATTACCTTGACAGGCCACGTGCAGCCCATGGGCCACAGATTGTCCATCACTGAGCTAAGAAAATATAGCAAAAAGCAATATAGGAAGAGTGTCTTTTGTGATCCACACTAGTAAGGCCCACCCTGGTTAAGACTTTTTTGTTCAATATATGCAATATGGAAATAAACTCCTAGAAGCTCCTCAGCACACTTACCCATCTGCTGGCCCAGCTGTGGATGCTAATATGCATAATGGAAGAGAAATTTCCTGTTGAAGCACATTCTTCTGTAAATGGTAGATCTAAGTCCTTTGATTTTTAGCTACTGATTCAATCTTTTAATATCAATAATTAAACAAAACAAATGAAACCAGAACTTTAGTGAACCAGAACTAATGCGATAGCAGACCCAGGCAAGCAAGTCAGAGTGGAAAAGAAAAGGAAGCTTTTCCTTTTTTTCTTCTTACACCTTTTCAGTGGTGTAACATGACACCATGCAGTGGGTAGGGTACTTGTTTGGCTTGAGGAAGCAAAATAAGCTATAATATTATCTTTACCTCAGCTGTGGAAAGGAAAGATTTGAAATACAGTGAGGCTACTTCACACAGTTCTAGAACAGTGTAATGAAGCATTAAGGTGAATGTAAAGGAAATTTAAGACCCCCCTTTACACCACTACAATGATGAGAGGATCTTGAGGCTAAATGAGGACCAGGTCCTTTACATTTAAGTAGAATCCTGGGTTTATTGTTGCTTCAGTCAACTAAAAAGCAGCTCTGTTTTAAAACCACATTTAGCCTGGTGTTATTCAGGCGCAAAAGTAAAGTTGAAAACTTACTGGTATGGGGCTGGCTCTGGTACCCTCGGAAGGGGCGGGGCATTGGGCAGAAGGGGCAGGGTTCGGAGGTCAGCATCCCCCAGCCAGCCCTTCTAGGCTGCCTGGTATGCGCCATTCAGGGCTTCAATGACTATTTAAAGGGCCCGGAGCTCCGGCCACTGCTGCCACTACTGGAGCAGCAGCCAGAACCCTGGGCCCTTCGAAATTGGGGGCCCCAGAGCAGCTGCTCTTTTTGCCCACCCCCTGTTGGCAGCCATGGCTTTCAGCAGGGCCTTTAACGTCGATGCCCCTTTTGTGCTTCACTGTTGGCGGCCCCGCTGCTAGGAACCTGGCAGGGCCGCTGATGGGGGCCCCCAAAACAGCAGTGACATTAAAGCACTGCTGCAGCACTGCACTTAAAGTGCTGCTGTGGCAGCGCTTTAAAGTAAGGCAGTAGGGGCCGGTACCGGTGGCCACTTTTTACCAGTACGCCATACCGGCCCATACTGCCTTACCTGGCATTATCTAATTTTTATTACTGTAAATTAATGCTACCAGAATTGCTGAGTCAACTGAGGTTATCACAATTTTAGCTATGCCGAACAGTTAATCTGCCATCAGTTGAATCATCCACCATCCCCCACTATTGGGCTTTCGCAGGCTGAAATGCATAGCTACAGTAGAAGTATGGTAAATGACAGGTGATTTGATTTTGCTTCAGTTGGGTGTCCAACATGCGTGACGTTGTTTGTGGTGAGTAAACTTCAGAAGTTCTGCAGCTAGAGTTCAGTTCAAAGCAGCACCGAAAGTCTGGATAGTTATCCATTTCAGCTGAACCTCTTTGGTTGGCAATGTGGGCCCGAAAATCTCCAGAGTGGGGATTCATATAAGATTTTAGGCATGCTTGCTTCTGATCAGACTGAAAACAGGATTTTATCAAGAGAATTGGATACTTCTGGCATTAGGTGCTTTGCAGAAGAGATCATCATCATACCCAAGGTGAGAAATATAACAGACTCAGACCCATATCGATTTGATTATTTCCACTGGTTAAATAAGGCAAACAGATATAGTTTGTGATTGGGACAAATTTGGATGATGTACTCCTAAGCTCAGACCAAAAAGCCAAAGGGTATCACACTTTACCTTTGAAGATTTTCTCAGTAGGCCTTTTTATTCTTTTGTTCATCTATATTCATCTTTCAATCATACTACAATTTTAACACTTTTTTCTAGGTTTTATCGTATAAGGAACCAAATTCTAAAGGAAAAAAAAGTATCCCAATTTGGCACACATGTGCAATTGGCATGGTGGTGTGTGCAAAGAAGCAATTACCATGCAAATGGATATTTAGCTATTTGAAAATTAGGGGGTTGTGAGTGGAACAGGGGTATGTACACACACACACAAGTGCACGTGTGTGTGCACACATACATTTTGCTCAGCTCATCCATTCCTCCTGACTTTGACAATGTTCCCTTTATATAAATATATAAAATCAGATTCTGAACTCCCATTTTATTTTCTTGGGCTAATTAAGCAGCAATAAAAACCACTGATAATCGGTTTTTATTTTTGCCAAAACCTTGTTGTGTCAGTGGATAAAATTCCATGGACTCTAAGGAGCTACCAAGGAACTGTTTTGAGTTTCAGCCAATGGAAAGCCTAAGTAACTAATAAAAGCACAAATAACCTGGACAGCTAGTAGTATCCTCTGTGGGATACATTGTGAAACAAGGCCCAACTTCTGTGCACAACACGACATGTCATTTGTGGGCCTCTATTTGTGTATTTACTTAGCACAATTAGACCCTATTCCATATACACACATCATCTGGATGTGATGGTTTCTACACTGCAAAGACCCACTTATGGTTGTTAAACCTAGGTGCTTCCCCCGCCCCCCAGTGTTAGTCAAGTGTAAATGAATGAACAGAAACAGATTAAATGGCAACTCTAATTAAACTGCTTATATGTCACAGCACACTAACATCAACATATTGTTTTAGCAACTGCAAATTACCAGGACTAAAGTTCTTCAAAATAACTGGTAGTTTAAATATCCTCATTATTCCAACTAGAGATGTAAAGATTAAAAGAAGAAAGAAGTAGGGGCAAGACTGCTTGATTACAAACAATGCTTTAATGAATAATAATATTTTGCATTTTTATACTGCTTTGCAGGCCAAGAGCCAGGTCCTCAGCTAGTGCAAATCAACACATCTCAATTGACTCCAGTGGAGTGATGCCAGTTCACACCAGCTAAGTATCTGGCACATAGATCTCAAAGTGTTTTACAACATTAAACCATTAAATGTCAGAATGCCCCGTGAGGCAGGAATGCGTTATTTCAGCCCTGTAGACACATATACATGCTCATCACTATGGGTTCATAGTGCCTATTTCACAGGTGGCGAAACAGACAAAGAGAAGCGGAGTGACTTCCCAAGTTCATATGGCAGGTAAGTAGAACAGTAAGGATTAGAACCCAGCAGTTTGGAGTCGCTTTTTGTCCACTTACCAAACAAATTTTCCTTCTTTTTGTCTCTCTCTCTAGCTAACGTCAGCCTCCACATTTCCACAGCAACAAGGATGTAAAATTCACTATGTGGCCTTTCAGGAGCTTAATAGGGAGACCTTCAGTGTTCACAGTTGTTCTGCTTTAAACTTATTTTTGCAAAGCAGGTATTTTTGTAACCAAGAATTAGAGAAAGTGGCCTCAGGCTAAATTGCAGGGAGTCCCAAATGAGTGAACCCTTTGAGGGGAGAATCACTGAAGAAGAAAATGAAGATGACAAGGCTGTTGCTTCTTAATAAACATTATCACATTTTCAACATGTATTATTTATTACTTTTCTTTTGCTGATTTATGTTCTAAAACATTTAATCTAATATGTATAACTCTATATACATACATACATATATTTCCTTCTGCCTTTTTTTAAAAAAAAAACAAATCTAGTATCTTTTGTGCTTTTGCACTGTTAAATTAAACCCTTAATTTTGGCAATTTTCTTCCCTTTCTTCCAGTAAAAACACAGAAATACAATTAAATTAAAAATATTCAATGGAGTAGTATAAGTTTGTAAGTTTTTCAAATTAAAATGGAGTATTGGATTCAGATCTGGCACAGTCATATGGCATTGGTTTGGGGTTTTTTTGTTTTTGTTTTTTTACCCTGCCTTTTCGCAGCAGTTTTGCAGGTAGCTTGACTTTGTGGAAGGGCATGATGGTACATTAGTAACTTCCTTTACAACATGCAAAAATGGGTTCTGTATGAACTGCAGCCCCAAAACACTTGTGTGAATAGTAATTCCTCAGATGACTCCTTGGTGACCCCTCTAGGCTGACTCAAATAATGGCACATACAGCTGGTAGAAGGAGCTCCATCCAGCCCACATTGGCTGGAACAGACATTAGTCTTGCAAATGGGAAGATCCTCAGAAACTCAGAATCCTTCCTTGCACCAGCAAGAAAAAGAACAGAAGGAACTGAGACGTTATAGTCATAAGGTGGTCTGACAAGGATGGTGATGCTTATGTATGATATGTAAACGTTGGAAAGCATTGCACATATAAACAAACTGGCAGCCTTCAGCAAAGCAAAGCTTATTTTCCTTGTTACTCTGTCTCCCTGCCATCACGGTCTGTTTCATGAATTAAGCTTTAGTACCAAAGCTCCGTATTTGTGGGTACAAGGCATTTTGGATAAAATTGCTCATAGTTACTTTAGCAGTGCTTGCAGGTGGTCCAGCAGGTCACATATTCCAGCCTCAGGCCCACTTCTGCCATATTTTACTTTCTGGTCAGATACACGGTTTTCATTCTGCGCTCTGCTGCTGTCCAGTAAATATACAACTTTGTTACTAACCATGCCTGCTCCAGAATGATACCTTTGTGGACACTAAAAACAATTTAATGGCATGTCACAATAGCAATTCACTCTGCTAATAGCCTGGCTCAATAATACTATATTGCATAAGCCTCCTTCAGTCTTCTTACAAATAATTCACCTTTATGCACTCTGCAGCAGGCTCCATTTCACTAACAAATATATTTTTCCCCTACACCTACAAATAAATATCCAGCATCTTTTTACTGTAACATCAGCTGTTCCTTTGGATGAGGTCAGCAGTGCTATATTTTTACTGCATATTACCTTTCTCCATCATAGCCTTAGAGACAATCAGTTTTTAATTGGCACATCAAATCATAGTGAGGGCAGAGGGAGTAAAATCTCAGGCAAAAGTCTGTATATTTTGAGGTGCCTTGCAAGCAACAGCAGTGAAAAGTTTAAATACTGTGTGCACAGGCGGCATTAAACAAATGTTTATGGGCTTTGCTTTTGGAAGCATAAGTATTTGAATAAACCAAACCACAAGATGTCTTTTGCTCAAGATGCAGTGAAAACTCACACAAGCAGGCATACTCCTGCCATTTTGATTTCTCTATTTCTTCTTCTGAGGAGACCGCACACTGAAGAAGAGCTCAGCTGAGTCTGTTGAACATTACTGCAAAATCTTTAAAACCCCATTCCACAAAATATTTTGGATAAATCCTTTTCTTGATTTTGGGAACATTGTGCATTGTCCCTTATCTTAAATAAGATTGGTTGGCTTGTCAAATTTGGGAAGAGGATCTGTATCTTTTCACCTCTTTGTGATTGATTCAAATCCAGACAACTTCAGTAGTGATCTACAGCTTTTACCTTGTATGGCTGGTTGGTTGCTTCATGTGAAGTGAGTTTAAGCATCTCAAACTAGTTCTTAGTCTAAATTAAGAGAAATTCTCATTGGAAGCTGTACTCTTGTCAGTAACAGGAGAAAGGATTCAATGGATCTGGAGAGTAAACATCCTGCTTATGCTGGTCCCTGCAGATCAGGCTTAAGCAACACTGCAGTGTATGCCTTTATTGTATTGTCATTAGCTGTGCTGTACATGTTCTACAGATTAAAAAATCTATTTCTAATCCTTTCACCAATACTGAATTCACTTAAAAAAAGACAGGAGAAATAAAGGAATCTGAGTTTATGGGTAGAAATAGACGGTGTCCTGCATTTTCCCCACTGATATGTTATCCCTTTATCCTCAGCGTAGCCCTACATTCGTAGAAATGAGGCTCGAGTGATATATTTGGAAATTGGATCAGGTATATACACCTATTTTATTATTTATTTGAAATGTAATTATCCCTGTGTGTAACCTTTTTTTTTTTTTTTTTTTTAAAAAAAAGAACTCTATCCTATATCTTTAAGAACTACTCAAAAAGACAGTAAAATGTTATGGCAAAAAACAGAGCCATTTTTGTAGCAGAAACTATTTGTATCGAATATCATGAGGAAAATAAGTGCATCATGACAATTTTGAACATCTTTTATGATTTGATTGTCAGTAACGAGGCCCACAGGAGAGTGATAAATGTGCAGCACAAAAAATATCTATTTCACTTAGATAGCAAATTATGCAACTCAGTGCTTGATAGCACTTGGCAAAATACAAATGTAGTTGAATGGAATTGAAATTGTTGCTCTTTGCTTAAGACACAGGTAATATCACCAGGGGTCCTGTCTTCAGATATTTATAAGAGCTAAGAGTTTAAGTAATAGTAGCAGTAATACAAAATTACCTTTAAACATTGAAAACATTTTTACTTTGTTATAGGGTGCAATTTACACTTTTTCTCTAATGGCTTATATACCGAAAATGATATACTAATGCAATTTTTCAAATTTAGTTACCTTTATTGTGTTCTAAAATTATATGCTCTCTCCTCTTCCCTGTTTGTCAGTTTTCTGATTCCATTTAATTCCATGTTCATAGAGTTTCATAATTTATCTTCTTGTCACAGAAGTTTCATAAACTTTTTTTAAAATAATACAAAATACTTGCAATAGGCTCTGACAAACAATGCTTCCAGTTCAGCTTTTTGAAATCTTTCAATTATGTTTTGAACGATTACCATTCACTCTGTTGTTACCAAGAAATTTTTCATATAGTGACATCAAGCTAGGGAAGGAAAAAATGATCGTAAAAGATATTCACTCAAAAACATTTATATTACCCTGTCTCCTCACTTATAGATTTATATTCAAGCTTGTACTACATGCATGGATAGAAAAGCAAATCTAAGAAAGTCCTGTATTCCTATATCTTACTGCTGGGGGAGAGATGGCTTTCTAATTCCAAAGAATTTTTGAGATCTTGAACATTTTTCCTGTTCTGAATTGGGACAAACATTTGAAATATCAATTTTTTTCCTTAACTGAATATCTGACAAAAATCAGATTGGGTCAATCAAAATGTTTCATTTTGATAGTTTAGAAACATTTTCTTTTAATTTTGGCCTTTTTTCATTAAATTAACATTTCAAATTTCGAAACAAAAAGTTGCTTCAAACCAAAGAAATGGAATATAAATGGAGCAATGAAAATATTACTGGGATTACATACACCTTTTGTAAAAGGACCTTAACTGAAAGGCCTAACAATCTGGACTGTTCCACTTTTAACCTTTAGAAAAAACAAATCTATTTAAAAAAATCATTCAGAATTCAACTTAAAACTCCCTTGTACATACACACAAAGGAAATTCAAAGTTAAATCTGAAAAACTATCCTGAAACCATATCCTTAAATCAATCCATATCGCCTTAGCTTTGCAGGGAATCTTACACACTGTACTAATGCCAGATGTGCAAAAATATACAGGAATAATGGGGTGAGTTGAGGACAATGTCACATCATATTAAATTATTCTTAATTCAGAATTTCCTCCCTGCTATGGTCAGGACAGGTCAGACCCTTGCTAATGTTTTACTGTTGTCTAATATTTGCCTTTAAAATCATTGATGGAGAGGTCCTCAAGTTCTGTGCATAGCACATGATCTCTGGAGATTAAAAAAAAAAGAGTTTGTGAGAGTGAAAGATGTACACCAGGTACAAATGTGTAAACAGGATGTACTCTGGTGAAGGTGGTGGGGGAGGTGGGATGTCTGAATAACAGAGCCAGGCCTATACTGCACAATTTGGATGCAGGTCCGAACACAGCTTTTGAACTTCCCAGGTGTTTGTTTTGCTGAGCAGCTTTCAGGATTTGACTACAGTAAATACTGTACCTATAGTATGGTGGAAAAATACAGAGAGTTTGTGAACCACTTGCTGTCGATAGCATTTTAATAACACTTGTGCAAACCTCAGCAGTTTCAGTTCTCAGTTTCCATTCACACGGTTTTGGCACCTGTTTATGTCTCCTATTTGCAAAGTTTCCACAAGAAATGGGCCCGATACACAATCCTCAGCTCAGAACTCAGATCTATAAACATGCTAATGTTCGGAGTTGTTTGGCCCTGGAGGAATGGTCCATTAGTGAGCTAGGGACAAGCTGAAAACTTCAGATCAGGAACTAAACTTTTCCAAAGCACAAGGAGGTTCCGGAGCTTATGCTCCAGTTCAACCCATCTTTAGTTTTCACATGGAGCCATAACTTTCAGTTACTGAAGGCCAAACCTCCTTCCTCGCCTCTGGGTCTGATCTCACATTGGTTTTACACTGGTGTAACTCCATTGACTTTGTTAATAGAGTTATAGAGTTCCTAATTTAGGTTAGTCTGAGCCCTAGTCTACACTTGTATGGGGCGGGGTGGGGGCGTCAATTTAGGATACATAACTTCAGCTATGAGAATAGCATAGCTGAAGTCAGCATACTTAGATCGACTTACCACGGTGTCTTCACAGCGGCGAGTCAACTGCTGCCACAGAGACTCTGCCTGCGCCTCTCACGGCTGTGGAGTACAGGAGTCGATGGGAGAGCACTCAGGGATCGATTTATCACATCTAGACTAGACTAAATTGACCCCCGATAGATCGATCTCACAGCGTTGATCCTCGCCAAAGTGTAGACCTGCCCTGAGAGTAGAATCAGGCTCTTTCTTTTACCTACGAATGCGCAGGTTACAGAACTGGATGTATACCAACAGTTTTGATCATCAGTATCTGGGCAGCGACTCTCATACTATACTTTACAGATGCCATTTCTCCTATGTATTCATAGAAATACTGGGAGGACAGGGAATGTGTTGGAAAGGACTTGCATAGGAATTGACAGGAATGTGTTCCATTTCTCTGCTGCCTGGCAAAGTGAAGATAGTTTAACTTTTGTGCAACATGCTGAATGTGCCGTCTTTCTTGCAACCATTTATGGTAAAATATTTGCTGCTTTTGCTTTTATTACTTAACTGAGAGACAGGCAGCAAGGTTGACATTGTGGACTGAGAGCTGCATTGTCAATACAGTGCAGATCCAGGATGTTCTGTGAAAAGATTAGTATATCTATCTAGGTACATATATGGCCCTTATCACCTACACAGGAGGCTTGCTATATAGATTTACGATCACAGGTACATTTATGTGCATCATTATCATTGCTCATTGACTCTCTTCTAGCTTCTTTTTTGCCTAAGAGGGGGAAAAGAAGTGCCCAGACTCAGAGTTACCACCCTAGAGCTTTACAATTTTTCTTATCCCCCTGATAATTTCCTAACACTCTGGGGGTGAATTGCATTGGAAACCACTGTAGTCCTTCAGGAGTCCCTTCCTGCAGAACTTTACAGGGGCAGGGCTATAATAACTTCAACAACATTTTTTAAAATTTAAATTGCAAAATGAATGCAATGCCAAGTCACTTGGCTACATGTATCATTTATTAAAACACTACGCAGCTCATTCTGAGCGATGAAATAAAAAAAAAGAGAATAAAGGGAAGACAGAGTTCCCAGTACATTGAAACTCAACCAGCTTGTTGGGCAAAGACTTGAGGTTAGAGAGAGGCCTAACATATGGCCCAACACTGCAACCGACTCAAGCTCTCTCTGATCAGAATGAAGCAAATTCCAGAGTTAAGGCATCTTTCTTCTGAGGAAATCCTGACTCTACCACCTAGACATCTAAAATCTGAGGACTGTTAAAATAAGCCCCGCGGCTGACCTAAGTGCTCTGTGTCTCAGATATGAGTATGTACGGATGCATTACAAATGCAGGTAGATGTAGGTCAGCGGAAAGTCAGACAGCCAGGATTCAAGCTATGTAGGGCGTTAGTGTTCAATTTCAACACCTAAAAGCAAAAATGAAGCAAGTTCAGTCAGCTAAGCACTAGCGTAAAGCACGCCTTGCAGCAAATGTACCTATGCAATCAGACAGCTACATTCACTACCAGCATAAGCTTCAGAGTGATTTCTAACGGTAGCTCCTTGCAGACTGAATCTCAGGAATGCAGTTCACATCTCACAAACTCGGGGATAACTGAGTCAGTTCCACCTCAGACTCAACTGAAAAAGAAAAGGGGGGCTTTTGGTCACCCAGGGCTGCCTGGGAACTGGATGTCAAGAAGGACAGCAGATTATGAATCTCTTTTCAAACCCGCTCAAGAGTGGGGTAGGCTAGAATACTCTCTCTCTCTCTCTCTCTCCCCTTCCCCCACCCCAGACTCTTTTCCAGCTTCTCTGGACAGCGCTACAGCCAACTCTTTCTCATTTCCCTTGGCCAGGCCCTGAAAAATCAGAGCCACTACACCATCTGTGTTCCATGAGAAAGTGATGGGTAGAGTTTGTAGCAGTCTCCTACAAGCTGTGTGTCATCTGCATACTGATGGCTTCACAGCCAAACTATCTTGCAGTCTATCCCAGCAGCCTTACACATATGTTCAGCTGGAGAACAGCAGAACAGAACCCCACGCAAGACAGACAGACCTGTCTTGGGGCACATAAACACTACTGGAAAGGAAAGAATGGAACCACTCAAGAGTGATGTTGATTATCTTAGCCCACTGCAGCTCAACAAATTCCCATGCTCATCAGCATAAAAACAAGTACTCAGATATACAGCCTTTATTATTATTATGTATTCCAGAAGCACACAAAACCCCATTGTGCTAGGTGCTGTACAAACACCTAATGAGAGACAGACTCTGTCCTAATAAACTTGCAATCTAAATAGACAAGAAAGACAAAGACTGAGAGGGGAAACAGAGGCAAGAAGGGGTGGAATGACTTGCCTGAGATCATACAGCAGGTCGATGGATGAACTGGAAATGAAATCCAGGTCAGCTGACTCCCAGCCTAGGGCCCCATACACTAGACCACACTGCCTATAGTCTGTGTGCTTCCTCTTGATGGTTGCATTAATAGGAGCATGTTAAAAATGTACTCTAATCGGTTAGCTCTGTGGCCTGGTGTCTTGTACTGCAAACTCCCAAGCAGGAGGTACTGGTTTGCAATGACCTCAGGATTCTTGCTTATCAGTCTGGCTTGATGAAGACGGTGTTGTTATCTGCCTTTACAGTTAGAGTCAAGGAGTGGAAGGCAGGGTGCATCGCACCTTCAAACACACCCTGGCTGCTTCCTCCCTTTCAAGGCACAGCATAAATTCAGCAACGATAGCTTTTCCCACTTGCAACAGGAGTGGCAGGGCAACGGGGGAAGAGAACAACCTGTATACAGGAGGACAGAGTCTCACAACCTGCCTCCCTTCATGAAGCAATGAGCGCACTGGGTGTTAGCAGAATCCTCCTTGCACAGATGGACGAGGAGAGGCTACTCAAGGGGCCCTGTGGCACAAACAAATGATCTCCTCCCTCCCCAATAGTTGCTTGTTGTAGCAGACAAAACTCAGCAGAACTAATAGCCATGTATGATTTGCAATCAATCTTCATTCAGAGTCAGGTTCTTTCACTTCTGCTCTAGAAACAGTGTTTTTGCAGATTAAAACAACATCATGCTAATTACAGTTCTATATTACCTCTTCTTGTTATGGCACGTTAAGCTTCCTCCTACTTGATAGTGCATTAGAATGCCAATAACTCTGTAACAATTTAGGTTTCCATTAGAACCCTCACAGAATTACATTTCCATCCTCATGGAAAGGAACTTCCCTTCCAGATAAGGCATTAAATGTGTCTTCATAATATTCAGGATCTTATGGTTTCCATTCTGTAGCATGTTGTGCCTGGGCTCTAATGCCATGGTATCCCCAGTCTGAGTCACACTATCTATTGATTACAGCTCCAATAATACACTCTGTCACCTTCAAAGCTGACCCACCTTTTCCTTGATGAACCTCTTCAGTGCCCTGTGGATACACAATGTCCAGAAAAAATCTATAGACCTACATTATATGTCCCCTCACATTCGCTTCAAGTAAATGCCTTTGCATTTAAAATTCAGCCCTTGAGCGTGCTTTGCTTAAGAACACTCTAAGGGTTAAGTATACATTCATATTGTACAATACTGATACACAGTACTGCCTAGGTACTCCAGTTGCACGCTAGCTAATTCGTTCTCTGGAGCCTTCTACCATCATGAGGTGTTGCCAATGAACTCCAATGGTATGTAATGTTAAACTTCAGTTAGGATTTAAAATGTTAGGTATATACACGGTAGTGTAGTCAGCAGTCCCTTTCAGGACTGCATTACAGAATTCAGTATTTAGGAAGACCCTGTACAAGCAGCAGGGCCTGTATTTTAGATCCAGAAAGAACTATAGGGATTGTCTGTGGGTAGCAGCCTGAATAATGAATCCATTTTATATTTAGCACACCATGAATGAAGGACACTACAAGCACATTGTCCAATGTGGGCTGCTCAAATCGATCACTGTGAACTATACTGTACATACATATATATTAAAAAGTCTTCACCCCAGTATTAATACACTGCAGATTTAATTTGTAACACTATCTTTGGGAGCCAGACCTAAAAGCAATATTTATAAGGACATGTTGAAAGATCCCTGGTGATTATTGTGGGAATTCATCCAGAGAACACCCAGGACAATGTGTATTAAAGACAGTCTTATCCTGATGATAGAGTGTAATTTCCCAATGAAAGTTATGAAATCTACATGTCTGAAAGTTCTGTTTTGGGCTTCTAACAATGAGAAATTATTCCTATGATCAAGAATGAGACAGGCCCAAGACATTCCATGTCAGCAGAAATGCCCTTCCTTTCTCCCCCACTCCTCCACACATCCACGTTTCACAAAGATTTGGTAGGAATTTCCATGACTCACTTACCAGTAAACCATCTTTCATGTGGATTGCTTTATTCCTGATACTTACCATAAGAGACTGAAAATCACATTTTTTCCTTTTGCTCAAGAGGTGAACTCACTAGTGTCTACTGCTTTTGTATAGTCTAACAGAGGACTCAGACATAGGGATACATCCTCAAAGCAGTATGAAGTAGGTACATGCACAATCCATTCAGTACATAATTGGATTTGCTGCACTCCTTTTGTGGATGCAGAAGTTTAACACACAGAGGGACTGCAGTATATTGGTGCATAGAAATATAGACAGTCTAGTCCCATGCATTACTAACTAGGTAGAATAAGCAACATACTGATAGCTGAATTATAGTTGCAAAGGCTTTTTACAACTAAATATTAGGCAAACCACACACAGGGACAGACAGATTTGTAAGCCACTCAGATACTATAGTGATGGGTACCATATAAGTGCCTAGCTATGCAAGTGCATTTTAAAATGGCTAGATAGACAAAATAACTTTGTAGAGATAAACCGAAGCTGGATGCAGAAAGAGCAAAGGGGAACAAATAAACAAATTTTTCTAAAAAAGGACAGAAAGAAAGAATATTCCCCTACAGGTTTAGCCGATAATGTCAACAAGCATCATTCTTACTGCTCTCTCAGTATATGTCAAGTCCTCTATTGCTTCTAATCTGTTGTAAGCTATATTCTCTATAGACAGATGTAACACCAGAGGAGAACATTAAGACCACGTATTCATATTTTTTGACATATGAAGTACAGTCAGACTTCAGTAGGACTGTAGCATTGGCACAGAGTGAATCTGATCTTATCTAATATGCAGTCCCACATAAAGCAACTGCTGAGCTGTACAAGAGTCACATAAATATTAAAATGTTCAGAATAGTTAACTCATCAAATGAGCTGCCTATCTGTTCAGATGAACAGAAGGACCAAGGAATACATCATGCAAAATCTTGAATGTAGAATATTTTGAAAAAATATTCCAAGAAAGGGGGATACAACCACAGCACACATTACATATGTGTTTGCTGCAGGCTTTTAAACTGAGGGCTACATCTAAACTGAATTTCCCGAGAGTGTGATTCCTAAAGAGAACATTGTGTAGGGCTAAATGTATAGGGTGCAGATGAGAAAGCTAATATGTATTTGACATTTGGTGTAAGCATGGAATGATCCCACTGGGGGGAAAACACAGGCAATCAGAGAACTTGCTGTTTTATAAACAAGTGAAGTGTATCAGGCAGTCAGGGACTGCAACATTTTCCATGTTCTTCATCATCTGAAGCAGGTGGAACCATCATTTACCAAAACTATACTTCACTCCAGAGTGGAGTCTTTCTGTTGCTAATCAGGTCAATGAGCCCTGAGGTTAAAATTAAGACAAATACATTTACTCTTGGGCATTTCTATGGCTCCCAATACTAGAGTAAAGTAACTAAGCACTTCACAAGATAGAGGGAAATAGGGAAATGTTGCTATACCCATATTCCCGAGAGGAGAAGTGTAGTATAGAGATGTTTAGGGGCTGATTTTCAGAGGTGCTGAACACACTTGACTCCCACTGAGTTTTTCTGGAATTGTGATTTTTAGCAGTTCTGAAAATAAGTTCCTATGACCCAGATTCACACACAAAATAGCGCTCTACATTTTGGGTGCTGGGCACCTTTGGAAATCTGGTCATAAGTGTCAGTGTAACTGCTAGGTGTTGAGCACCATGAAAAATTGGGCTGGGAGATTACATGATACGCTTAAATGGGAATGAAACTCTTTTGAATACTTGGCCATAATTATGGATGCTAAGCACTCAAAACTCTGGCTGGGAACTCTTTTGAGCTTGCCCACATTACTAGCCCACAGTCACAGAGGAAGTCTGGACAAGGCTGCAAATAGCACACACGTCTCTTGAGTCTCTGTCCATTACTTTAACCCAAGGCTATCCTTCCCTCCTCGAGAAGATAGAGAACTGAGCTCACCTAGGCCACCTGAGCCACAGATGTCACTACTAGAACAAAGATGAAGAGAAGAAGCAGTTCTGAGAAGTATCAGTATAGCAGTACCATCCAGTGTGTGCTACTTGGCATAGGCAGACAGCGTTAGAGGGAAAAAAAGCTGGGGAAGAGGACAGAGTAGAGGAATAAAACATTTTTTATCACTGTTCTTGACAGGTATTATATTGTACTATAGTGCCATTTGTTTAGTTACAAGTGCTGTGCAGAAATCTTATAAGCAGCCATATAGCACCTTTGAATGAAAGCCATTATGCTTTTACGAGTAACCTGCACTATCTCTGCTAAGGGAAAGAACCTCCGTTTTCACCAAATATCATTTTCTTATTCTGAAAGGGAGAAAATATTTCCATTGTATGCTGAATTCCAAAAACATAACCTGGTGCTCCTCTCGTTGACTATGTTTTTCCATTGGTGTAACACCCATGGAGTTACTACTGATTTGTGCCCAGCGCTTGAAGACAGAAAAGATCCAATTTTGCTCTCAGTTACACTAGCGCAAATCTGGGACAAATTCACTGAAACGGTGAATTTAGCCCTGATCTAAACCTAGAGCGGAATTTGGCCACAAAAGCTTAGAAGCATTTAAAATGTCATAAAGATGGCCTGAGGCTATTTCATATATAATGTGTAGCTTATTTTCCATACATGTTTGTAAATGTAAAGTCTAACATGTTTTCATAGGACGTGGACGTTTCCAACATGGACAAGAAAACTTCGTCATTTCTTTAAATTTCATGATAGTACCATAACCTTTTTAGCACAGAAAGACACATTTTTCTTTCTTTCCAAGGGCAGTAATGCCATGGGCTGCCAGCCTGCCACATTAGAAATGCTAACTTGAATGTCCTTCAGTAACCTCAGTCTTCACCTGAAAGAGCCAATTTCCAGAGGAATCAAAAAATAATTTTGCATCCCCCTTAGGTATAGTTGCTCACTTATGGATCTCTACTAAGCAAAGACTAAGGACTTGTCTACACATAGAAATCCAGAAAAATTAACATAAATTAAGTAAAGGTTTGAATTTGAAGTGCATTAGTTAAATCACATTAAAGCCCTGTGTGGATGCTGTTTTTCAGAATTAAAATGTTCTCACTTCAGTTTAGTTTAGTTCACTTCCAAAGTGAATTAAGCTAAACTAAATTAAGTTCACCTAAATTCTAAATGAGAGCATTCACAGAGGGTTTTAATGCAGTTTAACTAATCCTCTTCTCACACCTTTAGTTAATACAGATTAACTTTCCTGGATGTTGCTGTGTAGAAAAGCTTCTAGTTACCTTGGAGATGGAATGATTGCAGTGTCCAAAGTGTCTTGAATGAACATTTACCCACACTACGTACCCTCTGTTCCTTAAAAACCAAATCCTGAAATTCTTACTCAATGGGAGTTTACCTGAGTAACAACTGACTAAAAAACAAGGGCCAAATTCTGCTGTCATTTACTTTGTTGAGCATCTCCCCTTGTCTTCTCTGAATTTACTCATTACTGGTGCAACTGATGCAGAAGTTGGACTTGTGTAAGCATTTGTATTTTGAAAAAGGGGTGAACAAACCACTCATTTTAGTTCTTTAGTATGGGTAAGGAAGGAAATATTATTGCACCAGGTAGGTAGATTCCCTAACCACAATTAGAGTAATACAAAATTACTCCATTGATGTCCATGGCATTGTGCTGATTTACACTATAGGTGAATTTGGCTCTTTATGCATTCCATCTGGGCCAAGATTGAAAAACCCAGTTTATGTGAATCTCCATTGAGTTCTCAACCATGCTAAGACATTCTGAACCAGGTGGGAACTGGTTCATGATTTTGTTCCCTACCATTAGTACTGCCTCCTAAAAAGAATTTGTAATTAACATCACATTCCATCCAGTGATGGCATGTCTGATGTTTTATGCCTATAAGTACGTTATTCAAAAGTTGATACTAAAAGATGCTGACATGCACTTATTCTGGGATACCAACCTGGAGTCAGAACTTCATTGGTACATTTTGCTATTTTGATCATCAGACCATAATATTTTTGAATCAAACCATGACACCCATTATGCTATTAAATATGAAATTATTCTATAGTAATCAGTCAAGATTTTACCGTTTATCATCCATTTAATTTGACAGTAATTGTCCAATTGTTATTAGTGTGTGGAGGCCTTTGTTTCATAATACTACACGATTTTTTAAGAGAATAAAAATAATTTTGGGAACTAGATAAGATATGTTTGTACTAGGCACATGGGACAATATCAAGCGATTAAGGATTGTGAAGTCCCAGATACAACAAGAACATTTTTATATCTTGGGTGAAATTCTGGCTCCACTGAAGTTAATGGCAGAATTCCCATTAACATGAATAGGGTCATGATAGTACCCCAACCATTGAATGCTTTTCTTTAATACGCATAAAGTAGGAGCTTTTCACAGTGATTTTACAGATGTTGTTTTCTTCTCTCTCACTTTCACTGTCTCTGTCTCCACCAAAACCAGTACTATAAATGCACTATAAGAGATAACTTTGCAGGTATATTTTCGTTTTTGTGATTTGTGTGTTAAGTACAAGCATTTTCATTTTGCTAGGCAAGGTGGCAATGCAGAGGAAGAATTAGTTATAGGAATATAATGACTCATACAGAGATACAAATTAATATATATATTGCTTCATATTTTCAGCTGCATATGCATTTGTATGCCTAATCTGCACATGCATTTACTGCAACTGTGCTTGTAATCACAGTAATTTTACCTATAAATTAGGTGCGCAAATGAGCATAAATTTTGTAGGCCATTCTATAGTTCATTTATCCCCAGCTTTTATACCTACATTTAGATGTTGATAGACACATGCTTTATTTTTGACCTTATTTTTAATAGTATATCTTCATTTAAACAAAACCCAATAAAATTAAATGTAAAAACCATACCTACATGGAGACATATAGTTAAAAAAACTAACCTGAATAACCTCATTTTACTGCTCCAGATAATTAACCCTATTTAACAAGAGCTTTGCTCTAAATATCAGCCTTCTTTTAGAGAGATTTGCCATTTTACTGCATTCATTATATACACCCCACTAAAGTTAACCCATGTACCAGAAATACTGTAGGGATCACGCTGAATGTAATTGCTCTAATGCTTTGCATATTTATGTTTGAGACCTTTTTTATGAAGTGTTACTTTAAAAAAAGAAAGATCAGTTCATCTTTAAAAGGAAGTGATTGATTGCTGCCAGTCAGGCATTCCTTCATTCTTGGCTTCTCTCTTAGTCACTGTAATAAGTTTTTCATGAACACCAGCCTGCTATTAAAGAACAGTATTCATCATAAGCCAAGCAGAGAGGAGGCAGACTTTGATGGGCAAAATACCATATTTCAATCCACAGTGTCCTTTTTGTTAAACTTGATCTGCTGCCTCATTAGTGTTAGAGCAAAAATACACAAAGCCTTTTGTAAATATTAATCAGAAATCTACAAAACTCTTCCCCATACTAAATTACCTATTACTGGGCTCTCCACAGGTGATAATGTCTACTTAAAAAATCTGTTTGCTTAAGCTGTGGGAGAAAAATATTTTATATACATTTTATATAGTGCGCTTAGTAGGAGAAGTGCTTTAAGAAAATGCCTATATTTAAAATCCATCTCGGCACAGAGAGGAAATATCAGTCCTTACAGTACGTTGTAGGCTGCAGCATTCAGCTAAGCAGGGAGAGGCTTAAATTCCTGATATCCAGGTTTATTTTGGGCACCGTGATTAATATAAGAGCGCTTTCTCACATTTTCCTGCTGAGCTCACACTGTATAGATGTAGGGCTGTGACTTAATACACACTTAATTAACAACACATGCTTTAGGCTAGTAAATAGAATACAGACAGCGGACTCCTCTGCTACAGAATGGCTGGCAGAGGAGTCTCCCTAATCAAGATCCAGATAGAGTACAAATGCAGGGCTTGTGTTTTTGAGTTCAGAAGGTCCAGGTGAGGACACTCCAGTCTTTCTTATATTATGCAAATTACCATCAACCTTTCTGTGCGGAACAGCAATAGGTCAAATTGGTGATTCTGTTATTATCGGTAAGGTGATTAAAAGTCCATCAAATCAACTGTGTACTAATGCAGCAGCTTGGTCTCATGAAATCCATTTTCCTTATATAGTTTCTGGTAGTAAAGCCAAAGATGAAACCTTGGGGAGCTTACAACCAAACCCTGTCCCAGTCAAGCAACTCCTGAAGCTCGAAATGAACATAAAAAAAAAACAACAAAAAACAACTTGTCTGTAAGAGGTGGATTAGTATCATAACTTCTAAAATCAAAGTTCAAAGGCCACAGTCTTCAGAGTCTCTGTGTTAGTGTAAACATTATAAATGCTCTTGAGTTCTTAAGTGCATCTAAAAATCATTGTGCAGAAACACATTTCATAACTATCCTGGGGCCGAATTCTGTGAACTTATTGTCAGTGACGCTGCTCCTGTGAATAAAGTTACTTGTGTGCAAATGTTTGCAGAATCAGCCCCAAACATAATTAACATATAGGAACAAAGAATTTCTTTTGTGTATTTTTTTTATAGTAGAACTATTGCTGGCAGAACTCCTCTGAATAAAGAACTAGGTAAGTACTTGTGCATCATTAACAACTTTGCAACTGGAATTTGAAAGTGAAATTAGTGTTGTCACTGTATGTGGCGAGTTCCAGGGCCGACATCATATTTGTCTGTGCAGTATCCAGGACAACAGGGCCCTGATCCTGAAAGGGGACCCCAAGGAGTTATGATCACATAAATATGAAATGAAATATTAATAACATGAAAGTAATCAGCCACAAATACTGCAGTAATTACCACATTTCTAATGGCAACTAATGTGCTCACCATGTGCATTTACTGTAATTTGCCTGCAGAGTTGTGGTATCTGTGCAGACTAAGTAGGTGTGTTGTGTGCATGGAAATTGTATGCAGACTTTGAGATTCAACTCTGCAAATCAGCTCTCCGTGTTTAATACTTCGCTGTCTTCATTTTTTTTGTGGCAGAAATTTGACATCAAATGGTGCATCTCCCCCCCGCCAAAACAAAACAAAACAAAACAGATTTGACTTAAAACATGCCAGATGCTGGTCTGATAATTTAGCAATAAGTCACACAATGCATGACAATGTGGGGTATCTGAGAACAAACTGGATGCTTCCCCTAGAATTCAAACCAAACTAAATCTCCAAAATTTGGAGGTTCAGCAAATTCCAGTTAATAGTTTCTTTTAATTTTCATTTAATAATACTTTTTCTCACTACAAGGGATTCCCAGTAAAATACTTCTAATTGTACTTTGGAATAATAGCAACTCAAGAAGAATAATCTTGCTTCTTTTCTAATACAAATGTTTTACAGTGATGGTACAAAATGATATGCCCTATAACATGGAAAATTCAATGGTAATAATATTTGAAACTTTGTATCCTAAAAGAAAATGGATGATAAACGTTTGGGTACATTTTTTGTATCATATTATGGTGTTAACAACAAAGAATAGAAAACAATAGAAACAATAGAAAGTATTAATGACAACATCATTAGGAATACTTGCAAGGGATACTTACACTGGCTTTTAATAATACCCGAGGGAAGCAACTAAAATTAGAGACAACGGCAAGAATTGGCTTGGCTAAAATAACAAAAATAAGCCTTATACCAAAAGTCAAAGTGCGTTTAAAATTCATATTTTCTGAGGTTGAAAATCAGTCAGATGGCTTTTGTATCATGCAAGCAGCATACTAACAAACTTCAACAGGGCTTTATTTAACAACAGTCAAACCTCCTTACAAAGCTGCTGCTGCACCCCTCTGTAGTTCTCACTCAGGCTTGGCTCAACTCCTCCCCACCTCCTTCCTGTTTCCTGTCCTACAGACTCCCCAGTAGCCAAATGCTCCCAGTTCTAACAATTACAAGCAGCATCTAAAACACCACAATGGCATGCCTTTTAAAATCACATTTCTCTACTTCCTGATTTCAGGAATGGAATTAGTGACATAGCTGGAACTTTCTCAGAGGAATATAGGCTCAGATCCTAAACCAAGGTGATTAGGATTCAGTCAGATAAGTCTATGGACTACTTTGCTTGCGTATCCAAGGTCTGGAGTCATTCAGGTAAGTACCTATCTAAAACAAAGAGAAGTGCCAAACCTTTTGAGTTGTGCTGCTTGATAGACATGGATCTCTGCTTTGAGTCTACTCTTCGTCTATTTATTTTTATAAGCAGAGATGCCACAGAAGACTTGATTGGATATTACATTCAAGAAGCCTTGATTCCCACTATAAAAACTACGTTAGGTCCTTCCAAACTCAGCAAATACATTCTTTGTTGGATTAATTTAAATTAAAAGAGCATGCAATCAGTTCAAAATTACTGTAATTAGAAGATCAAATAGCCATAGGAAGCAGGAACCATCAATGTGTATAGCTAAATAATTATGGGAGTAGAGTGGGGCTTTTTTTAAGGAAAAAAAATCAGTACGGTACAAGATTTCTAAAACAAAAATAGACTTACTAGAGAAATGCTGTAGGTGGGTTCCTACAGGGTGGTGGGTGGGATGATGGGAGGTATCATAGCCCAGTGACAACCAAACAGGGAGATGCTATTGTCCAGCAACGTGTGCCAAGGTATGGAAATGATCATGAACAGACTACAAAGTCTCAAAACAACCCAAAATAGACAAACTCTTTCTACATGTGAATAATAGGAGTGATGGAAACTTGTTAAACTTTGTAAAGAGTAACATAAAGCCTAGGAAATCCCAGTACACAATGAAATAAAAAAAAATCTAAGCAAAACAAGAACAAAACCCACCATATCCTTCCTGTAATAAAAAGACAGAAGACAAACAATATGCCCTTCTATTCACTTATGCATACTTTTGTAACTCCAGGCTTCGTGCTCATGAACTGCCCTGCCAAAAACTGTGTACTCTGTGATGAAATTTTACACTAAATAAAGTGACTTCATTATTGAAAAGCTTCACTGTATTTGTGTGTGCTGTTTTTAATGCAATACCAGCCTCCAAGTGCTGATGAGAGAAAACCCAGATGCAGGGAGACATTCAAGTTTGAGACAGGACATTTTAAGGGTTGCAAGGTTTCATTAGCTTAGCTGTGGACTGAAAGGTAGATTAAGACACAGTACTTGCCTATGGTAGGGTCAGAGCACAGGCTGATGTAAATAAGCACAAAGGAGATTGACACCAGATGGGGATCCGGCCCATAATTCTCATGCCTTGTTATTCTCAGCACATGTAACGAAACGATAGGGGATTCGGTGTATTCACAGGTCGATCACCAGCATTTCACTCCTGGGACTAGAGTTGTTTGTAGGGACTCAGGGATAAGACTTGGATGCAGTCCAAATTCATTATTGCAGTCTCATTTGTGGTTAAAACATGTTAAGCCTAAACATTAAGCAAATACATTGGGGAAGGATTTGCAGCTGTCCAAGGACACAGTAAACTGTAACACCGGCTCCTCGAATGTATTAAATTTGTATCCCTACAATTTCTTATGTTATGGAACAGAACAAGCAAATGAAGTAATTCCTGGGACAGATTAAGGATAGGCTTGCTATAAATTTCCTCAAACTCAATTGTCTGTGCCCAGACTGGAGCCATCAGTTCCTATTTGAAGCTTTGGTATTCTAAACATTTTTCTTTTCTGGAAAATTTCAACAAAGCACGTTCTTTTGACTTCCCAGCAGCAGAGGGGTCAAAGATTTTTAGAAGGGAAGCCCAAAAGGGAGTTAAACTCGTTCCCCAATATTAATACAGCAAACAGTAGACTGTCGGTGTGCTGGACTTGTTTTAGTGGATGATTCACTGTTCAGTTTCTGGCCCCGCTAGAAGACTGGAGACACAGAAGTGTGAGGGGAGTCAGTTCCCAGATGATGCAACAAATCAGAGTTTACCAGTCTGGTCTCAGGAAACCACAACTGGCCAAACGTTTCACGTTGCCCTGAAGTATAGAAAATGTGACACAATGGGAATCAAAACATACAGATCCGCCTGTGCTTTCCCTTTCTTTAACTACAGCTTCATGCACATGAGCAATGCCTACTGTTGTGCCCGCTAACATGGCTAGACACTAAGGGCTCGACTGTGGATTTCAGACATAGCTGTGCACTTGAAGCAGGGACATGCATTGCTCATCAGTGTTATACAGCAGGAAGGATGGTCTTATAGATAAGGCAGTGGACTGGAACTGAGAAGAGTTGCAATTGATTCTTAGCTCTGCCACAGATTACCTTGGGGCCTTGGGAAAATCACTTAATCTCTCTGTGTGGCAGTTTCCCATCTGTAAAATGGGGTAATAAACCTTCCTTCATCTGTCTTTTTCTATTTAAATTGTAAACTCTTTAAGGCAGGGACTATTTCTTACTATGTATGTCTATATAGCCTCTAAAACAATAGGACTTTGATCTCAGGGTATTTAAGTGCTACTGTAACATAAATAGTAGTAATAAAAATACACCTTTTAAATGGATGCAGCACACACGCCTCTTTGCAGCCAGAGAGCTATACCAGTACTGGGGAGAGAGGCAGTGACAAGGCCCCTCTAACTCCTTCCCCTACCTGCTCTCCTTTAGAGTCTACTGTCCAGATCGACTGCCAGCAAGGAGCAGTCCCTGTGTCATAGAAAGCAAAGATGCAAAGCATCATAGGTTTCCTCAACTATAGACGGTCTGGGGAGGCTACAGAGGTTTTGTGACACCTTTTATAATGGCATTCATGATGCAGATGTTCATGTCAGAATCTCAGCATGGCTGCACACCAAGCAAGAAAGAGAAAGCCAAGGAGATTTATGGATCCAACCAGATAAATTCAGCAAGATTCACTATAGAGTCAACCTGGATAGGTGTTAGCAAGTTTCTGTTTCTTAAGAAGGAAAATGTCCACTAGATTCAGTCTTTGGTGCTTTCTTACAGCAAATCTAAGGCTTTAGAGAGTTAAGCACAGAGGGAGCACACACCTGCTAGCATAGAACACAAAATCCTTTGTAAGAGCGACAATGGCTTCTGTGTTGTCAATGAAATGGGGAAAAGATAAAACTGCCAATAGTCCACTAATGGTGCAATTCTGCAAACACACACACACTTAACTCAAATATTCAGGGCTATTGAAACCAATAAAAATGATCCCACTAGTTTCCATGAGCTTTGGATTAGACCCTTGAGGCTCACTTCAGCTCCCTCTGAAGTTAATGGAAAAACTCCCACCGAATTTAATGGGGGCTGATCAGGCCCTGAATTAGGTCTGCTGAAGTCAGTGAGATTACTCATGTGCTTAAATGTCTTCCGGATTAGGACTTTAGAAATTTCGCAAAAGTTAATTTTCTCTCATATTATTTTCTTTGTGCAGTTTCTACTCTATACGTACTGTTAGTAGGAATTAACAATGACGCTGACCTCAACAGCCCATTGGCTGATGCCTTCCATGAGTGTCTTCTTCCATTTTACCATTTATACACAGAAAGCCATCCTCAAACTAGCCCATAAAGCTGCCGGTCTGTCATCCGTCAAATACCATACCAAGACCTAGTCCTATTGTCATGCCTACAAGAAACTGCCAATTGATAATGGTAGCTAGAGCAACAGGAGTGAATATTGTGATCTTATTTATTTATATTATATTATTATACAAGTAATATATTTATTTAAATGACATGAAGCCATTGAAAGGTACACAGCCTTCATTTGTAAGTCATAAGCAGAGCGTGGAAGTGACAAGAATGACAGCCAACTGCCGGTGTAAGGAACGCATTGGCTATACAAATGAGTTGCCCTGATTATACCGACAGAAGCCATATTCCTCTCACGGAGATAGTTTTGATAAATCAGCATAGCAGCAGAGTTATATCGGCAGAGGAGCCCTTCAGTGTGTACATCTCCACTGTTTTGTTGGCAAAGGCTGACTTTTGTCAACAAAACTCTGTAGGGTAGAGAAGATCTTAGACTAAAAACTTCTCAAGGCAGGAACTGTCTCTTACTATATATTTGTACAGCACCCAGCATGAGGTCTCAATCATAACTGGATGCTACTATTCTACAAATAAATAACAACAATAGGAAAGAAACTGTAATGTGAAAATTGATACAGTGGAACTGCTGTTGACATATTTTGGTAGGCTGAAATACAGGAATAATAATATAGTAATATAGAAGCCTTCTAAGAAGCTATTGAAAGGAATAACTCACATCTTGCTAGGGAATATTGTGTATTTTTCTGCAACCTCCAGCATATATCCCTTAGGTCATGTCTTGTTTTTAAGGCTGCATCTGGGGACAAACAGGCTAGCAACACAAACATTTTCAGGCTCTAACATACAGTGTCATTGTCAACAATTAATAGAGCTAAGGTTGTTCTGTAGTTATCAGTGGCTTTCTGCGACAATCTTCCCCTATGAAATATGAATCTTCCCCTATGAAATATGGCATACAATTTTTTTTGTTTCATTTGTGTCCCTCAAAATACCCTTTCCAATCCCAAAAATGTTGTATTCATGCTTAACTTAAAGTGTGCGAGTAGTCACATTGACACTTCTGCCTACAGCTGCTGTTGGAAGAATATTTCTCCCCAAATGATTAGCTTATCTGGTATAATTTGGCCAATTTCTGTCCTTAGTTACTCTCATCCAATTCTAGAGAGTTCATGTGAAGACAGAATTTCTCCCAATATTTCTTATTTTATTCTGTCTCTTTTATCAAGTCACTTGGGATTGTCTAAATCTGAAGCTGTATTAGCATGAAAAACAAATCTATAAGAAAGCCCAATATCTTAGCTTTTGACTAAAAGTGCTTTTGTTCCAAAATTTTAATTTCAATAATTTCTAATAGGTAAGTCTTCTATTCCTGATTTTGGAAGCCTGCATTATCATCAGCCTAAAAAGAAGACGTAACATTTCTCTCATCGCAATGATCTGAATGTTCATGTACTATGTAGAATGTGAACACTGTCACTTGAAAAGAAAACATGCCATTTCATTTGAAATGTTATGGAAGTCCACCACACATAACTGTGCTGAGAAGCAACTTTATCCATGAGACCATCAGAGCTGGAGTCCAGCTGATACTAGACACCAGATTCCAGTTGGGGCCAGATTTTTAAACCTGCCTCCATTGTAATAGGCAAAACGATAAGCATGTAGATGTCTAACTACATTGCTGTGCCTGTAATTAACTGTGACTGAAAAATTGTCTTCAAAAGTGGAAGCTGTATTTCAAAAATCAGGCCTTCAGGGGCAGGATTTGCAAAAGAGCCCAGCTCCCATTTAGGCACCTAGCTGAAGTGGTCAAATTTTCAAAAGAGCTCAGCACCTAGAAGCTTCCGTTGCTCCCAATGAGAGGAGCTGGGTTCAGAGCACTTCTGAAAATCTGGTCACTTCAGCGAGGTGCCTAAATGGTCGCTAAGTTTGTTTGAAAATCTAGTCCCTAAACAGCCGCTGCTATGTGCTGAGCTCTTTTTTAAAAATCTGTCCCTTAATGGTTAAGAACTAAACACTGTATTTAGTAAGAAGAAGGGTGAGGTTAGTGGCCTGGGAGCCACAAACACCTTCGTTCTAATCCACCCTCTTTCATTGACTCCTTCTCGTGGCCTGACTCATTTGTGCTGTATTTTCTTCATCCATAAAATGGGAGCAATGCATTGTCTCAGCCAGACAGTGGCTCCTGAAGGTGATTCAGAAATACAGCCCAGCTGAAAACTTAAACTTGTTTCCTTCAGGAAGAGAAAACCTCCTCTTCACGGGCCTTTTTAAAGAATTATTTCAATAGAGCAAAACGGCTGTTTCCCTGCCATGTAAACTGGCAGCATAGTCAGGAATAGCCTTGAAGACTTCCCATGATTGCAGAGTCAGCTATACAATTTGCAGGAAGACTGGCACTTATTTTCTCACAATAGGTTGTTTTTAGCATAATTCACAACTTTTAGGGTCCTGAATGTAAATCAGAATCATGTACTTTGTTTTGTTGACTGTAAGCTCCGTATTCACGTAAGAGATGGGATGTTAAATCCAGTGAGCTGGCCAAATTCCCACTGGGTTAACTGCACTTTTCTAAATTCCATCTGTCATTTTAATTGTATAAGTTTTCCTTCATAAAATCATGGGTGTATGGTATTACTAGGAGACCATTCTACGTGTACTAAAAGGGACTTCCCTCAGGGGAATGGAAAGGTAGGATGGTCCAATGGTTAAGGGACCAGCCTGGGATTTCAAAGACGTAGGTGCAGTTCCTTGCTCTACTACAGACTTCCTGTGTGACCTTCGGCAAGCAACTAAGTTTCTCTGTGTCTCAGTTTCCCCATCTGTAAAATGGTACTCCCCTAGCTCACAGGGGTGTAGTGAAGATAACTACATTACAGATTGTGACGCAATCAGATGCTACTGTAATGGGAGCTACATAAATCCCTACCTAGATAGATAGGTATTCTGCATCCAAAAAGGAGCTAAGAAACACTTCAGCATCTATAACACGTTTGATGCAATAATCCTATTAAGGATCACATACTGCAATACAAATATACAATGAAAAATAAAACCTCATCAGCCTTATTCTCGCTAAAAGTATGTGGTGGTGAGTATAGGTATTGCCAGCACAGAATGATTGCCTTCTTGCACCCCAGTGGTGGTAGCATTTCATTAGTGGGCAACTAATTTGTGGACACACAATAGTGTACAGCCCTGGTGAGGATACCACAGTATATAAATCATTCAGTCAGTACAGAATATAATAATGAACTGAGAATCAGAGAGGTAGCCATGTTAGTCTGGATCTGCAGAAGCAACAGAGTCCCGTAGCACCTTAAAGACTAACAAAAGTATTGAAGCATAAGCTTTTGTGGGCTAATACCCACTTCGTCGGAGGCATGCAGTGATGCGGGTATTAGCCCATAAAAGCTTATGCTTCAATACTTTTGTTAGTCTTTAAGGTGCCAGAGGACTCTTTGTCAATAATGAACTGTGGGCTCAGCAAGGGGCTATAGTCCACTATAGCCCTGGTTCTTGAAAATTCCCCTTGTCCTGAAGGGATGGAGTCTTGTTTTTACAAGAACTTGGTGTTACTCGGCAGAGTTCCCCCTGCCAGGAAATGCATGCCTCAAAGAGTTTACAAACTAACCATAGGGCTTGTCTTCACTACCCGCCGGATTGGTGGGTACTGATCAATCTATTGGGGATCAATTTATCACGTCTCATCTAGATGTGATAAATTAATCCCCAAAGGCACTCCCCGTCGACTCCGGTACTCCAGCTCGCCCAGAGGAGTAAGCGGAGTCAACGGGGGATCCAGCTGCCACTGTGAGGAAGCCAGGTAAGTCGACCTAGGATGTGCCAACTTCAGCTACACTATTCACGTAGCTGACGTTGGGTATCTTAGGTCAACACACCTCCCCGCTAGTGTAGACCTGGCCAAAGAAAATAGCAGGAGGGTAGGAGAAGATAAACATTATTACCCCTCAATTTACAGACAGATTTAATATCAGATTCTGATGCAGTTCCTCAAGGTATATCATTCTGAATTTACATTAACTGGAACTACTTGAGAGGTACTTTTCAGTGTGAGTCAGGACATCAGATTCTGGCCTGGAGGATATGTCTGCACTGGCACTGAGTCTCAGAGCCCGGGGCCAGCTGACTCAGGCTCATGGGGATCAAGCTGTGGGGCTAAAAATAGCAGCACAGATGTTCAGGTTCAGACTGGAGCCTGGAGCTCTGACACCCTCTCCTCTCGTGGGGTATCAGAGCCCAGGTTCCAGCCCGAGTCCAAATATCTACACTGCAATTTGATAGCCTTTCAGCCCAAGCAGACCCAGGTCAGACATGGAGCTTTTACCACAATGTAGATATACTCTAAGTTATCAGATGAAGGTCACACTAAGTGTCTGTGGCAGAGTCAAGAACTGAACACCGATCTCCTGAATTCTAGGGAAAGTCTATGCTACCCGCTGGATTGGCAGGCAATGATTGATCCAGTGGGGGTCATTTATCACGTCTAGTCTAGACATGATAAATCAACTCCCGAGCACTCTCCTGTCGACTCCTGTACTTCACCGCCGAGAGGTGCAGGCAGAGTTGAAGGGGGAGCAGCAGCAGTCGACTCACCGCAGTGAAGACACCACGGTGAGTAGATCTAAGTACCTTGTTATTCATGTAGCTAAAGTTGTGTAAATTAGATCGATTCCTACCCTCCACCCCGAGTGTAGACCAGGCCTTAGTCTTGTCCACAAGATAAATCCTTCCTGACAGGTGTAGCACTATGTGGCTGATGAGGTCTATTTTTTGGCTTTGTGGACTTTGAAAGAATTATAAGACAAACTGAAATGTTTTCCCTAATCAGGTTTCTGGTCCCTTTTTTCCCAAATACTGTTAAAAGTAATTAAATCCACATCATGCTAACAGTTTCTGTCCAAGCCTTCAAGTCACCAGGTCCCCCACAACTCCTCCACTAATGAACATCAGGTGTTCAAGTCCTTCCCCACTACCCCATCACAGATTTAGAACTTTCCTTTGCAAATTTCATTACAGAGTCCAGGGCTTAGGGTCTGTTTCTTTTCTCATTTTTTAAAATGTTGTCTGGGGTGCACTTTTATGAAGAAAAATATTGGATGTGACATACTTGTATATTATGAGAAGGACTGTAAACCCATGTAACATTTCCAAGCCAAAAATATTTGTTATATTTTATTTTTAAACAAACACATTCACTAGGACCAAAACATCTCATTTCATTTTTCCCTCCCTCCTGTATATTTTCTTTTGCTTGGAGTTGTATTTCTAGGTATCTAAGAAAGCAATGGGCATGAACCAAGACTTCAACAGATGTTGGATACTGTTCCTAAAACATAGACTGTAATGTTTTTGTTGGTGCTAAATAGGCACATGCATGCCTACATAGCTCCAAAACCACTCAGATTTTACAGTACTTTGAAATATTGAAAATCCTGGCCTGTTTCTTGAGTGTATAATCCTAGTACAATATCTGCATTCATTGCAAGTCTGTGCCAGTACAATTTGGAACCAATATGTACAATACACACATTTCACTACAATCTATTAGTTTAGCAAACTGCAGTGTAGGTGAAACTGCCCACATTACAAACAAAAACGTTGTCCTTTTTAAATATATGTTACAAAGCACAATTTTAGCAGGGCTAAGCCCTGGCTTTTATTTGTGTGCGTATAATATACATCTGTAATTTTGTAGATGCTAATCAGTAGTGGATCAGGGATTGTCTTTTTTTGTGTTTGTACAGCATCCAGTACAGTGAAGTCCAAAATGTCTTATTTCACTTTGGATGCTACCACCAGTTAAAGGCTTTTAAAATTACCTCCTTTTAAAATTTATTTTCAAGTTTTTAAAATCTCCATTGGCAGTTAGAGGCACAAGTATTCTGGGATTTTACTACCAATGAAAAATATGCCTACAAAAGGGCTGTCAACATTTAACATAATGGAGAAGGTTCTCAAAGATATCCCCTTGTAGATGAGTGTGGTTGTACTATGCTAAGACTTCAAAAGAACTTAGGACTTGCCTGCACCCACCCACAGTTCAAACTATGGGGGTGTGAAAGGCAGTGCATGCATTAAGGTGCTGCACTGTAACTTCTCCATGTGGGTGCTGTGGGCACAAACTAAAGGGTTCCTAGGAACCTTTTAGTTCGTGCCCACAGCATCCACATGGAGACGTTATTAATGTAGTCCTATTAGAAGTTTATTAATTTAGTCCTATTTGAACCTTTTTGTTCGCACCTGCAGGGTCCACAAGGGGGAGTCACAGTGCAGCACTTTGGCGGGCATCACTATTCGCACCCCTGTTGTCTGAACTGCAGGGCTGTAGAGACATAGCCTTAGAATGCTAAACCAATCATAACAAGCCATTATTTATACTTCCAGAAAAGGAGATGCTTCACTATGACTGAAACACTTTTTCATCGCTCCTGTGCTGGGTTAATGGACTGGGAATAGTATAGCTGGTTTGCTTGAAGATGGTTAGACACTGTCAGCTCTGAAGGTGAACAGTAGATATTTACAGATATAGGTCTGGATATTTCATATCGTTAGAGATGTGGGAAATGAGCACAACACAGCTCAGTGACATGCAAAATGTGTCTGATTTTAGTTTTAATTAAACTCCAAACTCAGGCCTGCTTTACTAAAAGATTTGCTAAGGCTCACACATCTTGTGAATCAATGTGGGACCAGTTTAAGCAAATCTGCACAGGGCCAGTTCTGATTCAACCAAGGCAAATTTATGTTTTTACATCAAAACCATGCAAAATGTGCAATATTGCATGGTCCTACCCCAAACAGAATGTAACTCACTGAAGTTTATCTGAATTTTTTCTGAATTTTCGTTTGAGCTTTTGGATATTTTTTTCTTTTCTTTACCTGTAGGATAAGTGGGATGCATGTAGACAGAGACTGAACAAATTTTTTGCATGAACTTCTGCAATGGAAAACTGCCAGTTTTCACATGCTTCTAGTCATTATCTGAGGCTGTTGTAGTCATAAAATCTCTAAGTATTTTGTGGAAGATTATTTATACTGTAATATCCACAGCTGTGAATGTAGCATCTTAAAAATACCAACTGAATATATTTCTCAAATGTTTTACTAGTGATCACAATTGCTTTTGCTCAGGACTCTATGTCTATAAAAAAGTATATAGAAAATAAACCAAAAAAATAAAACAAAGATAATATTTAGGAGAAAAAAATGAGTAGTTGTAATTCTGAATTATAACAAACATATTACATCTAAATTATTTTGCAATAAAAATCTCAATTTTTTAAAAAAACATGTTTTAGGTTTGTTTGTGTCAATGCAAATAGCAAAAAATTCAGAAAATAACTAAATGTAGGAAACCTGTTGACTAAACAGACTTCTCACAGATTTACCTTTCTTGTGACAGGCTTTTGTCCCATCAGAATGTAGTAGGGAATTAAGCAGCTCATTCAACGAGTTTGCTACATTCATTAAAGCCCTATCCCAATCATCAAATCAATATGCCCTAATATCCTTCCAAAAATAGCTGGAACAATCCATAAATAATAAAATGCAATAAAATGAATAAAATGAAAGAGAAAAACACCCTTTTCCTCTGTCTGCTCTCTGCTCTCAGTTGAGTGGACTAATATGCTTGACTATATATTAACACATAAATAGTCACTCACTCCTTAGTTCATTGCCAAATTAGTAATGTGCTTTTCACAAGAGTCCGAGTGCTGTATGTAATGTTAAAAAAGGACCCAAACCCAGACCTTGGACGTTAATATAGAGTCTGATCCAAAACCCACTGAAGTCAATAAGAATCTTTCCACTAACTTCAACAGGCTTCGGATCAGAACCATTATCAACCATGGATGGCCTACATACACACAACATGCTGAGCAATGGGGATTGAATTTGGGATTTTCAACTTCAGGAATATTGGTCTCTAATCTGAGCTACAAGATCCACCTTGAGGCAGATCTTTAGGTCAACTAGTAGGGACCTCTAGGCCCAGGATTTAATCTCTGTTTATATCCATGATGTCTATATGTATGCGGTCATGGTTTATTATGAAGTGCCACCCAGATGGGACATAAACCTTTATCAAGTTCAGGTACTCAGGAGGGAGTATACCATGGTCTGGTTCAATGCATGTGAGAATGTCTCCTTTAAATGGCTGGCCCCAGCAACTATAATGTGCATCATAAAGGAATTTTCCTTGAGCTAAACTCAAAAGGTAGGAGGTTTGTGCTTTTGGTGCTGTAGTAGCTGGGTGCAATCCTTACTAACAACTAGTCTGAATGCAGTTTCAGTTCATTGTGAACTACCAACTCTCATTAAGGAATAACTTATTCACAGGTATTTCCCATTGATAGTTCACATTTCATTTCCCAGTGACAGCACCCCAATCTAGCTCCAAAGGATCATCCCTAAACTGTAGGGATATTTGGAACCTTGTGTCCATCTTTGTAGCTCGTTCCCATATTGGTTTTACATTTCATTTGTTCTGTGTGATTATCAGAACTTCTATTCTTTTTCCAAAACAACCATTGATGAGAAAAGAATTTTCTTGGAGGGGAAAGCTCTTTACAATGTTTATTTGCAATTTAGACACCAACACATTAAAAAAATAATGTACTGCTGCTTGAAATGTGAAATTAGCAAATGATGATCTCTTACAGCCCCTAAAGTTTACAAGACTCTTGGTATCATGTAGTAGATACTCAATGCAATCAGCATGTTCTACACAGGTAATTACTTTTACTACTAATGGTGCCTCCCACTCAGTGAGGAAGGCAAGAGGTTCCAACACTACTTAATCACAATGCTTCATTACTGCTCTACCCCCTACTAGGTAAAACAATTCACAGGCTCTGTTCAGTGACTCTCACAAATGAGAAAAATTTATTAACATGTGAGCAAAACTGCAGAAGAGGCACCGCCCTGGATAATTTTGAAAGAGGATGCAAAGTTTGGAGCATTTGTAACTTGTTTTTTCCCCAGATCAATAACGAAAAGAGCAAGATGGGGTGGGGGGGGGGCAAGTAATCCCTGGTGTGAAAAGATACCCTCACAGTGATCTTTTTTGCTAATGTGCCTGATGTTTCCTTGAGACAGGATGCAGCATGTTAAAATAGTTACATTTTATGTAATATTTTATTTTTGTTATTTTTATTATTTGTTTAGTGCCAACAATATGCTGCCAAGTGTTTAACAGCCTGATGAATCAAGGAGGGATGTGCTGGGAAAACAAGAAGCAGGGAATAAAAACAAACTCTTATGAGGCTTGCTGAGTTTAAGAGGGTCTTGAATGAAGCACAGGTGGCAGTTTGGCAGGGGTGTTCTACACATAGGATGGGATTTTCAGAAATGCTCAGTGTTGGCCTAATTCTACTCAGATTGTTTTCAGCAGGAGCAGAATTAGTCCAATGTGGAGTGCTCTAGAGGCAGGATATAACTTTGGTCTATGTCATGTGACTCTGGCCAGGAAACGGAGAATAGACTCTCACCAGAACTCCTACGTACATCTTTATTACAGCTGTGCTACAGGAATTGCCTGTACTGATTCCATATTGGCTGACGTTACTTCTATTGACCCTTCCTGTCCATGGATTTATTTTCCTCTGTACCAGTTAAGAGAAAAAACTCAATGCCTATATACTCTCTTTAGCCACAGATACGAGCATCTTCAGAAATGTTGCTAGAGACAGACCTTCTGGCAGGAAAGGAATCCTGAGAGCATGTTCCTAGGTCATGCCAGTGGAGGGATAGGAACCCTCATCCTGCAGTGAGGACTTTTACAACATCCACCATTATTTCCAAATATCCATCCATCATATAGCACCACGAAGGCCTATTTTTCATTTGTTATCAAACCACCTTCTATCCTTACAGACTCATACACTTTGTGCATGTTCCTATTTGCATGTGCACATGTGTATTTGCACATACAAGTTAGGTAGCTTAAGCACTATTTCTGAATGCAGTTTTGCTGCATTCAAGAAGGCCTTGAATACAGCAAAACTGAAGTGATTCTGCTTTACATTTGCTAATTATAACTCCAATGTTGTCTCAGTGGTTATTCACAGGTGAAAAATGGGAATTACAAGTGCTGAGGGACAGTTTTAGAAATCAGGCACATTCTGTCCGCTTTAGCACTTGTGCAATGCTTGCAGATCCTTTAATCAAAGCCATTGTCAGATGCAAAGCTAGTGTGATGAATCTATGGAACAGCCAATTCACTCATTTGCTTCTGCTCCCGAGGAGTGACTGAAAGGGTCAGAGGCCAGCTGCCGGGGACCTCTTACTTGGATTGTAGCAGCAGCAAGCCTGGGACTGAGGTGAGGAAGCAGAGTCTTGAGTAGGAATGAGGCTACACTGACAAGAGGTTACAGTCATAGTAGTAAAAGCATCCTACAGCGTAGTAGCTTGTAAGTAGGTCTGAGGCTAACACTATGGCTGGGTGACAGGAGGACAATGCAGAGGGACCACCAATGAGACTGCAGATGGTAGAACTCAACTCTGGCTAGATAGATCTATAAGTCAGAACTTAACTGTCCTCTAAAAAAGAATGAGATAGTACTGGAAAGGTCCTAAGGTGAGTAAGGAATTACTGCCTCGATCTTCTGTTCTAACTGCTTAAGCCACCATAGCTACAGTAGCCACAACCTTTCCTTTCTGTCAGCCTTCCCACTCCTTTCAGTCAGTCATGAGAGAGCATGTGTCTAGTTTGCAGCACCCCTGGCATGCTACCAACTATCTGGAAGAGTTTGGTGTTCCCCATTGCTCCACAGGTTATGGTCAATTACAGAGATGACAATGATGGAAACCTGATACCTTTAAGGGGCTCAGGGAACCCTGGTCCATTTTAGGGGCCCAGGGGCAAATTCAACTATCAGAAGCTAAGGATGCACAGGTCTTATGTGTGTGAGTTATGGAAGTGCCAGCAAAGTGCTTGGTGAGCAGAAATATGCAACTCTGACAAGTCCAGTGTTTCCCTAAATCCTAAGCTGGAATAGAAAGATTCATTTGTATAAGGAGATGCCTAAGTATATAATAGTACAATAAGCAAAAAGGATCTGATCCTGTGAGGTGCTGAACTCTGACTGCGAGCAGGGCTACCAACACAATTGTTTTGCAAGACTTCCAATACTTGATTTTTTCCCTAAAAGCTCCAGCTTCTGGAGCCATGTGATTATAGGAAAATCTTAGTTTTCAGTTTTGAGAAGCATAAGCCAATCTCACGATTGTGTGGGGCTTGGCTCATGATTTTTGAATGTGTGGGATTGGCACTATTGGGTGTGAGGTCTCACAAGTTTGGACCCTAAGATATTACTAGTAAATATATTTCATACAGATCTCTATAGAGCCTGATGCAGCATTAAAAATCAAGTTGAAACATTTTTATTGACTCAGCAAGGAGCAACCATCTAGCTTCAAGCCATTAGGATAGGAATGTAGCTGACTTACTAGCCCTCTTTTAAACTGTGATTTATATTAGTCATCTCAAGCCTTTATTTTTGACTCTTAGTAGATGGGTGTAGTTCTAATATGTTTATTCACTTTCATCGCAGAACAGCAGAAAAAATCTGAATTGCAGAAACAGTAGCTGTACAGTAACACATCATGATTAATGAGGGAAAATAGATGAAAGCATGGAGACTTTGTTCATTGTGTTTTCAGGATGCTTCCTAAAAATCTCTTGCAATCAAGGACAATCATGCGTTTCCTTATCATGGTAGGAATCACTCAGCTGCTGATTAAAAAGTTTGTGTCCCTCACTGGTCAACCAAAAAGAGTGTGGTAGGGTGTACACTTCCTAGAACCAACTCCTAAAAAGAGGGAGTCGAACGAGTCAGTGTGTATCAATAATGAATGTAAATACAGAAAATAAATGTAACATTTACCCTGAAGAGTCATAAATAAATAAATAAATAATGGTGTTTAATTAATCAGATGAAGAAACAGTGTATTTTCCTTAAATATTTGCTGCATGTTAAATTGAAACAAATGGGATGATAATCTTTAGATCACTTTATGTACATAATTCCAAACTAAAAATAAAAGGAGGAAATGAAAATTGCTACTTTGAAATTTTTGGGGAGCAGCTTAAAAATGAGACCCTTTTTCTAATTAAGAAACCTCTAGTGGATTCACCTTTTAGGACACAACCAGCTCAGAAAAGGAACATTTTAATAACTGACTGCAAGCTCAGATGACTTGTGGTTATACTTCATGTACTGAAGCTTAATGCAAACAAGGGAATTTTTAAGCACATGAATGTGGAGGGGGAAAAAACTATTTAAAGGAGTCAAATATGCATGTGCCTTTTAGTAAAATAAATGTATGCATTTGCTTTTTACTAATCAAATGGAAAATTGTTTTGTTTTAATGGTTTTGAAACTTCCCCATCCCTTGAGCAAACAGTACCCATTACTTTAAACACCTCACTGTCTAGTAATTGTTCACAAATGTGTCAGGCTACCAGTAATTTAAGTCCTGTCAGGAATAAATCTCAGACACTCACTTCTTCCAGTCAGTGACTTGAAAAAAAACACGCCCACATGTCAATTACAGGAAGCTCCGGCACCATGTCTTTGTTCTGAATTTGTGTAAACAGAAAAAGCTTCTTCCTCAGTAACAACTGTTTTCTAAAACCTATATAAATGTTTATGTGATCTATCCTGCAACAGCATCTAACATAAGCAATAAAAGCAGGTGCATAAAAAACAATCTGTGTAGTACTTGTTGGCAATAAATGTACAGTATGTAGAAGCTATATATCCAGTTGTGAATTATTTTCTCAGAGGTTTGACCTCAAAACATTTAAATGTTAGACTGTAAATCAAAATTATATACTTCCACTATCCGCAGATTATTCTCTGATTTCCATGTCCTGCTAAACATGTAGATCCAGAAATAATTACACATTAACATGTAAATAAACAAGCAGGTAAAGGTATATGCCAGAGAGACAGAGGAATAAGTCAAATGACAAATATATGACTGGATATTTTTTTCACCTGTGTTATTGTTCTCTGTGAGCCACCAGGGAGTAACCACAACCCGATAGATGACTGCTGCAGCATAAAGAACAGAAAAAAAATTCACTGGAAATGAGCTACGATGAGAGTTTTAAAATATATATATACAAAGGTGAAATCCTGAAGAGCTTACTCAGGCACAATTCTCATTGAAGTCAAGGAGAGTTTCTCCTGAGTAATCATGTGGTTGTGGTGCCCTTACTCATGTTTACAACACTGGTTATTGTAGCAAACTCAGTGGGTCAGATCTCTAGCTGGTGTAAATAGGTGACGTTTCACCAATATAACTACACCCACTTACACCAACTGTGGGATTACTTAAGGTTTGAATACACTGAATAAAAAAAAAAAGAGAGAGAGAGACCCGTGACAGTGAGTGTCGCATCCCAGGTCAAATGACTCAGGCTCATGCTACAGGACTCAATATAGCAATGAAGACGTTGGGCTTAGGCTCTGAGACTGCCTATTGTAGGTCTTCTTTTTGCAGTGTAGACATACCCTTACAGACCCAGGTGCTGATCAGTGTGTGTAAGATGGTATCAGAATCTGATCCTCGGTGAAGAAGAAAGGACTTTAAGATTTGGCCCAACACCAGTCTAAGTGGCCAGGCCTTTCTAAACCCCAATAAAATCTAGCTAATAAAGCTAACTTGTGGTTGCATGAATGGCTTTGGATCGAGTCCTCTGGTTCTCAGCTAGGAGGAGTTCCCACTTAATCCCATGAGAATTTTACTGGAAGAAAGAAAGAATATGGAATCTGTCCCTAGCTAGAATGACTCACCCTCAATTGTGCTAGATTTCTTTATGGTAGGATCGTGTTATGTTGCCAAATGAAAGGAATATGAAGTTCAACAGAAGGAAAAATACAAACAAACAGTGGGAGCAGATGAGGTGCTGCAGTTTAAGTGGTGTTTTTCAGTTCTTTTAAGTATCATAACTGTATGCAAGGATGCCTTGGAGCTACACTATAAGAACAGCACTTTGAAAGAAACCCACATACAGAAACAAATAGCAATAAATGACATAAGTACAGCACATATTGTTTCAGAGAGAGATATAGCAAATTGGATATGATATAAACATTATAATGCAGGATAAAGTATATTTTGTATGTCCGCATGCACAGATGTGTGAGATAAATATAATCATTCAAATTTAAATTATGCTATTAGAATATTGGGGGAAAGAGTTTCTCTAGAGATGGGATTTTCAAAAATGCCTAAATGATTTCGGAGCACATGTCCCATTAGCTTCCCCCACTTTTTTGTGTGTGATACATTATCGTGAAGTGGAGAAGGCACAACCGTGGGCATCTGCTCCTTGATTTCCTCCTTTTAAGGCCCTATTCTGCCACCCTGGCCTCAATGGCACATCGCCAGGGGTGGAAGATGTGAGTTACAGTAACTTCCCACCCTCGACACACCCCGAGGAAGGAACTGGCAATTGTGTGGTAGGAAGGGGATATATTTTCAGTTGATAGCTTGATTAGGCCTGTGAGGTTAAGGATTGTTCAGGGCTATTTTAGTGTCCTGGTCCATTGGACATTCCAGTCCCCATTAGAGTTTTCAATTTAGAAGGAGGAAAGTTTAGGAAGTCAGTTGACTGGTGGTGAGAGCTATAGCAGGTTAATACTGGTGGGTATTGATCTGTATGGTGGGAGTCTGGGCACAGTTAGAATTAGCTCTGGTCAGAATTTCTCCTCACCATCACCCTGGGGATAATTTCACCAACAATGAAAATAATGCATGGAAAATTCCAACTTTTTGGTGGAAAATGGAAAAAACAAAAATGAATGTCTGGCTGTAACCCAAAAACTTTTAGCTGAATACCAAAAATTTCTATTCAAAACACTGCCATTGGTGCTTCATGGAGTTTATAGTTTGGTTGTCTTGTGTCCCCATTCTCCTCTTTTGATTGGACTCTAATTACAGCTCCCAGGATGCACCATGATATGCCACAGTGCATGATACGAGTCACATGATCACAGTGCATCATGGGAGATGTGATCCCTTAGAGAGCCTGGCCCATAAAGAGAATGGGGATATGAAACATCTGTGGTGTCCCATGGGAGTAGTAGTTTAGAAGTATTTCCAAATAAAAATTGCTGCAGATCCCATCCATTCACACAAGGGTTGATCCAGCGAGGTGTACTACCCATTAGTAGAGGAAGATGCTGAGCATCTTGCAAGAGATACCCGGATCAGACTTTTGCTGAGCAGGTAGTGACAGGGTATGTAATCAATTATATGAGCAATCTACTTTTAATTAATATTTATCAGACTTTTAAAAAAATATTTTGTAGTTTACCAATCAGATTTGAACTATATGAAATATGTTATAGCATACAGTGTGGTTTCCAATTTAATTATCCTTAAGGACAAATAATAAAGTAACACATTAACTGCAATGAAAATCTCCTGGTCACATGGACTCCTAACAGCCTTATTCCACTGCACTTCAGGGGGAAACATTTCCATAATTCTCTCATGGTTTAAAAGACATCCATCACATGCCTCTTGTCCCATGCACAAGATGATAAATAACACATAACCACAGTGCAACCCATTATGTATTCCAAGCTGGGTGAACTATGAGATAAGATATTTATCCTTCTCATGAGGATATCTGTTCATAGTTTGCATGGCATGGAAAGAACGTAGTGCATTGAATGACGACTGATGATGATTAATGTATTATTCTACAGAGTATTAGGACTTCTTTTCATTTGCATTGCATTGTTAGGAGTAAAATGTGATAAAATTGCTGTTTGGGTTTGGGATGTGGGGGTTATGCCTGGAATTTTTTAAAAATATCATTTGAAAAAGTATTTAAAATAAAACAATAAAACTGGAAGAAACCACATACTAGATTCTCCGCTGGTGTAAATGGGTACACCTCACCAATTTATACCAGCAAAAACTGGCCCCAGGTTTTCTCAGTTATTTCACTACTTTTGTTTCAATTTTGCTTTTATTTTAAGGCATCCAAAACTTGGCAAACTAAGTTCCCCCTTTTCATGAAGGTTCCAGAATACCCAAAGCCAGTGTGTTAGCCTTGCATGTTAAAAAAAACCTGAACTTTCCAAATAAATAATTTCCAAAACATGCCTTTTCTAATACGTTTTTGGAGGGAAGTGGGTAATCACAGTTTCATAGATTAGAAAAATCAATGACATTTTGGAAGTTATGTTTTTTAATGCTATTCTCAAGCAAAGTTAAAGAGCTTGGGTTCATTCTTATTCACCATGTACTACTGTGCTAGCATTCCCTCTGTCTTGCTGCCTCTTCCTTCCAACAACATGCGTGCAGAGATGAAGAATCCACACCCATCAATAAGTTAAGAAACTCCAAGTCTTACAGTAACTTTGCTCATGGGCAGCTGTTCTTTCTCCTCTTAAGATGTTACTACATTTTTTATCATGAAACCCTGTCCGTGTTGTCAGTCTCCTTCCCCCCTTCGGCATAAGTGCTCTAAAGTATAAAGAACAAAGAATATCACAGTTAATCCTCTCCAAAATTTTATCTGAAGACACTCAGATAAGCCATAATTTGTTTGTGCTCAGTTTGGAGCTAAGTGACTGAGATTCAGATATAGTAATTTGCTGTATTTCCATTTAAAAACAACTGATGTTTCCCACTTCTAATACACTGGAACATAAAATGCATGTCAGCTGCTTATATTTGGGGATTATAGGGTTATGAGATTGTTTGAGTCTGATTTTTAAGCCAGTTAGGCATGCCAGTGAATGAACAGTCACCACAAATTCCACACGCGGATTGGGCAGCTCTGTGTACAGATAATTAACGATGCTTCTTTTATGTTATTTTCTTATGAAAATGTATTTAATTAGTTTATTTATTTGACTAATTTCTTTTGCACCTGCAGTCATAATAACTGTGCACACAAATTAGGAGCACAATTACACAAATTTTGTGCACCTAACCTGTCTAAAAACCAGGCCCATTGTATGTTAGAAGCCACCATTCCTTTCTAGCTCTGTATTTTGCCATTTCCTTTGTATGTATACAGTAAACTAATACTACTCAGCACTTATAGATCTTTATTTTTTCAAAGCAGTGCACAATTATTCATCAACATTTTCTGGAAACTGATCAATTAGCTTTACTTATATATGTTATTCCACATTACAGAGGAGGGTGAAGACCCAAATGCAGAAAAGGAGTTAGACGTTGTGACACTTAGCAACACGATGCCTAACTTTTAGGCACCTGAAAATCACTAAGTTTCACAAATCTGGAGTGAGGCTTCTATACAATTAATGGGGAGAGATAGTCCCTTAGACTCTAGTCTACACTTACATTTAGATTGACCTAGTTACTTCATTCAGAGTGTGAAATATTCACATCCTTGAAGGCCCGTAGTTAAGCCAACGTGATCCCTGGGGTAAACATGACTAGGCTGATGAAAAAATTCTTCTGTCTACCTAGCTACCACTACTAGAGGATGTGCATTACTTACAGATGGGGAAAAAACCTTGTGTCGATGTAGGAAGTGTATACACTAGTGTTGCAGCGCCCATACTGTAAACGTGGCCTTAGAAAGAGGTTCACAAAAGCCAACATGCTAGCCAGGGAGCTGGCCTAAGTGAGCCAATGCCAAGCGAAGGGGTGTGTGCTCAGCTCTGCCCTTGTCTTGGAGACAGGCGCCTAAATCCAGACTGCAGGGTGGGGCCTCTCTCTGCATGGGATTCTCAGCTGTAAACCCTCTCTTGATAGTAAGCACCTAGACTGTTAGCGAGGGTATGACTACACTGCCATTAAAAGCCCATAGCTGGCCCTTGGGGCTATTTAATTTCACAGTAGACATTTAAACCTCCCACCTCACGGGGTCCTAAAGCCTGGGCTGCAGCCCAAGCCCAAACATCTACAACACAGTTGAACAACCCCTGAACCCAGACCTTCTAAGCAGAGTCAGCTGACTCAAGCTAGCTGTGGGTGTTTAATTGCTGTAGAGACATACCCTGAGGGGTCATGAGGAAGGGAGACTACTCCCCTTGTAACTTTTAGCCCTGTGCTTAGGACACTTTCCTGGAATGCGGGAGATACCTGGTTCAAGTCACCCCTCTGCCTGGGGGTGGAGTACAGGGAATTAGATCCTGGGTCTCCCACATCCTGAGTGAGTATTCTCGCAACCATGATATAGAGCCTACTTATGCTCTCCCTCTCACTCTGAATCATTTGGGCCACAGGCAGAGACAATGCCCCCTTGACTATTTGATCCATTTTTGCAAAACAAACATTATCTTTGTGGAGGAGCCAGGGCGGGGAGCAAAATGGAGCCATTTTCCAGTTCACTTAAAAAATTCAACTTGTTTCATCATTTGTGAATGTCACAATTCCATTTCTGAACTTTGTAATGTTCATTCACTTCTCTTTACTGCACCTTTATGCACTGTTGCTAATATGGATTCTCCACATACATTTTAATAGCTCTCTTGTCTCTTCTTTTGTAAGAGAGAAAGCCCTAAACCACATGAGGTTCAGGAAGTGATTGCAAGGGACTCTTGTAAACCTGAGCTCTCCGACAGGGAGAATAGTTTACTTCAGCTCTGGTTTACGCTTTAACTCTGCAATACTTGGCTTATGTCAGTTCATGTCAGATTCTAAAGATTATTTGATTTACTACAGTCTCACTGCTGTCCATAGGCCTTGCCAAAGTACAGTATATATAATAAGTTCCAGGAAGGGGTGCAGGGGGAATTGTGAGTCCTGATTACTTCAAAGATATAATTTTGGACAATGAACAGGCTTGGGGATAAAATGAATACTAGGGGAGGAGAAACATTGTGAAGACCCAATCCTGCACAGGTTTGGTTTTAAGAACAGGTTGGTCAGCTGTCATTCAGGGATGGTCTAGACAAAGGTATTCCTGTGTCGGCACGGAAGATAGACTAGATCACCGGTCCTCAACCAGAGCCCCGGGATTCCCTGAGGGGCCACCAAGTGTTAGACTTGCTGGGGCCCGGGCCAGAAAGCTGAAGCCCCGCTGTGGGGGGCCTTGTACCGAGGCTCCCAGGGTACAAGATGCGCAGCTCTTAGGGTAAGGAGGACCATAAAATACAAAGATGGATCATTTAACTTTACATTCCTCAAACTAGTTCACTCCAAAACAATATTTTGTACTTTACTTCTGGCATAGAAGCCAAATTCGGTAGAAACAAGCACTTCATCTTCAGGAGCCACACAGACTGAATGCCTTCAGTAGCTATGTTCTGAACCTCCTTTCCCCCCTCCCCACATATTTGTTGGTGTATCGATTAATCTAAGAGCCTTTTCCTAGAAGGTTCTTCATTTCCTCTGTCTCAAGCGCCAAACTGCAATAGAATTAAATGCACAGTAAAACTACCATATGAGAAAGGTTTATGCATTATGTTAAAAAGTGCACTCTTGATAAATGGTGCCATTAGGAGCTGGAATTCACTACATTAGTCTGTTTAGGCAAATCCAAAACCAGCCCTTAAAAGTATAACAACTTTGCTCAAATGCTAATCATCTGAACCCCACACTGTTCTGTTGTATGGAGCTAAACGTAGGATTAAAGCATTTGTTTTACTAGTAGCCTGACTTCACCTGACTCGGCAATTCAAGAATACACCAGCTCTCCTGGTAGGAAAATATGTCTATACCATTCTCTCTTGAAAATGTGCACTAAACGATTAAAAGAAATTTTTTCATGTCCTAAATTTCATATTCTGGGTATTGAGTACAAGAGTTTGCTAAGGATCAGTATGGTGAGAAAATACTACTTAAAAAATATGGGAACAAGTTCAGAGGGCCAAATTTTCAACCAACTTTCCCTTTTACATCTCTATCTTTTGGATGCAATTGATAATTGCCCTCAATGGTACTTAAGAAAGTTTCCATGTGTACATAACAGAGGAACTTGCACATCTATGGGTGCACACACAAAGGAAACAGGCATTCAAAGTCAAAACTGCAATTTAGCCCTGAGTACATTCAGGTTGGGGGAAACTGACCTTCCTGGCCAACGCTCACTGTTTAAAAATTCCAGTTTCCCCAACATCATTCCAAGCAAATAAATAGGACCCAGCCATGGATAAATTTTTTAGAGTACCACGAAAACCTTACATGAAGTCTATGTAGCTTTTAAAAAGTCAACAGAAAATGTTTTTGTTAGAACATAAGGGGAGCCAGAACTTTGAAAACTTAATGTCTAAACTGAACCAATGGTCTGGCAGTGCTCTACAAGTCAAAATCAACTGATAGGAGCTGGATATACACATATGATAAAGATGTTTAATGAAATGATATACATGGTGTCACTAGACCACCAGGAATAAATGCCAGAATATTTTCATTGGCTCATCCTCATTCATAGACATTCAGCCAAGTCAAAGTCAGGAATTCTGCAAGAGTCTGGCTCCACTCATATTGACTTGCCCATCTCTAGTGGTCAGCCACAAAATATCCACCCAAGTAGTTCTCTGAGACACTTTTAGTTTCTTGTACGAGGCGTATTCCCTATAGGAGGCTGAATTGTTTCTGATGCCCTGAAGAAATGAGATGGGGCATCACCTTGAGAAATGGATTCGGAGCTTAAACCCCACAAATTTTGGCTATTCATGAAGGGCTTGAATTATGTTCACATGGGCCTCTGACAGCTTTGGTAGCACTCTATGCTTCAAGGAACTTTTTCAGGAATTAATTTACTTTACCAAGCAGCATAACAATATAGCACAGAACTCTGAACATAGCTAGAATTTTCTGGACAGAGTTTCTACCACTAGGAGTAAATTCAAGAAAAATATTGACTAATGCTCTGTTTTCTTTTCTCTGCAATACGTAATATTTCTAATAAGATGTGCTACAAAGCACTCAGTTTTTTCTGCTCTGGTGTCAGAAGGTGTCAGAAGAATATGTTGAATGCATTCAAGCGTTGACATGGCATGTGACTTTCCCATGTCTTGTTTGCAAACATGCAAACTGTGTGTGTCCAGGCATCCCCCATCTTCAGCTTGTTCTCTGCAGTCTCCCTGATATCCAGGGACTTTGCATTTGTCTGTTTCTTTAGATATCCTTAAAATACGTCAACTGGGCTTCAATACCAGGGGATGTAACCTTTTACCTCTCAGTCCTTCCTGCTTCAGAGCTTCCTACAGGACCCTTCCATGCTCTGTTCACCAAGCATCACCATCTAGGGTTTTTCTCTCTGGTGGCCCTTTTCCCCGCCAGCAGATTCCTACTTCCTCCTATCCGCAGAACTTTCTGCTGCTCCTGCTTCTTGCAATTCTCTGACTCACCAGGTCTCTCTCCTCTAGGCCCAGATTGCCCTTCTCTCTCCCCACCCCTTAAACCATTGGGATCAACTGACCCATCACAGGTGCACTGGCTCTGCTCCCTCTTAAAAGGGTCAATCACACTTTGACACCACTCTTTATCCCTCTCTCTTATTTTAAGAAACACATGCTATTTAGGTACATAAGGCATATCTTCCAGGTATTCCTATTCATTAAGATGAAGGGATACATTCAGTAATCAGCACAGCAACTAATTACATTAATAGAATAATTTTTACCTAAGGCAATATCCCCCCAAAGTTTGTATAGTAAGGTATTTTAAGAGTATATCATTTGCTAGATAAAATAAAAATCAGAGATTATATCTGCTGTTCATGGGTTTGTGATGAGGTTGTATGCTCACCTCGGCACCTCCTACATGTGGTTTTTCTCTCACAAACTCATTATCTCGTAGAACACATTACCAGACAGGCTAGGTGGAATCCTGACCTACTTAATTTCAGTTGTGAAAACTTGCTGTTTTTGTTGTTGTTGTTGTTGTTATTTTCAAGGCATTGGTTGTGAGTGACCTTACAAATATATTTCAGGCAAATATTTGCATGCAGAAGCCGCCAACTTGAAGTGTTCTCTTGTGCCTACTGGGAATAGACATAACATCACATGCAAGATGAAACTGCAAGACTTGAAACTCTTATGCAATACATTCCATATGAAAATGCAAATGGGTTTCCACATATGCTTTTACAGCAAAAACACAGTATTATCCACTCATATTTTTGCCTTGATAGATCAGCCAGATCAATGGCCTAACAATATGTACTCTGTATTGTTTGGTGGAAGACAGTTTTTGAGTTTTAGACTCTTCCTTTTTGTTCTGGCAAGAGGTTAGGAATTATATGAAGATAACATGCTCCACCCCTGGCCAGGAAAGCCCTTTGGTTTATTGATGAGTAGAACTAATGTACTCTTTGGCCAGGAGAATATTAGCTATGGTTTTTGGATTCAGGAAAAGTGTGCCCATGTATCTATGAAAAAACTAAAACCAAGAAAAATGTGGCTGAAGAGAAAAGAAAGAATCTTCAGGGATCTTGGAGAACTTCCTCAAGGAAACCAAAAAAATACAATGTGGTCTGGCCACCAATACATTAAACAAAATTTGTGTGGGCCAATTTAGTGCTAACAGAAGTGGACTGACTAAAGTCAGGCATAGCATGGGTGAGCACTGTCTAAACTTTCCTATACAACTCAGCAAATATACCATAAAATGTTACCTATATTGTGCACTCTACAGTACCAGGAGAGACATCACAATATCCACAGGAATACCGAACACCTTCCATGTCAGCAAAGGAGCATATACAGTAACTATGAAACAAACATGTTTGTCTGACTCAGAAAATCTTGTTTAATTTTGTCTTGAGAAATCTGGATCTCCATTTCCTGATTATAGCTGTGCATGGATGCAATAAAATGGAATCTTACCTAGTGCCTGATCTTAGCCAGTATGGAAGTTATACTCTGCAAGGGAACCAAGGATGAAGGAAGACCAGTGCTTAGAGTACTAGTCTGGTACCTGGGAGATCTGAGTCCAAGTCTCTGCTCTGCCACAGATCTCCTGTGTGGCCAAGGACAAATCACTTAGCGACAGATTTTAAAGGTATTGAGTCACCTTTAATCAGGGGATGTTAGGTGCCTAGATATCTTTAAAAATCTGGCCCTTAGTCTACCTGTGACACAGGTCCCCATCTGCAAAATCAGGATAATAGCACTGCCCTATCTCACCGGGATGTTGTGCGGTTGTTAAAGATTGTGAGGGGCTCAGACCCTATGGTATTGGGAACCATGTAAGTATCTAAGATAGATGGAACCCCAGAAAGTCCACATCTGAGAAAGTTGTCAAAAAAGTTTGAATCCATAGGTAGGTTTGGCATGGGAAAGTAAGCTCTGCAATTAGTTAGAGAGGAGGTTATATATAAACAACAATTTCTTCCCATTTGACTGTGCAGAGAAGAAAAACAGTCTAATGCTACTAGCCTGGCAGTGCATATGCTAATAAGATTTTGTAATTCTAGAATGGGAATGATTAGGCTTTTCCATGTGTTAAGCCTCCAAACATGCCCAGTGTGAACTAGGTCAGCGGCTCCCAACCCAAAGACCATGGTGCTTACTTTATTGATTGCCAGTGGAGAGAAACATTGCAAAAGGGAAGGGTCTATCCAATGAAGAAACAAAAGAAGAGGGGGTGAGTAACTCTTTTACCAAAAAAGCCAAAACCCACAAGGCAGTGAAGACATTAAATGCTCCCAACATTAGTTTGCCATGGAAACAATCACTAGAGTTTCTGCAGGGTTGTTATGTGATCACAAATAGATTGTGGTTCACAGGACAAAGTCTTGATTAGATTATTCATGGGATATTGTGTGGTCATTTGGGATTCAGAAAAACTTCAGACCTTGAAACTGGTTGTTCCTGGCATAATCTTCCCTCACCAGCAACCTTACTAAACAAAGTATCAGATGTCTAATTTTATTACCTGTGAATATTTTGTCTCTGAAAGGTGTCAATAACGACAAGACACGTAACTACAAGACATGTCAAGGAGAAATTGACCTGTAATGTGGCCTCAAAGCTATTTTATTATCTCTGTAGATGTCTGTGAAACTCTGAGTTGATAACCCACAAATAAAAAGTAATTTAGATAAAAAGTGGCAAGATACTCAACTGCAGATGAAATACCAGTATCATCTAATTTTCTTGAGGCAACAGACAGCATTTCCTGGATGTATCAGCTTTACAGTTGGCCAGTGTCAGAATCATTTGATGAGTTCAAGTACAGGGTTTCTTGTTCATGTAGTTCCCATGCTTGCCACATATTTTAGCATTATGTTTCTCCCACGTGCAGCCAGTCTTGACAGATATAATCTCCAGACCTATAATGGATGCATATACTGTGCATATTTTGGAAGGTATGGAAAGCATCTGAAGATATTGATGCATCTGCTAGTTATATATGCAAAAAGGAAACTTAAGAATTACCACATGGGCTTTGAATGATTAAGTCTAAACTCTGCCCTGAGATATATGCAGGCAGCACTCCTTGACTTACAGGGAGCTCCCATATTTGAGGATAGGTTTAGACCATTATTCTGAACAATTTTCTTTGTTTAAATAACACAAACATAGACGTAGGGTGACAAAGACGCAAGGTCTAGTACTTTTCAAATAAATAGCATCTGCTATATATTACAGCATAGAAATTGTACAGCATAGTGATTATACAAGAGACTTCAGGTAGTGTTATTGGGGCAGGAAAAACCTAGGGTATAAGGAAATTCCTTTGGTTATATTCTGAGCAGAATTGGATCTTTTGTATACACAGTGAACAGACCTAAGTTTGAGAACCACTATGGCGATGATTTTGGAAAGTGACTAGTGATTCTTAGTTCCTCCATTTTTGGCTACTTAACCTTAGGCTATGTCTACACTACCGCGGTAAGTCAAAGTACGCTATGCAACTCCAGCTACGTGAATAACATAGGTGGAGTCGATGTACCTTAGGCTGAGTTACCGCAGAGTCTACACTGCAGGGGGTCAACAAGAGAAAATCTCCCATCGATTTACCTTACTCTTGTCATCATGGGTGGAGTACCAGGATTGACTAGAGAGCAATTTGCAGTTGATTTGGTGGGAATTTACTAGACCCGCTAAATGACCACCTGTGGATAGATCTTGACTTAGAGCGTCGATCTACTGTAGCGTAGACCTACTTTTAGATGGCTTAAAGGGTCCTGCTGTTCAGAATTGGCTGGGCACCTATTCTCTGCAAATCAGGCCTCTTTTTAAAGTATCTCCAGATGGGCATCCAAAAATTAATGTACACAGAACCCAATCATTTTTTAAACTCTTGGCCATGGTTCCTATAAAAGCACTATGCTTCCCTTGAACTAATGACTGTATAAAATAAAGAAGTTAAAGTGAAAATGAAGATAACACAGCAAAAGCAATAGCTGAGGAAAAGATTTTTCCAACTATACTACAGGACAAATTTTCAGACAAGTTGAGTGTGCAACTGCGTATGCAAAATGCACATGCTGGTACTCTGCATGTGAAAGATGCATAACAGTTCACACTAACACACCTAATTAGCTATTTGTATAAACAGCTTCTTATCACACAACAACTGTAATAACTTTGCACAGAAATTAAACATGAAATTGGGTATAAGTTGTGTCTGAAAACATGACCATATTCAGTCTTGTTAGCTCTCTTGATTTTATCGCTAGTCTTGAGAATTTGGTGTTTTTCTTAAAAGCTCATTTCCTGAAGTCCTGTGATTATGTAAGAATCTCAACTTCCTTTTTTTTCTTTTTTCTTTTTTTTAAAAATGAAGTGTCTAGCCCTCATGATCATGGAGAGAAACCTGAAAACAAGAACATAAAGGCTTAAAACCCAGAAAGCAAACGAAAAGAACTCAAAATGTAGAATTTTAAAAATTGTATGATTCTCAAGCCACTCATGATTTTGGGGAGGCCACAGTCATGTTTTCTGAAAATGTGGGGTTAGCAAATCTGTGATTTATTTATAATGTTTAGATTCCAAAGATGAAGTATTGCATATACATCCATACATGTAGGTGTTTATGCCATGCATTATGCAATAAGCAGCCTTGTATTGGAATCAAACTTTCTTTATTCATTCACAAATGCTTCTAATGAATTAAAAAGCAAAGCTTCTCTTTCTTCATTTAGGGTGAGTCATAACTTTGATCAGATTACCTGGAAAACAGGTTTCAAACCTCCCGTGAACTAATGAATAAGAAATAAACCCCCACTAGAACTAGAATAGAGACCATTCAAAAGCATCTTGAGAGTAGTATGATTAGGATTCAAGGGATTTTTGTGCTATAATGTCATTTCCTTCTTTAGTTATAAATGGGGTGTTAAACCAATGGTGGTCACAATACTTAGTGCATGCAGGAACAGATCTACTGCTCAATGGAGCCAACCTCTTCTAATTTTGTAAGTTTTTTGCTTGTAATTATGACGGTTAGGGGATTGGCAACAACACAGGATGACGTTCCCTAAATGATAATGGAAACAGCTGTTGTTTCAATAGGAACAACAGGAACTATGGGCCCAATTTACTAACAATTGGCTTCATTCCAGTTAGTATAGTGTCAAATTCAAGAGGCAAGTAAATGATGCCGAGCTGGTTGCTTGAAGATGTGCTGATGCAATCCATACCCAACTCTGCAATCAGCCAAAATATGATAGCGCTACTTCAGTGGAAAGCAGTCCAGATTATTTCAGATACTTCATCAAATTAAACACCCAAATCAAAAAAGCAAAGATAAAATCGCCCAGTGGCAAAGCTTATAAAAATATACTGACCACAAAAATGTCAGTGACAGAACACGTAGAAAATAATCTGTTACTAAGAGACAAAGGTGAGCCTAGACTTGTATTATATATTTAGACACACCAAGATGGAAGACAATTAAAAAGGCTTTAACTGTTCTGTACTTTTAAGGAGAAAAAAACATCTGCAATCTTCATTAGAAACTCTATCCTTGTTGGTATAAATGTTCCGAGCAAGCATCATCCTTTATCAGACATGAGCCTTTCCCCTGTAAATAATTTTAATGATTACAAATTCAAGTTAAGAATGGAGGGCTTAAAACATTTCTCAGTAATCCTGTCCTGTCCTTTGATGTATTCTAAATTATTACACATAACAAACAAAAACCAGACATATGGACCTATTTGCTGACCTATTTGGTGTCCAGTAAAAAATACGAATGCTGTCAGTGGAATGAACGTATAAGTAGTGAAGCAAGCTAGAATTTGTGTGTTTTATCCAATCAAGCATTTCAAGGCATGCTGCTTATAAACACACAGATCCATGATCTTGACTTGTCTCGGCTGTATCTTGTGTCTGTTACAAGGGCTGGGTGGAGGAGGGAAGAGGAAGGTGGAGAAATGACATGAATATAGTGTCTCTCTCTAGCTATGTGAGCAGTGATGTGGATGGAGTGTGACTGTATTGCCAGAGAAGAAGAGCATTCAAATCCCTGTGTAGCAAGGCTTTCTTTCTAATCCAGATCTTACTCATTTTTTTATCCAGTGCTTCTTCAGACAAGCTCTCCATGAAGTCACTTTTAGTTAACCCTTTAGGCAAGATACCTTTCCTGGAGGTGTAATAGGGTGATTATCACTCAGGGCTAAATTTTGAAGGTTCAGCTCTACACTTGCCTGGTGTTTGGGTGCACAACCCCTTCCCCCTCATCCCCAGTGCACCTGCACAAATCAAGGGGTTGGACCTAATCTGATTTAAGTGTGAGCATCCTGAACTGTGTGCATGCAAGTTTGGTGTGTGCAAAATTTGGCCCTGAACCATTAGGGATGATCCTGCAAGTGTAAATCCAGAGTAATTCTACTAATGTCAACAGAGGTATTTTCAATTTGGTCCTGCAAAGGAATAGTTTTCCTGCAGGAGCAAGTACTTTATCTCCAAGGGAGGGCAATACATTTACAGCCTGATATTGGAGTTTGGGATGAGATAAAATTTGCATTCGTGTTTTAGAGCAGAATTTAGCCCTTTGGGAATTAAAAGGTTTCAGCTGCTCACAGCATCAGTCCCTAAATCACTTGGTTTTAATGGAGCTCCTTAAGATCTGCATTTCTCAGAGGAAACAGTCGAGGCAATAGGAAACATGCCAAAGCATTAAAATCCCACAGTAAATGACACTCTCCCCATGTGGGAAACAGGAAACTTGTGTGTTTCATCTTGGAACACTGCATTATTTTACATCAGTCCAAAGCATAAAATAATCTCCATCCCAAGGCCTGCAGAAGATACATGTAATTTACAAGGTAAATATCTCCTGACCCAGAAAGCTAGCTAATCCCTTTCACTATACCACAGACACGCTCAAGGGGAGCAATATAACAAAGCTAGACTATACTGGGTGTGGGAACAGAAGTGGAAGCCTGAATTCTATCCCTTCACTATACTACAAATACAAACTAGATGGGAGCAAAATGAATAATGCAAAGATGCGTGTGTCTCTGAATCAGAGCCTGTTTGTAGGCCCCTGGATTGGTCATTGTAACAATTCCATTACCACACAGGATTTCATCATTGTTGTTATGTTACACACCAGGGTTCTTTAAACTTCACAGTGGCAATAAGGATAACTCCAATCCTTCAGCTCCAAAGCACCAGAACCGTATAGCTGGAGCTAAATGCAAATCTCTTATTTGGTTGCTAGCAGATGGATGTGACCGTATAGTGCTGTGTTGTTCAGAACACATACAATGGAGGGCAGTAGCAGACAAATGCACTAGTTAGCTCATTACAGTCTTTTGATCTTCCAAAATGGAATGCCATCACATCAGAAAATGCTGCAGAATGCTGAGATTGCTGCTGCCAACAAGAGATGTAGTTAGAGTCACCTAAATGTGCCCAAGCTCCTGCAAAAGAATAATTGGCCTGCAGGAGCAAATACTCCATCTCCAAGGGACGCAATATATTTCCAGCCGGATACTGGAGCTTGGAATGAGACAAAATGTCCATTGGTCTCCATGGCGTTTTTGCCCAATCAAAGGTGTAATACTGGGCCCTTCAGTGTCCATGACTGTACTTCAATGAAAGGTGTCAGAACATAGCAGCACCTATCCCTGTGTGGTTTGTTCCATGTCAGGCCATAGCTAATGCTAAAGCTTTCAATTTCCTCTTCTGAACACTGTTAATGCCCATGGGTGCAAGCGTCAAGTATAACTGAAATTCCTGTCCTTAAAACCCAATAAAAGATGCATTACACTGAATACATTTGGTTGGAGAAATCTGTTAAGGTTTGTGCTAGCTGTTCATATGTATTTAATATGGCTTTGTTAGCATTTGAAAGGCTTCAATTAGTGTAAAATTTTTATTTCAACATGGCAATTACATATACAACACGGCCTGTGACTTTCCAGGCATACAACATGAGCACTAATGACATGACTGCAGTTCAGATACCATAATTTCTTGAGCATGTTGGAAAAAGAACCATTTAGGAAAGCTTAACATTTCCGTCCCTCAGTCTTTTAATGCTCTTACCAAACCCATTTCTTATAGAACAAGAACCACACTTGAGGAATATGTCCCCTCCTTCCCTAACCACTAACGCATTTGAGTGCTTACAAGCAAATTGCTGGACACGATACTCCTGATTGCAGTGCCTACTCCATTCATGACTGATATACCTAATGAAATTACCAAGTTTTCCTTCCTATTTCTAGCAAAAGTCAATACTGCATGTCCGAAGATTATTCCACCAGACACGTTCTGCGGATGTGATGGGATTAGCCAAATTTCAAAGCTTATTTTTGACCTCCAGCAGAAAATTGAGCACATACGCTACTGAAGCCAACTGGGACTATAGAACATCAAGTTGATTCATCAAATTAGCTCAAACATAATTGTGCTGCATGACTGGCTATGGAAGTTGTCAGCAATAAACCTGTCAAAAAGCCATCAGCTTTAATGTTAAATAGAGACACAAAGTAATGTTGTTCAGAATTTGACATTTGTTGGACTTCAGCCTGCTAAAGCATGCTATCTGCTTTGTTTCCTCTTAGGAGATTTTGTAGTCTGAAACACAGTCTTGATAGACTGCAATAGACAATAGGTACCAATGCTGATTGCTAGAAATACCAGCTTTAACAAAGTTGATACACAAGTACATTCTTTATCTAGAAATTTTAATTAATACCAAAATAACCCCAATACACAAATATCCAGAGGTTTTTTCAACAAATACAGTGTGTAATTGGAGCTTATCTCATTATTTTCTGAAACTGCTCTTTTATAAAAAAAATCTGTACTAATTTTCAAAAGAAAAGATCAACATGTTTGGTACCAAATACACAGAGATATTTTCTAAATTAATCTTATATGTATTCAGATAGGATACTCACATTAGGAAATCTGAAAACTCCATAAACACTATGCTGTCTTGCATATTATCTCACACTGTACTGTTGGATAACAATACAGAGACACTTAAAACTATTAATATAAAAAGATTAGGGTAAAATAATGTTAAGGGCCTTACATATAACCCTCAAAAGCAAGAACATGCAGAGTTAATGCTCCCACTCCATGCTTTTAATCTTGTGACTGTAGGTATTGCAAAGATAGGTTTGGTAAATGAAAGACTTAACTATACATTTCTTTAGCTGGTATGTGTTTAAGTACGGACCCTTAATATGAATATGTAATTTTGTTGGCTTGTTTCTTTTTTTAAATGACGCATGTAGCCCTCTTATAATTTATGTATGATTGACTGGACAGGACAATATGGTTTCTAATGTGTCCATGTGTATCATAAGGGACCCTCATCCCACTGAATATTGAGATGATAGACTAAATGAAGGGCTCCTGCAAGGTTACTGTGGTCTAGATTGTCAGCCCATACTGAGAGCACTTCTATCCATGGACTATTGATAGGATCATCTACAATGGCTCAGAAGGAGCTGGCTGGAGTCTGTTGTATGAACAAAGAGCATTCCCAGCTGATCACATACTGGAGAAAGCAAACAATAATGTACCGCCACCATCCCCATCACCGCCACCACCCCTGCATGTCATGTATCACCTGAGACCAAAACCCTGGTGAAGTCCCAATTAAGTTAACAAGACTTTCGGACAGAAAGATCCATTAGGCCAGGTATTTTTTCAGAACTCAGGCTATAGATTGTAAGCACTTAAGGTCAGGGATCCTGTCTTTCTTGGCCTTCTGTGAAGCATCTAGCATACCTTTGGGTGATAGATTATGATAGACCCTCACTTTTAGTCCTGACTGTGCCCCCAAAAACCTTCTTACTAGATTTCTTAGGAAGCCTGGAACCCCAAATCCCCTCATATCTTGCAAATAGACTGTACCTTAGCTATCCAATATTGAGGAGAGGGAGGGGATTCTGAAGCCAGAAAAAGACTTTCCTCCCCTCCCCTCTTCTTTCCATAGTTCTTCAGATTAAAAATATTTTTGAACCAAATCTGCTCCTTTGTATGCCAATTTCTAGCCTGGAGCCAGTTTTTAGAGCTGAATGATAAATCCCTCAAAAGGGAGATCACAATGGAAATGCTGACACTCACATAATACTAGCGGTGCAAACTCAGGAAGTTCAGGATAATTTTTTCTGATCAGGCACCTGCTATAATTTTGTATAGAGCACAAATGTATGCCCAGGCTAAATTTCTGCCAGATGTTGGCTGTTTGTGAGAAGCAGTAAATCCATGACCTATTAGCAGTCCTTGAGGAGGAGATGTTTTTGTGATGCCATACTACTATTTTCAGAAGGTTTCATAATCACTAAATTCAGCTTATTCAGTGGCATATTTGTTTATAACTTGACTAAAAAATTGCCTTTGAACAACAACAACTGGATGACTAGTATGAGATCCCTTCCCCAAAAACTCCCCCCATGAAACTATAATACAACAACTGAGACTTGAACTCTGATGGGTTTCAGTATTAACATTCCTAAGATTTGTCACTGTCTCATCTTGTGAATATTCAGAGCATCTCATTTTCTATCTATAATGTATCACTCTTTAGTGATGTAAAAATGTAAACTACAAAAAATGTAATCATGGTCAAGGAAAAATATGATCCCCGAACTCCTCAGCATGCATATGGTTTAATGTAGAATACTTACCAATTAAACATAGCAAAACTGTATAGTAAACCTATGGGCTAGCAAGATCCATCACCCAGAGCTCCTGTTTCCTATTCTATATAAGTCCTATAGATTTCCAAGATCATCTTCTAACTTAGATTCAAAATATGAAATATGTGATCTTGATAAGTAGCAAATATCTTTTGGACCCATTTAAGATGATTGACTGTTACCTAATAAACCCCCCTGCCGTTTTGGTAACAAAGATGTGCTCTTAAAAAAAATGATATTCTATGAACCCTCAAGTCTATAAGAAGCAGGAATTTCTTTGTTGGCAGAGGATCTGTGATGTCACTATCTTCACACAAGCTGTGGATTAAGACATTTAGAGCAGAATACAGATACAAAATACAATTAAGGGGTACATTTTCAGAGCATGATGGGAGGATCTAGTTACACATCATGATGAAATATTATGGTGAAATGCCTGATTTATATGCAACAAAAGCCACAACAAAGACTGCTTTCGGTTATACTATTATAAATCTGGAGCAACTCCATTAGAACAGATCAATTACACCAGCATCAGTCTGGAATAACTCCCTTGTTGGTGTAGTTGAAAAGAGAACTTGGTCCCAGATTTGTTTGTAAAGTGCTTTGAGATCCAAGGAAGATAGGTTCTACTGAAGTACCAAATATAACAGAAAGACACTGCTGCAGTGTAAAGGGAACTTACTGTAATGATAATCAAGCCCACAAATCTATATATAGGACTTGTCCTTTACACGAAAAACAAACCAGTCTGTTAATTACTATGAAAATGAATGAATCCATTGTCAATCAATAACCATATTAAATTAAGTCTGTATCATCACTTAATAACTTGTTTGCTATTATTAACATCTCAATTCCATGTCAAGTCTTACCTGTTTTAACTAAACTTCTTGGTAGATGTGTTAATGGAAGTTATTGCTGCTATAAATTATCTCCATACTTTGACAAAGGAGGTAATATATGGTATATTTTTTAAAAGCACTAAGCAATGCATGGCTGAGTGATTGAGTTGGAAAATGAACTATTCCTTAGGGTTAGCAAATGATTTTTCATCAGCCAGCAGGCTATTAAGCACACCTAGATAATAAACTGATGAGTTTAGCGGTAATTCTGCTAGGTTCTGATATTTTCCATTTTAAATTCCATGTTACTTTTAAAGGATTTGCACATTACATTGATTTACACCATGGAGTAGAGAGCCAATGATGTCCTCTAATGTCGGAGACAGTGCATTATTATTTATCATTAAATCTACTCTCTCTCTTTCTCACTCCCCCCGCAATGAAACATTTAAAAAATGCTAGCTCAGAATTGTGTGGTATGGTTCCTGCCACATGACAAGTACAAGATGTTCTTTTCTTGGCTGCTTAGTACTGCCACATTCAGTAGGGCAACACTTGGTTTTGTCCAGTTTCTTAATGTAAAACTCCCTTGTCTTTCTGGGAAGTTCATATCTCAACCAGGCTAACTTAAGCTGTGGGAGAAACTTAGCGAACAAAGATCTCTACATGCACAAGATTATTTTCCCCAAATTTTATTTAAATAAATCAGTCATTGTTTCATTCAGAAAGCATGAGAAGACCTCGTTCACACTAGATTGTCCATCCCTGTTACTAGATCTCTTGTCCCAAGAGAAGAATTTTTAGGAATCCCTGCAAGGTTATCATAATGAGTGTGGTAATCAGGCCCCATGTTAGAGAACCATGACTTAACTTTGGCACACCCTGAGGCTAAAATGTGTCCACACAGGCAAGAAGAAACCACAGCTGAACTACAAGTATGCTTCACAGCTGTATTTTACCATAATTACTCTACAGTGAATTTGGAGCCTCAGACACAGGACACAGTTTCAGGGTAAACCAGCAAAAAACTGAACAGTTCATGCCCTCAAAAGGAGAGAAGACCCAAGTCATCCCCTCATCTTAGCCCAAAAACCATTTGGCCTATGTCATTCCCTCTTCCCTGCCGAGGGGATAGGGTGACCAGTCAGCAAATGTGAAAAATTGGAACAGAGAGTAGGGGGTAATAGGAACCTATATAAGAAAAAGACCCCAAAACCAGGATGGTCCCTATAAAATCAGGACCTCTGGTCATCCTACAAGGGGACCTGTGTCTGCAGAACCCTGTTTCCTCTTACAAACACGATCCCACCTGTCACAAAGGGAAGGGGCTCATTATTTCAGATTCCTTTTGAAGAACACAAGATATAAACATGAGTGTTTGTGAGTGTAACTCTTCTCCTCTCTCTCCTTAGGTATTTATACTCTGCTACTCACCATAAGCACTCTGTTACAGCTGCCTTCGGAGAACTACAAAAAAGTATTTGAAGATAATTTGTTAAATCAAGTTCATATGAGATAGCCTTAAGGGCAAAAGTAATGCTTTTTGTATCCCTGCTTATACAGCAGGGAAAAACTTTTGTTATAAAACAAAGAGCACAAAATATAGGTTTGGGAGTTTCATTAGAGATCCAAAACTGGCTTTGGGGTTTCATTACAGATCCAAATCTCAGCCTGAATTTGTCAGAAGATTTGTAAGGTTTAGGAACCTGGGCTTCCTTCTAACATAACATAGAGTCAATTTATGGTTTTGCACCAAAACAAGGTGAAACTTGGAAATTTCAGCTGAATGTTGGCTTGCACTGTAGGATTCAGTAAAACTTGAAAGTCAAAGTGAAGCTCAGGCACTTGGAACTTAAGTGGCTGACACTGCAGAAAATGTTCCCCCAAAAGACACAGAGATTTGAATTATTCTACATATTTATTTACAAAATCACATACCTACCTGATAATTACACATTCCACCCACATAAACAATCTCTTTCCATTTGATCTTCTTAAGGACAGTCTGCTCTCCTTACACCCCATGCTTCACACCAAGCACCAGAACATCGCTTTGCCATAGCTTTTTTCCAGGGCAGTAGCTCCCAGATTTGATGTACCATTTTTGAATGAAAAACAAGTAAATCCTCAATAACTTTCAATAACTTTTGAAGTTCCAAATCTGAAACTGAATTACCACAAATACCTTTGATTTTTGTCTGACATCATCACATGTGAATTGTTGCATGTGCTGATGCAAAAATAAATAAATAAATAGAACCTCCAAAATTTGCATCAATTACAGTTTACACACTGAAACCCCTGACTTAATTCAATCGCATGCCTGCTGTGTGTTAGTACTAAAGATCCTATGATGATTTTTCATATGAACCTAGCTTCCCTTGGTGACTCCCTCCAACACACACACACAAACACGTTGAGTAGTATGCACCGTGCCAGTTCTTTGCTAGGCTGTCACCTTTCTCCCCAGTAATGGCTGCATCTAAGGACTGTTGCCTGTACCCAATTTGTAAAGCATTTTGAGGAATGAAAGTGGAAGTATAAAGGTAAAATATGAGGCTCATCAGAAATATAATCATCCTTTGGCATGTTTACCATGGGACTGAATCACCTAATGGCTCTGTTCTGGAGATTCCCAAGCATATTTAAGAATTTTTGAACAAAGCAGCAACAACCACCACCACAAAAAGATGAAAAACGCATAGAACTCAAAACCCATCTATTTCCCATAAAGCAAATTTTTCTTCAGATCAGAAGCAGAGAAAGAATTTCAGTGTAAGAAGACATATGGGCACATTTTCCAGGTGTTATAAATGTGATTTTCCTTAAATTAGAAGTCATATGGCCAAAACCACACAGGAAGACTCCCACTGATGTCAACAGGGCCAGGATTTCACTTACAATATTTTGAAAATTTACCTCTGAGAATGTGAGCCTGACATGGATATGTAAGATGTCCTGTATTTTTTTGCCTTTATCTAAGAACAGGCTTCACCAGCGACAATAAATATGGAACTCAGTTTTGTATTTATACATGTTATCTGGTGTATTATGAGTCAGGGATGTCTGGACTTACCTGCAATTGGC
>ML677360.1:17710867-17828367 GCA_007922305.1 Dermatemys mawii | reverse complement strand
CTCAGGCCTGCCAGTGTCCATGTGGAATTAGAAATCACTGTCACGTATGAAATGTCTGGCTCTCAATGGAATTATCACTGAGGAGTAGGTTTACAAAGACACTTTTAACCTGCATAGGAGAAGAGCAGAAAGGGGGCTGGATGCAACCATACAGTTGAGATCAAATTCAATTACAGTTGAGAAAGCTATATCTGCAGCATTCCCAATGACCTGTTTCAACCAGTGAGCAGACTTTTAGATGAGAGAATTTACTATCTACAAACAACTATCCCTAATAGTACAGATTGGGTACTATCTGGATCAAATTTTCAAAATGGAAAAATGCAATGTTTACAAAAATACAGATGCAACTACATGCCTATAGGATATGTGTGTCCAAATTACCATGATTATCCATGCAAATTGGGTGATTGTGCAGGCCAGCGGCTATTTAGAAGTTAACTAGCCATTTGTGTATGCATTCTCCCAATATGCACTCACAAATTGTGTAACCACACCACTTGCACAAATACAGATAGCCAGTTGTGTGTACAAAATTTCTAGTACAGACCTCAGGCCTCGTCCTTTTGCTTGTGTATGTCTTTATCATGAACTTTTCCCAAATGGGCTGCAGGGAAAAGTAATTCAATTTAACAGAACCCAGGGCTCCTACATGAAGATATAAGTTTGAAAGCCACAACTTCTCTTATATTTCATTACTTTCCCTGTGTTTTGTGTGGCAAAGGAGCATAGAAGAGATGCAGCTACTAAGCAAAGATAGCTACTAAGTGAAGGCAGCTTCTAAATAAATAAGCAGGAGGGAGTTAGTGGACATGGGTGAATTTCATGCTGTGGACCAAATCCCAGACTCATGTAACACTCCACTTTAATGCCACACCTCCAAAATATAACTTTCTATGGGGTAGGAAGGCAACAGCTAATCAGTACACATGTAGTACAGAGAGGGGAAATTTTGAGCAAGGTTACAAAATGAATCACTCTTTCTACAAAAACGTATCAACTTTACAGAGAATAATCTGAAACTGCTTAGAACTCAATTAAGTTACCACAGCTAAGACACAAAGATAAATCTTGGAAAGGAAAATAATGAGGAGTCCGGTGGCACCTTAAAGACTAACAAACAGATTTTCAGATATAAGCTTTTGTGGGTAAAAAACCCACTTCTTCAGATGCATGCCCACGGAAGCTTATCCCCAAATAAATCTCTTAGTCTTTAAGGTGCCACTGGACTCCTCATTGTTTTTGTGGATACAGCCTAACACAGCTACCTGTTTTGACTTGGACAGGAAGTTTATACCTAGACACCAAGGTGATGGGCACATTAGAAACGAGATAGATTAGCTAGATGAGCTAGACAGACAGATCTAAATGACCTCCAACATACTCATTTGCTGACACCCTGCAAAAGACCGGCATTCCCAGGATTAAATGAGTTTAGAAAATTGCATTTCCACTGTAAAATATACAATCCACCTTGATATGTCAGTTTCTTGATGTTAAAGCAAACCAGGTCTCAACCAAGTAGTCCCAGAATGATACATAATACTATAAGAGAAACGAAACAATATCTAAGCAGCCGATCCACTGAAAGCTTTAAGTTGCTACCTTTTTACCACATGATATCAGTGAAGTGATGTGACCCGTACACACTTTGACACACTAATTTTTCTTGAGCTCAACCTCTCCAAAATTCTGTACTGTCCATCTCTCATTGCTATCTTGATAACATATTTTTCTTCATGATATCTAACTATTCTATCTTTGCAGGACTGTCAAACAGTTGCTATGTGTGGTTTCTTTTTTCCTTTGTTTTTAAAGGGGAATAAAACCAAACTATATTTGTTGGATATAAAAAAAATGTACATCAAAAACGAAACCAACAAGATTGATACCTACCACAATTTCTCTAGTCCAGGTTGCAAAAATATTAACACACATACACGCACGCCTTGGCATAGATTTAGCTCCATGTCCAAATTGCAACACTATTCTTTTCAAGCAACATGTGCAAATAAAGGACAAGATTTAATATAAGAGAGTTTGCAAGCTTAGGGCCAGATTCTGATCTCATCCCCACTGGCACAATGCAGGAATGACTCTGTTGAAGCTAGTGGCGTTACTCTGGTGTCTCACTAAAGACAATGAGATCAGAATCTGGCCTTTAGAGAGAGTTTTCCCCATACACAATCACAATCAACCAAACACATTTGTAATCCATTGCAGCTGGTGTTTCCATAATTGATAGATATATAAAAGCCCTTTTTGCTAAAGTTGTACTCTTTTTTTCCCTTCTTCTTCTGCTTCTTTGGGGACTTGTGAGAGAGCAGCTACAAAATGCTAGCTTTATAATTCAGATAATTCAGCTTCCTTTAGAATCCCCAGCTTAAAGCAAGTGGTTACGAGTTTTAACAATGCAAAAAAAAAAAAAAAAAAAAAAAAAAAACTAAAAAAAAAGGTTTATTTTACTTGACATAGCAAAACAGTGAATTAAAAAGTTAAATCAATGTACCATCTGAATGGCTCCTGTTGTAGCTACAATTTCAAATGAAATAAGAATGTCATAAAAACTCTTGAATATTATACACATTTGGAAATATCTCTGTGTAACTGTTCTTTAAGTGTTCTGTCTATGAGTACTAACAGGTCACTGCACAGGAAATGCAAGAATAGGTTACATTTTAATCAGGGTATATAAAACACTGTCTAGAATGTTACATTGCCTTTGGGAATGTAGTGAGTAGGGAACATTAACAAAGTCCAGGTCACTCTCCCCATTACATCACTGAAAAAAAAAATATTAGGTTAAATTATAGATGTCATATATTGGAATTGTAAACCTATTCCCAAATGAGGATGCTGGCTAAAATAAACTTATTTCCTTGAAGAAACTCAAAATCACTCCTCTGGTCCTATGTACCGTCTTTGCACATTTTGAATAGTAAATTTCCATTTGTAGCTAAGCATTCCCCCGCCCCCCCTGATAATGAAATAGGATGAAGACAAAAAAGCAACTTTTAATATACTTCCATGGCAACAACTCCCTCCCCCCTCCCCATACACACACTGAGGCCAAAGTGTATGAAATGTGAACTTACTTTTACTCCAGAGCTTATAAAAAAATAAAGGAAGGGGTTTGAGAGATGTTTGTGAATGATTAAGTAACAATGTCCTTAGTGTAAACAAGTGGAAACATAGATGTAGATATCATCATAATATTCCCTCCCACTAGTAAATATTTCCCCAAATCATTTACCTTTGTTTAACACTATTCACAAGATGATAAAATCTTGAATAAACCTGCAGAGACAGCAAAAGGGTTGTGTGTGTTTGCATGTAGTTCAGCAGAAGATAACACTCTCAGAGATTTACTTATTTAATCCAAAGAAGTTTGGGGGCTTCACAAATTCGTAAGAACATTCTAGAGGTGTTCAATTCTGTGTTCACTGATGCCAATGGAATTTTGCTATTGACTTCTATATAAAGAGGATTGATTTTCCAAGAGAAGTTTCCCATCATGCAATAAAAAGAACATTTTTCCCTCCCCCTTCCCTGTCTCCCCCAAGTAAAACAAAGGACCTTGTTGGTTGCAGGAGCATAACTCCTAGTGAAATAAATAATAGTTTCACACATGCAAATGATGCAGTGATCAGGCCTAAGCAGTTTACAAGCTCTGGCATGAAAACAACTCAGACTACCAGCCCTATTTATCTGAACAGCTATCTAGTGGTTGGATCCCTTGGCATTATTCCTTGTATTCTCTCGCTCAGCCTCTTTCTTCTGTGCGACAGCTTCTCAACTGCCAGTATTTCCTGCTCTTTGCTCCTATCCACCTACAGTATATTAGTTAATCACTCCTTCAGGCCCTATTCCAACTAATTCCTCAGCTGTGCTACCACCAGCCAGTTGACCAGACAACATTGCTCCTGACATTGATACTGCTCAACCATTTTATATCTTGCATAAAAAAATAAAATAAAAAACTACACAGAGTCTGAACTATTCAATATTTATTTTTAATCCTTATCATTCAATGTGTGGCCCCAGGCCTTACTTACTGCACACCATTCAAACCTTGCACAGAATACAGAATTATTAATTTCCTAATTGTCTTTTTCATGGTGCTCAACATTGTAGCATGTGACTGCTTCACAGTCACTAATGCTTTAATCTGTACAACACTCCTGTGAAGTGAGGTGGTAGTATTACCATTTTACAGATTGGGAACTGAGATACAGGAAAATTAAAGCCAGAATTGTCAATAGGGTCCACTACTTTTAGGTGCCTAACTTGAGAAACATAGGGCCTGATTTTTCAGCACACTTACAGAGTTTTATAGCACAGCTCCCATTGACTTTAGTTGTAGTTGTGAGTGCTTGGCATGTCTGCATATCAGGTCCCACGTGTTTCAAGTTGGGCACCTTAGAAAATAAGGAACACACAGTGGTCCCCCATGGAAAGTTCAGTTTAAGTGACTTGAATATATGGCAGAGGCAGGGATAGAATCCAATTCTCCAGGTTGGTATTCCACCATCTTAACTATCCCTTCTGTTTCTTCAGTCCCCTGCCTTATTCACCACACTCCTTGCAACTTCTGCAACAAATAAAGCAGGGATGGTACCGGCAACTCTATTTCACTATAGAACCCTGATTCATTCTCTGTGCACTGTGGCTCCAGTGTACTAGATGATGCAGGGATACTATGAAGTTTTGTAAAAAGGAAACTGAAAAAAACATCATGTGGAACTATACTGACCGCTGCACAGGTCTTCAGCGGGGTAGGAATCTTTAGATCCACAGCACAGATCTCTACCATTTGAGTTAATGGAGTAACTGGCAGAAGTAGTAGGCCGTTAACCACTATGTGAACCAAACACTAGAGGGGGATGTGCCACACACTTTGCCAATGGGTTTTGCAAATATTTTTGGACAGGTTATCCCCTGCTCCTGCCCCCACCCCAATCTATCCCTGTTTCACTTTTTCCTATTCCCCAGCCTGAGCCTTCCCATCTCCCCCTTCTATTGTTCACTATTCTGCATTCAAGTGAGGCTATTTCCTCCTTATCCTTGCTGCCTGGGCACTAGCAGGGTGAGTACTGGAAGCACAAGACAGTGTCCTTGCTCTCTGCCCCGCACTTCAGCTGCCCCCATCAGGAGGGAGAAGTAACTGTAGGATATGTCTTGCTCACCCCTGATGGGAGCTTAGGGAGCTCTGTGTGGGGGAAATATGCTCGGTGTGATTGTCATCGGAACTCTGTAAGGACAGAGCGTGCTCAGTGAAGATGGAATAGTCAGAGAATTTTGTTGTCAGCTTCTAACAAATCTCTACTGAGCATGTGCAAATGGCCATTTTTAGAGTCCTATAATTTAGCCAGATTTGGGTGGATGGTCATGGGGGCATCAAAAGGTACCTCCCTGAATCTAGTGTAATTCCCTGCCAAATTTCAAGTTTCGGCTGCAGAGTATAGAGGTGCTAAAATTTTGCAACAGAATGACAGTCTGTATTTTTTTACATTGGTAAAACAACATATTTTTCCCTAACTTCATTTACAGACTTGGCTGAGCCATGCTTGTTGAAGCTTTTAGTTCATGCCCAGGCACACTCCTGGCATTGGAAATTTCAGCTCAAACAGTTGAAATTTGGGAGCATTATAAACAACTAAGCAGGGTCTTACAAAGGAAAGTATTGGGCAATCTTAATTATAGGCGTCATTGCCAGCTCTGCCTCTAATATATGCATCACTTCCAGCTCCGCCTATAATAATAATCCTGATCTCCAGACAACTCACAGTGTCCTCAGGCCTCTATTGTTTTGCTACAGTACCCAGTACACCCTTTTTCCTTATAATGTCAACACACAGCCCAGCTTCTACAATTTCAGTGGCTGCCTAAAGAGGTAAAACAACTGTCAATCACACAATACTCTTTTCTCTACTTAAATGGCTTTAAAGAGATACCACAACATATGGAAGTCTATCCACAAATTGCCCTTTTTTAATCTACAATATTTGAGTGTATTTAAAATTTCCCAAGATGTATTTTTGCCATGCATGAGAGATAGGCCTGAGCTACAAAATTCAGATCTGAGTCCCTGATTCAGCCATTACGACTCCGCATGTGTTTAAAGCTAGACACAAACTTAAGCATCTTGATGAACTGGAACCTGTGTATGACTCCAGATTTCAAACCATCCCAGAGTTTGGGTTGTTGAGATTTGAGTGTCCTGATCGTTACTGAGATTGTATTTAAGGATAGAATTAGCATCTACATTCTGATCGGGATTTCAAAACACAACTTCTGTTCAAGCCTATCTCCAGTTATAATGTAAGTTTATTGGAAACAGTGAACTGAAGAGTTCACTGTGTTAGATGACGTTTTGTTACTTTTTGACAAGAGAAAATATTTAATACCACTGTTTTTTTCTCTGCTCTGAATATTTGTTTAAGTGTCACAAATAATTAAATGCTTATGAGTAAGAGACATCTTTAGACATTTTGACAATACATATTAAGAGGTGCTTTAAGGGGAAATCTGCAGTTCAGCTTGTATTTGTTGTACTGGAACGATAATGTATCTTGATTACATTTGTTCCAGATTTTCATGAGCAAAGGGAGGCATTCTGCAAATGATCTGTAAGGAGCAGAATGACAGTCTCTGAAATTCCCTGACATGCCAAGAAATGCATGTTTGATGAGGAACGCTATAGGGCTATTGCTTGTGGGTGGGGCAACAGGAAGCACTCCCTTCAGCGTAAAGGAGTATGGACATCAGAGTAGCTAACAATTATAATAACAATAAATAATCATCAATTACTTCTAAGGGGCTCAAATGCAATGAGGACAAAGCACTTTAAATATATGTATATCAATAATCAGAGACAAGATCCAGTTAGCCAATACTATGCTCAAACTGGCATACACAGTCTAACAACCTACTACTCAGCAACAAAGCGACAAACATTTAGCTTCACTTGAAAAGATCCCCTTGGAGAATTTTGATAAAGGGAAGAGTATTCCAAATCCCTGGAGCCTCAGTGAAGAAGGCCCTGCCTAGTTATCTCAGATGGAATGAACAGCTCAGCTGATCTCAGGTGCTGTGAGAGTAGTCAGGACAAGGGATCTCTCAGGTATGGTATATTGGCTGTATATTATGTAAGATTTACTCTGAGATCTTGTCAATATAATACCTGTAACTACCATTCCCGAGAGGCAAGATAATTGGAAAATAAAGGCCAACAACCCTTAATGCACCCATAAGCTATTACCTGCCTCCATATTTCTCCCACAGCCAATACATATATTTTCACTCTAGAGAAATAACCCCGCCCTTGACTTATGTTGCAACTCCTAGTGGCACCAGTGGGAGCTGTGAGGAAAGATCCAATAGGAATTGCTGGGTTCTCACTGCTTTTGAAAATCAGGCCTCTTATTTAGATGCCTAAAGAAGGATTCAGAAGGCTAACTTTAGGAACCCATTTTTAAATCCTGGTCTTAGTGTTTACTGCAATGAATTTCAAACAACTTCCAGGCCAGTGTTTGAAGGGTAATGTGAATAGTCTGTTACAGCTTATACTAAATGTGTTACTCTCTCTCTCTCAGGACACCTATGTATCATGTATTTTCAGATTCCTGGTCTGAGCAAGCTGCATTTAGCACAGGACAAAGCGGGAAGGTAACTACGCCACTCTGCAACTTCTCTGATCCTGGGATTTATTTGGGATAAAAATGGGTCTGAGAGTAACTTAGAGAAGCCTACAGGTGACTTTAAGTTAGGCTGCCTAGAACAGTCTCCGAGGAGCTCTGTCACTGGCTAGAGAGTGACAGAAGATATCCTGCTCTGGCCCCTCGCTCAGCTATGCCCCAGACTCCCCCAGGTATGTTCTCTATGGCTAGAGGTTGTGGGGAGTGAGTGGCAAAGAGCTGGCTAACCTGGCTTTATGCTTCCTGGAAATTCCCCTTCACTGGAGGAATCCCCAGACTCCCAGCCAGGAGAGCTCCCCATCCTCTTTGCACCAACAAAGTGGTACAAAAGGGATGGATCTAAGGGCCAGGATATGGCCCATAGCCTCCACCTTTACTTTCTCTGGTGGGAACCTGTTATGGATGAGAGTATAGAGCTGGGAATTAAGAACCAAGGTTCTTGATATCTATTCTATCGCTGCTGCTGCCTTGCAATGTGACCTTGGGCAAGGGCAGCTTCAATTTGCTTCTCTATACAATGGGAATAAGAAGATCTGCCTCATTTAGTTTGTTTTGATATTGGTGAAGTGGCATTGGTAAAATATTTTGAAATGCAAAGACATGCGCGATCTAAGCGCAAAGAAGGGCTCCACTGCTTCTTCCTATTGAAGCTTGCCATGCTCATGCATATCAGTGGGAACTGTGCAGCTAAATCAAAAGCATTAATGCTATTACAGATCAGTAGAATTGCTTAATTTCCTCTTCTTTTCACATGTGAATTTAAAGCTACTTATACTTCACTTATGAATGTTTTGATGCAGATGAAAAACAATATTTTTAAAAAATTGTTTTCCCAGGCCAACATTTTAGCTACATGAAATCAAGACCAGGAGCATTTCCCCAAAAGGCATCTGTACAGGTTTTTTGAACTTTGGTACTAAATTTTAAATCATGTGAAGATCCAGCCCTTTTCTATGCAGTCTACTCACCCTGTCGGGTGTAGATGAGATGATCCAGCCTGCTCATACAGAACTGCAGAGCTGATTAATTGTGACAGTGATTTAAAACAAAGCCTAATGTAGTTTACACTAAATTATTTACATCCCATGCAACCCACTCATAGTAAAGTATTTTCTTTCCCCCCAGCAGAACAACTTCACTCTGAGCAAAGGGTCGGTGATATACATGGGATTGCAGCCTGCACATTCTGATGCACTGAAACAAGCCCAGACTTTCATTCTTGTCCACTATAAATGGAGTCTCACTAAGGCCCCAGTTTGTTATCAGTGGATTCCAGGGAATATAATTATTTTCATTAAAAACAAGCATTGCATACTGCTTCTTTTCCAGCAGAAACTGTGCACCGATCCCACATGGACAAACCAAATACTGCTGTCGGAAAGAAGCTTTGGGACAATTAAGCAGCATTTTTAAAAAAATTATTAAAACAATATTGTATGAGATTTTCTAGGAGTTAAAATCTGTGCGTTTTAATTTTATATTAACAGAGAACAGAAAGATTTTTTTTTTAAAAAAAAAAGCCAAAACCTCCTCCGATTATACTGGACCTGAATACGAGGCCTAGTGGGAAATCGGGCCTTTTCTTTTTTTACATATATAAAAACAAGTACAACAGGCTTTCCAGTTAAATGAGGCTTTTGAGAGAGATGCAGAAAGAGCCAGAAAGCTCCTTAAAACCTTACTGCTCCTCATATTTGCCAAGCGGGGATGCATATTAACATTATCCGTTCTTTCCAGTACAGTGCTTCTACCTGTACACATGTTTTGTTCTAATTTCAAGAGTTATTTGAGAGAGATGTTTTGTTTTGTTTTTTCTCCATTGGTTCAGCAGCTTTGCTTTTTCTAAAAGCTTCGCTTACCATAGTCCCTTTTGCATCCTGAGTAACTTTAATGAGATACAGTATCATTAGATGATAACCGTTCACGCCGAACAAGGGGAAAATATAGAGAAAAGAATGAGGTAGAGATATAATAGATACAATGAACAGAGATGAAAGAAAGAAGACAGCATCTCATTTACATTAATACAATAAAAATACAGCATGAATGTTGCAAGTTTTTCCTAAGATTTTTATTTGAAGTAAAGTTGAGCTCTATTGTGTCCTTATGCCTATAAAGAACAGCTATTGGCTATTAACTTTTTGTATGTAATTGCTACTAGCAGCAATCTCCATAAAACTACAGTGGAAAGCCATGGCTCAAGAACAGACAGTCTGAACCTTCAGACTAGGGCTAAAGTCAGCTTTTGGTTCCACCAGTGTAAGTCAACTGTCTACAAGGTGAGCAGGCGCGCAGCAAGCCAGGGTATGAAGCTACAGTGCAACAGTTTGCCAAACACTAATTTGCTGTGTAGACATGGCCTAGCTCTAGTAAAGTAACTTTAGTCCATCTCTATTCCTATAAACATACAGAGACAGTTGAAAGTAGGAGTCAGTTAGAAGCAGTATTGCCAACACAAAGTGTTCAAAAATCATAAATTAGGCCTTCAAAATACACGAGACTGGTTTAAAAAGCACAAAATTTAAAGATAATAAATTTGAGTGGCATCTTTTTTCCTTTTGGTATTGGAGCCTTTTGATTTAATCTTTTCAAGCTTACCTCCACAACCATTAAAGCTAAAAACGTATTTTTTCTTTTTAAACAAAAGCTGAGATGCTCATGTAATCACTGAATCCAAAAGCTGAGGATTAAAGAAAATGCCATATATTATGAGACTAATATACTGAAGAAAGAATGCGGAGTTCTTGTGGCACCTTAGAGACTAACATAAGCTTTCATGGGCTAAAACCCACTTCATCAGATGCATACCACTCTGTATACTGTAGAAGTTTACCATTATGATTAAATTAAATTGGTTTGAATGGTTTAAAAATGCCACGACTCTTGCAATTACACGCTCACATCAGTAAGAATTTTGCATCCACATGGCAGCTAAATGCTTGTCTCTTTTTTGTGTGTGTGTGCACATGTATGCCTGCCTGTCGTACATGTATGCATATGTACGACTTCCACAAGGATCTATTTCCTAGAAACATAGCATGATTCCATTTTCGTGTGAAATTTTACCAGTAACTATGATCATTGCATACCTCACCATTAAAAAAACAACCTAGAGTCTGTGCTTGTCATTTTGTAGCTATTGTTGTGACTTATTTTTTTTCCTAGTTCATGAGTTGGGGATGGGAGAGAGGAGAAGTGGAGGGAAAAAGACTAATTTCTTCCTGGGAAACAAAGAATCTCTTCATTTGTCTAAACTAAACATTTAATGCAGCACTAAGATTATAAGATCAGTTTTCAACTTCTTTTCTTTCCTCCTGAAAAACCTCACAAGGCAATGAATAAAAAAAAAATCAGCGATAGTTAAAAACGGGATGTGTAAATCTAATGGGAAACAGTGTGCTTTTATGATGCATTTCCCCTTGAAATTACACTGCTCCCTGTCTGTTCTTGGAAACCAAGGTATTTCTGAGTTGCAAAAGACGTTATTATAATGCGGTCAGAAATGACAAGGAGCCAAGATCCAATAGCCTCAAGTCAGGGTCACCTTAATAGGAAAGAACTGATGTTAATGTCTAAACTGAAATGGAACTTTTAGGACCCCGATTTGCAAAACATTTTACATACTATTTCTTTGCGAGCCCCTGCTGGAATTGAGACAGTAGATTGCAACATTATAAAAGACTGTTTAAAGGCCCAATCAGCTCCAGGTACCAGAAAAATAATATTCAATAATGAATGCAAAGAAATCAAAACATGTTTAAAGAGTGTAGGTAGCAACATAAATAAAATGCAATGATTACACCAACTTTAGAAAACAAGAATGTAGAACTATCAGTACATAAATGCATAATCTGAACTTTCCCTAGATTCCAAAGGTAAATTCTACTTAAAGGCTATTGGCACAATATGGCTCATAATTTGGACACCAACCCCCCTTTTTTAATGATGTTGTTTTATTTTGCAGCTAAACAGCCCAACTTCATAGTCTATATACAGGCAGAACTCTCAGTGAAGCAAAGTCACTAGTGAGTGCTGCAGGACTGGACGCACAGTCATGCAAATTATTGTAATTAAATAGGTAATGAAAAATCACTGCTGTTGCACGAATCAAATGTAAGGCTTCAGCTGTGAGAGTAATGTGTTTCCAATTGACTCCAATATCTGATTCTGAGACAGATGAAAATGTCTCTCTGCTTGCGTGAGCACACTCTGGAGGTAAAACTTTACAAACATCTTTAATTTTGGAAAGAGCAAGGGGAAAACAAAGGGGCTATTTTAATAAAAAAGGCTGGTGGGATCCGTTTTCTAAAGGAGTTTGGTTGAACGTGGCACTCACGTGTCTCAGTATCTGCAGTATAATCTGATAGATATTAAATGGAGAGTATTTATTTGCATCATTTTACTTTGGATCTACTAATAATACATCAGCCATTAGAACAACCAGGCCTCATTCTGCTGCTCCGCCCTGATTCCAATTAACCGACATGATATTTTTTTATTTTTTTTTTACATTTGAACACAAGATCTGTACAATAGCGTAATACAATAGGTGTTTAGCATCTGGATCCAACTGTAATTGATAGAGTATGGTTCCATTCCCTTTGCTGCTGCTGCTGCTGCTAAGTTGGGAGCTGCAGTCACAGCAACTGACAGCATTGAGGGTAGGGTGGCAGGGGAGGAGGAGTCTGGACTTGCTCTTTGGAAGTAAAGTAAAGAGAGAAAGAATCACACCAACTCTATGGTGGTGAGTTAGCACCCCAGGGACTTGGTCCATGGAGGCAGTTATTTGAGATAGGAGCTGCTAATGGGAAACTGAGTCAGAAGGGAAAGGCAATGAGAGGAAGTGGCAAAATCCTGCTGGTTTTAATTATTCGGCCTTGAGATTACAGGGCATGGAGGAGTAGAACCAGTTAGGCAAAATAATTTTGTTTCAAATAAATAATTTTTTAAAGTATTTTAAAAGCATAGATCCCATTTACTGACGGAATTGTCTTTTCGATTACAATGGCAGTGTCCAAACTCCTTGTCAGTTCTAATCTTTCTCTGGGGGGGCCAATGAAATGTGTCCCGATATGGGAGATAAAAAACAAAATCAATGAGCAACCAAAATAAATGACCTTTTGAGTCAGACTCATGGACTTTAAAGCCAGAAGCGACCATCGAGATCATCTAGCACATTGCAGACCAAAGAATCTCACTCACCGACTCCTGTCCCATTCAGTCTGGGTTTTAACATGGAGTGTGAGGTTATGGGGGAAGGAATCGCTTAGCAGCTCAATTCCAAAAGAGAGTTCAGGACGGCCGTTAATTTGGTGGATGGGTAGCTAAGGAAGTACCTATTCTGGAAATCATTTAATCAGAATGGTGAAGCCTCCTCTTGTTTGTGAACACCTTTGCGTTTTTGTCATTTGTCAGTGTCATGATGTGCAGAATAACTGAAGGGTTCCGAGACATGAGATATTTAGATGTTTTTGATGTGCACTTGCTTTTCTGGCGGATGTTAAAACAAAGTGACTCTGCCATTCCCACAGTTCCATTCAGTCCTATTTGCTTGGAACCTGCTTCTGTTAGCTGCTTAATAAAGGATAAATGTAACATTAAAAATAAAAAAAACCCTGCTGGGTTACAAGTACATATTTCTTGAGAATCAGATCTAACATGTTATCTAGTTTAACCCACTGAAGAGTGCACGTTCCCCCTGCTGAATACATTTCTATTTAAATAACCTGTTCTATTAAGGTGCAAATTGCAACTTTTAAGTAATCATTGCTAACAGTCTTATGTTTATTGCCACACAAGGACTTTCACCGGAAAACAAAATCTGCATTATTCATCTCCAGCTTTGATAAACAAAATAAATGTGGGTAGGTGCTGTTTCTGCTGTACTTTTCAGGAGCTTTGGTTCTCAGATAGCCTATCAGAGCCAACAGAAAGAGAATGAAAGAAAGAATGACAAAATTGCAGCACAAAAAGATGGTAAGTCCAAATTATTCTTCACTAGCATTAAGCAGCAAACTAGAAATTCATGATCACAAAATAAAATATGCACATTTAAAGAAGCTGCAGGGGGAAAGCTGAGTATAATCCAGTGAAATTGTGTTTGAAAGCTATTTTGTATCTGTAGGAATAAAAACAGCATCAAAATGGCTCCCACCCTTTTCCCACTCTGTTGTCTGCTGTCATTGGTGCAGAATCACTACCAGGTTCTGCCTCAGAAGTGGCTGCATTTCAGTGATGGGTGAAGTATATTCAGGTCCTGATTCTTCTCTTACTCATGAGAGTTCTACACCAGTGCAACTCCATTCACGTCAGTAGAGTTACTCATGATTTACACTGGTGTGACAGGAGAATTTACCCCATTATCTGTAAAGCCTTTTGGGATCTACTGGGATAAAAAGTACAATACAAACATAATATATAATTGTAAATAAAAATATGATATCATATTGGGATTGGTATAAAGAAATTTAAACATCTGCTTTAAGAATGATCCAACCATAGTGAAAAAGAATGACGTTTTTGAAAAAAAAAAAAAAAAGAGTCAGCTATGGAAAGATCATAGTTCCTTTGTTGACATGAAATAAAGTATTTTTAAAACCATAAATTGAGACCAAAAAGGCCTAATAATCAAATATAAATAGTGTCCCATTTATCTAATTACAATAACTTGTTTCATTACAACTACAACACTGTAATATATTTCTTAAGAGCACAGGGCTCAAAATTAATAATAGAAAAGGACAAAATTGCCATGTATATTTCTCTAGATAGATTTTCATCTAGCAGCAGGACTTCACTTCTGATTCACTTACTTGTTCTCTCTAACCTTTACATTATTCATTAATCAAACTAGAAACCTGCTTTCAAAGTCAGTGCATGGTAGTAATTATTTACAGATGTGCATACTATTTAATTCTAAGCAATGATAAAAGCAGACATGTCCAGAATCATAAGGCTTATCATTTTTCTTCCCTGGGAGGTTAACTACCTAAAGAAGCTAGAAGTTGCAAACTTTTCTCCAACATTTCTACCACCACCAAGACAAAATAAGTGAAGCCAATGCCCTTGAACTTGTAGAAATTACAAAAAAATAAAACGTGAAAATTAAAAAAATATTCATTGTATTAAATCCTTCAAATCAGAGACATAAAAAAGGAACATTGGGCACCTGCCTTGATGAGTGATTCGTTTTCTATTGCACATCCTGTCTAGTGTCACTTTGTTTGTTTTACCACACGAAACCGAACCTCACTACTAGTCACGAAAATGAAAATTAGTTTTGAGAACTATATACAACATGCAAGTGTGCTCTTTGAAATCACACACATGCACGTTCAAAGCAAGAGAACTATTGTAAGTATAAAAACCTGTCATGTTGGGGGCAATTGGATTATAGTTAAATGTCCAATATTTTGCACATCTGAAACAACACTGATCTGAGGACAAATATAACCAAAGTGCAACTCTGAGAACCAGTGCACTTTTTGCAATAAGATTACTGCATGAGACATGCCCTAGTTATTATGGTAATTAGAATTACTGCCTAGTTATTAAGAGCTTTTACAAGAATAATAATAAACAAAATAATAATAATAGTAATGAAATTATTTTCAAGGTAACAGCGTATCTTGCTGGGTCTCCACCTGGGAAATCTAGGTAGACGACAACATGGACATTATCTATAATGATTTACTTACTCTAAAGCGTCTGTTTCCATAAACCAATAAATTTACCTCTCCCCCAACATGCTTGCACTGTACACATACTTTGACCTGAAATTCTACTTTGGACACAAAATGAAATGAAGACTCACAACATTAACAAAAGAAAAAGGAAACAATTCTAATGTTGAGATCATCAGCGGATGTGTGTGGGGAGGAGGGTGATGGGAGGAAGCTATCTTACAAGTTGAAAAATGTTAATGCCTTATCCAGCACTAGACTTTCTTTGTGAATAAAAACCAACAATAATGAATGTGCACAGAGCTCTTTTTAACAGATACATTTTTGTATTAACTACCTTGTTGTAGTTAAAGGGGATCTCTCCTTGTCAATAAATATACTGCCCTTCTGCTTAGGTGCATGGGTATGCCCCAGAAGACTTTGCCTACATACTAGTGTCCTAAAATGGCATAAATAAAGCAGAAGGCAAGATCTGTGACAAGTTTATACAAGTTTCCTAGGTCCCAAGTCTCCAAAATTAATATTTACCTTTGAATAAGCCCCAAATGCTACTTTTCAAAGTTTATTCAAGTGTGTCACTAAACTTGCCCACGCATTTTGTCTTTAGATATAATAATATACTAAGTCTAGGGGTATTCAAAGTGTGGGTGTGTGGAGAGGAGAATTAGCTGATGATCCCTAATTCATAAACAAAACAAAACTTAGCTTTTCTTTAAAGCACTAATCCAACTAAAGAGGGGACACACACACACACATTAAAAATCAAACAAAATAATTGTGCATTTCTGGCTAAGAGAATCTAGAGGGCAAGACTTACGTCACTGGCAGTTGGGTTACCATGGTGAATGATTTATTGATATGTATCAAGAATGAATAGATCAAAGGCAGCAAGATGACAGGTGATCAATCAAATGTCAAATCAAAGCTGGCAATCAACTGGAAAGCTGATTTTTCAGTGGGTGGGTCTGGCAGAAGAAAAATGAACTTCCATATTGCACTTCCCAGAAACAAAGCCCCAGAACACAATTTTAAAAATATAAAGCTATTAAGCAGCTTAAAAGAAAATTCTTTGAAGCGATTTACACTCCAGGCCCATTGGCCTGTTTCTTTTTTCTGGCTTGAAAAATTAAAACAAAACAAACCAAATCTCTCCCACAAATAACAAAAACAAAACATTTCCAAAGTTGCAAACTATTTTCCTCTTTACAAAATATTTGCAAACCCCCCTTGGCATTTGCTAACGTGTAACCTCGGATGCAGCACAAAAGAGGAATTTGATCTGAAAACGTGGATTGTCTTCTAACAGTCAGAATGTTTAATTTTATTTCCTGTTGCAGTTTTCACCACCGATGATCAAAGGCTGAACTTCACCACCGGGTTCATCAACAGAGACAGTCCCTGTACTATTTCAGGCGCGCGCGCGCGCACACACACACACAAGTCCAGAATTGCACCAGAAACAGGGCGAAAAGACAATATTTTAAAAATACCCAACCACCTTATGGAACGTGCATTTAAAAACAAAACTACCATAGAAAAAGGCGAATAAGGAAGCAATGCAAGAAACCATCAAAGGAGGGGGCGAGTGGGGAGGAGGGAAAAGGGAAATCGAGTGGAAGAAAGTTGGGGTGGGGGAAGTTTAACAAGGAAAGGATTACAGCTGAAGAACGCGAGTTGGAGTGGAGAAGAGGAAAAAAAGAAGAGGGTTCAGTAGACACAGGCGGGTGGAGGGGAACCTCGCACGCATCGTCAGTTTCAGAGTAAAGACCTTCCTGGCAATAAGGGAAGAAACCGATTCAATAGTGTTAGAGTTAGGAAGGGGGTGGGGGGGAGGCAGATCCAGCTCAGAAAAATCGGGGGTGACTCTAAATAATAATAAAGAGGAGGTTAGGATTCAAAAGAAGTGAAGAGACACAGAGACTGTGTAAGTGGATGGCTTCTCCTTACCTGCTGCCCGCTTGGGTGCCTGCTGTTTCCTCCTTGGCATCGCTCTACTTTCTCCAATCTCACTTCTGTCCCCAGATCCAAGAACCCTGGGAAGCTCGTGTGTCTTGTTTCTCTGGCTTTCTCTGGCTCTCTCTCAGCTGGTTCCCCCAACACCCCCTCCAGCCGAGCCTCCCCCCACTCTTTGCACTTAACTGATAGGAACCCGTTTGGTTTTTATTTTATTTTACAGAGATCTAGGTTATTATTATTTAACTGTTGCAACACTTGCTTTGCTTTGAGTCAAACATCCAAGATCAGGAGCAAATGAAAGGAACCCACAGTGCCAGAAAATAGTAATAAATAAATAACAAAATAGACGTGTATATATTAAAAAGGCAGCTCTGGAAAGATTGTGGGGCTTGCTGCTTCCTCCCTTTCCTCTCCTTTCCTCCTCCTCCTCCTCCTGGTAGATCTGTATGGCGGATTGGTGTGTGTGTGTGTGTGTGTGTGCTGATAGCTGCAGGTTTGTTGCTGTCAGATGCCAGGCTGTGAGTGATATGGAAGAGGACAGAGAGGCTTTGGATGGAAGGAAATCTGGTCTTCACACACATACACACACACACACACACACAGGCAGGGCGAGGCGATGCCAGCAAACATCGATCCACTGAGCAAACTGAACATTAACAAACTCCTCCTCCGCGACCTGATGACAGGATGAAATTTACTCCAAGCAGACAGAAGGCAGTCAGTTTATTAAAGAGACAGGGCTTGCTGATCCCAAGCGAAAAAGAAACTTATGCACAGAGACACCGACAAACGCGGCCCCCGGAGCTCCTAAGTGCCAGCCTATCTGTACCCACCTCCCCTAAAGTTCTCCACCCTTGTTCATGCCCAAGTACATTTCTAATCCGTGAAGTTTCTGATCGCGGCTGGTTTCTGATCAGGGCACTATCAGAAGCTCCCTGCTTTTCTGTAGCCTTGTATTAAACCTCTCGCTTTGATTATTTGCGAGTCCTGTCGTTTTCTCTTTAGCTCTACCCCCCCGTTTTGGGGGAAGGAGGATGCATGGAAAACTTCTCTCTTTGATTCCCCCTTTTGCAACTAGGTTGCTGACAAGTTCCCACTGACGACTGACTTGCTAAAGTGGTAAGTGCAGGCTACAGCTGTACCAAACTTTGTGAAGCTTTGTTCCTTTTCTCTGCCCCCAGTCCACCCTCTCCCTCTGGAAAGTCTTTTATGTGAAGGAAGCTGTATAAAAAGCAAACTGTGTCACACCTTGGTATATTGGTGATTATATTAATGGGGAACTCCTGGCATTAGAAGAACTACCAGCCTGGGACCTTTAGAAGAGGTGACTTTATTCTTATATCATTTTCTCAATGTAGCTAAAGTATTAAACTAATTATTATACTGCATTTTCCAGCATCCTGCACCTTAATGTAGTCGTTTACTGGAGTGGTTCTCAACCAAGGGTACACGTACCCCTGGGGGTACTCAGAAGTCTTCCAGGAGGTACATCAACTCACCTAGATATTTGCCTTGTTTTACAACAGGCTACCTTCAAAAAAAAAAAAAAAAAAAAAAACCAGCAAAGTCAGCTCAAACTAAAATTTCATACAGATAAAATGAGAAATCAAATAATTCCAGTAATAATGTCCTATAACACTTTTATATATTTATGTCTGATTTTTAAGCAACTAGTTTTTAAGTGAGGTGGAGTACGCAAGACAAATCAGAATCCTGAAAGGGGTACAGAAGTCTGGAAAGGTCAAAAAACACTGGTTTACACTAGTGTAAAGTGTGTGTAAAACTCCACCCAGACCAGTGGATACTGGAGGTGTACCAAGTCAGAATATTAGGTGGGTGTGCTCCCAAAACACAAGAATGGGGGTAAATGCCTACACTAAATGCAAGGCAATGAAGAATTAAGGTTTTTAAGTGTTGTGTTCTTATGTTAGTTTCCAATTACTCTTTTAAAGCTAACAAGCACAATAATAATTAGAGACAGACCCAGGACTCATTGTTCAGATTCAGATATAAACTTTCAAAAAGTTCAAGAGTGATCCAGGGTTTGTTTCGAGTCAATTTTTAATAATAAATAAGAATGAGAATATTAATTAATAAAAATAATGAATACGTACCAAGAAAAGCAGTGATCCTAAAAACAGCTTTCTTATTTTTCTGTAGTACTGGAGGGCCTGCACTATTCTAATTCATTCTCTATATTCTGCATATATATTGTGGATCCTGTAATCTGTCCCCACCCAACACTTCCCCTCAACATCCTCACAATTTGCGTGTAAATCACTATCTGCTCTTGTTAGACAACTTCCAAACCATGGTCAGGGTGGGGAGTGAAGGGCACTGAAGAATTTCAAACAATGAATCTGAAGACAAAAGCATGTCTGATTTATTCATTTCACAATGTCTCTTTTATAATAGCTGCTGTTAACACCATGCATCCTTAAAAATGGTTTGGGACACAGAGAATCGATTCTTATTCTTTTAACAGTAATTCTTATAAGTGGATTTCACTGTCATTTAATACCTATATTTTATCATGGGGCATATCAATAACAGGGGGTTTGTTTGTTTGTATTTTTGCCTTGATTTTTATATGCTCCAGCGTGAATCATTCATATCCCACAAAAACTGATCTCTTACTTTAGGATCCTTTAAGCTGCATCACCATTGGTTGCTCAATTTTAGCTAGTATTCAGTGGACAATGGAAATGCCAGACCTGCTGTTCAGGAAGGTAATGAGTTTCCTAAAGGAAAGCCCCAAAACGACCTTTGTATTTAGTGACCAAATATGATTTTATGTGTATGAAAATGTCCCCTTAATTTCATTTGCCACCATCCTCCTTGATGCTCTGGAAATCTTTTTAGCAGCAGTTTAAAATATTTATGTTACAAATAATTACATAGTTTAAACAATGAAAAACTTAGAGCTACTCTAATGTGCTAATTTTTCCGCTTCCCTATAGCCCAACTCTTTCATAACTGAAATGCCAGGAAAGCAGCACTCATGCCCCATGGCCAGTCAGTCAAATTATTACTTAACTCTAAAATAATGAGCCTGATTCTCCAGGTGGCCTTACATCTTGCCTAATCACTTACATCTGTGCTCAGCCAATCTACTCTGCTGCCATATGTGTGAATGGCTTGGTCAAGTCTGCACCGGTGTAAACACAGGATGTAAGATCCTGGAGAATTCAACATGCAGCTATATTCTCATTATCCATTGAAGATGGTTCTCACATTATATTACTTATAATATGAAAGTTAGTCTACTGGTTCAAGGAGTAGAATATGACTCAGGGAACCAGGATTCTGTTTTCACCATTCACACAGGTTGAATTTGTACCCTTGAGCACTTAAACTTTTGTGCCTCAGTTCCACATCTGTGAGTTCTTGTCACCCCTTTCCAGCCCCATCTTCTCCTGGTCATGTGTCTGAGATGAAAGACATTTTGTATCTGGACAGAATATTTTGCTTACTTCTCCTGCGTCTCTTTAAAGAAATATTGTATTAAAAGCTTTTTAACAGCAAGTCATTGTTTACTGCCTATTTTGTCATTTGTTTACACTTTGATAAGCAATTTTTTGGGGAAGAATCCACTCTGTTTTGAATTTCTCTCTCACTCAGGGTCCTCTGCTTATGTGGTAGTTTAAAAGGCACATACACAAGGTTTAACTAGAGCAATGATTTGGTGTAGTCTTGGAACAGCAAGTAGAGGCTATTGTTCTACACAAGCAATGGCTTTCATCCAAGTGCTACGAACTGGGTATGGTATTTGCATCTGAAGTTACTTTTTAGGTCACAATATGTAAGATGAGAAAGTCACTGTTTAAAATGGTTACTCCCCAGGGAAAGGGAAATTGAGAAGATGGACTTCTGAGCACAGCACTAGTGAGATGGCACCTTATCCACAGTGATAAATGGGAGCATTAACAAGGCTTGGTTGAGAGGAAACCTACAGATTTATTGCTTCCTGTCTCCACCAGCAGATGTCATTATGGCTGACAGAACAGAATGCCTTTCAAGAGGGAACTGGGATGGGATTATGAAGAAGAGGAAAAAAGCAAGCAAAATCTGGTGTCCATTTTTATACACTGGCCAGAATCCGTTATAATTTTGAATAGACCTGACACTGCATAGCATCTGTGGACTCACTCCTTCTGTTGTTTATAACTAAGTTGGAGAAGGTCATTTAGCATCTCTCTCAGCACAGAAAGAAACCATAATATTTGCTGAAAGCATTTTTGCGCACTTAGCATGAAAGTCAGGAGAATAAAATGAACAGATAGCACTGGATGCTATCTTGGCTTATCTGATGGAATAGTTTTAATGGGTGTTTAATGTTTACTTTGGAAATGTGGCAATTGATTCTGAAGCACTATTGAATTTTATCTATTTTTATTACGTTACAGAATATTTCTCTTTCCTGTACTGGAAAAATGTTATGACCAGTTATGGCAGGAGCAGTTATGCACGCTCAAAGAAAAATTTTCAAATCTTATGCTTCAGGGCATAACGTGAATCCTTGAAGGGGTCAGGAAGAATTTTTCTTTTCTAATTTATAGTGATACACAACCTATGGGATGCATTATTGGAGGTTTTCCCCTTCTTTTGCTGGATACAGATTTGACAAAGGAGTAGTTTGATCTGGGATGGCAAATTCTATGTTCCTAAGATGTCTTTCTGTTGTACTGAGATTTTTGGCCTGATTTCCCAAAAGAATGCACACAACTGCATAACTCATTTGTGCATAATGGTGGTAATTATGCATGGAAATGACCAGCTACAGGTCTTCATGGTCATTTTTAGATGCAAATTATAAGCCACACTGTGGCACCCTTGCTCACCTCAGATAGTAGCTTATATCATATGTAGTCATACTAATGTCAGTGGAACTACTTAATAAGTAGCACTTTACTCTTTGTAAACAGAATAGATAGCCAAAAACTCAGAAAGTAATAATTTTTTTTAAGTACATCAGAAGCAGGAAGCCTGCTAAATAACCAGTGGGACTCCTGCACAACCGAGATACAAAAGGAGCATTTAAAGTAATTGCAGAGAAATTAAATGAATTCTTTCCTTCAGTTTTCACAGCTGAGAATGTTAGGAAGATTCCTGAGCAGTCTTTTGTAGATGACAAATCTGAGGAACTGTCACAGATTGAAGTGTCACTAGAGGAGGTTTTGGAATTAATTGATAAACTTAACTGTAACAAGTCACCAAGACCACATGGCATTCACCCAAGAGTTCTGAAAGAACTCAAATGTGAAATTGAGGACCTATTAACTATGGTTTGTAACCTGTCCTTTAAATCAGCTTCAGTACCCATTAGCTGGAAGATAGCTAATGTAACTCCAACATTTGAAAAAAGATCTAGAGGTGATCTCAGAAATTACAGACTGGTACGTCTAACCTCAGTACTGGGCAAATTAGTTGAAACAATCAAGTAAAGAATAAAATTGTCAGGCACATAGAAGAACATAAACTGTTGGGCAAAAGTCAGCATGGTTTCTGTAAAGGGAAATAATGTTTTACTAATCTATTAGAGTTCTTTGAAGGGGTCAACAAACATGTGGACAAGGGGGGATCCAGTGGACATAGTGTACCTAGATTTCCAGAAAGCCTTTGACAAGATCTCTCACCAAGGGCTCTTATGTAAATTAAGTTGTCATGGGATAAGAGGGAAGATCCTTTCATGGACTGAGAACTGGTTAAAAAACAGGGAAAAAAGGGTAGGAATAAATGGTAAATTTTCAGAATGGAGAGGGGTAACTAGTGGTGTTCCCTAAGGGTCAGTCCTAGGACCAATCCTATTCAACTTATTCATAAATGATTTGGAGAAAGGGGTAAACAGTGAGGTGGCAAAGTTTGCAGGTGATACTAAACTGCTCAAGACAGATAAGACCAAAGCAAACTCAGATGAACTTCAAAAAGATCTCACAAAACTAACTGATTGGGCAACAAAATGGCAAAATGAAATGTAATGTGGATAAATGTAAAGTAATGCACACTGGAAAAAATAACCCTAACAATATGATGCGGCTAATTTAGCTACAACAAATCAGGAAAGAGATCTTCCACGCAGTGTGCAGTGGCTGTCAAAAAAGCAAATAGGATGTTAGGAATAATTAAAAAAGGGATAGAGAATAAGATGGAGAATATCTTATTGCCCTTATATAAATTCATGGTGCACCCACATCTTGAATATTGCGTACAGATGTAGTCTCATCTAAAAAAAAAAAGATATACTGGCATTAGAAAAGGTTCAGAGAAGGGCAATTAAAATGATTAGCGGTTTGGAACAGGTTTTATATGAGGAGAGATTAAAGAAGCTAGGACTTTTCAGCTTGGAAAAGAGGAGACTAATGGGGGATATGATAGAGGTATATAAAATCATGAGTGGTGTGGAGAAAGTGAATAAGGAAAAGTTATTTACTTGTTCCCATAATATAAGAACTAGGGGCCACCAAATGAAATTAATGGGCAACAGGTTTAAAACAAAATAAAAGGAAGTTCTTCACACAGTGCCCAGCCAACCTGTGGAACTCCTTGCCTGAGGAGGTTGTGAAGGCTAGGACTATAACAGGCCTTGAAAGAGAACTGGATAAATTCATGGAGGTTAAGTCCATTAATGGCTATTAGCCAGGATAGGTAAGGAATGGTGTCCCTAGCCTCTATTTGTCAGAGGAAGGTGATGGATGGCAGGTAAGAGATGACTTGATCATTACCTATTAGGTTCATTCACTCCGCGGCACTTGGCATTGGCTACTGTCAGTAGACAGGATACTGGGCTGGATGGACCTATGGTCTGACCAAATATGACCATTCTTATGTTATTAAGGGTATCACAATCTAGTCCTATCGCAGTGCTGGGTGCAATAGTGGTAACTACATATACATTTTTTCCAATCTGGAAGGCATCTAGATACACTTACATAACTAATCCTGACTGACCTTCACTTCATTCCTGATGGACCATGTAGGACTCACTCCTGGAAGAGGGACACAGGTGGAGTGACTGTGACTCCATGAACACCACACAATGAGAGGAACATTTCAGTTGGAGTCAGAAAAATGTCATTAGATCTTTGCTTACATGCATCCCAGGGTCCAGAAGACACATATAAGGGAAGCAGATGGACAGCTGCCTCTATTTCCATCCTAGGCTGGAATAGCAGCCTTGGTTGTAAATTCCTTTCCTTTCCTTCCAGGCAATTGCTGCACAAAGCTCAATTGCACCAGCACTGTGTGGGGATGGGTGAATTTCACTCTATGGGATGAAATCCTGATACTGCCAATAATTTATGCCCAAGGTAACTGCAGGCAGAATTTCCAAAGCCCTTTGCCACCTAATTTTTACCTGAAGGATTCGCCCTTTGGTTGCAAAGAAGGCATTTCAGTTTGAACTTTAATCTAACTGCAAAAGGAATCTTTTTCATGTCCAAGTAATGAGAATTTAAAACAGTGATTAGCACAGCTCTAGCTGCAGCTACCTCCTTCAGCCCTTACATCTGTGGTATATCTTTCATTACAATATCATCAGCTAAAGTATCACTCAAGACTATACATAAGGGTCACAGTGTTTTTTTTTAAAACCATCACAACCCTTTTACTATATTTATAATTCAGCCTCAGAAATGTGCTCCAAGCTGAAACTTGACTTGGAAGAACTCAGTTTAGGGATAAGATTTTTCTTGTTTTAAATTTCACAAACATTTTAAAAACATACATCAGATATATAGAGATAAGGTGGGTAAGGTAATATTAGTCACTGGCCCACCTCTGCTGATGAAAGAGACAAGCTTTTAAGCTTACACAGAGTTCTTCTTCAGGGTCTATGTGAGCTTGAAAGCTTGTCTATCTTCTACTGGACAGAAGTTGGTCCAATAAAATATATTACCTCATCCATCTTATCTCTCCAATGTCCTGGGACCATCACAGTTACAACACTGCAAACTCCTTCTGAACTAAGCATTGCCACATTTTAACACCATCTCTCAATCATATTGATATATCCTGTATTAATTAGTCTGATTTTTTTTTCTATGTCTGAAGTAGAGCCTGATCTAAAACCACCTGATGTTCTGATTCAGTGGACTTCATACTACATGCTCATTAGGGTAAAGACATCATCTCATTTGTCAGAAAAATGCCAAGAACATTGCTGGTATCTTCTAAATAATAAATGGCTCCCCTCCCACTTAAATATGTTTTGCTGCAAACAATTTTTTTTTCATTTTCATCAAAAAACTGAAAACTGTATTTTTTGGGGCGGTTTTGACAAAAATAAAAAAAAATAACTGAAAAAATGTATGTCTTGCATAATTTTCTGATTCAAGAAAAAAAGTCATTTTCCATTAAAAACAACAACTTTCAGATGGAATATTTTTGATCACCTCTATGTTTAACATACTAACAGCAGCAATATCAATATCAGTTTTATATTACAGGAGCTGCTGAAAATCCACCCTCCAATCTCCTATACCTGTAAGTGGTTTGATGATGACATACGTTTCTTCACCAATAATACCAGAAAGCATCACAGCACACAATATTTAGAGGGTCTAAATGAAAGTTTCTGAAGAAAGGAATCACAGGATGGCTGTGCCAGTGAATCTCTCACTCCATCCTAAACTTACTCTGTTGTTCCTACATTAGCTATGGTACACAACACTAACCCACCATTTGGAAACTCTCTGTGATGCCTACAGTAGGTGCAAAAAAGTGCATAAAGGAACTAATCAGCCACAGCAGGAAGGGACTGGGGAGAATGTGTTGCAAACAAATGCTCCTGAAGATGATAATCTTGGGCTTGAGGGCCCGTCTACAGAAGACTCCATACCTGCAATTTGTCCAAACTCACAGGGCCTCTGAGACACATTCCCCTGGACCAGTCTGAGGTCCACAGGCTGTGAGTACCTTAAGCCAGACTGATCTCTAGTGCAACTCTGTGGCCTGCGTTGTGCAGACTAGATGATCATAGTAGTCCCTTCTGACCTTAAAGTCTATGAATCTATGTGGTTAGAGTTACATCAGGGATGAGCCTGGCCTTTTGTTCCTAAAAGTCATATTTAGTGAGAGAATCCTGTGTCCATAAGCTGTCCACAACCCTGCTTGTGAGCTTGTTCATAGGCAGAGGAGTGAAGTTGCATCTCCTAGGAAAGGCAAGAAAGGAGGAAAGAAGCAGCAGTTTTCCCACAGAGAGCATGACACTTACTCTCTTACAGAGGCCAAACAGCTGTGGAGTGGTGGATGCCCTGAATAGCCAGGTGGGAGCAGAAGATGTCAGGCCACTTACAAGGACCAGTAATTGTGTTAGTAGGGACTCCTTGCTAATGTATTTCTCTCATTCGATCAAAGATTGAAAGGGCCATCCAAAAAAGAGGAAGCCAATAAAATAGGAAAATATATTACAGAGTTGATGAAACTAGATAAACATCTGCAAGAGACTTTGAACTGGGTGGAATAAATGTCACCCAGCTGCTAGTCCTGAATATAATGCAGAGCTAAGAAATAGATTTTCAGGGCAGAAATTACTTATAAAAATAGCTCTAACAGTGCTGATGTGGAGAAGTAAGCAAATCCTCCTAGCTATCTGAGTAATTTAATTATAAAGTACCCAATCACCATAGTATTGGGACATATACTATCCATTACAGCCTAAATGAATTGTTCTTGTGCAGGGTAAGCCTCTTCTTTCCTTTATTGCTATTATTATTTATTATTACCATTATTTATAGTTCAAGTAGAGAATTATACTGGCTATTGGAATTATTTATATGTGAGAGGTTTTTGGCTAAAATTATATTGGTACTCTCTAATGCGTTTAATATTCTATGATAATGGTTGTGAAAAAGGTGAGCCGCTAAACACTTTAAGAATCTGAAATTCTCAACTTTGCCACACCATATCACCCACTGAGCCATGAAGGGATTTTTTGTTTTTTGATATGTTAAGAAAAGATATATGGACAAGTACAGTTTACACATACAAAGCACATTAGGTAAGTAAACAACACAAAGAAACCTTAACTGAAATACTAATGCCCTCAAAAGGAACAAAACATTTAATGTGATTTTAATTGAAGTGTAACTTCTTTGAAAATCTATTGTTGTAGCAAGAGACAAAGTCAGTTTTAAATAAGGGAACAGAAATAATCTTGTTAAAGACATTCTTCTCTAGCGAGAAGCTTCAGGGACATTTGGGGAAGAGGTGGATTGGAGAAGGTCCACTTTCTTTGAAAGAAACGTTTTCATTCTATGGCAGAACAAACCTTTGATAAAATTCTTCCCCTGGATAACCCCATTGAACTCAATAGAAACAACTGCACGGCTAGTGCTCTTTTCAGAGGTTCATAGCTTAAGAGGCCAGAAGAGTCGATTGTGATAATCTAGTCTGACTTCCTGTATCATGCAGGCCACTGGACTTCCCTGAATTAATTCTTTTTTTCATCCAAATATCTCATTTCCTAATAAATTAAACCTTGCACTACTGCTGTAATGGAATTTTATAAATTTTATAAAAGGGCAAACTCAAGTACAGTGGGTAACAGACCGGCCGAAAGATTGCTGACTGGCAATTAGAAAGCAGCAGAGCGTGAATACAAATCCTGAAGCCCAGTTCTCTGACCCAATCACTGTCCATTTTGTCTCCCACAGAAAAGCCAGGGTCAAATCTCCATTCCAAATGGACACCTGACAAGTAGTACTCAGATCTTCAGAGATAGGCTTCCAATGTCCATTGATTTCAAAAGAAGTTAAGAGCCTAAATACCTTTGAGGATCTGGGACTATGTGTGCATGGGTAGTCCATGTGGCCTTTAATTCAAAGCTATCATGAATGTCAGATCCTCTGCTAGTGTAAATTTTTGTAGCTCCACAGGCTTCAGTGGTGATGCACTGATTTATACCTGTTGCAGATATGACCCTCAGTAATGTCCAGTTCCCAAAGAAATAGCCAAAATGACCGAACTAGTTCCTGTATCCTCATTGTTCGGAAGCACTATGGGTGGATACCAAGCCCTAGAGAATGGAGAAAGAAGAAAGGCATAGCTGAACAATGAAGATAAAATGTGTCATTTCCTAATAGTCTGCAGTGGAGGACCAGGGTGTCATAGCTCCCATTTCTCTGTTTATGAGAACATCCTTCCAGTGATCTATGCCCTCACATCAGGTAGGAGTTCTGTATAATGTTGCACCCCAAAATCTATTCATGATTATGGTTACCATATAGTAAGCTTTGGATAAGTAAATTTACGGTCCACTAAAAAGCCTGTCTATAGATAGTGTCAATCAACACAATCTACTGCACAAGCTATGGGCTCTGACAAGCCCTTTGCACAGCCCCATTGAAGACAGTGATAATAATTATATTTTTACAATCCCACCTATCCAAGGATCTCAAAACACTTTTTTAAGGCTAATTAATTAAGCCCTACAATCTCTTGCCCCATTTATGTAGAACTATTGTCGCAATTCAGGATTCCTAACTGCAATGCATTTTCTCTCTAATGACTGCTCCTTCAACCATATCCCATGTAAATAATTTGGCCTATTTTCAATTCCCAACACACCAGAGGTGTTTGCTACTGTCTCATTCTCTCACAGCTATAAACAAATCAAATAGCTGCTGACAATGCTGGCAAGTAACAGACATATCATGTGAAAGAGGGAGTGGCCTCTGACTGTAGCAAATGGATACCTTTATAATGAACTCGAAAGGCAGAATTCCAGTGACTTGAGGTATAAAGGTAATGCAGCAGTTATACGATACCTGCTATTTGCGTAAGGCCTGAATGTGCTCTCACCTATGCCACTTTGAACTTCTAATTTACATGGAGTTACTCCTGATTTATGCCAGTGTAAGTGTGACCAGAACCAGCCCCAGGAAATCTACAAATTTCTTATGTCTGTCATTGTGGGGTTTTGAATCATATTGTGGGGTTGTGAATCATACAGTGAATAATAGTCATGCATTTTTGGAGAATATTTCTGTGGGGAAAGTAGTCATTAAGGGGTTAAATGGGTTCCTCGGAGTATTATGGGGTGGACCTTTACTTCCTATTTAGTTAGTGGATGTCCTTCCCCTCCCCCAAATCTGTTATGTACAATAGTTGAATAAAGCAGCATATTCCCAGCCTGCGGTCCTGTAAAACTGTTTCTGTGTGTTTCTGCTGCACTGAGCAGTCCCATTACAAAAGTGGTGAAGAGGCCAAACATAAGAGTGGCACCTTATGAGAAAATTGAGGCATTTTGTGCAGAAAATAAAGATGGCAACAATATATTGACAGCTAGGGCCACTATTTCATCAACATGGAAATTTTTTAAAAAAGGTATTGCAAACTTCATTAATTGATTGTTTGAATGACAATTCTCTATATTATTTCCATCTATCACATTGACCCTCTACTAAAGTGCAGCCTCTTCTGGGGTGGAGTGAAGCATCTATGTAACAGCATATCAGTTTAGAATAGGAAGTAAGGAATACCTTACCCAATAAAACAGACATGGACTGTAGTCATCCCAACTAGGCTTTGGGCTAAAACATTAGGGGAATGCCCTTCTGCCTGCAAAAACATTCTAGGGCATTTTTAATGGACATGGACAGTCAAGTCCTCTATGGTATATCTACACTGCAGTTAAACACTTGCAGCTGGCCTGTGGCAGCTGACTTGGGCTCACAGGACTCAGGCTGTGGGTTTGTAAAACTGCTGTGTAGACGTTTGGGCTGAGACTGCTGTCTGAGCTCTTGAATTCCATAAAGGAAAGGGTTCCTGAGTCCAGGGTCCAAACCACCTGAATGCCCACACAGCAATTTTATAGGCCTACAGCTCAAGCCCATGAGACATACCGTGTAGACATACCCTATGTCTTTTCAAAAAGCAACAACCATTTATGAGGGACTTGTCACTACTGTATCTCTCTCTCTCATACTTCTACCATCATGTACAGGTTCAGAAATGTTTTAGAGGAGAGATTGCAAGCGACATCTACTGACTCCTTAACACTCCAAATCCAACTGACCTCATCCTACTAAGCTGATCAGAACTGATGAGTACACAGTTTGTAATTTTAGTTGTGCTACCCTACTCTAAGGTTAGTTTGGAAATGCACTTTGCATGACATAACCCTTTATTGCTTCATGCAGCTAGCAGAGCACCTTTCGTACAGTACAGATACTCCTGATGTCTTCAGGTATAATGCCCATATTTTTCAAAATGTTTGATCCGCTCAATTAAAAAATATATCCCATGAAAAGCAAAAGACTTTATGGGATCAGAGTATTCTAATTCTGAGGAACAATATTAAGAATGGAGACATTTTTGTGGAAATTGATTGACACTTTTGTGGGCCTCCATCTACTTCTGCTTTTCATACAAACTGTACAGTAAATGCAGGTAAAAAAATTACCTGTCAAAATATAGCTCTGTTTGGTTACTTCTGTCCATGGGACAATTTTAGCAACTTGTCAATCAGCGGGCTGCTAAATAGCCTCTCCAAAGCACAATACGCTATTTCAGATGACACAAGCGTGTCAATCATTTATTGAATCAAAGCCAAATTTGAAGCAGAGCAAAGCCCAGTTTGTCAATCACTCTTTGGTAGTCTCTCCACTACCCACCTGACAGCTTTTAACTTTTCACTTTTATATTCCATGCAGCTAGTTAAGCTCTTTTCATTTTTAATTGGGCTCCTTTTATGATTGGTAGCTAAGCAACTAATATGTTGTTTTATATGGTAATAATGGGTCCAAAACTTGAGAGCTTTCTTGACCATTCCTGTTTGTGCTTGGGAAATTATTTTCCTTCAAGTTGCTAAATAGCAGATGTAGCAGAAACAGTTATTTAATTATGGGTTGTCCTGTTGTTTCTATCTATAAACACTTTTGGCACTGTTTAAAAATAAACACTGCATGCGCTGGCAAATAGATACTGCATGAATTTAATTCGTGATAGAGTGTCTTGGAATTTCACAGCTAATTACGGGGAAAATTGGGTGCAGAAATGATAGGGGTGCCAAAAAAGTTGTTCAAAAAATGTTAGATATGGACCCAGATCAAAACCTCAGGTCTGATCACTCCTGAAAAGTTCCAGTCCAAACATTGCACATCTGTCTTTGTATCTATAATGCACTAAATCACAGGATCTCTGGCAATAAGGAGACCCAGCATTCAAGAGAATTTCAATCTATAGATGTACAGAATTGGCATGGAAGGGTGGGGTCATAGTTGGAGAAGAGTGGGCCCTTGAGATCAGGGCTTGGGTAGGAAGGATGGAGGATTCTGGCTGCCTCTCATTTTTGAATGCAACATGCTGCTGTGTTATATATGCATTACAGGGCACGACTGAAGAGAGCACATGATGCTAAATTCAGATACAAAGAACAGGAGGACAAGCCCACCAGAGAATCACAATAGCAGAATTTCTAAGCCCCTCATCTCCATTGTCTGACCCCAATGGCATCAGTGCTAGCAAACAAGCTAATGCTGCCCAGAACACTCTCAGAGACTCTTCTTCCTGTACACCTCTTTCCTCCCACTCTGATGCTGTATTTATCAGACAAGAATGTGCAAAAAGAAGCTGACCACCAGTCTTTCCCTTCTGCCTGAGCTAGACTGTGCCCTAGTTCAATTTGCCACATAGAGGAATAAGTCTCACATGCACCCTTGTGCAACTGCTCAGATTGTAGCTGAGTGATGTGAAGTTCTCTGCCTCCTCTCCTACCACAAGCAAGTGGGCAGAGCTGGCTGGATGCATGTGGAGGCTAGTATGCTGTTCCCTTTTAAGGGCTGCAATAACTTACAGCTCATCCTCCCTCCCCAGCAGGGCAGGGCACCACCTGAAGACTTGTGCCTCAGGGCACAATGTCTTCTAATGCTTCCCATGGTGGCAGTACATCTATGCATGACCCCTTTCTCAGGGGTGTCTCAAAAGGGTCCACTGAGCCTTCATCCATTCCATTGAATCTAATAGCTCTGCACTGCTATCCATTGCCACAGAAGAGATCATGACTGGACATAGGTGAACCTCTAATACTGAAACCTGAAGCCAGTTATCACACTGCAGTCTGTATTGTAGACTACAGATAATAGACTACTAAAAGTGGAAAGAAAAAGAGCAGAAAAGGTCAGGAGCATACTGGAAATAAAGAGGTTCTGAAGCAGCACGATTTCAGTAGCAGTGTCATAAAGAAGAAACACCCCTTTACGAATCTACCTTTAAGGCAAAAGGGCCTCTAAATCAAAACCTTCCAGCTCCCACTCTTAGTCTAGATATAATTCCTAATTCAAACTAAGTTTCCAAGACCAGAATAGATTCTCAAAATAGAGTAACCTCTAAGAGCTAGAACAAGTTACTGAACTAGACTAAACCTCCAAGCTAGAGCAATATTCAGAACTGCAGTATTAAAACAAAACAAAACAAAACAAAACAAAAAACCCCACAACCCTAGATGGAATGAGGCCCTCCAAGCTAGAACAGACTCATGACTAAATAGAGCTGGAAAAAGAGAGGTATGTGCCTAGAGACCATTTTATGGTCCCTTAGCCTCACCCCATAAGGTTTGGGCCAATGAACACCCTCCACTTGGCATAAAATGGAGTCACAGGTAGTCACAAATACTGTGGTTTCTTCCATTATCAGAGAAAATATCATCAATGCATTACCCCAAGGTAAAAAATATCTAAGTCTAGATATTATTTCTTGATAAGGAATGTTAGAAAGGAGAAACCACATGTAGTGTGCACACCCTGTAATTCTGTTTTGGTTCTGTTTTCCTTTCTGTTTTTGGGATTCATTAAGGAATTTTAATACATATAACACTTTACTCATTAAATCCTTTTACAAATTTACACCCTGGGATTCTATACATTGTATTGCACTGTTATATGATGAGTATCACCTGACTGGCCATGAGTTTGATCACAAACCTGATATACAGATATGTTTGACAAAACTTTAGAAAGCACATACTGTACTTGGTTTTGTGAGAGCTGCAAGGAGTTTTGAGTCAACCTGGGTTAGTTGGTTACATGGGCTGGTAACCAGAAGAACTCATTGGTCTCACCTGAATTTCACTTTTTGTTTCTGCATTTGTTTTTACTCCCAGATTCAAATTGCAAATGGCTGAGAACCTATGAAAACTGAAATCAGGGAGGAGAATAAAAAGGCTCAAATGGACCCCTGCAAAGACAAATCTCTGATCTAATTGTGATTTTACAATGGGGGGCAAAGGCGGGGAGGGAGAATTGTGTCTATTAGCCACAGGCCTGAGTAGGAAGTGTTGTGGAGCTTTGGAGAGGATTGTGCTAGGAGTCTAGGTCATATCCTTCTCCTTGGGGGAAGATAATAGCATATTGCTGAAGCTACGTAAACTGTAAATCATAACAAAAATTAGGTTGTGGTGGGGAAAGGAAGGGACCAACCAGGTTTTGCTCTCTTACACTGGTGTAGTTCAGGAATCATGAAGTTAAACCAGTGTGAGATCAAAACTGGGCCCTGTGTATGTTTAACAGCATTCTGGTAAATGGGTTTTAAGTTTGCTTGACTATATTAATGATCCTTTAAGAGATTTTTTTCCCCTGCACAGATATGCACTATTTATACAATTAGAGACTTGCAAAAGTTTATAAGTTTAGAAAAGGTTTAAGATCCGAGATTGCTGCCACAATTTGGCACAGATTGTCAATCTTGGCTCAAAGGAAGCACAGGCCTGACTGAACATGATGCTTAGCTATCATAGTTCAGGCATCCTCGTAGAGCAGAGGGGAAACCCACACAGCACCCACCTACACAGCAGCTGGTCTGTGAATCAGTAGGAGACTCTCACCAGAGGAGCTAAGATGCACAGACCATAAATATTATACCAATAAGAAAAAGAAAGGGTCAGGAAAGCAAGCAGCACTTGAAAGGAGATTTTTAAGCCGCTCTGTTCTTGTCATACTTATCCAGTTAACAATACAAAGATGTCTTCCTATCTGAGTTCTTCTTATTACCGTTGTCCTATAACTCCTCCTAAGCTATATCTAATTCCAGGGGCCTTTTGTCCTGGCAAGGAGGATGCTTTTAATATGTGTGTGTATGTACATCATGCATTAGAAATATAGTCATTTATGAAATCCATTGTGAATGACAAAACTAAATCTCTTCTCAGGCTACCAACTGTTTTAAAAGGCTGGAAAGAGAAGTTTAAAAATATCATGGTAATAGGTTTATATATAGAGCCTTTTATCCCACAGTGACAAATATAGGGCCTGATTCTGCCCCCCTCTCCTTTTGATGAGTGGCAGTTTACTCTGTGAGAAGTCCCACTAAAATCAACTATATACTATAAATGGGTCACTTAATCCATTGCAGAAATGCAACTGCCTCTGGGGTGAAATGTGGCAACTCATGGAGCAGTTGCTATTAACACCTACTGCGCATCAATATCTGAGCTACCCCATTTTCTGCCTGCACTTAGAATTGACAATATCTTTGGTAACTGTGGCAAATGCTACCTTTTCTAATGTTTCACGCTGCTCCTGTACCACAACAGTTAAGAACAAGAAATGAAGAATACTTTTTCTAATTGGAAATGCAAGGGGGTTGGTTAGGCAGAATGTAATTACCAAGGAATTTGTCCAGGATATTATGTTTAATACTCTGACTCTCCCAACAATTAAAAATGGAATTTTTTGTAATTACAAGTGCTTGGGGGCTTGAGTTCATCTCTCAACCAAGTGCTCACTAACAAGATGCACAGTGCAGCACACCTATTTTGTATTACGTTGGTGTAGTTGGAGGCCTCTCTTCCAAACACTGATCTACCAGTTTACAGCAGTTTGAGCTCTTACAGGATGATATAACTATAAGATAATAGTCAATATTTATAAATATCCTAAGCAATATAACTGAAATATTTTAAAATATTAAAACTATCCTTTAAAACAGAGATGCAAGGCTTGCCAATATTGATCATTCAGTTACACAGATAAGAAATTAAAGGCAGATGAAGGGTTTCCTTATTGCTTACACATGGTGTAATATCAAATTCCAAATGGGAATAGTTTTGTTCAGGGTGATATTAATTATCTCAGAACCAAAGAGTTAAAGATCAAGGGAATTAAACAGTCAAGCCCCCCCCCCAGCCTACGGAATTGCCACCCCGTATAAAAATAACTGTAAAGTGTCTTCCTTGAGGTTGAATTCCTATAGTCTATGAGGAAAACGTCAAAAAACAAACACTTCACACTTGATTAAATGGATTTTTTTTATGTTGACCCTTACTTTTAAAGAACAGTAGCATTTCTGGTGGACTTACTTTTGATTGTTGTTTTAAATCATTAAGTGGAAAGGTATGCAGGATTTCATATAAACACAACATCCATTTTTCAGAGCTCTGTCCTTCTGATTAATTGCCTATATTTCGTGTTCACAGAATTTTAGAGGTATTGAACTGGCTGAAATTAAAGCCACTTCTATAGCTAGCAGACAAACCAGGGAAGATATCTGCAACGTAAACTTTTCAGTTACATGGTCTGCCCTGCCAATGACCTTAAACTTATTCTAGCAGGATCATTCTCTAGAGGCAAAAAAAATGTAATTCAGTCAATGTTAGCTTTTTCCTGATCCTCTTTTAAGCATATTACTGCCAACATGTTTATATATGTACAAGTATTATGTTGTGGACTGAGTTCGCTAGAGGATGTAATGAGTTGAAACCCCTTGAACTCTGGCAGAGTCTGTATTGCACTCTGAATAGATAAGCAATCAAAATTCTAGCTATCATCCTTGATCGTAAGGTTTTCTATAGCACCTATAGAAGTATCTGAATACTTCCTGTAGCATCTTAGGACTTGTTCCAAAGTCCATTGAAGATCAGGCCCAGTATATTCAAGTCTCAGATAATTCTGTATCTGATTTCAAATGTTCTGACAAATACATTTTTCTTGTAAAAATGTCACCAGATAAAAGGCACCTAACTAAACAGTGAAAAATGTAGAAGGTAAGGGATTGAATTATATTCCTGCAAAATATTAAACAATATTTATGTGCAGGGATGAACAGTGTCTAGTGGGAACAGAAACCCAGACTTTCTGGGTTCTGCTCTCAGCTCTCCCACCAATTATCTCTGTGATCCTGGGGAGTCAGTTAAACCTAGCTCAGTGCCTGTGTTTCTCCATCTGTAAAATTGGCTTACTACTTGCAAGACCTACATGCCAGAGATTTTGTGAATTATACTTAACGTTTGCATCATCTTTTGAGATTTTTGGCTTCAAGATGGTATCTGAATTCAAATAGAATAAGGTTTATCTAATACAATTACACAATCATGATATAATTAAAATTCTGAGATGTTGCACAGGCTTTTGTGTCATGCTGATCCCTTTTAAGGGCTAGATTGCAAACCCCTTACTTCCAATGATACTAAATGGAACTACTTCGGTGTGCAACTGATTCCTGTTATGTTCACAGCATACACACAGAAAGTTAGATAAAAGCAAAAATACTATTGCTGAAAGGTTACAATGTAACCAATTTATTTTTGAGAATTCAGAACAATAACATACAAAAGCACAGAGAGAGAGAAAGCAGGCTGCTCCCTAAGACAGACCCATGCCTGCTTGCTTTACACTGGCTCTTTCCAGGCTGATTGTCTGCTGACTGACTCAGATAACCCAGATTGTCTAGCTTTTCTTAGAGACCTCCAGCCTGCAAGCAGGATTGGGAAATCCCTCACATTTAAAACAATAGCTTGTCATTTTTAACCAGTTTTTAATACTCCACACTCCCCAGCGTGTATACGTGTTACAATCCAGCCTTAAGTTGGTGGAGAGAATGCACCATTTTTGAGAATCTTATTTAGGTCTTCTGGTGGGAAAAGCAGTCAGATATCTTACCAACAAGATGTAAGTAACGTTTAAGGAAATAAATGTTTTACAGTCGATCACAATTTAAATGGCTCTTTCTTCTGATTGTTTGCTTGATAATGCACATGCTATGTTTTAGAGGTGCTTGATTTTTGCCAGTGATTGGAGGACATGATCACTACACTTTATTGCAGGAGAAAAATGTTCTGGAAAGTAATGGCTGATTTTCACAGAGTTCATTGAATCATATACACTGATTAGAACCACATGTATCTGTATTTTCTTTCATGCACAATGCAGATCAATGTAATATTATCAAATGTACCAATGTGGGTGGTGTATACAACCCGGGAGATCCTGAGGTTATCCTTACTACAGGACCAGATTCAGATTTTTTGTTAGCATCTCTTCAGTTTGCTCATTTGGGATGTTGGTTTAGATGTACCTTTTGGGGAGATTCAGTCTCTTTTGTATGCCTCTTTCTTAGGATGCTTGCTGTCACCACTTCTCTCTCTTGAAAAGTCTACCAGCAAGTGGCCCGATCCTGTACGATGCAGAGGAGCTCCTATAACACTCCTTGCACCTCAACCTTACAGGCACTACTCAGCACCTTGAAGGTACGGTTCGTCAATGAGTACTGAGTCAACTTTTCTCCTGTGGCTGAGCTCTGCTCTGTGAAGGGGTGTGTGTGTGCGTGTGCACGTGCACACGTGTGTGCAGTGAGCAGGCATTGGGTAACCAGTTACAACTCTAAGGGTTGTTCTGTGCTGCCCTAGTTCAAGTTAGTGCAGCCCCAGGTTGCTCTAACTCGACCTACACCACCAATATAAGGTGCCATGTACTAGTGGAGGATTAGGTGTAATGGAATGTAACTCTCCATACCCCTCTATGTTGGAGTAGGATGTGGCAGCTAGCACAGAGGCAGCTCTGCAGATTTTACCACAGCTGAGGGTCCCATCCCTCCTCCAGCCACAGAATCCTTAGCTACTCAGTTACAGCCAGAATCTGGTCTTTTAGGGTATGTCTATACTGCAGTTATTCACCTAGGACTGGCCCATGCCAGCCAGCTTGGGCTTGTGGGGCTAGGGCTAAGGGGCTGTTTAACTGTGGTGTAGATGTTTGGGCCTGGGCTGGAGCCTGAGTTCTGGGACCCTCCCCCTTGCAAGGTCCCAGAGCTCAAACCCAAAAGTCTACAATTAAAGAAATCCTTAGCTTGAGCCCTGGGAGCCCAAGTCAGCTGGCATGGACCAGCCAGAGGTGTCTCATTGCAGTGTACACATACCCTGCACGTTGCTTGTTAGTGTTGCCTGAGTGGTGCAAAGGCCTGGCGCATTTGAGAATCTGTCCTTATGTGTCACTACTGCCCTCTGCTGGATGGCCAGGTGGCCTACTCAAGTGTTTGTAAGTGTGTTCCCTGCAAGTTCCTGATCCACAAAGAGGACGCAAGCCCTATTGCTTGCATGTACTATATTACATACCATAGCTAACTTAGTCTCCTATAGCTGAAGAAGTTGGGGGTCTTGTGTTTTTGCAGCAGAGTGCCCTGAGTTCTGTGAGGATGTTGTCAGCGTCTGTAGCTGATAACTGTGATGTCTGTATATTTGCCACTGACTTGGTATAGATTGGTGGTGTAAAGAGTCATATACTGTACACATCCTATTTGCAAAACATAGGATATCACACATATGTGGTTCCTAAGTGATGGAAAAATATTTCCCTTTACAGAACTACACAAAGATGGACTCTCAATTTGATCAGATTCCGGGTTTTTTTATTTGTTTGTCCAGACTCACTTTACATGGAGAGAGAAATCTGTGTCTTAAGATATATTCTCTTTAACTCTCATTGGCAGTTAATGAAATGAAAGTGAACACTGAGGAAATAATTAAATGTTGTACAATTAGAACTACAGCACACTGAGGTATAAATAAGTACAAAACAATATATCCTTCCGTATACTTAGATTGTCTCTATTCTGTAGCTTTTCATGAGTGCCTATGGCAAACTAAATTCTTACATAGCACTGTGGTCTGATCCTAAGGCCATACATAACTCAAGAGCACTAGATAAGATTCTTGTCAGAGCAAAGGTAGTAGGGATATGAGGCTGACTGGCAGATATGTGAAACAGTGATCAGAGCAGAGGAAAGAAAGGCAGGTTCAGCAACATTTGGACTATGAGTGGCACCTTTCCATGTTGCCAACTGATCTCAAATTTACCCAAACTTTCCTACAACTGTCTGACGGTAAAAACCTAATTTCTCAGCAGTGAAAAGCTCAGACCTAGTATTTTATCCATTTGCCTTTCTTTGCAAACCTCAGTTCAAGCTATGTTGTGGTTCAGTGGGTATTATTTTCTCCTCTTTCATTCTCCAGAGTGATCTGTGATCTGTCAGCCCCTCAGCTAAAGAGACCCCTTGGAAATAGGGAACATCAGTACTTACCAAACATTATTAGGTTAATTCCAGCCAGGCTAGCTTTGATGGGAGGTCCTGACATTGAGCAAACCTGTTTCCTTCACTAGGATGTGTCAGTTAGAACCACCAACTGCAAGGATTTCTTATGTTCTCATGAAAAAGGAAGGAAACAGCTGGTAAATGTATCACAGATGGTAAAGCTCTTGGCATCTCTCAGGAGAGGGCCACCCATACAGATGGCTCATTATTTTAACATTTGGATTTTCATCTTATTAAAACATCTTTTTTCCTGGTTTTATTTAGCATCATAAATTCTCTTACACTTTAGTTAACTCAGTAATTTGGGGGCTGTGTGTGTGCACTAAGGAACATCATTTGGCTAAAGTACATATCTGTATCATCATTATTCATAGCTCTGATATGCAGCTAGTGGACTTGAACCTGATTAAAAATACCAAATGCAAGGGAATGCTCAAAAATATGACTTTATCAAGCAAAGGTCAGCTAAGCCTGTATAGAAACTGAATTATTCAATAAAGAAAAGTACTGAGTGAAATGGGAAAATATTTATAACTGAGGCACTACAGTTATTGTACTGTAAAATACACTATTCATATACCAAAATACAAAGGCAGTGCAACTCTGTGTAAGTAAATACACTATGTTTAGACAGATAGATTAGATGTACAATGCTACATTTAAAAATCTGATCAGAAATCCAAGTTACACTCTGAGGCTCAGATTTTCAGAAGTGTGTGTTTGCAAAATTATATCCATATTTGCACAACTAGTTTCACCTTGCATTTATGATTGTGTGTGCAACCATGGGGGTACATTAGCATGCAAATAAATATGAATGCTCAGCATATGTAATGGGTACATCTCAGAGCACTTTTCAAAAGAAGTTGGTAAGTATCACTAGATCTACTGTGGAGAAGGGAGAAAGAGAGGCACAGAAAGGGGAAAGGACTTGCCCCATGTGACAAAGGAAGTCATGAGCAGAGCTGGGAATTGAATCCAGAGCTCCTGTCTCTCAGGCTGGTGCTCTATATGCTATAACACACTTATTCCCTGAATAGATAACTAGGTACTTACTCATGCAGTTACTGCAATGGCTGATACAGCACACACACTTCTTCTTCTTTTTGGCATGTGCACAGTTCTGCAAAGTTAACTGTGGATCTTTAACCCTATCAGAACTGCAAACAAAACAAAGAGTAAAAGATAACATACAATTAAAAATTAAATTAGTCTTTGGTGTCTATTTGTCCACGGCTCTGTTAAGCTTCGAAGCCTCCCTGTGAAATCATTAAGGTGTATGCTTATGCTGTAGATATGGATTAACAATGGAACAGACTGTGTCCCATGGATCGTCCAGAGAGATGGAAAGTAGAGTCTGATGCACATACCACAGCTGCTTTGTAAATCTCCTTTGGTCCTGACCATGAGAAGTGCTGCAACAGAGTTTTTAGAATTAGGGCAATCTCTGCCGTAAAAAAAAAAAAAAATACACCAGGTGAAAGACCAGTCCTGCATCTGGATAGGTGTGCAACTTCAATAGGTCACATATGTATCTAGGTTTTGGCCCAGAAATTATTAACTACAAAATTTCCTTTTAACTCCATTGCTTCTTGTCCTATCCTCAGATGTTAATGATAACAACTTTTTACCCTCCTCTTTGTTACCAACCTTTTATATAGTTGAAAACAGCCACATCCCTTCTCTCTCCCCCCAGGCTTCCTTTTTGCAGACTAAACAAACCCAATAATTTAAATCTTTCCCTGTAAGTCATGGCTTCTAGACATTTAATCATTTTTGTGGCTCTCCTCTGGACTTTCTTCAGTTGGTCCACATCTTTCTGAAATGTGGCACCCAGAACTGGATACAGTACTTCAGATGAAGCCTTATAAGTGCTGAGTAGAGTGGAAGCATTACTTCTCGGGCCTTGCTTACAACACTCCAGCTAATACATCCTAAAACGATATTGGCTTTTTTTGCAACAGCATTACACTGATGATTCATATTTAGCTTGTGATCCACTCTAACCCCCAGATCCCTTTCCACAGTACTCTGTCCTAAGCAGTCATTTCCCATTTTGTAAGTGTGCAGGATGGGATTTACATCAGCTGAGGGCCTGGTCCTTGAAACTCTTGTTCATTTTGAGATCAAAGTGTCAGCAAATGGTAAACATCATTTATAATTTGAAGCCCTCTAATTTAAAAATAGCCAAACTGATTTATTATTAAATGGATGGGCTCTTATGGTGAGACTTTGGATGCCAAGGGACAGACAAGCAGTAAATCCATCCAAAAAGGAGTTGCTAGCTGAAAATGCTGAAAACTCTGTAATGCTTGTGGGTACTGCTGTGTAATATTTATAATGTATCATCTAATCTAATCATATCCCAGAAAGAGAGAAGGCACGGATGGCTCAGGAAAGGGGTTGGCTTGACAATCTAATTTATTGTTGCCATTTTGGAAACCTATCACATGAGTTTGTTGGGTCTCAAGACACAAAGGAATTGACTATCAGAGAGGTCAATGAATGAATGATCCACACAGACCTGTGCTGTGGAGTTACAGTTGACATGGCTGTCAAAGTGATGCCTCTTGGGAGCACTAAATCCACCCAGAGAAAGAGGTTGCTCCTAGTGGGTTGTACTAGTACACACATATTTTCATCAGTATTGTGTTCACTGGCAGACTGTCTCAAAGATAATAGCTCAATGTGCAATTTTTGGCTATGTTGGAAAAGTTTGCTCTTCTGTATTGTTGTCCCTGCCAAGACTCATGGCTCACTTACCACAGGTGTTTGTTCTGAAATGCTTCAGAGCAAAACCCAGGGATGTAGCTGAGAACAGAGCCAGGGATCAGAAGCCAAAACCCAAAATCAATGGGCGAACCAGAGACATGCTCAGGAAACAGAGCCACAGGTTAGAGCCAGAGATCAGATGCTGAATGCTAGAGCCAATGTATGAACCAACGACATGGTCAGGAAACGGAGCCACAGGTTAGAGGCAGGGATCAGATGCTGAATGCTTGAGCCAGTGGGTGAGCCAGAGACATGGTAGAGAAGCAGAGCCAAGGGATCAAAGGACGTTGATGGGCAGGAACTGAAGTGGGCACAACAGTAGGCTGTCCAGGATCAGCCAGAGCAAGCAGGACCAAGCGCAGCTGTGGGTGTGGAAAGTGTTGAGCAGCCAGCAAGCTCTGGCTGCTGCTGGGTCAAGCAGTAGCTAGCGTCACCACTCCACCCATCAGGAAGTGCAATCAGTCAAGTGGTGTTAGGAGACTGACCCTGGTGCAGTTGGCTTCCTCACAGATAGAGGGCCAGATTTTTTGCAAGAGCTCGGTTCTCAGTTAGCCACTTACAGTTCTCAGTGTCATTGTTCTTAACGGGAACTGCAGATTACCTTTTGAAAATCCCCACTTAACGAAGGTGCCTAAATGAGAAGTGAGTTTGTTCAAAAAGCTGGCCTTAGTTGTGGGAATTGATTACTTTTGAAAACCTGCGCGAGTTCTTAAGACACCAGGGCCTGAGTTTTCCTTGCGCTCCAAGAAGAGAGCACATGGAACTATTGAGCTAGAGGATACTCAGAAAATCTGCCAGCAGCTTTTGCCTGCAAATGTTGGAAAGTGGGCTGTGAGCATCTGGAATGAAAAATGTCCTACAGCACCCACCTGATTCCTCTCTGAGGGAACAAAAAATGTTGACAGGATGATTGCAAAAAGAAACAGCAAATGCGACTCAGGACATCAACCCTGTTTCGAACTAAGATTATCCTTGGTTATAAGGCTACAGAATTTGAGTCCCCCGGGGCAACATCTGTGAAGCAGAATTAAAGTATGAAACACAAGCTGATACCCAGGGGTGTGCCTGCTTAGAAAGACACCACCATTCGTGTTATGTACAGATGTAGCCATGGTAATGGAGGTGTAGTTGTACACAGGGATAAGTGATGAGGGGCAGGAGTTAAGTACAGTTGGAATAACAAATCTGTGGCAGTGAAAAGTAGCACAAAAGTGAGCAGTGAGACATCTATCTCACCCATTCTGTGCAGTGCATAGGCAGCAGATGCTGTTGCTGTTTGCTGCAGGGTCCTTTTCAGGGAACACTGTCTGGGACCCCACAGTTCCTGTATTTGTGGTCTTATTTGCAGAGACCAGCACTCACCACATCCTTCTTTTGTCCTGGACCTCACAGTAAATGATCTCATCTGTGTAGCTAGATGCATCTGGTTGTCCCAGCATATGTGCAGCAAGGCCTGTGATAGAGACGAGCATACAATGCAGTTCTTTCCCCTCCAATGTGGCCTGCTTTGCCTTTGGCATGCCTCACTTTCTAAGGGCTTCCTGTGGGCTGGACACTGTTGATGGGAGGAGTGGCTGTCCCTACACTTCAATGAGGGCTGCTATTAAGAGGAAAGTTGTTCATTTTGTTCTGTCCAGTGGTGACTGTGCATCTTTCCCTTCACCCCAGAGGCTGCAATGAGTGGTCTGATCAGGCCCTGCGGATTTTAGCAAAGGCAAAGGGGCTCTAAAAGCCAAGAGAGTTTTCCTGTTTACTTGCACTCAGTTTCTCTCTTCCTTCCTCTCTGCTCCGTGCTTCTGAGACTTGGGTCACAATCCGTATTATGTCAAAGGCCCAGTTCTCTTTGGAACAAGTAACCAACTGCCTGACACAGCAAAATCATCATTTCTGCAGATTTTTCACGTGTGAATTTGGCTGCATTCTGAAACTGGGATCGGTTCCAGACAGAGCAAGGGAAAAACTGAGCAGGGGGGAATTTGGTACTGAAGGTGAATAGATATCTCCTTTAGATGGTAGGCATAGAGAAAAGTCAATCTTTTAAACAAACTAAGATGCAATAAATTGATCCGTAAGCGCTCTCCCGTCGACTCCTGTACTCCACTGCCGGAGTCAACAGGGGAGCAGCAGCAGTCGACTCAGCGCTGTGAAGATGCCGCGGTAAGTCGATCTAAATACGTCAACTTCAGCTACGCCATTCTCGTAGCTGAAGTTTCATATCTTAGGTCGGACTCAACCTCCACCCCCACCTCCCTCGTGTAGTACAGGGCTTCACAGATTCATCCTAGTCATCTGTCACAGGCCCTGTCTATGCTTTGTTTGAGAGGTTATTGTTTTGCATCAGTGTAGCAACACCAGTGCAAACCTGAAATGTAGATGCACTGCACCAAAGTAAGGTAGGACTTGTACTGGCATGACTTACATTGGTAAATTGCTCTGGCACATTATCGGTTTTGGGGGGGTTGCATCAATGCAGCTTCTTCAGAGTAGGCATTTGAATGCAAATTTCATTAATCTAGGCAAACCCCCAGAGTAGGAAAAACAGTTGAACGGTTACTTTTTAATCAGTTTATTGCCCACAGTGCAAGACATGTAATTGTCTGCCTTATAGCCATAAGTAGCCTAAGAAGATTTTGAAGAATTTTAAGGGGACTTAACAAAGCTGAGGGAAGTGGTGGTGTTATGGCAGATGACGGTCAGTGTTCACAAATTTAACATAAGACACACTGGAAAAAATAATGTAACACATGTTACTGGTTTCTATATGTCCTACTAAAACAGGAGGAAGACCTGGGTGTCACTATGAACAGCTCATTGGAAACCTCTGTTCAGCGAGAAGAATAGGTTAAAAATAAACAAAAATGGTGAGATGTTTAGAAATTGGGCTAGAAAATAATACTGGAAATGTTTTAATGTCACTGCATAAATTACTGATATATATGGCACCATTGCTATAGATGTATAGACAGCAGGCAGGATCCAATCCCCAGGACCCTTCCCTGCAGCCTGCTGCTTATACCCACCCTTCAAGAGCAGCCAGCCTGTAGCTGCTGGCTCTGCAACTCAAGGGACTGGAGCACAAATGAGTGGCAGGCTCATTCCTGATTGGGTGTGGGCAAATGAACGCACAGCCATTCCGCTGGTGAGCAGGGGCAATTTGAGCAGCCATCACTACACTGTAACCAGGGCTCAGAGGAGGTTCCTGCCCCACTCTTGCCACCATGGCAGAGTCTCAAAGACTTTGCTTCTGATCTCCCCCCTTTAACCTTCTTCTCCTGCATTCTCACTGCTACCCATTTGGCTTATAGTGCACCCTTGCCTTTAAAATGCCATAGGGGCTGAGACTATGGGGAGCAGCTCTTTCTGTATCCCCATGCACCCGGGAAATGGCCAGGGTGAGTGTGGGGAAAGAGAGGGAGAAAGGAAAGTGATAGGAGAGACTGAACATTTGAGGAGGGATATTTCCCAAGGAGGCAGGTGGGAGGGAAAATTTCCAAAGGCATAGTAAGGGACGAGGGACGGGAGGCAGTTTCCCAAAGAGTCAGGGGAAAGAGAGAAAATTCACACAGATGTGGCAGTGCAGATGCACAGGGTGAGTTAATGGACAGAGGAAGTGAAGTTTAAAAATGCATTAATCATTTGTAAAGTCTTTAATTGTAATATTTAACTTCACTTGAAAATGCAGCATACCATGTGCTTGATGAAGACTGCAAAACTAGCCTCTCACCATTGAAGTTTTTATTCCCAGACATTGGACTTTGAATGAAAGGGTAATTTGGCCCTCACCACAGAATAAGTTTGACCCGCTTTGTCTATATTGTGGTCAGCTCTGGTCACCTTCTCTCAAAGGACATGCATACACAGCACTTGAGAGTTTCCTTCCCAGCATGAGCAGGCAGACATGGTCTAGCACACTAAGAATAGCATTGTGGCTGTGGTGACACAGGCAGCAGATCAGGCTAGCCACCCAAGTACAAGCCCATCCTACCCCCCACGTACATACTCTGGTGGCCACGTTGTTAGTTTTAGCGTGTTAACTTGAGCAGAGATAGTGCTTCTCTGTCTACCTGTGTCGGGATGAACACTCCCAGCTGTAGTGCAGACATACCCGTAAAGGATATAGCAGAAGTACTGAGTGTTCAGAAATTGAAGATGATGGTAAGAATCACATGGAAGGGCCTCCTTATGAGAAACAATTGAAAATAGTAGGAGCCTTTACTTTAGAGGGGGAATGCACAAATGGGGACATTATAGTTACGTAGAGTGATGAATGGTCTAAAGCAGATATTCTATGTGGTCTTATTTGCCCTTCCTCCTAATACAATAACAAGGGAACATCAGCGAAACTGAAAGGCTATAAAACGTGAAACAGACAAAACAAAATACTTATTTACAGAACATGTAGTTAACCCCAGAAACTCATTGCTACAGAAACACTGAAATCAAGAGCTTAATAGGAGTCAGATAAGGATTAGATATTAATGCATGTTGAGAACATCCAAATTATATTAGTTAAGGATTTTTAAAAATTAGAAATATCAACCTTTATGTTTTAGGTCAGAAACTAACCATTAGGAGACAGGATGGAACTTTTACCATGTGCATATATGGGCCCATAATTGTGCAGATCTGGGAGGGGTAGGAGGGAGAATGGGAGTTTGCATCTTCCTGTGAAGCATCCATATCTGACGCTGTTGGAGACAGGTTCCTAGACAAGATAGACCTTATCCAGTATGGCAGCTTCTATGTTCCACACTCTGTACACAGTTCGGAAACATGTGTCCTTATTTTGCATGGGCACAGATGCTATTAGCTTGCAAGTGGAGTGTGGATTAACTCTCTGAAATCTAGTATGGGCATGGGGGGGGGCTTCCTTTTTTGATCATTATAGGGTATGAATGTTCTGTAATTCCTCGAGTGCAGAAGAAGCTGTTTGGTGACAGCCATCAAATACAATTCCTGCAAGAACCTGGCAGCAGAATACATTTGTCTGTTTAACTGCATGCAAAATGCTTGTCAAGACAGATTCTGGTGCCCTTTCCTCAGCAAGCACTCTCATTACCTTGTGTTCCATATTACATGGCAGAGACGGCATGTGCCTCCCCACGAGCCTTTGAAGTCTTACCATAGCACTAACATACCTTTATTTACAATTTGGCACATTCGACAAGGACACCTCATCAGCAATTCTAGGGTGGAGTCCAGGGGCAAGTCCAGGGGGGCGGTCAGGCAGCAACATTCAAACCAGGAGTCAGTTTTCAAACCTCCCATGGGTTTGGTTCAAGACCATCTTAAGGGCTAACACATTCCCATTGCATATGCTGCAAGGTCCGGACAGTCCTGTGGAAGACAATAATCCCATTGACCCAAACTATTTCCACAGAAAGAATGGGCAGTAAAGGCAGATAGTAATATATATAATGGTGATCAGAGTGATAGAACTGCCCAGAGAGAGAAGCATGGCAAGTCATATGATCCCAGTTTAAGAACATGTACATTTCTCCATGTGCTGGTTGATGGGGGGAATTTGTGTCTATGGTAGGGAGTTATTTAATCCAATATTAGTGCTGTTTCACATTACCTCAGCCCCATGATGTAGTAGGGTATGGGCCGGCTACATGGAGTAACATGAAGATTCTATCCAACTCCCTCTACACCTATATGACTGGGTTTCCTCTTCCCTACCTCTGTGTTTCCATGGGCTCCTCCTGCCTGCCTTCATCTATGCTCAGGCTGTGTCAAACCCACTCCTTCATCCATCTCTCATTGGAGACTCCGTGACGAAGTTCGGATGAATGTGCTACAACAACCAAGAAGCCTGAAGTGAAGCTTAAGTGCAACTCTCTAAGAAGAGAGCGTGAAATGTCATGGAATTAATTGTCTGTTTCTTTCCTCTGACTCCAGAGCTAGATGGGGCTATGGGTGGAGAACAAAGGATGGCATATTTGCCGGTAGTTCAGGTGTGCCTATATAATATAAACCCAGGGGAAGAATAAGGGTCCATCTGGATACACAGGGCTAGGGCTGCCACTCCTTACAACTCTTTCCTAATTAAATTATTTCCCTCTACTATTCATGCTACCATCCCTTTATTCACATTTTCCCCTCCATCATTTCTACTTTCTCTCTCTTCTCCATTTTACCTTCTGTTCATATGGTCCACCTTTTTTTCCCTCACCTGTTGTCTTGGCTCCTTAACTTTCTTCTATGTGCATCTCTTTCTCTCTTTGCCTCTGTGTCCCCCCTTGCCAATTCAAAAGTGTTATTCCATTAGTTAGACTCTTTCAAGCTACCTCTTGGGCTCTCTCCTCCTTTGGCACTTTCTGACCTTTCCTGAAAGCCAACCTCCTAGGATCCAACTTCAGAGGCTAAAGAGATGGACGGATTTTAGAATGTGATGGTGAGCTCTAGCAAAGGAGATGGGGCAGTGGAAATGGATGGTTGGTGGTTGGAAATGTGAAACCATTGACAAACTCCACATGTGCAGAACAGAGAACACTGGAGAAAGCTTGGGAAATCCCAGGGCAGGATATAAACCCAAGAATCTGTTCTTGTGTCCAGACAGTGGTTTTACAGTATCTCTGCTTGTTACATTATCACAGGCTAGATACAGCTTGTACTGCTTTTTATTCTCATTTTGATTTGTGAAAGGATCTGATCGGTTCCATTTTGACTAGACATTTTGAGTATTTTAAAAAATGGCACTATCTACCTGCGTATGCACAGGGTAGGGTTTGTGAAGGAGCTCTGAAAAATGTATTAGAATAAGGAGTTTAGCACCTGAAACAAAACATCCTGATAGAGAGGGTCTAATCTATTCCAGTTACTTACTCTCTGTGCATCAGTGAATATTTCCTTTTTTCCATATTTTGTCTGTCTTGTTTATTTAGTCCTGGAAGAGTTAACAATCTTTCTCTTATTATGTAATGTGTATGGAGACCACCTAGCATAACAAGGTCGTAGGGTGGGGGATCTAAATGCTGCTGTAGTAATGATACATTAACAACTGGCATATCCCACCCTTCCCTTTAAATGTCTTGTGAGAGGGAGTATGTCTAATGGTTAGAGCACAAGACTGGGAGTGAGGGAATTAAAGAGATTTGTTCCCGGCTCTACCACAGAACATTTTAAACCTTTCTGTGTTTCACTTTTCCTAACTGTAAAATGTGAAGTCACGCTGCTTTCCTATCCATAAAGTAGTGTTATGGGAATTAATTCAGTCTGTAAAGTGCTTTGAGATCCACACATCCAAATGTACAATATAATTATACAAATGAGGCTGAGAGGAAATGTCCACTTTCACATGAAGATGCCCCCAACCTGTGTAAACGTGCACAAATATACATCTACATAGAGCAGGGAATTTCTAGCACACCCCTTACATTCATCTTTTGTTCTATTCTGTTCTACCTCTATTGGTGCTTGATGTATACCTGTGGCCTTTTGTCAAAATACTGGGTTTGATCCTGAGCAGGAAACCCAGGGATTTCCTGCTAGCCTTCTCTTTTTGTTGCATTCTCTATTTACTTGGCTTTGGTGTGCTCAGTAGAACTGTAGCCATAGCATTTTGGAAAAAACGTTTTCATCCTTTTTATGAATGTTCTAAATATAACATTGAAGCAAAACAATGCAGCCAGATAAACAAAGAAGCACTGGCAATGAAAGCAAAAAATCTTTTCAGCGGGTCTTGAGTCAGCCAGTATTTTCTTTTTCTGCATGTTTTATCTAACAGGTCATTGAACTAACAATAGAAAAAAGGGAATGAAGATTTAATGCTACTCATTATTTTAAATATATATATATATATATATATATAATAGTCTGATTTAAACCAATGAAAACAAGGACATTCAGCTAATACTAATAGTTTCCCCTTAATTTTTCTTGGAGTGCAGGGGGCTCATATCTGTGATCTTAAGTACCAGTTTCAAGGGTCCAATCCTGCTCTCAAAGATAAAATACTAATTTCCTGAGTTCCAGTCCCTTCTTTAACCACTAGGCAATGTGTCTTCCCACAAGCCATTTCCAGTGTAAAGTCCAGCTAGCCTGTCACAACAGAGAGAGCAAAAGTGAAGTTAGCATTAAATAGAAAAGTAATATTCCAATCTTAGCATACATGAGCCAATACATGTTATTTTAATACTATTTAAATAAATAAATTCAAAGTCTAATCCAGCAATGCCCTACTCCAAGAAAATAGTCTCTGCTCACTTGGTATGTACACAAGTGAGCGAGAGTTTGTGGGATTGGGCCCAAAGACACTGTTAAGAAATGAAACATTTCTGACAAAACACACACACATGGAATTTTAAAAGCACAAAACATTGGCCTGCCTCTGCTCCCATTAAAGTCAATAGGAATTTTACAACAGAACACAGTTGTGCCCACACTGAAAATGTCATTAAAACACAGGACACCTTTTATGAAAGTGTCCCTTGGCACGCACAGCTCTGTGTGTGTACTCTGTCATTTGCACATAGAAACAGTTGTGGATGTGGAGCTGCAAGTGCAGAATCTGAAAATGCATTAGACCCTGTGGAAACTTTGATCCACAGAATGTATAGCAATAACACAGGGTATGACCCTGTGCTTTAACAACAGGATTTTTGGACTGAGAGGTAAAATCACAGTTCATGAGGACCACATAAGGATATAACACACAGCACAATTCCCTATCTATGCAATAACAACAAATCAGACTCCCTTTGCATTTAATGCTCTTTGCTATTAAACTAAAGAACTTGGCCTAGGATTTTGTGAAGCAGTACTATTACACATTGGCATTTGACACTGCTTGCCACATCCCTGTCTGGAGTGTGCCACTTGAGACATGAACAGGGCCAGTGCTGAGATGCACTCTGGAACATGATTCCCAAAGCTCCCTGAGGCGCTGCGAGAATACACCCACTGTGCCACCTTGGGTTTGGTGCAACACGAACATACAAGGTATGAGAAGGCCTAGAGCCCTGCGTCTCATTGGAAGGTACAAGTATGATAATGCCAGGGGTGCTCAGAGAATGCAATTTCAGCTGACCCCTGAGCAGCTCAGGCACTTGAGGAGGAAGACTCCTCTTGCCTCTTGAATGCCTGTGAAAGGACCTGCCACAATCAGCTAATATCTTAGTTGCTGGAATCATGCTGCCGTGCTGTACATAGGGAAAAGGCTGTGCTGGTACCATGTGTCAGTGCCTTAAATCGAGATGGGTAAGTGGGGAATTCGGCCTACTAAGAATAATATGCATTGACACAATACATGGTAAAGAACAGCTCTGTGTTACTACACAACAAATGTATTTGAATAATTGATTGGTATTTATTTAACATACAACCGCGCTTGTACTATATCTCAAAGAAATTGTACTCTTCTGTTGATTCATGGGGGCTTTAAATACCCAGGTTTTTTTAGCATAAATTGAAGTTTCCATCTGTAAGCGAATCCCCCTTGTCGCATGGAATAACAAACTGTATGCTTGATTTAGAGAGAGAGAAGCTGACTCTATGCCCATGCTGCTGCTTTTGCACCACTCAAATGGTATGAAAGGGAGCAGAAGCTAGCTGCTATGCCCTGGCATGGGAAAGTTCAGAGTGGGTGCAGAGTCAGCATATGCTTCCCTCCCTGCAGTCTCTGGCACTGGTGGCATGTTGGGCCTGGGCCACAGGGACAGGGAGTAGATGTTGTAGCCAGAACATGGTGCCCTCCAGCTGGCATAAGTTAGAGCTACCCCTGGGCTTTACAACTTGTTCCATGGCAGAAAATCAGGGACAGCCTGACAGCCCACACTCCTCTGCTGCACCCAAAATCTGACCTGTGACTGTGTTTTCCAGAATCTCCTACTTGCAGGAATAATTCCATTGTCTTACATATGTTGTGTCTTGTTTGAAAAAGACTATTCTCAGGAGTCAAAGGTGAGCCCATAATTGTGGCTGCTTCGCTTCATAAAGACATGACCAGCGGTGTGACAATGATTTAATGTAACTTTCTTCCCATCCACCTATCTTATTTGTCAGCCTTCTGCTGTGGGTAGATAAAAGTCACCAATCTGAACATCATTTTCATTTGAACATTTACCTGAATTAGTGCCAATATGCCAGTGCTTCCTACGGACGTGGAAACCTGCTGGTAACGGAATCTAATCTAAAGTATTGTAGGCTGCTTTAATCTTTAATTCATCTACTTGCAATTCATTCATCTTTATTTCACCATTTACCTAATGAGGATAATAGGGAGCATCAAAACCTAAAGACTGATCTTTTTTTTTAAAGCGAACATCTGATAATAATTAATTAATAATAGTGACAACAATAACCTTAATTTTCCAGGTATCCACCCAGGAGAGTTGTATTTTAATTATAGTTGCCATGAGGACAAATTAACTCTCCTGGATTCAAGCTTTGGTTTATAGCATTCACATCATGAGAGTAAGAAGAGAGCTATCTTCATGTAAAAATAATCAGAATATTTTTTTAGAAGCTCCTGCAAATGGCAGAGATGAAGAAAAGATAAATACCGCGGATGATATTTGGTATGACATTGGTAATTCTCAGAGGGACCACACAGTGTAGTGTGCCAGTGTAGATGTTCTTTGCTTTTATGAAGGTGACAGACTTGACCTGTCATGTACTAGTAACACCCTGGACAGACTAGAAATGTCACAAACTGCTAACAGTTACTACACGAGATATAAAAGCTTCTGTTTGAAATGCGGTGCCACTTTAAAAAGGCTTATATTTTTAAAAGTAAAAAGTTTCTATTTATCCCCTACCCACTCCAAAATATGATAGTATATTTACCATTTTCAAAAAGTTATAAAGCACGAAGGAGGAGGGGGAAACAATTCTAAGAAGCTTAAAGAAAGAGGACAGGTTAAATAAAGCAATTGCAGGAAGCTGGACAGAATTCTCAGTTATTCTACAGCCATTCTATATAACGGGCTCTATTAAAATCCCAGGGGGGTGGGGAGGTGCAGGAGAATGAATCTAAAATTAATTTAAAGTAGTTGCTTATATTAAATGGTTCTGGGCCTAATTCTGAATTTGCACTAGTGCATATTTGGGATAATTGCCGTTAGTCCAGCTGTGCTATGTAAATAAGCTCAGAATCAGATTCCTTGTCTGTAATTTAAATTCAACTCAGGTGAGGAGTGACTGAGAGGACTTAGGCCCTGATTCAGCATCGTAGTTAAGCATGTGCCTAATTTTAACTATGCAACCAATTGAAGTGTATAGGTCTACTTGTGCTTAAAGTTAGGCACATGCTTAAGTATCAGGTAAATTAAGAGCCTTAAGCAACTGTTTGGTGGTCTGTGTGAAGTACATTGACATTTCAGTCAGATTCCTAGTATTGGATAGCTATACTTCAGAGTTAATATATCTCTCTGAAATATATTATAAATATATCTCTTTAATTGCTGATATTTAAGCCCATTAACTTTAGTGAAGTTGCTCTAGCTTTCTACCACCACTGCAACTGGGTGAAAACCACTCCCGTGCAAAGGGCCATGAACCACATATGTCCCCATTAAGCTCTCAAAATGATGTTTAAATGGAATATAAGTGGTGAGAGGTCCTGTGTTGACCCTCTGCACAGGGATGGATATCATATTCAATTTTTTTATTCTTATAAGCCATTTTCTGGGCCATCTCCACATTGCGGGATTTCAGATCTGTATTAGAATCCAGATCCAAAATTCACTGCTCAGATCCATCTCTAATTTCAGGGTTCTTATGGCATCACAAACTACTCAGGTTCTGTTCTCATAGTTTAATGGGATGCTAGCAGAACACCTTCATGTCTACATAGCCTTACATCTTGCACTTGCCTAAGGAACATCCTCCATATAGTGTTAAAATTGCAAAGTTTCCTTGCAGAAAGAAAGCACTTTGTCTATTTTTAAAACATTCTATTATCAGACTTCATGATGAATGAGATGTTTTTATTTATTTCCTTCCTGGCTGTCTTTATAGGATGATCTAATGTTAATGGTGAAAGCGTTACCAAAATAAATGATTTCATATAGACAAATCTTTCATTGGAGCACTTTGTTTCAGCAAACTTGGAGACAAAACAAATGAATATCTGTGGACAGTTTGCATTGATTCCTTAACTTCAACCTGAAGACTTTGGGAAGTTTTTCAGATTTTTTTTTTCATTCCACCTCACAAAGCTCATAATTTTCAACTGAAGGTAAATCCAACTTTGAACAAATACTGATCTTTTTCCTGAGTACCCCAGAATATTTTATGCAGGTTTTAATAAGGGGCTATGTCTTGGTCCATGACTGAGGTTCCTAGGTGCTACTACGATAGGAATAAATAATAATAATAAAATGTATTGTCTTGTTCTTATTAGGTCAGATTGCAGGCACGAACTTTGTAGGTGCAATTTAAATCATATCCCTAAAGATTTCATGGCATTTTTTAAAATGAGAAGGTATTTTTTCTTGTGCCCCAGAGGTGGCTGCATTTCAGTGGTGCTACTGTATTTACATCATTTATGCATAGTTTAGAGTTTGGAAACCTTTGGGACAAAAAGCTCTTTATAAATTAGTAATTATCAGGAATTCTTATGTTTTCATTTCATACTTTCCCATACAAGATGCTTTGTTCTATATAGAAAGGAAATCTTTCTCTGAAAATGCCGTCTTTGGTTTGTATGCATTATTATACCAAATGATCTTTGCACTGGTTTTGCAATACGACCCTACATGCAGCTGTTGAAATAACTGGGATCAAAATTATTATTGTTCTGTCTCACTTCAGGTCTAATCCCATTCCATTTAAAGTCAGTGGAAAGGCTGGAATGGAGCCCAAAGAAGCTCCACATGGCCCATGCTCCAGGTTAAATCCCTGGAGTTGGGAGATGTGTGGCAATCAGTGAGCCCCTCCCACCTAACTGACCAATGGTTGTCAGAGGCTCTAGAAGGATCTAGTTGGTGTCTTTCACTGAGTGTCTCCCTCCCTCACTGCTGGGGCTGTACCCCTTTGCTCTAGCCCCACCAAGTTCCATCACCTGTTCAGGAGAGTGGGTGGCATTTAGATCAGACCCTCTGAGATGGGAGCACCTAGGAGTCAGTCAGCCACTTTCTAAAGAATTCAGATTTCTTTTTTGCACCTTTTGCAGCTCTGTGCCTTAGACTAAGTGTTTTATAAAAGTTCTGTGGAAACAGGTATGCAATGGCTAGTAAAATTGCCTGTAAGGTGCTGTAGGACCTTTTTCATTCTCTGTTATAGATAAAAAGGCTATTCTGGAAACAGGCTCCTTATACGTTATGCACTGGTAATGCCAATCATTCCCCTACTTCCTTACAGAAAACGGCACATTCTGCATAGCATGCCTGCTTTTTCAATCTGAACTTTCTCTTCCTTCGTACTTGCCTTTTACAATAATCACTCCTCAAGGAGAAGAGACCAGCATCTGCTTAAAGGAAATAGAGTTAGTCATGAGCAAAGGCTCAACTTTTAGCGCTTTGTTGTTGAAGGTTCCTACTGGTTTCCAAAGGCATGACAAGCTGTTTGCATTCTCTAATTTACAGGGGAGATGTGAAACACACAACACATTTCAAATTCAGGGAGCAGCAGATATGCAACTTGAGCATGAAGGCCTTACTCGGTCAAATTTCCATTGAAACCAATGCCTGGATAAGGAAGGCAGGATTATAGCCTAACAGTCTGATCACTATCATTGGATAGGATTTTTGTCTTCCAGATCTGCTTTTTATTAGGGACAACATTTGGGTAACAGTGCCTAATTAATTTAGAGATAATGAGGAAGGGAAGAAATCCTCATTTCTTATGAAAACATCAAAATGTATTTATTTCCTGCTTTTTTCTTCTTTCCACATCCCCCATATGACAAAGAGCATCATGAGGTGTCAGGCTAGGGTGCATCAATCATGTCCTTTACATGACATGATATATGTTTATATGTTGGGGAGTGGTAACCATTTATGGGTCAGGCAACAGATCAGAGAGACAATTTTCTGCAGTTTATATAAAATAAAATAAATGTATAAACACACAGGCTTGTTCTGAGCAGATGGCCAACCCACCCACCATCACGTAAAGTCAAACAAGCCCACTGAATGGAAGGCAAGTTAACTGAACCTCATCAACTGGGATTGATATTTTCATAATAAAAATGTATTGTGATACAGTTCTGATCCTGAGAGATGCTGAGTAGCCCTGCAAAAGGAACAAGTTCAAAATTAGAGCTAGTCATATAAACTTACCTGGAACTATTATTCATCAGAGAATGAAGCTCAACCAAAGTCAAAATGCTTTCTAATATTGTATCAGTTTTGCCAAAGTTTTATTTCAGGGTGGGGGGAGAAGATAGTCTGACAATTTAGAAATGACCGACTTTGAAATTTTTGCAATATAACTTTGATTTTTTATATGACTTGCTTTGAATTTTTTAATATTTTTATGTTGTATTATAAATTAGAATACAAAGATAGGTGCAATTAAATGTTTCAGTTTTGTCAAAATGATTTTTTTCTGGAATTTTCCTTCTTTTCAAATGTTGAATTTTCAAGGTTTTGTTCATAATCAGAATGAGGAGAAATGTTGAAATCTCACAATCTTTGTGAAATGGAATGTCTGTCCTCCACAGAGTCCTCTTCTAAATACATTTTCCCTTTCATTGGGATTTTCTTGAGTTCCTCTGCTTTCTGAGAATGTTTGAGAGTCAGAAAACTGACTCTCTGGGGTCACTCTGAGCTCAGCTTTTGAAGATAAAGCCAAGTGTAACATGCAGTCTTTTGACCCTTTTTGTATCTAGGTCACAGTAACAAGGCAATTGGTTCTCAACTGATGTTAGCAGATTCCCCCATTGCAGAGCTATCTCCCCTCATCTAGCTTCTCATCTGGGGCTCTTCCATTCCTGTCAATAGCAGATTTTAACCCCTTTCTCAGCAAAGCCTTGATTTTCAGAGAAGCTGAGCACTTGTAGCTCCAGCTGAAGCCAACAGAAGCTGCAATTGCTCTGCATCCTGGGAAATCAAGTCTTAGGTTATAAGGGTATTAGGTCAAGATTAGAGCAAGGCTAGAAATGGTTTCCCATCCTGTGAAAATGTTTGATATTTCAGTACATTTTCCTGACCTGCATCAGGACAAAGAGTCAAAATTTTCAGTTGTATGAACCAAAAATCTGAAGCAAAAAAATCAGTTCACATCAATTGAATCATTTGCTTTGATAATTTCAAAATGTTTTGTTTAGATTTCAACCCTATTTTATTTTGATTTTTTTAAACACTATAGCTTCTTTTAAAGTACAGAAGCAGAAAACTGGATTTTTTCATTTAGAAAATGTTGAAACAAAACATTTTGACAATTTTGAAACTTTTTTGAAAGTTTTCCAACTCAAAAAATTATTCAAAACCAGCCCTTTCCCATGGAAAATTATGATTTTAATGAAATAGCATTTTCCGATTAAAAAGATTTCCTCAAAAAAATTCCCTACCATTTGTAGCCAAGATTTTCAAAAATAGGAGCCTAAAAGAAAACCCAAAATTCTCAAACTGACCTTTGAGTGCTCTGTTCCCTTGAAAATCAAGCAAGTGCCTTAACTATGGATCTAGGAGTATAACTTTAGGCTAATATTGAAAACCTTTGCCTTCAGTAATTTACTTTAAATGAATACCATTGCTATAAAAATATTTCAGATGATTTTTCACTAACCAAATCTTTGTATAGAAAAGAATCTCTAAAAGAAACCAATCTATTTTCCCTTTTTTCCCCACTGAATTGTGGTATTTTTGGCATGAACTCATCTCCAATTTACACTCACTGTAATTTATACTTTTAATTTCTGGAATACATTTTTAATGGTGCAGTTTTTGATCTCCTAAGACTTCCTGGCAATGCCAGCAGCCATTTCAATTTTCCTCTCTTTGAGAGACAGGTAACATCCCATCTATATTCTCATGTGGCCTTCACATTTCTGGGTATGTCACACTTTTCTGGCTGCATCTAAGCTGACTATTGTCACTCTGTGCGCTGTATGTAGTAGACAGCAAATATCAGTGCTATAGAGATCACAGATGGCTGTCTCTGTTCTGTACAAGGAGGCAAAGAATTTTTGTTTCCTTTGTGAGTTGCAGCTTCCTCAAGTGGATTGGATGAAACCAGAGCCCAAGAAAAGAGAGTACTATTGTTGTGTTAGATGATAGATGATAGTTAGGTGATAGATGGCACAAACAGATTTTCCTTTAAAAAGGGCTGTTTAGTTAAATTATTTGGAGGTAGTGAAACAAAAATACATTGGAGTGCCCAATACATCAGGCAGAAATGCATATATTTAATTTAAATAGAAAAAATGAGTTTGATACTCATTATTGCCCAGTCATCCTAGAAAGAACAATTGTTATGGGGAAGTAGTTAATGTTAAGATGATCATTGGGATAAAATCCAACATATTTCACACTCACAAGTTTTCAATAGACAAATAAAAAAAATTGTTAAATTTTTATACTGAGACTCACATCTGATGTATTTTTCTCTCATGATATAATAGAGCCTTCTCTTGCTCCCAAAGAAGTCAATATGAGTTGACTTAATGGCCCTTAGTGGACAGGCTACCTTTTCTATAAGTGGTCCCTTGATCCCCATAATCTTGTGTCAGGATGTAGTAATAGAGTAAAAGTTGAAATGTTTGCAGCTGAATCTAAAACAAAGCTGATCTACCTATGGAATATTGCAGATGCCATTTATTTTGATTCAGCTTGGTTGGGACTTGAAAGAAGAGGGTTTGGATGGGTATTAGTAGTTACTGGAATTAAGCATTCCTCTCTTCTCATTTCCCTTCCTCTCCTTTCTCTCCTCCTATCTTTCTTTCATCTCCTTCAGCTGTGGCAGCAATATTTAGAGCACATTTAAAGACACAGTACTTGTTCCAATTTCAGGCCATTATTTCTTAAGTGTCAGCTAGGGCACACTTGTAGTGCACTTCCCAAACTAGAAAGATATGTGTCAATAGGTAAATATGGTTGGTGTTTTTATATAGTGTCAACCAAATGTTGTTTTTCCTAAAGAAATAAAACACCATATCTATGCTCAGTTTTCACACTGCATGTGATAATCATGGGACTGTTCCTCAAACAATATGTATCACTTAGGACAGTTCTGCTATAGCAGAATGGCACTCTGCTATGGAATAACTCTGAGGCCAGGTCTACACTACCCACCAGATGGAAGGTAGAAATTGATCTTTCACTGATCGATTTATTGCGCCTTGTCTAGATGTGATAAATAGGTCCCCGAGCGTTCTCCCATCAACTTCAGAACAGTGAAGATGCTGAGGTAAGTCGATCTGAATACGTCAACTTTAACTACTCTATTCATGTAGCTGAAGTTCCACACATTACGTCAATTCACCCACCACTCCCAGTGTAGACCAAGGCTGAGGGGCCATTTTTAAAGAGATTCCTCATCTTGGCTCCCCCACCCCTTTCCTTCCTGAGAAAAGTCTACTGCCTAGACTTGAAAAGCCTTTTCAGGTCATTCCTGCTTTCCTCCTCCCATCACAGCCTGATCAAATAAAATATAAAGGGCCAAATCTTCAACTGGTGTAAATCAACTTCAGTTGAGCTATGTTGATGTACAACAGCTGAGGATCTGGCCATTAATGGAACAGGATCTGTCCAGAGCCTGAGTACTGTAAGATTGAAGACATCATCCCTGAATTTCCCCCAGTGGAAATGAGAGAACTGACAGAAATTTGCAGCTGTGATTAGACGCGAACTACAAAAGATGAAGTTCTGAGAGACAACAAGCAGGTTATGACTGCTAAACATTTTATTCTTGTATTTCCATTTTCATTATATATACAGTATATATATTAGTAATGTGTATAGAGTTGAGTTAAATACAATATCAATACTTCTGTGTTTTCTTAGTCGTATTAAACCCCATAAAATAAAGCCAAATACACCTATAATGATATCTAGCTGAGGGGTGGCTATCCCCTGTAAAATACCATAAGCTTCTGAGGCAGACAGCCATTGAGGCAGGCAGCCATTATAATGCACTGACCAGACACATAGCCCTGGTCTACACTGCGGGGAGGCCGGGATCGATCTAAGATACACAACTTCAGCTACATAAAATAGCATAGCTGAAGTCGACATACTTAGATCGACTTACTGAGGCATGTTCACAGCACTGAGTTGACTGCTGCCGCTCACCCATCAACTCTCCCTGCGCATCTCATGGTGGTGGAGTACAGGAGTCAATGGGAGAGCGCTTGGGGATTGATTTATTGTGTCTAGACTTGATGCGATAAATTGATCCCCGATAGAACAGAGTGTAGACTTGCCCATAGATGTAATCCCGTCTTCTCCCTATGTGCATGCACATACGCACTTTTGTAATTATCCTGTTGTCAAGGTCACCCTTAAATGACTGCAGAATTCATGCAGTTTCACTTATGTCTCTCCTTCCCCAGACAGATTCTAGATTTTAGAATCTCTCAGGGGATAAAAAATTGCATGAGTGTTGTGTTTTGGTTTTTTCCTCCCTTTGAGGAAAGTGTTAGCATTGCAGACAAGTTTAGAGGATGTTAAGTCTTGGCTTGCTCAGGGAGGCTCAAAGATACTGCAATCTGGTCTCAGTATAATGAGCCCCTTTGTTATATTTAAATACTATCATACTATCCTATACACAGCAAAGCGTTGGGATGTTTTATATTAACAATGCACCAGCACTAAAACCTCAGACAACTCTAAAAAGGCACTAATTATTATTATTAGTGTTTTACACTAACAATAAATGTCAAATGGAACCCTGCAAACAAATAACTACCTGTCACTAGGAGAATGAAAAGCAATCTTAGTAAAGTGAATTAAAACCCAAACAACAGACAATTCAACAGGCAAGCACAGCTAGGGTGGCTTAGCTGCGTGGTTGATGCAGCTCCTGTTATAAGAAGAGCAGTATGTCCTTGGCTTTGACAGTCCCAATAGACCTGTCTTTTCACTGACACATAGGCCACCTGGTTAGTGGGAGGTGTATAAGCTGATATCAGCTGAAGTGCATCAGCTCTAAGAGACACTTAGTCATGGTAAATGGAAATTGGATACCTGTGGGGATTTAGCTGTTTTATTTATTGTATGGCTGCAGTGCTCTGGGGGGTTTTATCAGTGAAAAATTAAAGTTGGATAGTAGAGCACGTATTTGTTTTGGTGACACATTCCTCTTACATTTTTCAAAGGACTTTGAGTGTGTCTCCCAAAGACATATTTTTATAAACTGTACATTTTATTTTCCAATCTTCATTTATCTTTGATATCTGATTGACATTTTCAGGACACTCTAATCCTTTTTGCTGAAGGAAGCTCTGAGAGTGGCAGCTCTGGCAATCAGCTTCAGAGAGCTCTTCACCATCTGCTCTTACGACAGGAGTGAGGTCTATGACTTAAGCGCCGAAAGGAATTAAGATCTGGTAGGGACTAGGGACTAGGGACAGACTTCCTAGGTGTCAGGAACTGCTCCACACATGGTCCTCTGCTTAATAAAGCCAAGATTCTTGGGGCTTCTTGACTGTCTTCTCCCAACTGTGTAAGGATGAGTAACCTCACTGAACTGAGAGGAGTTATATGAGTGAAAAAATGGCACAAATGAGACCCTTTGTCCTTGCAATTCAGACCGGGAGTTTAATATCACAGCCAGTAATAGGAATGCACATATTTTTAAAGCCCAGGTTGATTAGCCAGGTTTCTTATATGGGTGGGAAAACATGGAAAGTTTGACTGTCAGTCCAAGAGAAGCAATCAAAGGTTTTTGAAGCTTCCCTGAACCTCTTTCATCCAGAAATCAGGCTGGATACCTCACAAAAACTGATTCTTTCACAAAATTTCTTTTTTGCTCCTGATTTGGTCCAGACCAGTAAATGTAGATGTATATGAAAAAGAGAAAAAAATGTACTGATTTTATCAAACAAGATTTGGTTTGTGTTGTGGATGAAGGTTTGAGTTAGTTCTTATTTTAGTGGAACAAGTTTACCTATTCTCAGTTTTCCTGCTTTTGGGTAGAAAAGTCCCTTCTTCCTAAAGTTTCTTCAGAAAGCTTGGGACCAAAAGCAACAATAGCCAAAATGTGTATGCCTAGTGCAACAGGGTGTGTAAATGTGTGTAGATCTCAAGTTTCTTTTCATACATCCCCATTTCTCCATCTTTGTCTTTTTCATCTTAGATTTTCCTCACACAGGAGAGGGAGGGGGAAATATCACGTTCACAATGGAATCATGACTGCTGCAGTCTAATTGTGATTTATTCTCAGCACTTGCCAAATCATTCTTGGTAGGTCTGTCTCCTCTGGATGTGAATAACGGGAACAATTTACAATTCATCTAAGGATGAAAATGTGTAGATGGCTGTATTCAAATTTAGTAATTTTTCCACCTGCAAACCTTGTCTCTTATTTGCTCTTTAAACACCCATTGAAATACTCTCTTGTTGAATATCCATATGAATGTGTGGCGCACACAGAATGGCATATAGTTTTTAATGTGTAGTTAACAGCTGGGCAGCAATTGTCATGTACAAAAATAACACTCTTAAGATGCTGGCAGGTCCTGCTAAGAAATTTTGCCATGACCCTACCCAGTCCCCATGCATCTTAAACAGAGGGGCTACTAGATTGATATCTGATAAAGTATAGTTCTCATAATAATATTTCCAGTTCTCTTGGTGCAGTATTGTTCTTCAAAGTTCTGCTTTCAATAAAGGGATGTAATGATGGGAAGGTACAAGTGTCATAGTGATAGGTCAGTTGTAGAAATGTGTGGGTTTCATTTAAAAACTAAGCCAAATTGCACCTTATAGTTTGTCAGGACTCATAAATCTTTTAGGTAAATGTGGGCTGCATTTTTCATCAGTCTCCTCATAAGCGATGAGGAGGGATTTATGGCTTCAGCCTGAAATGATACAAAATGTGACAATTTCTCTTGGTTCTTCACTCTGTTGTTTTTGTCTAAGATTTGTTTTGAGTTCGGGGGGTTTGTTCAAATCCAAAATTCCAAGTGAAACGTAGCGAGTTAAAACGCACATGAACTGAAATTATAGTTGGTGTCCACCCACGTGAACTGAAATGATAAAGAAAGGTTTGCCGAGTCCTGGGTGAAATGAAGCTGCTGACTTTTGCAGAAGACAAGCAGGAGTTACTCAGCATGAATCTCTCCTTTGCTAGCAAAACCTTGAGTGGGCTCGAAGGCCATATCCCTCTCCCAGTTGCAGCATCCTTACACGAGAGCAAGGATCTAGCAAGAGCATCTACTTTGAGAGAGAGAAATTCACCTCATGTGGGAAAGAAAAATACAAATAATGGAGGACTTGTAAAAAGAAACCCCCTGAGAAGTAAATCTGGGGTGAGGATTGCATGGTGAGGAAGACTTGCGTGCGGCAGGGGCCGTTACCCATTTTGCACCAAAGACAAATTAGGACTGGTGCACAAATGAGGGGATATTATCACCTTTCCATGAAGAATGGCTGTTGAACTGAGACTGCTCTAACAGTACAATGCATCAGTGAAAACATCCATGGTACTGTTATCCCACAGACGAGGACAAGAATGTGCAATGTAGCTTTGACAAGCTCACAAAGCTAGCATGGCTGTGCAATGTAAAAGGGTACCCAGAACAAGGCTACCGGTGAAGGATGTGCAGCCCTGCAACCTCTGCCTCTACTCTGCTAGGAAATCGAAGAACAATGAGACCTGCAGAAACAGACCTCATCTCTATTATTGACCAAGGAACAAAATGCAGCTATCCTGTTCGCATCCTCAAATAGTCACCACTAGGAATACAGGCAAGGATCCCATCTACCTGTCTTCAGAAAGCATAAGTCCACCTGTGCTCACCTATAGCTGTGTCTCATAGAGGTGACAGACGAACAAAGTGGATATAAACTCTTGCTAAGCAACGATATTGGGTCAAATTCTGCCTTCCTGCCCCCAAGTCAGTGGAACTGGCATGCACGTATCAGAGATCGTTTGTTTTTAAGATGGTGAGGTGAGGGGAAAGATCTTCAGAGAAGAGAGCTCATAGGATTATTTTTCAATAAAGACATTTTTCAAATTTTCCCACTAGGCACCAGCAGCTCTGTAGACCACACTGTCTATTTTGAGTTTTATTTAGATTAACAAATTCTACACCCTCGCATACAGAAGCAGAATAGAGTGAAAACACAAGCTGCCCGACAGAGCAATATCCAGTAAACATTATGCTGCTCAGAGAGATTTGCTGTTTAATCCCCCTCACAAATGGACTTGTTCAGCCAAAAGATGTCAGATAGCATCTTGCTAAAGGCAATGGTGCCAGTGAAGCTTGTTTCCAAGTTCATGCAGCTGATTCCCCCCTCCCCGCCATTTGTTTTATACTATAAGTATCAGCCTTTTGTATCCTACGAATGTCTGAATGTACATCTATGAAATAGATGGGCTTTAAAGTGATGGACATTCTACTGTATCCCCCAAGCAAACCGATTAACAGGAGCAGGAGCACTTGTTACTATCTTCTTTTAAAATAAAACTTTATTGTACACATTTGTTTTCAAATAAGTGCTTTTATTCTTGTTACTTTTTTTATTTACTTATTTATGTGACATTAGTTTCTGGAGTCCCTAATGAGGGCATATGTACATTGCTCCACAGGTCAGACTAAGGGGATGTGAATAGCAGTGCACATCAAAGTGCTGTGCTGTAACTCCCCCATGTGGATGCTCTGGGCACCAATTTAAAGGTCCTTAAAGGTCTTGTTGAAGAGGACTATATGGGTGCAAACGTGGGGTCTTTAAATTGGCTCCTTAGTCTACATTCCACTGAAAGTGACTAAGGCACTTTTTAAAATTATATCTTGTGTCTCCATTGTGCTAGAGATTGTATATGCATACAGTAAGAGACAACTCTTGAAGGCTTTACAATCTGAACAGTAAAGACACACATATAGTGGAAGAAAGCAAGCATTATTATTCTTATTTTACAGATGAAGAACTGAGGCACAGAGCTATGAAGTGACTTGCCTGAGTTCACAGAGTAAATCTGTTGTACAGTTAGGAATTGAAGCGAAATCACCTGAGTCCCAGTCCAGAGCCACAGTCACCATATCATTTTTCATTCATTTGTAAATGAACAATATTCCACACTGCTCTTTACACGTAGACTTGTTTCCCTGTCTGTATTTGCTAAGAACTCACTCTCCTCTTTCAAACCCACCTCTTCGAGCAATCCTTCTTTCTTTTTTCATCATTAATAATCCCCTCAGCCTTCCTTCTTTGAAGTGTTGTCCTATCATGCTTTATTTCCCATTTGTTTATCTTGTCTTATTTAGATTGCATGCTCTTTGGAGAAGGCGAGGCACCTTTGCTTATGTTTGCAAAGTACCTTGTGGCTTTAGCCCATCTCTGGTGAGAACTTACAGTGATATGTAGATGATTTGGTGTAATAATAGTAGTTTATTACGTGCCCATCACATAGGGTGTTGGTATAGGTACAGAAGCTTAACTAAACAATTGCCAACCAATATGGCTACAAGACACCATTCTGCATGCCCACCCACCTGCCAATAATAAATCTGTTGATTGCTTAAAAAGCTACTGCACACTCATTGTCAATGAACGCCATACCAGCAAACAAAGCCAGAGGGAACAGAGGCGTCTTGCACAGCATCTTAAAATTTGCCAAATTAAGGCTCTGGCTGCCTGCAAGAGAAAACTGAATGCTGACTGTAGCTATAATGACAGGGCAAGGTGGGGAAAGTGGTATTGTTTTATTCACGAGCCTCTGAATGTAGAGGTACCTAAAAACCTGTTGGCCCTGTGTACATCTGGTGTATTAAGAGGGAATAGGCAAAACAGTGAGACTTCCAACTAGCACTGCTTTTCACAGAGAAGTGAGCTAAGGGAGGTGAAGGAGACTAGAAGTTATAATACATGAAAAGCTACTGGGACATTCTCTAGGAAACCGTGCCACTGCTAAGGATTTGACATTCCACCTGCCTTTCTGGGAATTTTGTATCCCCTAGAATGATTTCCATTGAATAAAACTGATTTCCTCTGCCAAAAAGAAGACTTTGCCTCCCTGCCAGAGGAATTAAAATGGCTCCAGCACTGTAATCTGTGTGAGGGCAAATTGTCTCCTCAAATGTTTTAGAATTATCTACTACACCTCATCTCTTTTTCAACAAAGTTCAGCAAAGGTCCCTGTTCTCTGGGGGGATAAACTGAGTAAATTTGTTATCTTCCTGAAGCATGGCTCAGGATTGTTTTAACATTCCCTTTTACTTCCTTGCTTCTCAACAACCTGCTGCCTTGAGTTGTATCCCATACTGACTATTGATTCAGCACTTTCATCCTCCCATTTGCTCTCTCTATCCTTGGCCTCCTGGAATGAACACATTGCACAAACATTGACTCATTTATTAGCAACATTGCAAATCTCTTTTCCTTACTGAAGGTCAGTTTTAATCTTGTATGAAAATAATGTAATAATTACTGGCATTCCCTTTAGAAAATAGTTGTGACTCTTCGAAGCATCTGTCTAACTTTCATGTCATCCATTGCCTTCTTTGTATTTCAGGCATTCTGGTTGTCAGTGCCTAAACTACTGCCTTCTTACCTATACCTGCATTCCAGGGTACATAGTGGAAATGTCAACAAATTCCCAGCTACAGAAATGCTAGCACAGGAAAAAGAGAAGTGGTTAGAGGTCCTTCCAGAATGCATGGGATATAAATGTCTCCTCCCCAGAGCAGAAGGTGGGTCAGTGCCTCCATCTGATTCAGCCACTTCCAATCCCCTGTTGGCTCCACACCATTCAGAATCCAAATGCTGTAGGAACCCTTAAATGAGACCCATTCCCCTTTCTTCCTGCCACTCAGGCAAAGACCTACCACATGCAATTGCACTGAGCTTATATATATATATACATATATATATATATATACACAGAGAGAGAGAGAGAGTGAGAGTGGTAATAAATTGTTGAACTAAATTAAAAGGGATATATTTAGAACAGAAGTGAACAGATGAAACTGCAGTGGGATTGTCTGGGAGAAATAAAATAGTGACCACCAGTAGTGTTAAATTAAAATGTGAAACTTAAATTGATTGTAAAGGAGGACAATGGTGTTGTAACATGCATGGATCCGGCATTCATTGGGTGTACCAAATGAGTTGCAACTTACACACCAAGGGGATGGGTTATGGGAGTGTGGCAGAAAATGCTATTAATATGAGTATGTAAGATGGTATAAGATTAACCATCCACCTTCAATTCTGCCAGCACTCTCACTACATTTTGAGCCTCTTTCTCCATTACCTTAGTCTACAGAAGAGAAGAATGAGGTGGGGATTTGATAGCTGCTTTCAACTATCTGAAACAGGGTTCCAAAGAGGATGGATCTAGACTGTTCTCAATGGTACCAGATGACTGAACAAGGAGTAATGGTCTCAAATTGCAGTGTGGGAGGTTTAGATTGGATATTAGGAAAAACTTTTTCACTAGGAGGGTGGTGAAGCATTGGAATGGGTTACCTAAGGAGATGGTGGAATCTCCTTCCCTAGAGGTTTTTAAGATCAGACTTGACAAAGCCCTAGCTGGGATGATTTAGCTGGGGTTGGTCCTGCTTTGAGCACGGGGTTGGACTAGATGACCTCCTGAGGTCCCTTCCAACCCTGATATTCTATGATTCTATGACTGCTCAAGATCTGAATTCTTATGTAGGATGAACTCCTTGAGTTGGCTTCTTAAATTACCTACATGCTGTTTCACATCTGATACTCCTTGATGAAACATAGGAGCCTTGTCTCATTACAGGCTTATTCAAAGTGATACAAGCTAGGAAAGTGAGATCTCAGAAGAGTATTGCCGTTTCCATAATGTAATAAAAATACTGTAATGATGAATAATAATAATAAATAATGTGCAACAAGCATGCCATAAAAACAAACTTTATATTTTCAAAGTCATTGCTTTTATCATTTATAGTCAAGAAAGGAGAAAATCCCTAGAAATATTTTTCAGAGTGGGTTCGTGAGACTGGACATTTTAGTGAAAGGGGTTCACAGGTTGTTAAAGTTTGGGAACCACTGCCCTACACCTTCTGTAGATATTTACACACTACAAAGAGGGTGTAAAATGTTATCAGTCTGATTTACTTTGCACACCTACTTTGCACTGGTGTTAATTACTATGCAAAACGCAAAGCACTGGCAAATTAAGCCTTCTATCTTATTCCTCTGCTAGAGCTGACTGAAAATTTTTCATCAAAGCTTTTTTCTTTATGAAAGCTGGCCTTTAAAAAACATTTTCTTGTAAACAAACAAATTCAAAATTTCACAGCTTTTCAGTTGCAAAAAAAGAAAATATTTTTTATCAAAAAAACCCTGGAATTTTTTTTTTTTTTAAAAAAAAAGTTTCTTTTTTCTGAATGAAATGTCAAGGAAAATAATGCCTGTTCTGACCAGCTCAGATCTCTCTATTTTGCAAGCAGCTTTTATCTCTAAAATGGGCTGAAATAACCCCCTAAACTGAAACATCACTTAACTTGGGGGTGCTTGAAATCAGGATATGAATCTGAATTTTATGGCTTCAGCCCATCTCTCGTAACCACCGCACAGACAGGTCTATAATATGTTTTTTATTTAGGAAGCATTCAGTGGTTTGTGGGCAGAGACAAGAATGAGTCTGAAATGGTAGGGAAAAGGTGACTTACAGCATTCTAAAAGTTTGAGAAACCAGAGCTCCATTGTCAAACTACAGAAATCTGCCTGCCTCACTCAGTGCATTAATTAGTCACCATTTTGTTTACAAGTGGGAAATAATTTTATACTGCATTTTTATGAGACTACAGCTAATTTGAAACGATCCTCCAGAAACAGCACCAATAAAAGCTTGTGGAAAGCCCTGTTGCCATACCCTCTGGCTACTGACACAACACTATTGATATACAAATAAAAATTGACTGCCCTGGTAACAGAAATTCCCCTGGCAGAGTGCAGCTTAAACAAGAAAAAAGCTACTCTTACTGCAGACAGAACCAGCTTTATCCAAAATCTGATCTTATTGGTATAAACTGCTTACAAGAGCTACAGGTCATGGGTGGTGTTCTCTTAAGCATTCTAGAATCTTGTTAGTATTTTGTTTCATTATAAAGGACCTAAAAATGAAAACAAAACGGGAAGGATCCTGCTCCTGCTTAGGTGCCTTTGAATGTATAACAGAGGAACTCGGGATAATGTATGGTTTATCATTTACATCTGGCAGGAACTCAAAACCATTGGGATTTTTGCAGAACCGGGGCTTGTTAAGCCTAAAGAACTTCAACTCTGGTTCCCCAGAAACCCAGAATTAAAGAGTAAATGTTGCTAGCTTAGCACAGAGATCATCCTGGGAACAGTGTTTATTTCATAGAATCATAAAATATCAGGGTTGGAAGGGGCCTCAGGAGGTCATCTAGTCCAACTCCCTGCTCAAAGCAGGACCAATCCCCAACTAAATCATCCCTGCCAGGGCTTTGTCAAGCCTGACCTTAAAAACCTCTAAGGAAGGAAATTTCCACATTTATGAGATAATCTTATACTAGATTAATAGCCTATAAGATATCATGTTTAGAGGTAACCATCTAAAGTTAACAAGAAACTCGGATACTGTGCAAAGATATTCCCAGAGACTCAACAGAAAAGACAACAGGTAACAATGTAAAGGCTTCATTCATTAAACTAAAAGTAGGGGTTTCATTATAGAGCTACTCCCCTGAATTAACTGGTTGAGAGTACTATAGTTTTCTGCCATTTATAACCCCGTAAACTTATTTTTTTCCCCAAAAAGTGCACCCACAGCTGTTTTATGCGGCAAGCCTGGGAGGGAAGAGGAATGCAGCACACTCAGAGGAGGAGGCGGGGCCAGGGAGGGATCCAATAGGGGCAGGGAGGGGTGGAGTTTGGGCAGGGACTTTGGGGGTAGCGGTGGAGTTGGGGCGGAGGGGGTGCAAGCACCCACCGGTGCCGAGAAAATTTGACATCTATGGACCTATCCTCCATGAATTCATCTAATTCTTTTTTGACCCACTTGGCCTTCACAGCATCCCCTGGTAATGAGTTCCATAGGTTGACTGTGCATTATATTAAGAAATATGTCTGTTTAAAACCTGTTGCCTCTAAATTTCATTGGGTGCTTCCTGGTTTGTGCCTTATGTGAAGGAGTAAATAACACTTCCCTCTTCACTTTCTGTAGACCATTAATGATTCTGAAGACCGCTATCATATACCCCTCCCGCCAGCTGTCTCTCTTCCAAGCTGAACAGGCCTAGTCTTTTTAATTCTTCCCCCTATGGAAGCTGTTCTATACTTCTAATCACTGGATCACCCTTGGCCACATGTTTATTGACATCCTCAAAGAATTCTAATCGATTGGCGAGGAATGATTTCTCTTTACAAAATACAGGTAATGGAGCAAAGAATTAAGCAATCAGTTTGCAAAACCTAAAAGATAATAAGGTGATAAATAACAGTTAGCATGGATTTGTCAAGAACAAATTATGTCAAACCAACCTGATGACTTTCTTTGACAGGATAACAAGCCTTGTGGGCCGGGGGGGGAAGTGGTAGATGTGGTATGTCTTGACTTTAGTAAGGCTTTTGATACTGTCTTGCATGACCTTCTCATGAACAAACTAGGGAAATACAACCTAGATGGAGCTACTATAAGGTGGGTGCATAACTGATTGGAAAACCATTCCCAGAGAGTAATCAGTGAGTCACAGTCGTGCTGGAAGGGTATAATGAATGGAGTCCTGCGGGGATCCATCCTGGGTCCAGTTTTGTTCGATATCTTCATCAATGATTTAGAATAGATAATGGCATAGAGAGCACACTTATAAAGTTTGCAGAGGATACCAAGCTGGGAAAGGCTGCAAGTGCTTTGGAGGATAGGATAAAAATTCAAAATGATCTGGACAAACTGGAGAAATGGTCTGAAGTAAATAGGATGAAATTCAATAAGGACAAATGCGAAGTACTACATTTAGGAAGGAACAATCAGTTGGACACATGCAAAATGGGAAATGACTGCCTAGGAAGGAGTACTGTGGAAAGGGATTTGGGGGTCATAGTGGATTACAAGCTAAATATGAGTCACCTGCGTAACGCTGTTGCAAAAAAAGCAAACATCATTCTGGGGTGTATTAGCAGGAGTATTGTAAGCAAGATGCGAGAAGTGATTCTTCCGCTCTCCTCTGTACTGATTAGGTCTCATTTGGAGTATTGTTTCTAGTTTTGGGTGCCACATTTCAGGAAAGATGTGGACAAATTGGAGAAAGGCCAAAGAAGAGCATCAACATCAGTAGATACTGAGATGCACTTAAGTCACTTAGCAGTTAAAATGATCTCCCTGATGTGGCCACTTTAGGGGCTGGAATTGCCACTGGAAGAAAGGCTGGTCAGACTTAGAAAGGCAGCTCCTTTTTATCCCTTGTAATGAAACACCACTAGCAGCTGTGTTGTAGGGTTTGCTTGCTATTACAGCATTTGGCTGAGCTTGCCTAGGGACTGGTCTAGGTATTTTGGTTGTGGGGGTCCCCTTTCCATTCCTGACTGAGGTTGAGAGAAGAGGAAGAGAGTGCAGAGGACTAAGGAAGAGACCACACTCTTCTTCACTGAGGAAGAGAGTGCAGAAAGGACTAAAATAGAAAAGCAGAGATCTTCGGCCAGCCCAGCGGGAAGGGAAGGGAGAAGGATGGGCAAAGTTTTGTTCTAGGCTTTCTTTGCCTTCATTGGCATTTATCCATAGCCTTGGAGCTGATGGCTAATGCAAGACATCTGAGGGGAATTTCTTGAACAAGAAGATTTTAAAACATCGCAGATCTAGAGCTGTCCACCCACCACTGCTCTGGAGGCAGAACAAATCGGCAGGCTAATCTAGAAGAAGGGCTTACCTATACGGGAATAGTCCACAGGATATGCCCCCGAAGAGATGGAAGACCACACTGCAGCATGTGTGGACTTGGATATGCTGAAGAATGTAAAGGTGAATATTAGACAATAAGATGGATGGATTGGATTTGAAGATGCAAAATAAATTTTGGAAAACCACCTTGGGAATCTATACTTCCATAACATAAATTGCATTATTCATTGCATGGGCAGGTGAAAGTGTTTGCTTTGCAATTGCACCTTAGTGAATAATCTGGAACGTTATGAAAACAGTGAATTCATCTGTTCATGAATAGTGTGAATGTTTTCGCTTTTGTGCTGTACCCATCCACAGAAATATTTTTTGTATTAAATACTATGAATCCACTTCACCTGTCAGCACTATTCAAAACACAAAATGCTGCATGAATAGGAAGGATGTTCTGGGATCTCTCAGATGATTACTGTTGCTAGGAAAACCACTTCCTGATATCTTTGTGCTCGGTGTCTGTGTCTCTCTTTGTGTACAGCCTTCAGTGACAGGCAAATTCATATCAAGGCACTGGGAAGAAATAGGAAAAGTTTAGAAATGTTTAAAGAACACTGCTTAAAGTTAAAAGGCGGATGTCATCTCAAATAACAGTGAAGACTGATGATTTCTTTCCTAGGTGGGATTATTTATATCATATTGGAGAGAATTGCAGTGATGTTTGTGCAGTGAACGTGATTGTAGACTTGGGTTGCATTAAAGCAGAAAACGTCTAGAACCTACAAAATGTGACTAATTAATTTTATTTCATAAAAACAAGGTGGCTGCTGCTGAAAGTTTACTTCTGTTGGTTTCTGATTTCCAGCTGTAAAAAAGGAAAAGGATGTGGGGAAGGTGGAGTGGGAGGAAGAAAGTTTTGATGAAATATAAGCATTAGGTTAGCCAGATGGGGCTTCTATGGAGATTTTTGCCTTCTTTCACCCTCTCATGAAAAAAAATATATATAATATGAATCTGCTGTGATTTCGTGCGGTGAATGTATTGTGAGTTGCAAGTAGTGACAAGAAGAAACTAATGTTCTGAATGGGATGGCGCAAACAGTGATCTTTTAGGACATAATTATAGATGTCTGAGACTCAGTATTATCAGGATAGTAAAAATGTGGCAATTCTAATTGTACTTCTCACTTGTAATGCTGATTTTTCATCCAAGGATTACAAAAGCACTTTAAAAAGATGGGTGGTGTAGCCCCACTTAAAGACAGGAAAACTGAGGCCCAGAGAGTTTGAGAGTGTATGTCTACACCACAAATTATGGTGTTGATTATAGTGTGGGTAGGAATACCTATGCTTGCTTTAATCTAGCTAGCAGGGGTGAAAATAGTAGTAAATACATTTCAGCATGGGCTACAGTGTAGGGTAGCTGCCCTAGTGCCAGCCCACCAGGAACTCTAAGTATGTACTTGAGTTGTCAGTCCATGCCACCACATCTTCACTACTATTTGTTACCCATAGTTGCTAGTCTTCGATAGCTCAGACATAATTAGGGGTTTATTACAGGAGTGGATGGGCGAGTTTCTGTGGCCCGCATTGTGCAGACTAGATGGTCATAATGGTCCCTTCTGACTTTAAAGTCTATGACTCTATGAGATTAAAGCTAGCTCAGGAACCTGTCCAATCACACCTTCGTGTGTCAGAGGCAGGAAGAGAACTGATCTCCTAACTCCCAGACTCCTGCTCTAACCACAACCTCAGTTACCAAAACCTGAATGTTTTCGCTGGCCAGGCAAATACTTTTGTTTTTTTTTAATGAAAACACAATAAAACTGTCAAAAAAGACAGGTTCACAAGAAAATATCTGTTTTCACCAACCAGCCATTTTCAAGAGAAAAGCTTTTTCAATGGAAAATGTGCGCACAGCTCTATCCCTGAAGTTCCTTTGAATATCCCAACTGCAGATTCCTGTGCTCTATTACCAGTTCTACCACCTTGGACAAGACCACCTGGCTGCTCTGTGCCTCAGCTTCTCCATCTGATAAATAGGGATGAATGTATTCTTTATGACTGCATAGGGGTGTTGTGAAACTTTATTTATTCATGTTTGGATAGTGTTTTGAGATCCTCACTTCTAAGCCACTGTATAAAAGGTATTTTTATCTACTGATCCAGGGTGAAGCTTGAAAAAAGTTCAGTTCTCCAAATTATACCTAACTTGCAGGTATATATAACCTACTGGTTAGTGTGTGTTACAGGTACCCCTGTGCACTTGATCCACAAAAAAGATGAAAGAGGCTTGGGTTTTTTTTAGCTTAATCTGTAGCATTTCATATTTTTTAGCTGTGGAGGTCCTCAGTTCAATTTCTGGTGAATCAACCATGATGGTGGCCACCAAGTATGCACAGGAGAGGTTACCACTGATGCTCTTCTGCTATCGTATACAAGTTTGCTGCAAAACCGTGATGAATTTGTCAATTCCACTGGTTGGATAAGAGGACATAGCAGGACAGAATCTGACTGCATGATGGATTGACCAGTTATATCTCCTTGACGTGGTTTGAACTGGTCTGAATGGATCATTCCTCTCCTCCCGCAAATTAATCTGTAGCACTGCTGCTGGCCCTAAAGAGGACAATGGCTCCCACTGGAAGTTTCATACTATTTTTCCATTCTCTAGCTCCTTTTCACAAACCCACTCCCAGCCAAGCACAGCCTTTCTCCAAACACACACTAATTCTTCAAAATAGCAGAAAATGTATTCTGTTCCCCAAGATCTGTAAGTCAATGCTTTAAAATTCTACCAGAGTAAGGAGAGTATCCTCCATAGTCATATATCCCCAAAAAGTGGCTATATTTCATTTACAAAAAATGAACTAGCTTAACAGTTTTTGCGATAAAGAACTTGCAGTTTGTGTGTGAAGTGACTGTGGATGAGGCATCAAGGCTCTCTATCTTTCTATCTCCTCCCATCTCTTTCCAGCTACTTTCCCACCTCAACTCTCCCTTTCCTTTCCTATTATTTATGCTTATTTGTATTGCAGCAGCACATAGAGGCCCAACCAAGATCAAGGCCCCATTTGGCTGGGTGTTGAATAAACACATAATAAGAAAAGGTCTCTGGCTCACACAACTTCCTCTCTAAATAGACAAGACGAAGGGCAATGTTATCTCAGTATTAAAGATGGGAGCTTAGACCCAGTGAGATTAAGTGAGGTGCCCAAGGTCACAAAGGGAGTTTGTGGCAAAGCCAGGAATTAAACCTACATCTTCCAAGTCCCAGTTTGGTGCTTTTAATCACAAGACTATACTTTCTCCCTCTTCTCTGATCCTTTCTCTCTCTCATCTTTTTTTACCCATCCTTCCTTCACTCTATCCCTTTTACTTGCCACTGAAGTACTGGAACTCCACCAAAACATACAGTTAATGGAAGATGGTCTGCCTGCTTCTACTAAAGTGACAAATAAGCTAATTTAAGTAGTCATTCAATGTTCTAGAATTTCTCAGTCTCCGTGACTAAATTCCTTCCCCTTTTTGCCTGTGGGAAGGAGCCAAAAAATTTTCAATCATTATGTGGTGCACATACCCTCACCCACCCACCCACCCACCTACTGACTAACCTCTCTCCCATGTTCCCTCTTCTGTAATAATGACTCATTGTTATCTAATTACTTTCTGCCTCTGCTGCATCTTAGTGTACAAGGCGTTGCAAAAAGATTTTTAAAAATATAATAAAGAATGTTGCTTGAAAAAAGCAAAATAAAACATCTAGGGCTATATTGATTCCCACTTATCTTCACTTTTGCCAGGTGTAGCAAAAAGTGCCTTCTGTCTGTGGCACTATGAAGTCGTTTTTATGTTAACAGTTCCATGGGTCATCAAACTTTAGTGTAGGATATTAAAATGGGGTGGAGATAAAATGGTTCCTACCTGCCCTTTTCCCCTCAAACTTTTATTCATCTCTTTGATTCTATTGTCCAACTTCGCAATGCATTTTACTATTCAGATTTCATGCAAAACACTATGCAAAATAAACATGACATTGAATGAAAGCAGAATAATGTAGTAAGGGCAACTACTGGATTTTGGAATGACTGTGCCCATATTACCTTGTGCCTGTTTTGCACACTGGCTGCCTTTACCACAGGGACCCTTTTATGTTCCAGATTTCTATACTTAGCATATGTTATTTTATGCCATGGCATTGGAGGAAGGAGAAGGTTTGTTGTAAGGTTGGTTTAAGGCTTGCCTTGAAATCACATCTGGGGAAGTGAATATCAAATCTGAGGGCATCTGATGGAGAATGCCCTATTGTCCTGTCTTTTAAAATGAAGTACTTCAGCTCAAGTGCCTTTGCTGAGCATAGCAGTGACAGCATCTCTTGCAGAAAGAAGTGGCCAACACCTCTACTTGCATAGTGGGAACCAGACGTTCTTTGTCACTTTAGGAATTTGTTTTTAAGGATTGTTTCTTCTGACTGACATGGCAAAGAATGAAAAACCCAGCTCTCAGCCATCGAATAACAAGTGATTGAGTAGCAGAAATTGAATAGGATTTTCTTTTGTAAATAAAATGGCAGAGAAAATAACTATTTCACTGAAATATCTCCCAGTCATGGCTAGTTGCCTTTGGTAAATAAATATCTTCCCACCTGCAACTCTGTTTCTAGGGGTGTTTAATAATATCTAGTATTTTTGGCTGGACTTGTTAGACTCTCACATGGTCATTAAGAAGGATGTTATTTAAAGTTTTTTTTAAAAAAAACCAACAACCCTACATCAAAGATATCAACATTTTCACTTTGTGTGCGTTTCCCCTGAATATGAAGTTGGCAAACTCTCAAATCGCGTTATCATGTTTGAACTCAGAAAAATATATGGTAATACCAGCTGAACTAATATTTAAAGAACAATCCCCTTCAGAGTTTTATTGTCCGTCTCTCTGTGCTTCTCAGATTCTCCCAGACAGGCACAATGAGGCTCAGTGGCGAAAACATTAGGTTTCTCTAGTTACAGCCCTCAGTTTACACTTGGTGCAACTAGAAAAAGTAGGGAGAAAGGTCATTCTATACCTATATTTAGGGTGACGAGACAGCAAGTGTGAAAAATTGGGATTGGGTGTGCGGGGGATAATAGCAGCCTATATCAGAAAAAGACCCCAAAATCAGGACTGTCCCTATAAAATTGGGACATCTGGTCAACCCTACCTATATTCTCTCCTGACCTTGGCTCAATGAAAGAGAGGAGTGAAATAGTTCCTCTTCTCAGTATCACCTACAGCAGCCTAAAGCTCTACTTGCTGCAATGATCCTGTACAGATTGATGTCCCAGCCAAGAGTCAGACAGAGTACCATGTGTTCTTCCCTTCCTCTGATATGTCCAATCCTCTGCCCCCTTCCTGCCCCCCTACATCAACTCCTCACTCTTCGAGAATTCCTCTGCTTCTGTGGGAATCCTCAGCCACTCCTTTGGAGCAGCTTTCTGGGTGTTTGCAGTGCTCAGACTCCACAAAGCAACCAGGAGCAAGAACTGACCTCACTGTACCTGGGTAGGATGAATAAAATCCCTCTATCACAGTCAGTCCTGTAAGATTAAATAGGTGTTTCTGTTAGATTCTGATATGACATGCTTGTTTTGTTCTTCCTAATGTTTATCTCTCTAGATTCTTTCACTGCACCCATTGTGGTATCTGCTCTTCATCCAGTTGCTGGTGTCTGATAAGTGCAGGGAGGACTGGGAGATAGCACTGTTTATGTCCAATGTGAACGTGATGTACACCTGGGGGTTTGTCTGTATATTAGTGGCACAGCCTGCCCTGCTTCAGAGGCTCTTCAGGTGGCTTTATATAGGTGTGGAATCAGATGGTGGGAAAGGATGGATCCCATTAATATTCTCCTTGAAAATTCTTTGAGCCTTGAAATGTGTGGGTAACAAATATTGCCGTATGAGTATGCTGGATGTAACCTACTTACCTTACCCAACAACATGCCATGCAATCACACCACCCTTTGCCATATTACCCTCTGGAGGTGATACTCAGAAAAACAGTAGCCACTGCAACATAAATAAAGAGGCGTTTGTGCTACTCACAAGTTTTTATCTTGCCTTCGTATGAGGTCTGATCCTGTGAAGGTCAGAACACTATCAACTATCTCAGTAACTTGGAAGACTGGACTTTTCAGTAGGAGTTGAGGGTACTCAGCCTCCCACAGGCAGTGCTCAGCACTTATCAGACCCAAGCCCCAGTGTCTTTACCCCTATATTTGAAGGCAACAATTACTTGAAGGATTACCTAGGGTATCTGTAGGTGAACATCTCCTTTTCTTTTCCTTGCTGCTATTTGATATCTTAATCCCAACTTGTGGGAGTGAAACTGTGGCAACGTTAAGTATATAATTTGGTTCCTATTACATTATTCTTCCAGTACAGGAGGTACCAGTGTTTGTCATTTAGGAGTGTCATATCATTACATTGCATATTGCTGTGTAATGATGTGAAATGATTAAATGACAAAATGCCAGTTCACTGCCAAAAAATTAAAGTGGCATACTTTTATTTGCTGATGGGAAAGCTATTATTAATTTCTGTATGGGCTCTGCCAGATGAAATAACGTAAGCAGACTGAAAATGGGACGTGGGTACAATCTTTTTTCCAATTTCAGCACGCCCCTCTCTTGTGACGTTAGAGCACGTATCCCGTGTAGCAGGTACTGCCATATGTCAGCCTAGTATCCTAACAAATGAGGAGAGGTAGATATAAAAATAAACCCTGACTGGCATTTCTGATTGTATGAGGGAAAGGATCTGGTCACACAGAAGACTGGAAGGGGGAAATGGTTTTTGCTTTTTCTGTTCAATATTTTCATTGCTAGTATTGCATGGGCGATGGAACTTTGCCTTTTAGTCATCTTTACAGGAAAAAAAGAACATACCAAAGGGTTGTAGAACAGACAGACCAACTTGTGGTTAGTGCAATAGAGTCTTGACCCTTTATTCCTAATACTATTATAGGCTTTGACCTGTACATTAGGAGTTGAAAGCTCTGGCTCATGCAGATGATGCTCTCATATTTTTAGATAACTAGCATTCTTTCTTTGGCTACAGATTAGGGTCGAAGATGACCAAATTTTCTTCATTTGCTTCCATTTTAACAGTGCATCAGTTTCCAAATATAATTCGTTCTAAAGGATTTTGTTTAGTTCATCCACTACTTAAGTGTTTCTGTGAATGTATAAAAAGTATTACAGTAGTGCCTTTCACTTTGATGATTAATTACCAAAATGCTTCAAATGCAATGGACCAGATCCTCAGCTGGTGTAAATGAGTACAGCTCACTTCGGAGAAGCTACATGGATGTACATCACCTGAGGATCTGGCCTGACATATTTGCATTTTCTCACTTGGCACGTATTTTTTCCACCATTTATATATGGAATTCTTGATTTCTCTGCAAAAGATTAAAGAGATCTCTAAGAAGAAAAATGCTCCTGCGGCTAGTGGGCCTCTCAGCCTTGGAGGACACTAACCATCTGTAGTCCTCCATTATCAAAAAGATGCCTTCTGAACACCATCCATTATATCATCTTCATAGGTCTCCCTGGAACATTGAAGAGCCATCAGAAATGCTTGGTAAGAGGGAGACTAGAGAACTTATGGTGGAAATCATAGTCCCTTAGTGGTGGCGCAGCCAAAAAAGTTTTCTCCCCTTTCTCCTCTGTCTAGATCAAAATCTGAATGGTGGTATTCCAAGTTATAAGCTACTTTGGTGAGTATGGGATATATCCAGTCAGGAGCCTTGGAAGCCATTCTGAAGTCACAACTTGTGCAGAATGTGACCACCAGCTTGTGTTGAATTATGGCTACAGGGGACATATTACAAGGGCTGGTTTCCAGCAGAGAACACAGATTTGTTGAAATTAAAACATCTCACAGAGACAGTTTGATTTTGGTGAAGGTGTGATGGTTTCCTGCTGCTCCTCTGCCTGGCTCCTCACCAGTCTACCTGGTGGACTGACGCGAGCTAAAGCCCTGGTAATGCCCAGGTGCTTCCAAGGTTTCCCAGCTCTCCTTCGACTCATGTGGTATTCTTTTGTTTGAAATTTTTTGAAACAGCATTTTTTGGATTCTGTTTTGTGAAGAATTTCAAAATTTTTGGTTTTCATTCCAAATCAGAACAAAGCCAAATTCTAAAATTCCAAAATCCTCTGTGACACAGAACTGCCATTCTCTGCACATCTTTAGGTATTATGCCAATCTCTAGAGATGGGCAGTGGCTCTCTATACACTTCCAGGTTCAATACAAGCTAATAGTCCACAGGTTTAAACACTAGGGCAGTAGTGTCTGGAAATTCTGAATGAAGGCCCTTGGATCAGGAATATGTTATTTTCACTGGTCCGCCAGAGCCTGAATGTCTTGGCTTTAAAGACACAATTCAGATTTATTGCTTTTTTTTTTTTTTTTTTTTTTAAAAAAAAACCCTTTTGCCTGAGGAGAAAATAACTGGGGAGGCAGAGATGTTAAGTCAGATAAAATAGGACTATTTGTTTAAAGTTACACACATTCTTTGTGCTTTGCTGGATTGGTGCCTTAGCCAGCAAGTTATGTTTGTTGCCTTTTAATAATATACAGTATCAGAGGGGTAGCCATGTTAGTCTGGATCTGCAAAAGCAACAGAGTCCTGTGGCACCTTATAGACTAATAGATATATTAGAGCATAAGCTTTCGTGGGTCAATACGATGCTTTCTGACGAAGTGGGTATTCACCCACGAAAGCTTATGTTCTAATATATCTGTTAGTCTATAAGGTGCCACAGGACTCTTTGTCGCTTTTAATAATATAGGTGTTATTAAGTGCTCAGAGAGATAAGGCAATGCTTACTTTTATCAATTGAAAATTAATAAACACATAACAGCATTTTGGCTGATTAATATCTAAGCTAAAGTGTTGTTTATTTTTAGCTGTAGTTTTCACTATGTTTTATTATTGTTTTTGTTTTGTTAATATGCTCTGCAGTGACAGCAACTGAGAGAAAAAGAAAAAAAATACTGGAAATGGTTTGAATTTAAATTGTATTTTTTTTTTACTCTGAAATTCACTTGATCAGAATCTGGGGGGAAAAATGTTATAAAAAAAAAGGTAACAGAAATCATCCCAAAACAATAATAACTTTATGGATTTCTAAACAATGGTTACATAGTTCCAAACATCTTGGTAAGCATCTCTTTATCTTGACATTTTTTCTAGTGAAGGAAACTACAAGAGACTGAGTTTGCTTACCTCTAGCATGTTGGCAAAAGTACAGAAACCCCATTTTTAATGTGATGGGATTCATAAATGGACAACTATTCAACTAATAAGTGTCAAAAGAATTCAATGTACATGTGGCTAAAACATTATACATTTGAAGGTCATTGTCATGCTAAACATGTTGCTTTATGTATGGACTTATTGCCACTAATTTATTTGTCTAATGCAGTAGTTAATTACTGCATATATGAAACGGTCTTCAGTTTTATACATGCATTTTCTAGGCTGACATAAAGAAACCAGAAAATCCAGAAGGGTACCTTAGAAAATTGGATTTATTACACTACGAAGTATAGTTTGCTGTTCTAAATCTAGCTGTTATGAGACTAATTTTCCCTTCACACACACTCTCAATTCTGATCTTGGTTACAATGAAATCAATTATGTTACTCCAGAATTACGCTGGTATAACTGAGGCTCCTACCCTCTACTTAGTCTTTACTACAGAGAAGGTTCTATTAACTTTCGTGGTAGATTTGCCAGAGTGAAAATTGAGTCATGACTTGGCCTAGAATATTTCTTTTGTCTTGTGACCTGGTTGTGGTCAGGGCTGAGCATTCTCAATTTACCTGCAATTTAATGGGCAGTGAAAGTGCTCACCATCTTCAATGTTCAAACCAGGAAGAATTAGGTGGTGACCTTTAGTTATTTCTACTGCAAGGAAAGGAGGAGATATGATTGTCATCTAAAGGTTATGGGTCAAATCCATCCCATGTAATTCCACATAGGCTGAGAATTCCATATCGTCAGTGAAAACTGAACATAAAATGATATAACATGAATATACTGCACTGAATCCTCAACTTGTGTAAATCTGTGGGGCTCCATATAATTTCACTGCTTCTAATAGTGTAACCCCAGGGGCAAATTTGGTCTGATATCATTACTGATCAAAAAGATAATCAAGTGTTTAACAACACCTTGCTTTCTCCTTTAATACTGAAAAATCTGTATATAACTTAGCTGGTAAGTTCAGCTTCAGTGTAAAATGTAGAGGAGTAGAAGCCAGCTCAGGTCTGGGATCTTCAAATCATAATGAACTCGAGTCCCTATTATGCCATGACACCCACAGGTTTAAATAACTAACAAAAAGGGTACTTTTTTGTGCCGTAAAACCCTACCACTCTTAAAATGTTATCAGTAAAGTTGTTTACTCTGATTTCTTTTAAAAAACTTTTCACATTAAAAAAAAGAAAGAGAGAGAGAAAAAAAAGCTTTGCTTCACAGTTGCACGCTCTCCTATTTTTAAATTCATAAACATTGCAAAACATCCTTGGCACTTGTCTCTAGGCAATATTTCTTAATTTCATTCCTATTTTTAACACTGCAAACTTGTATAAGAAAAACAAAATACAATTTAAAATATCCCCTTTTAAGAAGAGAGGATTATCAACAGCCTGGTTGGTTAAATAACTATATTATCTCAGGTTAGAAAAGGGTGACCAAACTAATGCATTTTTACATGCTTAATTTTGGCTGTAAAATGAGTGTAAAATTCATTTCACTTTTGAAATTAATTGAAAATGTGTTTTCTTCAACTAAACCATGGTAAAAAATGTTCCCTCAGAAGGTTATTTGGGGATAGAACTGCTAAAAACAGAGTGAATTAATTTAAAAAAGGAAACCAGGTTTGTTTAGATAAATGGTATGTTGAAAGTGGAGTTGACCAAAAATAGAAATCAGCTTACACACACTTCCTATAGTAGGGAAGGTGAGGATATAGATTTAAACACTTAATTTTCTTTTTCTTAGGGAAGACTGTAGACAAAACTCTCAAGTTCTTCCTATTGGAAGCCTTGGGCAGCTCAAATGTTTAAACTCGTCTCTTGTGTCCAGTTGGGATAGATTTTATTTTTTTGTTTAAAATTGTATCATCACTCTTCAGTGGTCCTCAGAAAAAAAACTTCTCATTTCTTGTGGGGTTGGGCAGTGGATATCTGTCTATCTGTCTGTCTACTGTTATTCCATTTGAATCATAAACTTTACATACAGGTTTTTGTTGTTATGTGGGGCAGGGGGTTAAGTGAAATACTGTAGTGAAAGAAGACACAATGTGAGCAGATACCATGCCTGGGAGCCAACACACTAGATTAATTTAGACTTACAAGTCTTTAGCAACCATCTTCAGGATCCCCAGAGAGTTTTACTTGCTCAAGCAGAGGGTGAGGGTGGACTAAGAAAATACAAAGAGTTAAAACCTCTGTGTAAAAAGAACTGTGTTTTTTGCATCTTTTACTTTGTGTAGACTGGGCCAGCTCTAAATTTTTTGCAGCCCCAAGCAAAAGAAAAAAGGCGGGGGGGCAGAATGTGCCACCCCAGTAGTGGACAGAATGCCACCCCTTAAAATGTGCCACCCCAAGCACATGCTTCCTAGTCTGGTGCCTGGAGCTGGCCCAGTGTGTAGATTCTATAGCATTAGGCTACCCCTGCACTATGGAAATCGGTGGGAGGTTTGCTACTGACTTCAGTGTGAGCACGACTGGGGGCCTATAAGAGAAAAAAAAGCAATAGTTGGTCAAATGAGGCCAGTCATGTGGGTTCACACCAGCCCATGAAATAGATGTAAAAACTTAAAGGGGTAGTTGGAGGACAGGGGAATTGTTCTACCAGTATCCATGCAGAGCTTCCATTTCCCATGTGAGAGATAAAGGGAATGGTGTAGTTACCTATGTGGCACCATCTCTCCCATTTCCTGCATCCTAAGTAGAGCCCCCTGCAGTTCTGGGATTGGCATGTAAGGGAGAGTGGTGGAGGGCAGTGGCAGATGGTGGGACAGAGGGCATTTACATTATCCCCTCCCACAACCCAAGACCTCCTGGTCACTATGAAGAATTAAATGGAGTTTGAGGCGACATTATATTTTTACATGGCCTTCTTCAGGTTGTGAAAAACCTCTCTCCCTCCATCCCCTTTTAAAGGTGCTGAAGGGGCTATCTGTAGCATTGTGTTTCCTTTGTAACTGTGCTGATGGGGGGCACAGAATCTGAGCATGAATGACCCATGTTCTGCATACATCCTAAGAAAGTTTTGGGTGTTTATAGCAGAAAGAACAATGTTCATGACCTGAAGGAATAATTTAGGGAATATTCGAATGGAGTGAACTTTTTAGCTCTCATCATCTCCCCTGTGTTTTTTCCATAGGAAGGACAATCCCCACTTCAGTAAATCATGTGAGTTCAGTACTATGCCAAACTGGACTATATGGAGAGTAAGATGGAACTAAAGAAGACTATAAAAAACCCCAACTAGGAGAACTTCAGGATATTTGAAAATTGTAATATATCCTAAAAAATACCATGAATCAATTTTGCAAACTCAAGATGTTTAGGGAAGTTTTGGATAGTCCTCTGAGCTTTGGGGTGCTATATCTTAATTGATTTTCTGAAACCTTTCAGTTTCACTCAGGCCTTGTCTACACTACCAGGATATAGGAGACATTCTCCCATCGATTTTCCTTACTCCTCTCATTCCCAGTGAAGTACCGGGGTACTTAGAGGGTATACATTAGATCCACTAAATCAACCCCCGCTGCATTAATTGCAGCCGTGTCGATCCCTGGTAAGTGTGGATGTGGCCTCATTGCTAACTGTTAGCAGAGGATTGGATATGCTTGAGTTATTCGGCCTACTAAGATGTGGTGTAATCAGATCAATTGTCAGATTGTCATGGCAAGATGAGACGAGCAAGAAATAGGTGTGTAAGGCTTAGGCATGGTGTAAGGCTTGTAATGGATTACTTCATAGGGATACAGCATAAAAGTGGAAGCACTTGAGAAAATAAGAGACTCCCATTGAAAGTCAATGTAGAAAGGTTTCTTTGGATTCATCACCAGGAGGGGACTAGTTGGAGGCTAGAGCAAAATCTCGGTTGAGCTTTATTGTTACGGTCTCATATTTAAAGATGCTTAAATGAGATGAAGAAATTGAAAATGCTGTAAATATAAAACCTCATAATTCAGAGAGACTAGAGGAAATCTGTCAGGGTCCAATCATTGGAACTGTCCCTGTCTGTCTCCCACAACACTGACACTCACTCCACTATGGGAATGAGTTTGTTATTAATGCATACACAATGCTCAGTGTGCATGAGATTCTTTTTAATATAACTTTTTGCCTTTCCATAGCACCTTTTATCCAAGGATCTCAAAGCATTGCACAAAGATGAATGAAGTTAGATATAGAAGCTGAGGTACAGTGAGGCCAAACTATTCTGAAGTGATCATAATTTGGGGCATCTCAATTTTTGGATGCTCTACTTGAAACCACCAGGACCTGATTTTCAGAGATGTTGAGCCCTCATAGCTCCTGTTGATTTCAGAGGGAGCCACTGAGTCTAATCCCTCTGAAAGTCAGGCTCTTCTGAGTATTACATTTTTTGCTTATCAGGTAGCTTGTTACCTGATTACAGACAGGTGTTGGAGTGATGCACGTGACCAGATAGCTTGCACATTTGAATGTTTGTCCTTCTACTAATATATCAGAATTAAATTTCAAAAGCCTTGTCTGGCAGCATCTCAATGTGACAATGCCAGGAAAGACATGGATTAGGATGACACTCTACATAGAAAGGCTTGGTTTCTCCCCATCTCCGACAAAGCACACAGAGATCCCAAGTTACTGCCAAACTCATCCTTCTTCCTTCATCTATAACCTAAGAAATAGTAACTCAAATCAATCCTCAGGCTAAACTTCTTCATTTAGTTTAAATGCTCCTAGGGCTACACTTCTTCTCTAGGCCTAGGTTCCTCATCTTCAAGGTCCATTCCTACCACATGAGAGTGAATGAGCCACACCTTCCACAGTGAAGTAGCAAGAACTAATCATTGTCTACCTTAAGGGTTCTTACACAGGGCAACAGCAAGGTTCATTCTGCATTGCCTTGCATAGCCATGTAGTACATATATAGTTTATGCCTCTTTCTCCTCCTATCTTGCTAGCTTGGGCTGGTTCATATGCCCTCCATGATTCCACTCAATTCTGTTTGTTTTGTGATTAATAGTTTTTGTATTGTGGAAAGCATAAGAAATGGTGTTATGTCCTTTAGAGAACCAGATATTATAGGAAAAAACGTTGCCTCTTTAAGGGCATTTTTGTTATGATTCCCAAACCGTTATTTTTTTAATTATACATATCTGACTGTGGGCCTCAGAGTTAGTGTCCCTAAAAGCAGTGCTCAGCTTAAAAAGTAATGCATTATATTTTGAACACTGTATGTTTGACAATACATTTCATGCCTCATTTCCTGCTAGTTGTGAGCTCTAGTAAACACTCAAACAGTAAATTCACATTTTTCATGTCAAAAAGCCCTATAGTTTGTTCCTGCTAGCATGTCACTAGTTAAATAGATTCCTGTAGGGACATATCCCATTCACACCATAATCTGTTGTGACACTAAACCCTAAGCTGTCTTCAAATTTTCATTGTTTTTTCACTAAAAGATTATTTCTAAAATATTTTATACCTCACATTCATTTTCTTTGTAAGAATTAATTGCATAAGCAGTATCTATCTATCTAGGACTAAATCTTCCATCCTAACCCAAAATTAAGAATTTAATGTGAATTATTCATAGCCATCCTATACAATTAATTCAATATGATTTTTCTTTAGCCTAGGCAGAGTTTCCCTTCCCTAAAATGACCTTTCCTCCTTGTAAGATCTTGAAGGAGGACGGACAGCTCTGGTGTAGTTATAGTCATTGTAGCACCTGCCAATGCAACAAATTTATAGATATCAAAGTGTCTATTATAATATCAAATAGAAGGTTTGATCCTGCCTTGTCTTAGGCATCATGCAGTTTATTACACATGCCCAAAGTGAGTCAATGAGTCAAATGGGTGGACAACAGTACTGCTAATAGTGACTGGATAGCCCTACTTAGTAGGCAGAGAATTTTGATCTTATTGCATTTTACACAGATTTTTCAAATGCAAGTAACTACAGAAGGATGGAAGGCCTTGGAGAATCAAGCCCCATATATCAGGGGTCTGTCTTATTACTTTAAATTAACTCAGCATGGATCCACCTGGAATCTTCAGTTGTAATAAGCTTCCTTAAAAACAACTTAGTGTTTGAGTATCTGGATTTATTTCTTGCTTGCTTCCTAGTTTAACAGAGTTTAGCTCCCTAACTTCATCCATTGTGTTACATACTGTACATACATGTAGAAGATAAGCTCTTTGGAGCAGAGACTATGATCTAAAGAGGAACAAACAGTGGGAGGGGAAACAAAGGCACAGAGAGACCACATGATTTCACTAAGTTCATACAGCAGATCATTTCAGTCTCCAGTCCAGCAGTGGAGCTCTAAGGTTGGGTTCCTGGATGACCACCTGACCCTGTTAAGGTGAATGGGAGTTTCATGACTGACTTCACTGGGGCTAAGATTTCACCCCCTCTCTGTGGCTGTCTGCCCCAAGGCTGGTAGAGGAGATCCAACTTCAACTTCATAACCTGGCCTCACCCACTTGAAATGAGAAGTGTCCGCTGCATCCGTTTATTCAGAGATGAGCAAGAAACCTATTGCAGTGAAATCTTTTCTCAGTTGCACATCATTCTCACTAGGGGTATGTCTACACTGCAATTCGACACCCATGACGGGCCCGTGCTAGCTGACTCGGGATCACGACCGCAAGCTAAGGGCCTCTTTAATTGTAGTGTAGACCTTCAGCCCTGGGCTGCAGTCCGAGCTCTGGGACCCTCCCATCTCACAGGGTCCTAGATGCTAGTCTGCAGCCTGAGCCAAACATCTACACCACAGTTAAACAGCCCTTTGGCCCAAGCTCGGTGAGCCTGAGTCAGCTAGCATGGGCCAGCTGCAGATTTTTAACTGCAGTGTAAACATACCCTTTGAGCTATTCGCATGTATTGGGTCGGTGGGCAGATTTTTAGCTCTCTGTTTTGATCATTTATGGGGGATGCTTTTTATTTACAACTCGGCTGAAGAAAAGGTTTCCCTCATAATACGAAATGTGTAATTCATTAATCCAAAATATAGAATTGGGTCCCTTTGTATAAATATTAAATATCAGGATTGCTCATCTTATTCAACATGGGAAATAGCTCTCTTATACAAAGTTCCACTGAAGTCTAGAGGAATTTGCATATTACCATCTGAATAATGTTATATTATCTGTTGCCTAGTATACCTGCTATATCCTGACAGATACAAAGTAACCGTTCCAAAAGATCAATACCAATGCTTAAAAAGGAGATTACTAGGAGAACCCAGCCTATACTCAGCTCTGTGTAACTGCATTGCTATTAGTACATGGAGAGCAGTTAGAGGGGCTGTGGAATAGGGAAGAAGGGTAGCATCCTGTGCGTGCTTTGGAGATGGGCGCTATGCTACTCCTGAATACACTGGGGCAAAAATAATTTTTAGGAGTGGGTGATAGGAAGGGCCCTGAGGACCACACTTAAGCTGGCTGGGAATATGAAGTGGGACATGGAAGGGAAATAGTCTCTATTCCAGTTTGCAGGTATGGTGGGCAACAGAGAAATACTGCTAAAAGTAGGGAAAGACTTGACAGAATTTGTTTGTGTAGCTGGGCTGAGTTTGGCCAGGGATAACAATCTCAGCTGAGTTTGAAACAAAATATTTTGTTTGCACAGATCAAACTTTTCTATCCTTCTCAACCTCTTTTTAATATAATCTTTCCCCCAAAATCACTTGTCATGTGCCTTCCTCATTGTATCACACTTCTTGGGTATATTGGGAAACATTATTTTTTTAAAAAAATGCTGAATCCCCACAAATATTTTGCCACCCAGAAAAGCACCATCAGAAAAGTATTTAAACAGTCTCCATGCCAAATATTTCAAAGATGTTAGGTATCTGACAAATCAATTTGAAAGAGAGCCAAGAAATCTCTAGCAGAAAAGAACTGAATATAGATATATGCAGGACATGGAAATCTCTCCTTATAGCACACTGCTGGGTTTTTTTTATTAACTTAAATGCAAGCTAGGATAAAGTAACTAGCTAAGCAGAAAAGGACCTCTTGGAGTCAGATATTTGTGAATAAAATGTCTGCTGCAGAAAGGTAATACAAATGATATACAGTCGCTTTGTAGTCGTTGGCTCTTTAATTGAGCAGAATGATGTGTTGCTAGCATAATGGATCTTTGGAGCAGACGGAGAATGAGGTGCTGTTATTTTGTTCCTCAAAGCCACACATTTGAAGTGTAGGTGAATACAAACCATTTAAGAAATAATTGGTCTGACCCAGCAGCAGAGTAGCCATTTTGGCAGCAGTAAAAGAGGTGTTACTCAGGTGACAGAAGACAATGAGACAGAAATATATAACACAATAGTTACTCAGTCTCAAAAAATCTCAGCCTAATAAAAAAAAGAGAGGGGGGAAAAAACTACAAAAGAAGTTTCATCCCTTTCGGGTCTCTTCTTTTATTATCTGCAGATTCTTCTGCTTCATTAGCCAAATTTCAATACCTTTTCAGCTTTCCTGACTGTTCTTTAAAAACAAACACACAAAACCCCCAGTTTCAGTTGCCATCCAGAGATCTTATACCTCGCTGCAACTTCCTGGCCTCCCTTCTTTCACTTTACTTTCGGCAAGTCCATCCAAACCAATGTGCCTAACTTCATCTCAATCTATCACTGATGTGACCAGGTCAACCTCCTTTTTTATTAAGCTATCTTTTTTAAACTAAACAGACCCGCCCCCTGAAATCAGTCTCCACAATAGGAGACTTCTGTGAGTCTTTCCAGCAAAAAGGATTTTTTTGAGAATAGCCTTGGGTTACTGCTATTTTATTATTATTTATTATGTATTTGTATTACAGTAGTACCTAGGGTCCCTAGTCATAAAACAGGAACCCATTGTTGTAGGCACTGTACAAACACAGAACAAAAAGAAGCCATAACCTCATTTTTGTTGGAATTGATGGGGCTAAGTTGTTTTACACCATCTGAGAAATTGGCCATCCATACTTTTATATGGAATTTGAAACCTGCTATTGTTTTATCATTAAAATGATATTTTCCACAGTGCAGCACAACAGAAACAGACCTTATCATTCTATTATCAGATAAGTCAGAAGCATCCACAGTCTCCTTGGTCAAAATAGCATGTACTGGTGACGTGGGACCAAAAGGCTGAAAAATGAGAGGAGTTCTCAGCTTATTTGGAGCAGAAGGAGGGGATTTGTGAATGGAAAGACCTTGATTTTGGAGGCTATTAGAAGTAAGGTGTCTTTGTAAAGGAACAGGACACTTGCTAGCAAAGAAAAGGCCAAATCTTTAATTAACGTAAATATTTGTCACAGCAGGGGTCACTAGTTCAGCAACAGAAATAGAATCTGATGAAATAATGTACATGTTCTTGGGTCTTCCTCATCATGCAGTGTCATTTTAGACACTGAACACTGTAGACAGGACAATTACTGAAGAAAGGGACTTCAGCTGTAGACAAGATGACATAGCCGGTGAAGTTAGAAAACATCCCTTGCTGATAATACTTTGGAGTTCTACAGTGTCTGCTATTCCATGGACTTTGAAAGATTATATAAATATGAATTAAATAAATTTGCTTTCTGAGATTATTGAGCTGTTTAATTTTATTATAATATTGAGAAATAATTAAATAATGTTATCTCCATTTTACCAAAGGGAAAAATGAGGCACATTATTTCTTAGTTTGTCAGAACACTTTTCACCTAGAATCTTGAGGTCATAGACACCCAACAGTTCCATTGAACTGATAGGACTCTATGGCTTGGTCTACACTAGGGGGAGGGGTCAACCTAAGATATGCAACTTCAGTTACGCGAATAACATAGCTGAAGTCGGCACATCTTAAGCTGACTTCCCTGCCATCTTAACAGTGTCAGCGTTAGCAGCGAACTCCCCTGTCGACTCCAGCTTGCGCCTTTTGGTGAGCTGGAGTTCTGGAGTCAACGAGAGTGCCTTTGGCGATTGATTTATCACATCTTGACAAGACGCAATAAATCGATCGCCAATAGATCAATCACTACCCGCTGATCCGGCAGGTAGTGAAGACATACCCTATGAGGCAGCAGATTTGCCCATTGACACAGCAAGTATATTTTACCTGGATGGATGTTTAACATGCATTATATTTTACCTGGATGCATCTTTAACAGCCGTCGAAGAGGGCTCCATCTTCTGAAAAATGTGTTTAAATTGTATATTTCCAATGAAGCTTAATGAATAAAGCTTGTTTGGCACAGTGGGCCACATTCATCCCCTTTGTAATTTCATTGACTCTGCTGGAGTCCATGCCAAGGATGAATTTGGTCTATAATATTTGAGCAGCAAGTAGTAAAAATCTAACAAGATATAACAACACTTTCTGTTTTCACAAGTGTTTTGCTGCATTGTGGTATCTTTTTTTATTGCAGATATGCTCACTAATGGTGCAAAATTACAGGCTGGGCTTTCAATGTATATATGCATGACTATGAAACTTTAAAGATGTTGATATGGCCATAAGGTCCTCCTGATTATCTACTCGTTAGGGCAAAGTTTAAAATTAATCTCTAAAATTGTGCTTGGAAAAAGATGCAAAAATACTTGTCTGCAAATTTGAGTGTTTGTACTTGCAAGTGGATCTTTCTCTGTGCTGAAATTATCTGATTGAAGTCCATGGGCTTATTGGAACCTTGTTCCCCAATGAGTTCTTCTCTAGATTTGTCCCTTTCAGAGGATGGCTTGAATATTTGGCTCTTACTATTATGGATTCTATGAATGTTTCAGTTCATCTAAAAGAACACTTTGGGATATGGATGTAAAATCCTTTCACTCAAATTTTTAGGATACTATAATAAAAGTCTTCTTTATAATATGTTCAAGGTCTATTAAATAAGTGCATTGAAGAATTCCTGTTCCATCTTAAATGGGCTTGTCAAGTTAATCTATTTTCAGTGTCTGCATGCGTAAGGCATGCTATAGTCTTCTCTTGATGATTTTAAAAATTTTTTGTTTCCTATTTCCACTTAATAATCTCTGCAAATTGCTGCATTCCATTTATTCCTTTAAGGTTTATGATAGTAGTTTAATTATTGCTATGGGTACCTCCAAGCATGACACACTAAAAACATTCATATCAAACTATTTGAAAGAATTGCTGAGCCAGGACAACTTCAGGTAAGAAAACTTTGTAGGTCCCATTCATTAATGAATCTTGGCATGATGCTTGTTGCAAAGATGCCAGCCTGTCAAAGACTTAATCAGGAAGAATAATCCTCATCTCTTCATTGTATGGTGGTGGAGAGGAGAGATTGTTTATCACTTTAGGAAGTGCGTGCTTGTTAATTTCAGAGATGTGCTTTCTTCCTGTGCTTGGAAATAAAACTATATTCACTTGATCCTGTGAGGTGCTCTGCTCTGGAGTTAGAATCTATATCATAATGGGATTGAAGGGCATGCAGCACCTTTCAAGAGATCTTCTGTGCCATGCAAGATCAGACCCTTATAGTGAAGCAGGCATAGTTAACAAAAAGTGTTTGGGGCATGGAACTTTTATTATCTATTTATTTCACCCACTCATCACCATGAAAGCAAGCCTTTAAAGAACATGTTTCAAAGTTCTTATTTCTGAGCTGGATATTTGTAGATCATGGTAATATTTTCCCAGGTCCTTCTAAACATCCATAGTTCTTAGGTTAGTCAATATTCACATTTCTTTCTTCCTTTGGCATTGCTCTTTTTCATACTTTAAGTTGGGTTTCTAAGAAATTGAGACCCAAGTTATCATACAATAGAACGTGAAAGTTGAAGTCAGTGATCACCGGGGCGGGCTGGGTTTTTTTTTGTTTTTTTTTTAATATTTCTTCAGTCCTGTATATTTCATGCTTCTCTCTGAAATGTGCAAGCATTTCTGTGGCTACACCAAAGGTTTCTGATATGGAAATCAAAGCATAACAAGATCATTCAGGCAAAAAATAGTATCCAAATACTAGTAGTGAAATTTACCACAATGCAGAGAGGCCACACATGGCCTGTTTCACAACTTAAATTCTTACAAGACAGTACATAAACCTTTAACATATTTTAAATTTTCACCCTTTTATCGTCCTTCAGCACAGATGGTTCTTCTCAGCATCATTCACTTGAGTGAATTGAAGAGAATAGGAACTAATTACTTTTGTAGTGCAGCAAGTGTCATGAGTACTTCTTGATCAGGCACTAGAGGGCGCTTTGGCACAGATCAGTTGGCCAGTGTCTTGAAAACCATAATCCAATCATATCTACTGTTGTAGGTTTTTTTACTTCTGTATGACACAATAATGTAGTATTAAAGACAAGTAATCAGAATATCCTGTACTGCAATATTATTATTTAGGGGTTTTGAATGATAATACAAGATGGAATTGATTGCTTGATATACTGTAGTCAGTCCAGTTAGAGCAACATTCTCTGAACTATGGTACCAAGCTAATTACACTGGTCTACAATTTTTTAGAAGTCGTCTGCTTCAGAGACAAAATGTGATATTATGTATTTTGATGTGCTGAATTCAAATATGACAATTAAAACAACTGATTAGCTACTGTTTCTAAGATATTTAAGTTTTTACATTTTATGTCTATGTATATTGTGTAGATAGTAGAGTTTTAATCACAAATTGTAAACCTAGGTCTTTTCATGTGTTTACAGTTGCTTTACATGATAATATTTTACCTGTCCTGTTTATGTAACACTTTAAAAATCAGCAAAAGGGTTATATAAATAAAATGTATTATGAAACAAAAGGCAAAAAACTATTATGTACATAGTTTAGTCCTATTCAGTGTCTACTCGGCGCTTCTTGGCTTGTCTCTTGTATTCATTAAATGGAGCATCTCTTGTCACTGTCCAGCAATAGTCTGCAAGCATTGATGGGCTCCATTTGCCCTGATAGCGTTTCTCCATTGTTGCAATGTCCTGGTGAAATGGCTCGCCGTGCTCGTCGCTCACTGCTCCGCAGTTCGGTGGAAAAAAATCTAGATGAGAGTGCAAAAAATGTGCCTTTAGTGACATGTTGCAACCAAGGCTTTTGTATGCCTTGAGGAGGTTTTCCACCAACAACCTGTAGTTGTCTGCCTTGTTGTTTCCGAGAAAATGTATTGCCACTGACTGAAAGGCTTTCCATGCCGTCTTTTCCTTGCCACGCAGTGCATGGTCAAATGCATCTTCTCGAAGAAGTTCACGAATCTGAGGACCAACAAAGACACCTTCCTTTATCTTAGCTTCACTTAACCTTGGAAATTTTCCATGGAGGTACTTGAAAGCTGCTTGTGTTTTGTCAATGGCCTTGACAAAGTTCTTCATCAGACCCAGCTTGATGTGTAAGGGTGGTAACAAAATCTTCCTTGATTCAACAAGTGGTGGATGCTGAACACTTTTCCTCCCAGGCTCCAATGACTGTCAGAGTGGCCAATCTTTCTTGATGTAGTGGGAATCTCTTGCACGACAATCCCATTCACAGAGAAAACAGCAGTACTTTGTGTATCCAGTCTGCAGACCAAGCAAGAGAGCAACAACTTTCAAATTGCCACAAAGCTGCCACTGATGTTGGTCATAGTTTATGCACCTCAAAAGTTGTTTCATGTTGTCATAGGTTTCCTTCATATGGACTGCATGACCAACTGGAATTGATGGCAAAACATTGCCATTATGCAGCAAAACAGCTTTAAGACTCGTCTTCGATGAATCAATGAAGAGTCTCCACTCATCTGGATCGTGAACGATGTTGAGGGTTGCCATCACACCATGGATGTTGTTGCAGGCTACAAGATCATCTTCCATGAAGAAGAATGGGACAAGATCCTTTTGAAGGTCAAGGAACATGGAAACCCTAACATCACCTGACTCAAGTGAGAATGATTCTGGTGCATCAGGAACCGGCAGTCCTTCTCCGGGGGTATTGGGCGTATAGCTGATGGAATGTTTGGATAATGCACAGTCCACTTTTTCTTCTTTGACACACCTTTCCCAACTGGAGGCACCATGCAGAAGTAACAATTGCTGGTACGATCTGTTGGCTCTCTCCAAATCATTGGCACTGCAAAAGGCATAGATTTCCTTTTCCTGTTCAACCACTGGTGAAGATTTGTTGCACAAGTGTTGCAGCATATGTGTGGGGCCCACCTCTTGTCCTGATCTCCAATTTTGCAGCCAAAATAAAGGTGACAGGCTTTCTTAACCATAGTGGTTATACTGCGCTTTTGTGATGCAAAAGTCACTTCGCCACAAACATAGCAGGAGTTATTTGCACTGTTCACACAAGTACGAGGCATCTCTGCTCACTTTGGCTAAACAGAAATGTGTCCCTTTGCAAAATCAAACACTGACAAATAAGAGAGCGCGACACTGTATGATTTCTAGAGCTGATATAGGGCAATTTGTTCAGCAGAGTGATGTAAGCTTCGTTATGATTGCATCATCCATGACTTCTAGGAATAACATGATGCAATTCATATTATGTATGATGCAATACCAGCTTCAGATTGCATCATTCATTGTTTTGCCTAAAAAGCAAGTACTGTCCAAACCCAGTCATAGATTTATTCATAGATCCAGTCAAAGATGTATTTTAGTCATTTCTGGTTTAAATTGAGATCCCTTCCCTTTATAACTCACTTATCCTCCGCCATTCCCATGTCAAGGGTCATATATACTGACCCAATAGCATATCTTGAAAACTAGAGCCAATCAACAATTTTAAGCATCATTTTCGTTCTCAGTGACCCAGAATTAGTAAAGTTTGACTACATTTATTTCAGAAGCATTTTGGCTGTACAGCAGTGTTATCGGTGATGCTGAAGCAGAGTACAAAAAACAGAGGTAAGTTATGCACAAAGATCATTCATCCAACATTGCACCTTCAATAGAGCAAGTAATCACCACGACTGGGTATCCAAATTAGTTAACAGGGAGATTTTCAAAAGTTCCCGAGAGAGGTGGCTGCCTAATTCTCAATGAAAATCAATGCACGTTGGGTGCGCAACTCCCATAGGTGCTTTTGGAAATGCCACCCTAAATGCATTGGCTAGTGTATAGGTAATGACACTAGTCACTTGCATGACAATGTACCTTATTTACAAACCCAATGATCAATGTGTAATTTCATATGAACCTTGAGTTTCTGTTTTTTGGGAGGGATTGATAGGGGTTGCCTACATGGTGCAGCAAAGCCTACTAGAAGGGTCTAATTTGGAAAGTATTCTAACATGCTGTTCTCTAACTGCCGCTTGGCACACACTAAAAGGGTAGGTACTCTCTTAGTTCTTAGTCTTTGTCTACACTAGTGAAAAGGGTAGCCATTTACTGGTAATTGCATAGGTTCAGTTGTGTGAGCAATGAAGCGGCTTCACCGTGTTAGCATCATTGCACGCAATGGTTTATACGGGGCTTAGGTATTTCATGAAAACCTAGAAGGAATAGATACAGACTAATAGACATTCAGCCTTAGTGACCAGGATACAGTGATGCTAATGATTTATTATATTGTCTTAAAGGTAATTTAGCAATAGCCCTGCCACTTTCCTTGTAATGCTTTATGGGGATAAACAGTCACTTCTGTTTAGAAGGTAGTTAGATGGGGAGCTGGTGAATGGTGATGGGATATAGAGCCTTTCATCTCTAAGCCACTAGTGTGAATCTGGTGCAGGTCAGTTAGAAGTTACAAATTGTAGCATCCTTCATGGAAGAGAAAATGACAGGAGTCAGCTGTAGTGAATAGAAAGGTAATGCTTTATTCAGGCTGACTGACGCAGAGAGATCCTATACTTCTGCCTGGCTCTCTAACTCCCTGGCTAACACAGCTTGTACTGCTTCATGTCACCACACAGGGTCTCCCTTAAACATGGCCATCATGCAACGGCCGGTTGCCTACCCTAAAACAGTCATTATCTGAAGGCTATTTAAATAAATGATTGAGTGAATCTTAAGCTAGTTCTCAGTTGGCCAGCACCTAGATCCTAAGAACAGACACCACCTTTGGCATCACTGCTGGCTCTTAACAGAGACCGACACCTGAGTGGGCCATGGCAAATGAACTCTCCTCCCTTTCATACTGGTGGTTACGCCTTGGGAGCAGTGAGGTGTGTGGGATTAGGTAGAGATGTTCACAGGACTGCGGCCTGAGCTGTAGCTATTCTTTAGAACTTCCATCGCTGGGGCTGTTGTTCTTGGGGTGGTGTTGTGGTGAAGGCACTGGACTGAGACACTAGAGTCAACTCACTGTATGACCGTAGGCCAGTCACTTAATGCCTCAGTTCCCCATCTCTAAAATGGGTATAATGATACTTCCTTTCTCCCATCTGAAAAGTGCCTTGCCTGAGACAGTAAGGCTTTTGAGGGCAGGGATTACATCTTAATACATTTCTACAGAGTTTAGCACAGAGAGACCTCTTACAACTATTGCAATACGTCTACTAATAATGGCAAACTTTAAGTTCACGTTGACATTCTTTTGAAACCAAGTAAATGTTTCAAAAATTATTTTTCATTTTTAACAGTTTATCATATTCCATAATTTAAAATCGGACCACTGTGTTGTTGTAAATTACACTAGTAATCATTGAAGCATCTGCAGAAAAGACACCAGTCAGGTTGGCCATTTAGCAAATATTGTATGGATCTGTTTAATTACAGTTTCTGCACCATTAACAAAACCCACAGGAGAGCTTAGAGCAATACTAGGAACTAAGTGAGGGGCTGGCTGTGCTACGTGTAATGAAAGGACTTGAGTGTGCAAACTCCCCTTTAAGATAACAACAGTGACATTTAGTAAAGTCATCACCTGTGATAGAATCAGGATACAACACAGCTGCCCTTTAAAATAACTTCCTGTGAAAAATGGGCTGATTTGAGTTGCTGGAGGTGAGTGCTGGCAGCCTACTTAGTTCACGCTGACTTTCACCGTTTGAAATTTTGTTTGTTAGTTTGTTTATTTTAGCCCTCCTGGGGTCTTGACCAATTGCTATGTGACAGAGCTTATTTTTAAAAAATTTTAATTAAAAATAAATTCAGAGGAGGTGGGTGGCAAGTGAAACAAATCAGTTTCTGCCTCTGAAATCTGATCTGCGCAGATCCTTCTTTAAGACTCTGCTATTCACACTGCTCTGTTTTTTCTTCACAAATGATAAATAACATCAGTTCAAGTATGTGCATTTAAAGTGTATTGCTGTGTAGAGATAATCAGAATATATACAGGATTTGATGGAGTAAATTAGTGAATTAAAGCCTCGAATCGATATTTAGAAAATATCACTCCATATAACTCCTGAGAGTTACATCTTCCTGTGGAATAAACATAATGGATCCTTAACAGAACTGAGTCAATAGGTTTTTTTTCAGAACTGAAAAAACAGTTGAGTTTGGGTCCAACCAAATCCAAAAATTGGAACAACAAAAAATTAGTGAATTGAAAACGTATGTTTTGGGTCCAATGAAACAACCTGAAACTAGGCCAGTGGCTTGTGTACTCAGCAGGGATGTGGAAAACCTAGGTTCAAGTCCTCCTTATGCCTGAAGTATTTTGCAATTTTTGGACTCAGCATGATTTGAAAATTCCTATTTTTTTTCATAAAGACCCAATTTTATGTGCCCCTCCAGTAACTGCATATATAAAGTGACATGGGAAATGTATTCTGACATCAAACAACAACTGTCTAAAATAATAATAAAGTCCTTGACACCTTATCAACTGATTTGTGAAGCAGATGTTTCATCAGGCAGCTGCTCCTGGAGAGCCCTCCTGCAGCATAATACTTGCATCTGCCTCAGTTTCCCTTCATCACCACTACCACCAAGCAAGTTTCTACTCTCGTCCATTGGCAGAGTTTATTACCAAAAAATAGTTCAAATAATCCACAATAAAAGTCACAAACACAGTCAGTCCATCTTGCACATCGCAATGCATATAGTCCTTAAAATCCACGACATGACACCCCACATACCACACTTGAGAGCCTGCCACAACACCTAGCCAGGCTCCTCTGCAGGCCCTTTCTGTCCCTTTTTCAGGTCAGCCATCTTGAGTGGAACCTTGCTCTTCTCAGCAGGAGCCCCACAGCCTCTCTCTGGGAAATTATCCTCACCATGGGAGCGACGTTCACTCCCGCATGCCCTCTCACTGTTCCCCTGGGTCCAACTCCTATTGTGGAGATGCCAGCAGGTAAACCTCTCCACTGCCCCCTGCCTTCTGCCCTCTCCAGCCCTTGGCTTCATCTGGCGCAGGGGTGGGCAAATTACAGCGTTAGGGCTACATCCGGCCCTTCAAGCGTTTTAATCTGGCCCTCAAGCTCCAGCCAGGGAGCAGGCTCCAGGACTTGCCCTGCTCTGGAGCTCCAGCCAGGGAGCGGGGTCAGGGGCTTGCCCCACTCTACATGTACTGTGGCTTCGCGCGGCTCTGGGAAGCAGTGGCATGTCCCCTTTCCAGCTCCTACATGTAGGGGCAGCCAGAGGGCTCTGCACAGTGCCCCTGCCTGAAGCACTGGCTTCACAGCTCCCATTGGCCAGGAACCATGGCCAATTCGAGCTGCAGGGGCGGCATCTGCAGACGGGGCAGCACGCAGAGCTGCCTGGCTGCACTTCTGTGTAGGAGCCAGATGGGGGGACATGCCGCTGCTTCCAGGAGCTGCTTGAGGTGAGCACCACCTGGAGCCTGCACCCCTGCCACCCTCCTGCACCCCAACCCACTGCCCTGATCCTCCTCCCGTTCTCCTAACCCCTCAGTCCCAGCCCAGAGCACCCTCCTGAACCCCTAATCTCATCCCCAGCCCCACCCCAGAGCCTGCAGCTGGACCCATTTGCCCCAGCCAGAGCCCTCACCCCCTCCCACACCTCAGCCCCCAATTTCATGAGCATTCATGGCCCGCCATACAATTTCCATACCCAGATGTGGCTCTCGGGCCAAAAGGTTTGCCCACCCTTGGTCTGGCACCTTCCTCTGCTGTTCTCGGACCTTCAGTCCTCTCCAGCTCTGACTATATGGCTTGGGGAAATCAGCCAGTAAACCCTTCTCACTGCTCTCCTGCCTTCAGCCTTCCCCCAGGAACCACCCTATAGTCTCCTGGCTCTGGCAGCTCTGACCTGCACATTTCCCACAGTCAGGCATCTCTCATCTGCCTTCTTCCTGACTGACTCCCAGCAGCTCTGTCTCATCAGATCTCTCTCACCTCTGGCACCTCGGTACCCTCTTTTTATCCCACTTACGAGGCAGCTGCTGAGGCACAAGTCACTGCCCCTGCTCCCTCGTCAAGGGCCAGTGTCACCCTGTGACAAATTGCAAGTTAGATCCTTATTGAGTATTAGGACATCAGGGTTTACGTTTTCGGAAAAATGAACGCAGAATTTCAGACCTAATTCTGCGTGTGTAATTATTGTGCTCGAGGGAGCAGCCCTGGTAATTGTGCATCTAAACAACTCGTCAGATGGGTTGGTCTCACTTCCCACTATTGTGCCTGTCATCTCAGTGAGTGGAAAGTATGCAGAGATCCCTCTGAACATCTAGGGCAGTAATTGTTTTATTTCTGCTCACAGATGATAGTGCATGTAAAATTGTGGATACCAATGTTTGGCAGGAACAGAATTGCCCTCCTCTATGAGAAAAGTACTATAGTATTGTATGTATCGGTGGATATATTGCTAGGCTGAAGACAAAGGTCTAGATTCTAAAAACATTTTGTTTCTGTTTCCTAGAGCATAGTACAAATCACTTGTGAGAAATTGCAATATGTACTCCTACAAGGCCAAAATTCTTTCGGATCTGCACTGTGTAGCCCTGATGAGAATGCTACTTTGGGAGGTATCTTTACAGTCTCTAGTCTCCTTTTCAAGTGCTAACCTTTTGCAAATTCCATAAGTCATGACATTAGATAGAGTGAAAACTGAGCAAGAGACCATCCCTATTAGGTAAACTCTTGTCTTAAGATCCTGCCTGAAGGAATCTTCCAACACATTGATTCTGTTTCATCACAGCTGGAAGGAGATCTTGTTTACTCTACTGTTAATGGCTGCTTCACTGTATTCCAAGTGGAGCTGGGCCACCTAGGCTGATTCCAAGGTATATATCCTGAACTACTTCCTGACCACAACCTGGAATGTGAGATTTAAAGCTATTTGTAAGATTTAGAGCAAATACTTTTTCAGGCAATTCCTGCTGTGGAACCCATTGCCACAGGATTCCACTGAGGCCAAAAATTTAGCAAGGTTCAAAAGGGAACTGAACATTTATATGGATAATAAGATTCTAGAGTTAAAATAGTTAATGCTAATAAAAAAGAGTATTGGAAGGGACACGTACTTCATGTTCAGGGCCAAAACCAATCTTTGCTATCATTAGGAAGACACCCACGTGGAGGGAGACAGACTATCCCACATCTGCCTTCAGGGGTGTGTGCGGGGGAAGAGTTCTTTCATCTTCCTCTGAAGCATCTGGTGTCAGCCACTGTCACAGAAAGGACTCTGGACTAGATGGACTACAGAGCTGATCCAGTATAGTCATTCTTACATACCAAAGTATAGTCACCTTCCTTGCTGACTTAAACATGCATGAACTCTCTCCAAAGGGAAATCATTTGGCAATTGAGCATTCAGGGAGAACGAACAGATAGCTCCAAGAGACGTGTACACTCAGGGTGGGGGTGTGGATGGAGAGTTTCTTGGAAGAAGCAATGTTTAATATCAGTCTGAACAAAAGTAGCAGCAGAAGAGACGAGCCAGAACATGCTGACAGATATCGGTCGAGAGTCAGAATCGAAGATTAAGACTTGAAGAGACTCAGGAGCAGCAGGCAGGAGGCCAGTCAATGAATAACAATTAGCATGCCCCATACCACTCTCCATATTGTTGCTTGCCGGCCTATTCAACCTCCTCTTCTCCCTGTATTTTCTTTAACATACCAGTGGTCAAAGCAAATAATGACATTATGTTTTCAAGAGAAGCCCTTGAAAGCTGTTCTGAGGCAAGGGTGAGGAAAAACGTAATCTCAATTTGATTCTGCGTTTAGTGGGGATTCAAATCCCAGTTTAATTTAATCTTTGATTTATCCTGCAGGTACTGCCTGATTATATTCCAGTGCCACCAGTAATAGGATTGTAGGAAAGAAATCTTGCTATTAGCACTTGGAGAAACAAAAGCTTACCAGAAGCCATCATTGTCATTTCTCAGTGTAACACACCACAAATGAATGACTGCATCTCTGGGCACTTTCCCTGTTGTCTAATTTTAATAACTTCTCGTTAGGATTACAGGCCAAACTTAAATACGACTGATTCACAAAGCTATTTGGGCTCATGAACTTCAGCTAACACAACACTGCATACCTGGCTAAGGTATCGAGTGAAATCCTAACCCACTGAAGTCAATGGTAACAGTTTCATTGACTTCAAAGGGGCCAGCAATTCACCTGGAATGTATGGAGTTGACTAGGAGAGGAAGAATTGTCCACATTCTAAACTAGATTTAGGATTTAACAGTCTAATGTTCAAGTCTCTGCTCTGCCACAGATTTCCTGTGTGACCTTGGGCTAATCACTTAGGCTCTCTGGGCCTCCCTGAAGTTCCCCATCAGTAAAATGCACATCTCGACCTCACAGGGTCTCAGACTGTGGGTCGGAATCCCAAAGTGGGTAATGACCTGGTTTTAATGGGGTTGCCAGGATTGGCATTAAACTTGTAGGAGCCCAGTTCTGAAGCTCCCTGAGCCCTCTGCCTCGGGCCAAAGGCTTCATTCATGGCTGGCAGGGCTCAGGTTATGGCCCCCCATCCCAGGGCTAAAGTAGGGTTCAGGCAGGTTCAGTCTTTGGTCCCCCCATCCTGAGTTGTCATAATTTTGGTTGTCAGAATTGGTCACGGTACAATGAAGTTTGAGAACTGTTGGTCTATGAGGATAAACATGTTCCGAGACTCTGGTCATAGGAACATACAAAGTATCTAAAATAGACAAAGCCCATCAAATCACAATGCATGTGTTGTCCTGCCTTTTCCTCCCCTTTCTGCACATTTCTATGACTGAGTTCTGTTTGTATCAATTAGTTTGCATTTCCCAGTTGCACCTTAAAATATTAAACACATTTTATTTAATTTTCCCCTTGCTTTCCCAACAAGATATCAGTTTGTTCATATCCTTCACAAAGCCACTGTTTAAAACTATTTTTTTAAAAAAAACATATTAAATCTTTAATATTCTCCTATGGATGATTGTGTCTAAGCAGACAAGAGCAGCATGCAAATCTAGTGGCATGCCTGACAAACATAATGCATTTATATTAAATCTGTTGTATGGTAAGAATTTTAAGAGAGCAGAGAAAATCATGCAACTGGATTAATACAGAAATTTGACCCTCATCTACCAAAACTGTTGAGCACATGCTGAATTTCAAGCATAAGCACTGACTTCAGCTGAGACTACTCATACGCTTAGTTAAGCACAGGCTTAACCACTTTGTTTGGGAGAAAAGATTTGAACAAATGAAATCTTTGGATTGTAACATGAAATGTAACACACGGAGAGAGACAACATTTTCCATGCAGTCATAAAATAAAGCAGCAATCCAACTCAAGCTACAAACCCTTCAATTTGTACAGGGAGAAGAAGAAGAAAAATGCTGCCACTAACGATGGGGTAAATAGTTCATGGATTATTTATTTTACCTGCATTCCTGGTTAAATTGAGTTCAAAACAATTAGATAACCCTGTAAAAGCAATCACTGGTGCTGTTAATTCTACGTAAAGATTTTCTAATGCAATATCCAATAAATAGGGTTATCTTCTAACACAAGTTTTGATCAGATTAATATACCTTATTTAAGTTGCACTCTGCAGTTGAGTTTAAATGTTTGCTTTGTTTCTAACTAGAACTGAGTGAAGGAAGAAAACTTCCTGAATGACCTTAGATTGTCACCTGGAGTTGACTGTACTAGCTCCACCAGTTAACTCAATTGTGATGCTTTAGAGTATTTGTGGCCTTAATTGAGGGACCTGAACAAACAAATTTATCATTGCAGCCCATAAAAATGACAGAATTCATATGGTAGCATTCTTCATTCTCTCCAATTTGTTTCTCTGAAATCCCTGCAGCGATTTATTTGCTGAATATGCGAGTTTTCCCCTTATGAAAATTACAAATTGTTGTCAAGGTTAACGAGTTAATATTCTCATTCAATATTTATTTTATAAGCAGAGGTGGGGGGAGAAGAAGAAGCGCAACTGTTCTTGTACTTTCTTCCTCTGCAAAGTCTGGTTTCTTAATCAATATGACAAGGACACTGTCCTTTGGATAATACCCTGAATCATCGGGACTAAAAAATGAGCTTTATTAATCAACAGCTCCTGATTAATTATTATAAAGTGATGCTCATACACTTCTGTACATTTTAATAATTCCTGCAGAAGGCTAACAATGTCCCCAGTGATTTGAAGGCTTTTGGGTTTGAATTTTTCTCAGCAATGTCACAATAAATAGTCCAAGGGTACTAGTGCTCTCTCACTAATCCAGTCTGTTTCAATCCAGCAAATGAGTAAAACCTTCTTTTTTCCTATTTCCCATCTATAATTCATCATTTGCATACAAAGTAAGAAGCAAGAATCAGCAGTCTCATCAGTTTTCAAAATATCAAGGGACAACTGGGGTGATTTATAGCAGGCTGCATTATCTAGTTCATATAACCAGAATATTTCTGTAAAAATAGACCCATGTAATTTCTCGATAACAGTGGCTATGCACCAGATAAAAGTGATGAAGGTCATTGGTCTGGAGAACTTATAGTAAGTGTCAACTTGGCTAGCTGTTTGCTTTTTTTGCCTCCTCACCCCACAAAAGCAAATCATCCCTGTCTTAAAATAGCAACTGTGAGTACCAAAGATGCATTGTTATTTAAGGCTCTTTCAAAACCCCTCAAAGAATATACTTGTCTGCTACAAGTGAGATGAAAAATGTGCCACCTGTTTCTTCTGCTTTCAATGCACTTTTGAAGATTGTTACTGATGTAACCTTACTGAAAGGAACAGATGCATCCAGCAGGCAGTCTCTCTTGGTTAAGAAATTATTCAACCCCAAAAGGTATATAACAAGGTGACCACAACTGGTTTAACATCCTTATATTCATATCTTAGTGTGCATGAAGACTAGGAGTTCTGAACCCCAGTGATGTACCACCATGGTACAAATAAATGCTAACATAGGCAGATCTTAGTTTAAAAGAAAAATATTGGGATGAATTAACCAAATGACAATACTAAACTAATATGAGGGGGCATTAGTAGCTAAGAACCACTGGTTTCTAACACTTCTGTTGATGACTCTGTCTGTGGTTTCAGATGAGTCATGTAATTTGTTTGCCTCAGTTTCCTCTTCTTTAAAATACCTAACTCATAGGTGGCTAAGTTCATCTTTCTGTAGCACTGCAAGTATGCTAGATATTAGACTTCCTGCAGCTCTAGTGTTTGTGCTTAAAATGCAATGGAAACATACAATGCCCTTTTCACAACCTTCCTGAACAAAACCTTTTTAATTACTAGTCAATGTGCTCATCTATTCTGAGACAAGTCTGAGGATTTCTTCATGGTGTGTTGTCACAGTATGCTCAGGTAACCTATAGGTTACTTGGGTTAAGCACCTCAGTTTCTATTTGAATTCAAGAGTATCAATAATGACTTCTCCACTGGTTTTATTAACGCCAGTCAGTGAATAATAAATATTTCATTGCTTTAGAATACAGTGTGACAGGCAGAGCTCCTGCATTTTGCCCTCTAGAAATATGGGTTCTGATCATAGATAACTAAAATGAGATTAGGATGTTAGCTTTCTCTAGAGATAACAGCAGTCTAGGTCATAAAACTACCATATGGCAGATTTGGCAGTCTTTACAGAGGTCCATGGTTTAATTATCACAAAGACAGATTCAGTTCCCCATTTGCAAATGCCTGGATCCTCCTGCGGCAGGGACTGGCAATGCAATTAAGGAGAAAGCTGTATTGTACTTGGCTGAAACAAGAAGTGACCTTACTGCGGCCAGAGCTGTCACTTCCTAACATTTTACTCATGATTAAGTTTATCTTTTCAAACAAACAACATAAAATGTCAGGTCTCTGGTCTGTTTAACGTGTTGGAGGGCAGAAGGAAGGGGAAGTTCAACCCACATCTCTGTATTTTGCACCAAGCCACACTGGAAAGCACTTCTATTTAAAATAGAGGAAAAAGATGGAGGAAATTATTTGGTTAGCACCTAACTGTGATATATATGTTATAAAATCGCTTAGGTGCAATGTAGCTGGCTGATTGTCCTGGGTCAAACACTCTGGTTTTCAGCCATCACTCCTCACACACCTCCCAAAGTCCCTTCTTCCCCATCTCAATCAGACACCATCAAACCGTCGCTACCATTTACCCCACATTGATATCGTTAGCATTGCTTCACCCTTAAGGGCTTTTACCAGTATTCATCTATCTAAAGCTGACTTGCATCATCTGTTACCTCCTCTCTCTCCAGATTAAATGGGGACAACATTCTGATCCTCTCTCTAAATGCACTTCCTACAGCCATTCTTCAGTCAGTGTTGGGTACTCAATGGGCATAGTTCCTATTTCCTAAAGCTTCTCTCACCCAGACATTCAAAAGAAAATATAAAAACCAAAGCCTTGCATAGTCTCAACGCTGGAGTTTTTCTAGCTGCAAAAATTATACTCCCTAGAGATTCTGCATAAATCTTCACACCTTCCCATTATCTACAGATCAGGCCTGAAAGCAGTTCCAGTTTTGCATGTGTTTATGTCAATAGGGTCCATTTATGTCAGTAGAAAACAATGTCTTCAACTAATAGAACATACTTCCTAGGACAAGTCTGCTTCCGTTAGCAGCTTACACCTGAGCCTGGTTCTCCTTGCTAACAGAGGAATTGGATTTTCAACACTTCTTTTCCAATCTCTAGATCTAGCCTCATATAAAATCCTAAACTGCTGCACACCCATCTTCTACATGTTTTAATGTGTAGCCCCCACATCCTGTTCTGTGGCATTAGCACTTGTCTATTTGATGTGGCCACAATTTTAACAAGAGAGTTATGAGGCACCTTTGGATCCCCCACTTCACTGCGTGTGCTGCCCCATAGTGAAGATCACAACACAGGAGAATAGCTGTCATCTGGGAGGCATTATTTCCCCTCCCACGTATGTGGACATGGAGTGGCTGAGCGTTGACTCCACCCTATGGTGCTGTGGGCAGCCCAGTTGTGCGAGCGCAGAAGGAGAAGTAATCTGCACCAGGTATAAGGTTGATACAGATTTCTTCCTGTCAGGGCAAGAGTGAATGTAGGGCCCAAATAGTGACTGAACTCTGACTAAATTTCTATTTCCATATGAAGTCCATTATTTTACCAAAATGTGATTGTGAAACATTTGACAACAATGTTCATCAGAAATAAAACACTTAACAAGTCATGCCCTCTTCAGGCTCTTTCTAACTTGTTGCAAAAGGGGAACACCCTACTAGTCATTATTAGTAAAGCACTCATTCTAGTGAGTACTGCAAGGATGAATTTAACTCACAATGGTAATTAACAAGAGATTTGTCATTCTTTTTTACATGTAATATTGAGAATAGTAAATTGTAGTCATGAGATAATTGCTTTCAAACAACTTCATGATACATTAAGGGTAGGATTTTCAGAAGTCCTTAAGTGTTTTAGGAAGACAAGTGCCACTGAAAGTGAATAGGACTTGTGTCCTAAGTCACTTACGTGCTTTCAATCTATGGGACTTGTGTTTCTAAGTCACTTAAGTGCTTTTGAAAATCCCACCCATATTTTATAAGGTATACAGAGATTTATGAAATATAGAAAGCGCTAAATGTTAAAAATCTAACAAACTCATGGAAAAAGTAACCCTTGGAAATTCAGAGTTAAAAATATCACTCCATCTAAACTGAAACCTGTTGTGGCTCCATGATACCACAAATATAATATCATCATCATTGTAATCTTCCCTATTTTTAACTCCTGGCAGTGCCTTTGCATGGCACAATAAGCTGCAGTGGAAGCTCCATTTGCCTATGTCTTGGTCAATTTCACATGAATCTTTGAAGGCAAAATATAGCTTCAACATATGGAGTTTTACATGTACATCCCTGATTAAAAATGATATGTTTGAGATACATATGCCAGATCATCAGGAGCAGCATTGCCAACCCTAAGCAGTCAAAAAACACAAGTCAGGCCCCAAAAATCATGGGGTTCTTTATATTTGCCTTCTGGGTTTTGGATCTCAGTCCTCTTTTTAAACTTTTTTTTCCTGAAATCATGAGGGCTAGAAACTTCATTTTTAAAAATGAAAATTGAGATTCTCAGGTATTCCCATGAATCATGGCACTGGGGCTTTAAAAATATATCAAATATCGCAAGACGCATGATAAAATTGTGTGAGTTGGCAATGCTGAGAATGATACATCAGTAAAGATTTCAGCACCACTCAGGTTTTAGTTTAATGGGCATTTTGTCTGACATCAGAATTTAACCCGTTATTAATAACCTCCTTGGCTCCTTATGGATGTTCATCATAAAGCCTGAAAATAATCATCTGTGTTGTCAAACGCACAGAAGTGCTGTTGAAATTTGTTTTAACAAGCAGTGGTGTTGGGTTTTTAAAATTCTGGTAGCACTTAATAACCCCAGTTGGGGACCAGAACCACTCTGTGCCAGGCACTGTGCAAACACCAATCAAAAAAATGGCACCTGGCCCAAAGAGTTCACCATCTGAGTAAGCCAAACAGTAGATCTCTAATTTCTCCTTTGCGGTGTTTTGGAAAAAAAGAAATGCAATAGGACCAAAGTCTGAACAACATTCCTGGTTAGTATTTTTCTTCACAGTGTTTATAGTGACACCAATTCCCTATTTACTTGCATAGTTAGCAGCAGCCACCCAACAAATTCATGGTAACATTAATGTAAGCAGAGATAATGTTGCAGACTTTAAAATCCAGCCTATGGAAAATGCGAGCATGATATCAATGTAAAAATCAGACAACCTCAGTGGAAATCTGTGGAGGCAAAAAAAAAGAAAAAGAAGCTAGCAGAGAATGGTGACATAGGTTGTTATAGAATTAGCACAAAGCACTGCAACGTGTTTTGCAACAACATGCAAGGCAACTATGGAAAAATATACAGGGAAAATACTGTTCTGGTCAAGAATGGGATAGATAATCAACAAGATCTGTTCCACTGCTTATTTCCAAGATTTTATGGTAAACATAATGACATCTTTGGAATCAAACTTTCTTCATTCTGCCTCTTACATCATCACCAGTAATAAATATTTTGTAATTAGAATTGAGCGGACAATGTTGTTAATGACAGGTAAGTACCCAGATATTACAGTGATGCCTGATAAGTACCTTAGATTGAATAAAATCTATAAATGGCACTGGTTCTGGGATACCAAAAGTAGGTTTAAAAAAATTGTTTTCGCCATGAAAATCAGCAGATAGACTCAAATCCACATATGGAACAGGTATGTTCTGTAAAAAGGGGCTTTGTTTCACAGAGAGATTTCCTGACCATAACACATGTAGTAAGCAGCACAAAAATGGCTATATAGGGAAGCAAAGAAAATTGGGTAATACAAGAAAAAGTAAAAAATGTTAGAATGCATCTGTGTCTTGCAGTCATAGACCAAAACAACACAAGACAAGGAATCAGATGTTTATTTCAATGGTAAGGCACCATATGTTCTTTGTTGTGTAAATTATGACCAGATGCATTAGACATGAGACTGATGACAACTCACCCGAGATGTACATGACTGAACAATAATGATGGGCCTTAGGTGTCATAGTATATTTTTTAACAAACTACACATAAAAATTAAGAAAAAATTATAACTATGTGACTCCATCATTTTCTGGCATGCTGATTCTAAACTAAGTTCAGCTTGCTAGCCCTTTTTGCAAGAACACTTCACGAAGAAAAGCCCATTGTTTTATTTTAAAAATAATAAAAAATAAAAATAAAAGCTAAAAAAAATAAAACTAGTTAATTTTATATTACACATCCATATGGATATCATTGTATGGACTTTCATAGGATACTTGAGGGATTTGGTCATTCAGATGTAACTTCCCAGTTCTGTGAAGTCAAGTAGCATAAAGTATCTTTCCATCAAGACAATCTTTTATGAAAAACAGGATGTAAAAGGCAGAAACTCACTTATAAGAATTGCTTCTTTGCCATATTTGATTACAGAGACAAGGCAATGAATGAGCCATTTTAAATAACTTAAATTTCATGAACTCATGAGGGCTAGGAAGTTTACTGATGACAGATGCTAAATAAAACGATCTATCTCCACTTAAGGTTATTGGTTTCCTGCAGAATACGTAGCTGTACCATTAACAAGTGGAAATCCATAACTGATATGTTTTCCTTAAACATGATAGTGCAATTACTTGATGAAAACTGTCCTTTTCTTGTTATTTTATATATATATATATATATATTTTACGAAAAGCTTTGTGCAACTCAGATAACTAGACCAACATGGTCTCTGAAAATATGTTAGAGACCCTTATCCATCAACGTACTTAAATGCTTAACTTTAAGCTCTGGGGGTTGAACTAGATGATCTCCTGAGGTCCCTTTCAACCCTGATATTCTATGGTTTATGGAGTATTTCCATGGAGTTCAATGGAACAACTTGCATGTTTACAGTTATGCATGTGCTTAAGAACTTTTCTGGATTGAGGCCATAGTTTGCTATGACTCCTAAAACTTGAAAAGATGCACAGCCTAGTGGTGCTGTTGCCCTTTGGGCATTCTCTGTTGGAAGATTATTTTTTTCCCCTTATTAGAGTTGCTAATTTGCTGTGGCTTCTATCACTCACCTTTAACAATCAGATTGTTTCAGATGCCAAGGTACTCCATACAGTACTACTTAGATTGGTCAAAAGAATTCAAGGTAGCAAGAAGAGCTAGTCAGTCGGGGAGAAGAACAAAAAATCAGATGTAACCGAGAAAGGTTTCGATTCTTATGTGTCAGAATATCCTAATTCAAACCCAAGTGGGAACCCCCCTTTCTAGGGGATTCACACAGCTCCAGGTAAACAACTAATGAGCAGCCTGCCAGTTTCATTTTTATCAAGAGCCCTCAGAGATTCAGCCATGCCATTTCATAAAATATGCAGATGATAGTGGAGGGAGAATAGCAAAGGCTTTGAAAATGATTCACACAACCTAAAAATGATGTTGAAAAGGGAGGAATTAAATATTCACAAAGTGAGAGAAATTAAGGCATATTAACTGTTAGAATGTGGAAATGAAGTGACTAACATGCACAGAGATGATGAGAACTAGATGATTACAGATCTGTCAAAAGTTTCTAATTCTGACACAGTGTGATGTCGAAGTGCTAGCTGGCTGGTAAGGGCAAAAAAATAGGTATGGGACAAGTAAGGCGAACCTGACAGATCAGAGTCAAAGGCAGTAAAATACTTCAGTGATTAACATTAGACTCAGTCCTGTATCAAGGGTGAACTTTAAGTTTGCAAAATGAATACTAATTATAGTTACAAAACAGAGCACAAGGGGTTTGATTCATCAGCTGTGGAAAGGGTGGTGTAATGTTGGAGATGCGAAAAAGTCACCTGGGGTCAAATGTGTCTCACCATTGAATTCTGTGGGCTTACACTGGGGAAGAATTTGATCCCTGGGATGTACAAGTGAGATGGAAGTGTAATTTGCACACTTCTGTAATTCATTGCTAGTGTAACTTGATTGGGGGGAATGGAAAGAGCAGGCATCATTTATGCAGAGGCAGATAAATTGAAGCAAGGGGGGTTAAAGAGGTTAGAAGGGTGTCTAACCTGAGTATCTAATTACAATAGGCTCTTCCCCTGCTCCTACTTTAACCTGGATACCGTTTTACCTTCATCACTGCATTAAAATGTCTGCCCCCGCTCAGACATCCATATTTACTATCAGCTACATTGGAATAGTGATTTCCCCAAAACCATTCTGAAATCATGAGAATTTTTTTAAATACTATCTTTAAATCACTTGGTGCAACACCTGCTTAGCCCTACAATAGGTAGATCTGTGACTCGATTGAAACTGTTCACGGTGGTCACCAGAAACGCAATCACATTCCCTGTGGCCACATAAACAACTTACAATGCCCATCTGTGGCCCACTGAGCACTGCTGTTGCTTCATGGTTTCATGACAATCACGAGTACACAAAGAGGATTGGTCTTCACTGTGATCACATTATATGAACTGGCACCACGCCTGCCCCTGGATCTATCTCAGAGCGGGCTTGTTCACCAATGAATACCATTCCTCCACTGCACCCTCAAAGTAGTTTACATGTAATCACAGTGTGCATGGCAGATATTAAATCAGTACCAAGTATTCTAGATGCAGACCTGCTAGCCAGATTTCTTTGATGGGGCAGATTTTTTAAAAAAAATATTAGATATGTGAAATATCTAAATAATATCTGAATATGTGAAAACACACAATTAATATGCACGTGCTGTTACTATGACCCCACATACAACTCAGGTAAAGGCACATGCAGATTTGCCTGGTTAGCTATTTGTGCACACAATGATGCAATTTGTGTGCGCAGTCTTCTTTAGTGTAAGGCAATTGGAAATTCAGTGGAGTTAGATAACTCTCGTAGGTTCCTTTCAAAATGACAGTCTTGGGGTCATAGGCGCCAACTTTCCCCAGCACCGGTGGTGCTCGTGCACCCCCACCCACCTTTCCCAAAGTCCCTGCTCGAACTCTGCCCCTATTGGACCACTTCCTCAAATCTCTGCCCCAGCCCCACCTCCTCCCCGAATGCACCATGTTCTCACTCTCCTCCCCACTCCCTCCCAGCTGTGCGAAACAGCTGTTTTGTGGCACAAGTGCTGGGAGGGAAGGGGGAGAAGCAGGACACGGCAGCATGCTCAGGGGAGGAGGCGGAGCAGCTGTGTGCTGAGGCGGGGCGGGGAGCTGCCGGTGGGTGCAGAGCACCCACCAATTTTTCTCCCTGGGTGCTCCAGCCCCGGAGCACCCATGGAGTCAGTGCATATGCTGGGGGTATGTTTACAGTGCAATGAGACATATGATTAGAGCACATGTAGACATACCCGCTCTAGCTTTAATCTAGCAGAAAAACTATGGCAGCAGGGGCAATCCCTGGGAAGGGCCCCCCATTTGCAGCTTGATCTTGTACTGAGCATGCTCACACGGACTGAGTATTCTCAGTAACATCTGCTGAAACCGCTGCCCTCATTCAGTCCCCCTATCCTCTACTGTCAGCAGGTTCGGGTCATCTCTGTGCTGCAGCTTAGATAATAGCTGTCCATGTAAGAACCTAGATGCCTAGGCGGCTTGTATAGCTTTCATTGTAACCTGTGCTGCTGCATATTCACTGCTATTAATACTAGATTAAAGCTAGCTCAAGTATGTCTATACATCCTCATCTTACCCAGACTGTATATAGATATACCTTTAAACTGTAAGGTCTTCTGGGCAGGGACTGTCCATTTAGTGTCAAGTATAGCTCTGGGAACACTGACAATGCTTAACAAATGAATATGATTTGGATTGCGTGAGTTTCCACAGTGTGCTAGTTGACTTCCAAACACATACAAGAAACAGTATCTAAACTAAAGAGCTTGTAGATTAAAGTATAATAAATATATAAAAATAATTCTGGCAATTGTGCATGCCAGTTAAGGAATGGAAATGTGTATGCATTTTGCATATTTAATTAATTGGAAAACCTCTCCTATGTTCATAATCAAGTGGTGAAAAGACTGAGTTTGGTGAGGTGGATGTTCTGAATATATTAGGTATGTAAAGCAGTATTATGGCTCCTCCAAACTAGAATTAGTGGTAATTATTATATAATATGTAATGATGGGATTTAAATGGCTAACACATTTTTTCTGCTGAGATCATTTAGACATGATTCATATAAATGATTAAATTAATAGATCTTCCTCTTTAAGACTGCTAGGCAGCTTAAACTAGATTTCTCAACAGAGACTGATCCCAGAAAAATAGTATAAATAGAGACTTAATAAAAATCAAGAGAGGAATTTCTGGGTCAGTGTGTAAATGCATACTATAGTTTGAAAAAATGTCTACAGTTATTTTTCCCCACATTCAAATGTTATCTAGAAGTAACCCACCAAGGACTTTAGAAGGTGAAAGAATAAGAAACCCAACTTTCCCCCAAAGAATAGAATGGTAAAATGTACTGGAAGACAGGGACTTAAAGGATCACTGTCTACTTAGTTTAGGCTTAAACATTCGGCTTTTCGTAAAACTAAATGATTTTACAAAACCTAATATGAATGGAATGTTTTTCCTTCTTTTAAATCAAATTTCAATAAGATAAATTCCATCCTCCAACCCCCATATCTTCAAGTCATTTCTCTGCAGTGTTGCAAGCCCACACATGAGAGCATTGTGCTAATTAGGAAGAACAAGGACATGCAACTAACTACTCATGCGATTTACAAAAGAGCTCAAGGGAGTTAGTCACCCAAAATCCTAGCAAAACTCAATGGGAGTTGAGTGTTTAAATCCCTTAGGCACCTTGGAAAATCTTAGCCTAAAAGTGCAAGTGAAAATGCCCTGGCTGGGATTCTCTGCTGTGCTTCTGTGAGTAGGTCTACACTGTAACTGGGGATGAGGTAGGCAGACTTGTGCCAGTGGGGCTTGAGCTAGCACACTAAAAATTGCAGTGTGTCCATTGCTGCTCTGGCAGAGACTCGGGCTTGCCACCCAAGCTCAGACTCAGGGGGTCTGTTGGGACCGAGAGCCCAGCCTGCCGCCTGAGCTCAAATGACCACACTGTTATTTTTAGCATGCTTCAGCCAGCTAAGGCCTTACTGTCACCCTGAGCAGGGGGATTTGCTCCCATCTGCAGTGCAGACAGACCCCCATGAGGCTTTAATCTACTTTGCACCCTCCTGATTCTGGCCTGCTCTACAGCCCCCCAGAGTAAATGAAACATTGGTGAGGGCCCTGGCAAAATAACAGCAGCCTCCCTGGGCTGCCTTGTGTGTCATAAGCATTGCTGGGAACTTCCCCAGTAGTGTGGGCTGTGGCCTCACCCCAATACACTCCTCACACCCATAGAATTGTCCTCATGCCAGGGCTCCTTCGAAGGCAGCTTTGTGGTTGTCTTTCTCAGTTCCTGCACTGAGGGAATCCTCCACTTTGGATCCATGGCTTTTAGAGCTCTTTTAGGCCACTCCAGCCCTTTTCCCTGACATAAAGGGGCTGGAGATCTCACCTAGAGAGATTACGTTATTTACAAGTTTTTACGCAGAGAGTTACTGCAGAGAAAAGGCTAGAACCTGGAATTTCTGACTCTTAATCCTCTGCTCTAACCACTAGTTCTCACACTCTCTTGTGGCCATTAACTGTTCCATTCTGCATTTAGGCTACAACAGGGAAGAAGAGACTTCCCAATTCCACAACTAGCCCTAGGCATTCCCAAGTCTGCTTACTTTATATTAGCACAATTAATGATCAGGGATAGAACTGTAGCAGCTTACTGTATATCAGCCATTCTGTGGGGAAAGGCCTGTCATCTTCTAGTTCTCTTTTACTCAGACTGAGAAATTGATAGGTCACCAGTGTCTTGGAGTACCACTCAGAAGAGATCATATTTATTTTAGCTACAGCTTTGAATCAGTGCTATCCACACTGTAAAGAATTTCATTCCACAAAGCATATTTTGTCTTCATTTTTCATATTCCTCAGAATAGAACATATGGTGATCTGTTTAACTCTGTCCCACAGGGTTACCCCAGTGCTATATACCAAGTGGTCTTCTATTTTTACTGTTGAATTCATGTTCTTTCCTTATCCTAAATATTTCACTTTTCTGCTTAGCATGTTAAAAATACCTAAAGCTGCAAGTCTGACCTATTTACTACAGGATTCATGACTCGTGCACTCTACTGAAATCTTGAAATATCACAGAGGTATTATTCACGCGCGTCCAAAAAAGTAATGGTGAAACCTGCTCTTCAAGGATTCAGGAGTCAAATTTGTTAGTATAACTGGCTCTGGAGCTTTATTTTTCACGGAAAAAAAGGCATAGGAAAGTTTCTTTTGCTTTGGACTAGTAGGAGAACCTTTACTGTGCACAAAGTTTGACTGACTCTTTTGGGAGAGGAGGGGACACAAATGTTGCCAGTATCAAAATGTCCAGTTAACCTTCTAAGTTTGGTGCTATATTTCAGAAATGCTGATTGTTTCTCCAGATCCCAGTTTGGTTCCTGCTCCTCTCCTTCTCCTGTCTTTGGTGACATATAAAAAGCTGACACCATGTCTTAAATATCTCAGAGATTTTGCCTCCAGTGTTTCTGATGGAATTTCAGTATGGAAGGTAGCAATGGGATATCCGGACTTCCACTTTGTGAAGTAGCTATTATTGATGGATCAACCCAGTGGATCAGAACTGGAGGATGATGAAAGATAACTTACCAATGCAGGAACAACATAGATGTTTTTCTAAAAACTGGTGTCTCTTAACTTTGGGTTTCCAAATGAATCCGTTTAGATTCATTTTATTCTGGGGCTCGGGCTCAGTCTGATAAATTAAACTCTGTTCTGCATTATATTATCCTTTATTTATCTTGGTAGCAAAAATTGCCTATTGAGGTTTTTGAAAAGCATTGATTGGCACAGAATGCATGTCATTGTGCAGCGCAGCATAAGTGAAAAACTTCTCAAAAAAGCTTTAGCCAAGCCTGAAACAATGGGCTTAAAGAAAGCAATGTAGTTTTGGTTTTGTTTGTTTTATAAGGTTTTTTTTTTAAAAAAAAAGCAAGTGTCACTTTAGTAATTAGATTGAGGGTCAGGGCTTGTACCTGAAACTGTGAGAACATTTTCTACCTGGTACTACCTACTAGAAGAATAGATGTGTCCTCATAGCC